>CM051353.1:46753895-47953895 GCA_028015215.1 Gynostemma pentaphyllum | reverse complement strand
AGGTGATTTGTGGCTCCACTATCTATGTGCCACAACTGGTTTCTGTTGTCATTGGTGGTTGCCATCATAGCTGTTATATTATGTGGAACAAACTAGTTGTTGTTGTTGTTGGTGTTTCTTTGAGTGTGAGAACCCTGATTTGGAGTACTTCCCATGTAGTCCTTGTTCCATCTGTTATAGCAGTGTGGACCAATATGACCAACCTTTCCACAAATCTGACATGCAGGCCTTCTCCTATAGTTGTTGTTATTGTTCCTGTAGTTGTTGTTCCTATAGTTTCCTTGGTTGTAGTTTTGATTTCCACCTTGGGTTTAATTCTGATTTTGGGACCTCTGATAATTTTGTGAAGAGTTGAACCTTGAGTTGGAAGCAAGATTAGCAGATGCTTGAGTGATGGATGGAGTATTCTTCAAAGCTTGCAATTATTCTTGACGTCTCTCAAAAGTGAGAAGCTCAGATTGAATTTCATTCCACAACATTGTCTTGTTTTGGATCACCACCATTATAGGTGTGTATTCTTTATCAAGGCCTGACAGAACATGGGAAGTGAGTTCTCTCGGAGACACTGGGTGACTTGCCATTCGAAGACTGTCTGAATATACTTTCATCAACCTCAAGAATTCATTTATCTTCAGTGTCCCCTTTCTAGTCTACTGCAACATCAATCTATTATAGTCTTCTTGAGCCCTGGACTAGACTTCATAGTAGTCAAGAATCTGGTCCCACAGTTCTTTGGCAGTATCATATTCCAAGACTTGGTTTCCTACTTCAAAGGACATGGAATTATACAGCCATCCAAGAAGCAACTGATCTGCAGTATCCCAAACATCAAACTCTGGGTTTGGAAAGATTAAACCTTCAGGCTCATCTTCACTTGGAGGAACCACTATGGTTTGTTCTGGAGCAGGTGTCTTTCCAGCCAAGTGTCCTTCAAGTTTGTAACTTCTCAACAAAGGCATAACAATGTTTTTCCACAGCTGAAAGTTGTTGCGATCCATCTTGATAGAAGTGGATTGGTTGATCAGGTTTGCAAAGGGTGGATTTCCCATTATCACATTGTTACCAGATCACACCTGATATGGTTTTTCAAGATTGGTAATGATGCCTACAAGTTCAGTAGCTTCTGGGAGCTGAGTTGATTTTCCTTTCAAAAGGCCATCTGCAGGATCAATAGTCTTGAGACTCTCTTGATGATGTTATTCGCTTGAGACATTTCCAGGGGCGGAAACATTACTGGCGCTGGCCATTGATTAAGCTCTGATACCAAGTTATGAAATGAAACAAGAAGAGAAATCTGAAAATGTGTATTTCATATATTGAATATTGAAGAAGAAGTAAGAAGACTTATTAAAGAGAAGAAGAAGAAGAATGATTATAATGTGAAGTAGAAAAGACTAGACATTAACAACTCAGTCAGAAGCTCACGGTTAAAGAAGGTTGTTTACTGTTGATGAAGGTACTGAATTTGATGTCATAACACCTTGTAAAAAAAATCATTTTAATAAAATTTTATATAATGATATGATTTGATTGATTTCTATGGAAGAATTATAATTTGATAAAGTACAAACTACAAATTTAAATAGGAATATTAAAAAATGGCATCACATTCTTGCCCTCTCTTTTATAATCATCTATCAGTACCTGGTTTGAATTTGCGGGGTGGAAGGCAAGAGGTTTTGGCCAATTGAAATCAAAATTATCATTTGTCTTTGAAATAAATGGGAAATTAAATTCAGATTTTGACTCTTCATATTGCATGAAAGCTAACTGTTGAGTAAATTGGTAATTTAACACACATTTTGACCTTTTGTATTTCATGAAACGTCCCATGGGAATTGTTCTAGATAGATGACAACTTTTTTTTAGATTTCAAAAATTATAAAATTTAACTACAATTTATTAATTAAAATAAAAATATAGTGTTAAATATATAGGACGAAAAAGTTTTTCATCTAAAATTGCGCTGCTAAATATAGTATGGAGAGTTCTTCCACTATCATATATACAAATATGTGTTATTAAAATATATATATATATAAATAGAGGCATTTGTAAATCTTGCAATTTTTATAGTGATATTTGTAAAAATAAAAACTCAAAAAAATATTTATAAATATAGCAAATTTTGATCTGGATTATCAGTGATAAACATTGAATTACATATTTTTACACTAAGTTTATCACTGATAAACACATAAATCGTTGTTTATCATTGATAAACATGGTAAAAATTGCTATATTTACAAATACTTTTTTTTTTGAATTAATTTACAAATACTTTTTTGAGTTGATATTTTTACAAATATTGCATAAAAATCTGTCACCCAATAAAATTTCTCATATAAATATGTGTATTTTGAATTTCTTATTGCAATTATTTATTATTAAATCAAATTTCAGTAACTATTTGATAAATAAAAGTATATAATAGATTAAAATAATAAAAATAATATCTTATTCAAAAGGATTTTTTATTACTTTTAATATTTTAAAATAATTTTATTATATAATTTAATAATTATTACGTATGATCTATTTTTGGAATATTTTATCAAGAATGCAAAGATTTTTTACCTCTAAAATATTATTTCTTATAATTGTGATCATATACCTATCTAAAAAGTCCAAAAGAAATCCTTTATTAACGAATTTGTTTCCTAATATTTATTAAAAATTAATTTAATAAATATAATCTTTACAAAATTTTGTAAAATGTTAAAAACAAAATCCTAATAACTACAACTTTTTCTAGAAATGAGAAATGATGAAGAAAAAATAATGACACTTTTATTAGTGTTAATGTCTTAAATAGCTTAAGTTTTAAAAAATCCCCCAAATAACATTTTTTCTAGTATAACAAAATTAATTATTTCATTAAATTTATAAAAATGCCGCTCATTTATTAATTCACTAAATTTACAAAAATGCCACTCATTTGTTAATTCACTAAATTTGTTCTCTTATTCACTAATTAGTGAATTAAAATCTAAACTTTATTAATTCACTAAATTTTCTCTCCTAGTCAATAGGTTAGTTTACAAGATTTGTCCCTTTTTTTTCCTTTAAAAATGACTCGTCAGTTTCATCAAAGATTGCTTCTCTTCATTTCCTCTTTAGTTTGTAATATGTTGTTAATGCTATTATTCAATATCTTATCTTTTTAGTAATGATTTTAATTCAATAAATTATTGAATTAAATGGATTAATTCAATAATTTAGTGAATTAAAGGGAATAATTTAGCGAATTAAATTATAATGTATATTTGGGATACCTAATATTGATTTTAATTCAATAATTTAGTGAATTAAAGGGAATAATTTAGTGAATTAAATTATAATGTATATTTGGGATGCCTAATATTGATTTTAATTCAATAATTTAGTGAATCAAAGGGAATAAGTTAGTGAATTAAATTATAATGTAAATTT
The DNA here is from genome assembly GCA_028015215.1 of Gynostemma pentaphyllum. Classification (NCBI taxonomy): domain Eukaryota; kingdom Viridiplantae; phylum Streptophyta; class Magnoliopsida; order Cucurbitales; family Cucurbitaceae; genus Gynostemma; species Gynostemma pentaphyllum. The sequence continues at coordinate 47,950,463 of CM051353.1, read as the reverse complement.
GGGATACCTAATATTGATTTTAATTGAATAATTTAGTGAATTAAAGAGAATATTTTAGTGAATTAAAGGGAATAATTTAGTGAATTAAATTTAAATGTACATTTGGGATACCTAATAATGATTTTAATTGAATAATTTAGGGCCCGTTTGGTAACCTTCCTCGTTTCTATTTCTTGTTTTTTGTTTCTATTTCTTGTTTCTTGTTCCTGTTTTTTTAAAAAGAGAAACAGAAACATGTTTGGTAACTGTTTCTTATTTCTTGTTTCTAGAAGAAAAAAGAAACTAAAATGTGTTTGGTAACTATTTCTTGTTTTTGTTTCTAATTTGAAAAAAAATAAAATATTTTGAAAATTTTATAATTTAAAATGATATATTTAAAAATATTGTATTAATATAATTTTTTGATATTTATAATATATTTTATAAGTCAAAACGGGACAACATATTAATTTATCAATGTGTTGAAAACTTTGGAAACAAGAAAGAGAAATAAGAAATAAGAATTTGTTGTTTCTAAAATTTTTACACAATTTTAGGAAGTGTTTCTAAAAAAATGAGAAACAAGAAATAAGAAGAGTTACCAAACAACCTCATTTCTTAAAAAATGAGAAATAGAAACAAGAAACAGAAATTGGGAAGGTTACCAAATGGGCCCTTAGTGAATTAAAGAGAATATCTTAGTGAATTAAAGGGAATAATTTAGTAAATTAAATTTAAATGTACATTTGGGATACCTAATATTGATTTTAATTCAATAATTTAGTGAATTAAAGGGAATAATTTAGTGAATTAAATTATAATGTATATTTGGATACCTAATATTGATTTTAATTAAATAATTTAGTGAATTAAATAGAATGATTTAGTGGATTAAATTATAATGTACATTTGAGATACCTAATATTGATTTTAATTCAATAATTTAGTGAATAAAAGGGAATAATTTAGTGAATTAAATTATAATGTATAATTTAGTGAATTAAAGGGAGCCGATTACATACCGGTTCGGTTCGTAACCTTTCTCGTTCCGATTCTGGTTCATTTTTTTTATGAATTTTCTTACCGGTCGGTTTCGGTAAAGTTTGTAAACTCTGTCATTTTAGTTTTTAAAATAGTTTTCCATCCTAAATCCCTTTTTTGTGTCAATTTAGTTTTTCGTTATACAATTCAATAACTTATTGTAACGTCCCGTTATTTTGTGATAAAAAAAATTATTTATTTTATTTTTATTTAAGCATTTAAAGTCTATTTTAGAATCGGTAATTTAGAAATTAGTAGTTTATTTCGGTTTAAATCTTTTTAAATTACCTTTTTTAGTTTAATTTCATTTTAATGGTATTAATAATTATTAACTGGCCAATTAATAATTATTAACTGGCCAATTAATAATTATTAATCACCATTGGGATAGTTTAAGAACTTCGGGTTTCGATTTATAAGTCAAAAGTCATAAATAGGACGTAACCGTCTTTTCCAAACTTCTTAAAATATCCAATTACTATTCATTCATCTTTAAATATACCACTTTGACCAAAAGTTGACCAATCCTCTCATTTCTTCCTCTTCATTGCCGTGAGCCATAGTGGGGGTGGGGGGGAAGAGATTTTTGAGTTTCGTTTGTTTCTTGTCGGATCGCTTCAATTCTCGTTCCGTTGGAAAGATATCGGTCCTACGATTCATTTCCACCCAACCATCGTGCTTGCCACCCGTGATCTAAGGACTTCTCGGTAAGTTAAACTTCAAACCCTAAGCTCCAAAATGTGTTTTAATGGAGTTTTCTCTTTGATTCTTCGATTTCTTTCCAGGAAACTCGATGTTTGTAAGTACGAGAGTTGTTTTAAGTGTTTCTGAAAACTTTCCCTTAACCCTAAAACCGAGTTTCAGTCGAAACCCTTCCCGTTTGAAATTTACCTTTCGGGGTTGGATTTGAGGTTTATTTTCATTGATATATTGTTTATTATAATTCAATTTGGAAAATTTTATCGATACCCATTGAAATCGGGAACATCGAAATTGCTTGAAACCAACTCGAAACACATCTAAATTGCCTAAAAGCCGGAAAACCAAATTCGAGACTCACTTTTCATGGGGGGGGGGCGAGAGCCTCATAGTGGGGTTTGTAGAGTTTTTCGTCGTTTTGTGCGCTTAGATGTTGTTTGATCGACATTTGGTTAATTATTTATTGTTAGATATAATTCTAATTGTAGGTGTTTTGGACCGTGTGCTTGATCGCTCTATCAGATTTGGGAGCGAAATCTTCATTTACTAAGGTGAGAATAGTTAGGATTTAAAGTAACTTTAGAAAGCGAATAAGTATAATGATTTGTAGTATTAGAAACTAAGACTAAGATTCGAATCTAAGATTAGAGAGAAGTGAGGTAGTGCCCTTAAGATTAGGAGCTAGTTCTTTGAGTGAGAACTTAGGAGTTTCTCGAGGAAAAACATTGAATCTTAGAAAATTCTAAGTTAGATTCGTTTCGAAGCTTAGGATGGATCATTGGAAGTTAAAAGATCCAAACTTTTAGATAGAACGGTTAATAGAACCTCGGGTTTTATTGGAAGTTTAGAATCCTTGAAGGAGTAGATAAATTGTTTAAGATAGGACCTACTTTTATTAATGTATCGGAGTTCGATTTACTTATCGTTCTTCCGAAATTTCCTATCTATTTACTTTATGTCTTTTGCTTTATGCCCCTTTACTTTATGCTTGTTTCAGCTACTTTAATATCCACACTTACGTTTATTTACTTTTGCAAGCATATGCATAACATCTCGCATCATTGAAAAAGAAAAGAAGGGAGAATGTTGGACCCTACGAGAAATGTCCGCATCACCTTCAGAGAAAAAGAAAAGAAAGCGAGAAAGAAAAGAAGGGAGAATGTTGGACCCTACGGGGAATGTCCGCATCACCTTCAGAGAAAAAGAAAAGAAAGTGAGAAATAAAAGAAGGGAGAATGGTGGACCCTACGGGGAATGTCCTCATTACCTTCTTCACTCATAAGGTCGAATGGTGGACCCTACGGGGAATGTCCTCATTGCCTTCATTCATACATAAATGGCGAATGCGAATCCTACGAGATGTCCTCATTACCTTCATGCATATTATCGATGGAAATATATATCGTGGATAAAGAATCGAGATGTTATATTTATGTAAAGTTTATTTACTTTTCTTATTTATGTTATAACAAGTTAATGGATGAGAATTAGACTACGTGTGCTAAGTAATATCATCCTTTGGAGATTATAGAATGGAATTACCTAGAGTTTAGAGAACTTTAGGAATGATTATGTAAGATAAATTGGACACAAATCGGAATACGGGTTTGAGGTCTAACTTTACTTTTTATTCATATTATTCTCACTGGGCTTTGTTGTTAGCTCATGATATTACAAACATTTTCAGGTAATGCCCTGGCTAGAGGTCGTGGGAGAGGAGATGGTGTGGCATGATCGAGGGATGATGACCTCGAGATGGACTAGGTGGTTGTAAAAGTCCATGGACTATGTTTTGTGAATTTTACACATATGTTGGATTTGTATATTTGTAAATGGCTCTTAAGAGCTTTCCAATTTCACTTTTATGATAAACGTCTCTTTGAACTCCTGATTAGGAACTTGAGGTTCCTTGTGTTTTTCTTTAGATTTTGAAATTAAGATGTAAACAGGTTTTGGCTAGCCAATTTTCAAACATAACCACGCCAAATTTTCTTAAAATATAAAAACTTCCGCTGTATTTATTTTTAAATGATTTTAAAATAGTCGGGTCGCAACACTTATACCATATTGTTCACTAAATTATTGAAATAAACTTATTTCTTTTATTCTGCAACATAGTTTATTGAACTTTTTATTTTGCAGTGTTGCTTTACATGTGCTAGGGTATATGTGAATTGGAGAAGAAAACAAGGAAGAAAAAAAATGTAAAGATAGGCCAAATGAGGACATAAGAAGATGCCATTTTTTAATTCTTTTTTGTGTTTGTTATAAATTTTAATGAATTATTGATGTATATAGGTTTAAATGGATCTTGCTGTTGAGATTTACAATTCAATTATTTAATGCGTTGAGTTCAATAAATTATTGAATTGAAATCTTGATATTATCTTACCACTCTATGAAAATATTATTTTGTATTCCAAGTTTATAATCACTAATATTGGTTATTGATGTTGCATACTAGTGTAAATGAATGTGATTTTTATTTGCAGGAAAGCTTTGAGATTTTATGTGTTTTTTATAGGCAAAATCAAAACTGTTATTCAATAGTTTATTAACTTCAATTACTTATTGAATTAAAATCAATATGAAGATTTCAATTATATGTTGTAATTTAGTTTAATAAATTATTGATGAAGGGAGAAATTTTATTGAATTAATAAAACTCAAATTTTAATTCACTAAATTATTGACTAAGAAAGAAAATTTAGTGAATTAATAAAATTCATATTTTAATTCACTAAATAGTGAATAAGAGAACAAATATAGTGAATTAATAAATGAGTGGCATTTTTGTAAATTTAATGAAAACAATTAATTTGTTATATTAGAAAAAATGTCATTTGGGGAATTTTGAAAAAAGAGTGCTATTTAGGGAATTAGTTTTATAAAATGTGTCATTTGAGTTCATGCCCCTAAATAAAAGTATATAATAGATTAAAATAATAAAAATAATATCTTATTCAAAAGGATTTTTTATTACTTTTAATATTTTAAAATAATTTTATTATATAATTTAATAATTATTACGTATGATCTATTTTTGGAATATTTGATCAAGAATGTAAAGATTTTTTACCTCTAAAATATTATTTCTTATAATTGTGATCATATACCTATCTAAAAAGTCCAAACGAAATCATTTATTAACGAATTTGTTTCTTAATATTTATTAAAAATTAATTTAATAAATATAATCTTTACAAAATTTTGTAAAATGTTAAAAACAAAATTCTAATAACTACCACTTTTTCTAGAAATGAGAAATGATGAAGACAAAATAATGAGAAAGTAGCACTTTTTTTTCGTTTTATTTAGAAAATAATATTATAAAATTTCTTGTATTTTTTTAATTAATTACTAATAAAATTGTTATTAATCATGAATGGTGGCATTATAGAAATTAAAATGAATTATAAGGGATTTAAAGGGAAATCAAAAGTTTTTCCTCTCAAGCCACTCTTTTTTTTTTTACTTCAAAATTTTTCTATTTGAATTTTTTTCCTTTTAGTGTCTCTCTAATAAATGTGGTAACTTCACTAATTAAATATTAAAAAAAATTATCTGTTTAAAATATTGGTTAAATATGAATAAAAAATAGTTAATTTTTTTTAAAAAAAATAAATGTAAATTATTATATAATAGAAGGTGGGTAATAAGCATGGAGTGAAATCTTGGCGACATGGGCGAAATGTCGCTCGATATCTCGCTGAAACAGACCTTCGACATGTAGAGGTATGGGTAAAATATATTTTCTCCTATGTCGCCAGATGTCGAAGTGATGTCGCCCAACAGATGTTTCGGTGGAGAAGTCGAAGTGATGTCGCTGTGACGTGGCAGGCAGCTTTTCTGCAGAAAACTTCTCCCAAGTCGACGAGATGTTGTTTCAATTTCGGTCTTGTCGCTTCAAATATCGTCGAATGCTGTTTTATTCGTATGGAAATGACAGACATTTATATTGCTTGAGTTTATTTATTTATGTATTTACTTTCAGCTTAATTCGTCAGCCAACTTGTATTTATATTTATATTTTTTTATTTTTTTTAACGTTTCAGACTAATTTGTTTTATTTATATGAAAATGACAGACATTTTATTGCTTTTATATTTTATTAATGTTTTTTTAAAATTAAATATTTATAAGTTAAATATGTTTAAGTTTAATTAATAACTTTTCAAATCTGGTACAAATCTTTTTTTGAATTTTTATTTTTAAAAAAAGATTTTATGAAATTGTTATTTGATAAATATTGTACAAAATTGTTTTTAAAAACTGTTTCTATATTGTTTTTAAAATCTGTTATAAAATTGAATTATAAGTTATATTGGATATGATTAATATTTTTTTAAATTAAATATTATATTTGACTAGCATATATTATATTTGTTACGTTGAGATATGTTTAGCATCACTTCTAGGTGTATAACATCATTATATGATATATCATGATTAAATTAAGTTATTGAGAAAGTTTCATTCAAAATGTCCAAAAATTCGCATATGTTTCCATCGTTTCTGTGATTTTTAAAGAAATATCTGTCGATATCGATATTTTCGTAAATTTGAACCTCGACATTGACATTTTACTCCTTGGTAATAAGTATCTAATTACATGTTTAGTAATTTGAATATATGTAAAAAGGGTTATATATAATGGTATGTTGTGTTATTTTTAGGGAAGTAAATGTTGAACATACACCGAAATTTCAATCATATAAATTTGTGGAAATATCGCTGAAACGATTTTATATTGGGAAATTTCATTGGATAGCAGAATTTTTAGTAATATTTATAAATATAGCAGTTTTAAAAAATATTTGCAAATATAGCAGATTTTTAAAAACCCTCATTCATGTGATTAGAGATATCAGTGATAACTTATAAAATAATAAGTTATTACTATCGGCTAATCCGTGATTCCTGTACAAAAATCAGGATATCAGTAAATCAGTGATTAGTTGGGAAGATATCACTGATTACTAGTGGCAATTTTGTAATATTTTAGATGTGAATTTAATTTTTCTGCTATTTTTACAAATATATTTTTTTACTGCTAGTTTTACAAATATTGAACATATTTTTACTATTTACTTAAGATCCCCTTTTATATTTCTCCAATTTCGTGGAAGGAAATCGAGCTAATATCGCTTGATTGGACGTGTCGATCGAAATGTCGTGAAAATTTCTTGGAACAATCCCAAACTTCCCTTAAGCAAGTGTGATGAGATCAAAGTCAACGAATGTTTAGCAGGAAATTTCTACTAAAAAAAATGGCAAAATTATTTATTTATTTATTTCGTGACTTCTTCCCCGAGCGAATAGTAATATAATTAACAATTGGAGATAAAAAACCAGCTTCTTTTTTTTCTTTTTCTTTTTTTTGGGTTAAATGAATATGGATTGTTCTTGTTCAGAAGGGGGTGAAGCAAATCCATCAAATTTATCGAGATGTAATTTTGATGTGTTTTTAAGTTTTAGAGGAGAAGACACACGCTCCAATTTCACTTCTCATCTTGATATGGCTTTACGTCAAAGAGGAATCGATGTGTTCATTGATTATAAGCTTCCAAGAGGTGAAGATATTTCCACATCCCTTTTGAAATCCATTGATGAATCCAGAATCTCGATCGTAATATTCTCTCCAAATTATGCAACTTCAAGTTGGTGTTTGGATGAATTGGTGAAGATCATGGATTGTAAGGAATCTAAGGGACAAATTGTTCTTCCAGTTTTCTACAAGGTGGAACCATCTGATATAAGAAAACTGATCGAAAACTTTGGAAATTTGATGGCCAAACATCAACCTAAACACTCGAACAGGATGCAACCTTGGAAGGAAGCTTTAGCTGCTCTTCCCCCTTTGTCTGGATGGGTTCTACAAAAAGAGTAATATTATTTTTTATTTTCTTTTACGTCCCTAAACTTTACGATTCGTTTCATTTTAGTCATGTGACATTATATAAATATACAATGAGGTTAAATGGTGTGAAAAATCAATTATACGGTGAGGTTTTATATAATATCACATCGTCGAGTTACATAAGCTCTTCATTTATGTCCTAGACGGAAAAACATAGATACAAACAAATCGTAAAGTTCAGAGACGAAAAATGTAACTTTTGAAAATTTAAGGACAAAGATGAAACTGAAGTGATACTTCTTTTATTTTGGTAACAAATTAGAATGTAACTAAGAACCATGATGACCAACGATCTTGATTTGGGTTTGATTCTTCTTCATTTTTAGGATTAGTTGATCATCGATCGATGAAGCAAAGTTAGTTTAAATGTTTTTTCTTATATATATATTGTTCTTAATTGACAGAATTGAAGCGGACATTATCCAAAAAATTGTTCAAGAAGTCTTGGCTAAATTACATCACAAAACAATATTGGATGTAGCCAAGTACCCGGTTGGAATCGATTCCCAAATAGATGTTATGTCTTCACTCTTGAATTTTACGTCCCGTGGCGAGACGACAATGGTGGGTATATATGGCATTGGAGGTATGGGTAAGACAACTTTGGCCAAAGCATTATACAACAAAATTGCAAAGTTTTATGAAGGTCATTGCTTTCTCGCAAATGTTCGAAAAGCTTCAGAGCAATTTAATGGTCTTGTTCACCTACAAGAAAAATTACTTTCAGAGATATTAATTGACAATGTGACGGATATTGGCAATGTTGATAGAGGTATTAATATCATGAAAGAAAGACTAGGCTCGAAAAAAGTTCTTATCGTTATCGACGATGTAGATGAGCGTCAACAACTACAAGCACTGGCTGGTGGGTGTGATTGGTTTGGTAAAGAAAGTAAAATCATTGTGACAACAAGAAATCTACACTTACTCTCTCTTCACGGATTCAATGCGAAACATTGTATTCGAGAATTGAATGATGTTCATGCTCTTGAGCTTTTTAGTTGGCATGCTTTTAATAAGAATCAGCCACCAAGTGATTATACTTTACAACTTTCGAATCGTGCCGTAGATTACTGTAAAGGTCTTCCGTTGGCTCTTGAGGTGTTGGGTTCTTTCCTTGGTACTAGAGATTATTTTGAATGGAAAAAAATGTTAGATGCATTTGAAAACTGCCCCCTTGACAAAGACAAGATTCAAGTTATTCTACAAGCAAGTTATGATGCACTTGAAGACGGAGTAAAGGAAACTTTCCTTGATATTTGCTGTTTTTTCATTGGAGAGGACATTGATAGTGTTAAAAAGAGGTTAGAGGCACGCCGTTCATATAATCCAGATGAGGGAATTACAAATCTCATTGATCTATCACTTCTTACCATCGACCAATTCTCCAACAAGGTGCAAATGCATGAATTAATACAACAAACGGGTCGCACAATCGCTCTCTCGAAAAGTTCTAAGCCTCGTAAAAGGACGAGGTTGTGGACTAAAGAAGATGACATGAATGTGTTGGATGCGGATATGGTACGAAAAATCATACGAAATGTGTTAAGTATGTTGGGTTTTTGCATGCATTTGAAAGAATTGTTAAAGCTGGTTAAAATGCTTCCTTGGTGACCAAGGCTTAGTTGTGGATATAGGATTTGCTTGGTGGGTAAGGATGAATTATGACCATTAGATTTTACTTGGTGACCAAGACTATTTTGCATTATATATAGAGGCAAGTCTTTGTTAACAAATGTATCCCAAAAATACTGAGAGTGTATTTCGTATTGGGTTTGGGGAGAGAATTTCTGTATGAATATTGTAATAGTTTTTCACATAGTAAACTTCTTTTTGTGGGCCGTGTTTTTCTCCGGTTTGGGAGTTTTCTCGTTTAATTCTTGTGTCGTTTGATTGTGTTTATTTTTTTATTTTTCTCAATTATTTTTCTTTATACCTAAGGGTGAATGTGGAAATAAGTTATGGTTAAAAAAAAGTTTACAATGTTGGAGAGGAAAGGTTTCATGTAGGGACGAGACCAATTTTATTTTTTTTGGGGGGTAAAAATTTGTCGATAGAAACTATTAATGTAACGTCCCGTTATTTTGTGAAAAAAAAAAACTTTTATTTATTTTATTTTAATTTAAGTAATTAAAGTTTATTTATTTATCGGTATATTAGAATTTAGTAGTTTATTTCGGTTTAAGTCCTTTTAATTACCTTTTTAGATTATTTTCGTTTTAATGGTATTAATAATTATTAATGGGCCAATTAATAATTATTAATCACCATTGGGATAGTTTAAGAAGTTCGGGATTCGTTTTTTAAGCCAAAAGTCATACAAGGACGTAACCGTCATTTCCAAATTTCCTAAATATCTAAACACTATTCACTCACCTTCTTTAAATTACCATTGACTCATTTTTGACCAAAATCATCACCCATTCTCCTCCTCAAAACCGTGGGTTCCAAGAAGCAAAGGAGATTTTTCGATTTTTGTTCGTTTCTCGTCGGATCGACTCGATCTTGGATACATCGGAAAGCCCTCGAGTCAAGGATCCTTTTCCACCTAGCTTTTTTCCATTTATCTTGAGATCCTAGGAGTTCTCGGTAAGTTTCTCTTGAAACCCTAAGCTCCAAATAGTGTTTTAATGGAGTTTTCTTTGTTTCCTTTCGATTTCTTGCCGAACTTGGTGTTTGTAAATACGGAAGTAGTTTTATGAGTTTTTGGAAACTTTCCCTTAACCCTAAAACCGAGTTTCAGTCGAAACCCTTCTCGTTTGAAATTTACCCTTGTGGGATTGTTTATGGGTTAGAATTTAATGAAATAATGTTTATTTAAATTCAAATCGGGAAAGGGCATAATGTTCAAAAACCCTATTTATCGATACCCATTGAAATCGGGAATATCGAATTTTCTTAAAACCAACTCGAAACACTTTAAAATTACCTAAAAGCCGGAAAACCAAACCCGAGGCCTAATTTCTTTGATAGGGCCGTGAGCCTCTTTATGGGGGTTTGATGGATTTTCGTTGTTTTGATTGTTAGGTTGTTGTTTGATCGATAGTTGGTTAATTATTGATTGTATGATATAATTCTAATTGTAGGTGTTTTTGAACCGCTCATTTGATCGCTCTACCGGACTTAGAAGCGAAGTCTTCACTTTGTTTAAGGTAAGAATAGTTAGGATTTAAAGTAACTATAGAAAGCAAATAAGTGTGAAGGTTTGTAGAGTTTGAAACTAAGATTAGAATCCGAATCTAAGAGTAGAGGGATGTGAGTTAGTACCCTTAGGATTAAGAGTTAATTCTTTAAGTGAGAACTTAGGAGTTCTCAAGGAAAGTATTGAATCTTAAAAGATTCTAAGTTAGATTTGATTCGAAACTAAGATTGGATCATTGGAGGTTAGAAGATCCAAGCTTGTTTTTAGAATGGTTAATAGATTAATCGTTCGTGTTATGTTCCTACTTTTATTATTGATACCGGAGTTCGATCGACATATCGTACGTCCGAGATTACTATCTATTTACTTTATGCCTTCTACTTTATGTCTTTTACTTATGTCCTTTACTTTATGTCTTTACTTTTGCTCCTTTACTTTATGTATGTTTCGGTTACTTTATCATTTACATTTACTTATTACTTTTGCAAGCATATGCATAACATCTCGAATCATTGAAAATAAAATAAAGTGAGAAAGAAAAACAAAAGGATAAAGGTGGAATATGAGAAAAGTCCACACTAATTGCATGCATAAGTTTTGGTGGAATATGCGAAAAGTCCACACTACTTCCATGCATAAGTTTTGGTGGAATATGCGAAAAGTCCACACTACTTCCATGCATAAGTTTTGGTGGATACTACGGGAAAAGTCCACACTACTTCCATGCATAAGTTTTGGTGGGTACTACGGGAAAAGTCCACACTACTTCATACATAAGGATAAGGGTGGATAGTATGTGAAAATCCACATTACCTTTATTTCATGCATAAATGGCGAATGCGTATCCTACGGGATGTACTCATTACTTTTATGCATATGATAGATGAAAAAGAGAATCGAGATGTTATATATTATGCAAGGTTTTATTTATTATTCTTATTTATGTCATAATAAGTAATTGGATGAGTATTGACCAAGAGTGTAGTAATATTATCCTTTGGAAAGTTTAGAACGAAATTACTTAGAGTTTGGAGGACTTTAGGAGTGAATTGTGTCAGATTAAGTGGGCACAAATCAAAATGCGAGTTTGAGGTCTATCTTTACTTTTTATGCTTATTATTCTCACTGGGCTTAAGTTGTTATCTCATGATATTACAAAATTTCAGGTAATGCCCTGGCCAGAGGTCGAGGGAGAGGAGATGGTGCTGCGTGATCGAGGGATACTGACCTCGAGATGGACTCTTTTGTTGTAAAGTTATTGTCTTTATTTTGATGAACTATAATGATTTGTACTTTGTATTTAGCTCATAAGAGCTTAATGTTGATGTATTTATGATATACATCTTTGAACTCCTGAAATGGGACTTGATGTTCCTTGTGATTTTATTAGATTTGAAAATTAGGATGTAAACGGGTTTCTGGGCATGCCAATTTTCAAACAAAACCACACAAATTTTCTTAAAAATAAAAGACTTCCGCTGTTTTCTCTGATTTAATTTATTTAAAAGTGACGGGTCGTCACAATAAATTTAGGAAAATATACAATTTATATCCCTGAACTTAATAGAATTTATTCATTTAAACCTCAATTATTTATCTACACTATTTTAATTCACATCTTTCTAATAATTACTTGAAAATACAAATATATAGCATGCATCAAGAAAATTGTGACCCTTTTATTGCGACCCAATTAAAACTACACTACATTTAAAAACATCTACAATAAATTACTACAAAGACTTTCTTTTTTCCATTGGAAAAATAAAATATCAATCCACAATTACAAAAAGGGGTCAATGAAAAGGCAACCTAAACCGAAAAGATTAAAAAAGATACTTCAATTGAAGTTCATCAAAAGAAAACCATAATTACAAAAAGAATTATAGAGAAGTGAATTTTAATTGAAGTATTAAAATTCTTCAATTAAAACGACTAAAAAATTCTAAGTCTACCAGGGAGTGCAGGGCTCGCAGGAGCCGCACCTGGTAGAAGAATTTAAAACGACTAAAAAATTATAAGTCTACCAGGGAGTGCAGGGCTCGCAGGAGCCACACCTGGTAGAAGAATTTAAAAACGACTAAAAAATTCGAAGTCTACGAGGGAGTGCAGGGCTCGCACGAGCCGCACCTGGTAGAAGAATTTAAAAACGACTAAAAATTTCTAAGTCTACCAGGGTGTGGATGGCTCGCACGAGCTGCACCTGGTAGAAGAATTTAAAACGACTTAAAAATTCTAAGTCTACCAAGGAGTGCAGGGCTCGCACGAGGCGCACCTGGTAAAACAACTTAAATTTTCTAAGTCTACCAGGGAGTGCAGGGCTCGCACGAGCCGCACCTGGTAGAAAGAATTTAAAACGACTAAAAATTTCTAAGTCTACCAGGGAGTGGAGGGCTCGCACGAGCCGTACCTGGTAGAAGAACTTAAAACGACTAAATTTTTTTAAGTCTACCAGGGAGTGCAGGGCTCGCACTAGAAGCACCTGGTAGGAGAATTTAAAAAAAAAAAAGTCAACGGTCGAAGGTCAAAAAGTCAATGGTCAAAGGGTCAAAAAGTCAACCGTCGACGGGTCACAGGTCACAAGTCAACTGATCAAAAGACGAGGTCATGCGATTTTTTACAAGTCTAAGACAGGTGTTGATGACGAACCCCTATTGACATAGCTCTGATGACATAGCCCTGATGACATAGCCCTGATGACAAAGCCCTAATGACGAAGTCTCATTATAAGGTATAAATCTTCAAGGCAAGGCAAGGCCCAAAAAAAAAAAAGTCAACTGTCAAAGGTCAAAAAGTCAACGGTCAACCGTCATCGGGTCAAAGTTCAACTGGTCATAGGACGGGGTCAAACAATTTTTTACAACTCCAAAACAAAGTACAAATGACAAGGCACTGATAACAAAGCACTATTGACATAGCCCTGATGACAGAGCCTTGATGACAAAGCCCTATTGACATAGCTCTGTTGACAAAGCCCTATTGACATAGCCCTGATGACAACGCCCATATGATGAATTCTCATTTCAAGCTACAAATCAACAAGGCAACACAAAGTCCAAGTCATAAAAAAAAAAAAAATTGTTGAGCGCCGGGAAAGAGAAAAAAAAATTCTCTCATTTCTCTACATTCTAGTTAATTAAATTTTTTTCTCTACAATGGACATTGGAGACTTACATTTATACTATGATTTTAGAAGTAAATTTTACTCCTAAAATCATAGGGGGTGAAGTACTTGATGATTGAATCAGACAACTTAGACATATAACCCAACTTCAAAATGACTAGAACAAAAAATTCAAACTACCAAGCTCCAATACTTAGTATTTTCTCAAAATTTTGACGACTGGAAAAGCAGAAAATTCACGCTACAAACTTCAACACTTAGAATATTTTTAGATATATCACCGAGGTAAAATTCCACTTTGAAAGAATACTCCCAAGCAATAGTGAACTCACGTCTCAACTCAGGTTAGGGAGTAGATGGCCACTGTTGTGGGTGAAATTATATCAGTACAAGTGGAATTTCTATACTTGTTCAAAGAATGCACAATCGACATGTCTACGTCACCTGAAAAGATAAAGTTACGTCACCTAGGAGGCTACGTCTACGTCGCCTGGGAGTCTACGTCTACGTCATCTAATAAGGCTATGTCTACGTCGTCTGGAAGGCTACATCTACATCGCCTAGGAAGGTACGTCTACATAGTCTCGAGAGTCTACGTCTACGTCATCTAATAAGACTACGTATCAAAGACCAAGAAACTACATTATATTGATATCCAATCAAACGATGACATGTGGCATGACCAACAAGTGACACGTCGTTGGGAAGCAACATGTGGCCCAATCCCGATGTGACACGTGGCACGATGATGTCATCAACCTCCTCTCATATAAATAGGGGAAGAAATTCATTCATTAGGTAACTAATTTCTACTACTATTCTCTCTGGCACACTAGCTCTGCTTGCTCTGACTTTAACATCGGAGGGTGTTAGGCCGGCACTACACCGGTTCACTTTTCCTTTTCTGTGCAGGTACATATTGTGGTCGTCAACTACTCAGCACATCGCCTACGCAGCACCTCCAGTGCAACGCACTACCTCTGACTCGTCCCATATATTAAGTTCGTTGCCTACGTGGAAACTCTCCATTTTTACGCAACAACAAGAATTATCAAAGATGGCCATGTTTTTATTTAATTATTATTTATTTCATTATAAATATTTTATTTCATCAGTTGTGGTGAAAATTTTAAATAATTTTAAAATTATATGATATTTTTTATTGATAATAATATTTTTTTAAAATTAATTTTTATATTTATGATATTTTATTTAAAAAATAATATTTTAAAAAATGCTATATAATTTTTTTTATTATTGAATTTTAAATTGAGAAAACTAAATTTTCGGAATTTATTTTCATTTATAAATTGATATTTTATTTTTTTATCCTTTTTTTTAATTTTTAATGAATTGATAGTAAAATAGTTTTTAAATTATTGAATAAAATGAAACTTGTAATTGAATATGGAAACAGTTAGTTTAGATATTAAAGTAAAGGGTTAAATGTAGCAATGACCCCCTCACTTTTAACCTTTTTTAATTTACACTTATAGATTATCAATTTAGTTTTTTTCACCCCTACACTTTTCATTGTCCAATTTCTGTCAAATTTAAGTGTTTACTAACAGACTATATTATTTTATTATTTCTTATATTCAGAAGTTTGTGAAAAGTCTTTTTTGTCCTCACTAACCACAGTTAACTCATAATAACCTTAGTCAAACTTACTCATTCACCATAGTAAAAAATAATTTCCCCAAAAATCATTATCGTCTCACTCGCTACCTTCATATTTCATAAGCTATCATATGGGGAAAAAAACACTATCTCTTTTCTACATTACGAGCTTTCTCTTCTACCGATTTGCAAGTTCGTCATTTGCTTCTCCTTCGATTGAATCTGCGATTTCGTTTTCGTTCATCTGCGATCTAGGGTAATTCATTTCAAATGCGAAATTACTTTTCTTCTGCAATTTGATTTTTTTTTTTCCGAATATTGGTCATATGCGTTGGTCTGTAGATCTGTTGCTATAATTTAAAAAAATAAAGGAACATATAAGTTTCATTTTATGATTCTTATTGTACATGTTGTGCATTTGGTTGATATTTTGTTGGGGTGATGTGGTCTTGGAAATTGAAAGGTTCATTTGAATTCTAAGGTTTATGAAATTCCAGGTTTGGATGAAATAGAACATCTATTTATGATTAAGCCATGGAATCTGAGAAAAATGATAGAAGACCATTGAAGGTTGGAGTGTGGATGAAATAAAACCTCTTTTTGTTCACATTAGATTTTTTCGTTGAGGATTTTAGAAGAAGAAAGAATCTATAGTAGAAAATTTGACTTGGAGGAAGAAAGAACCCAGGAGCGATTTTCCCAAAAGAGAGGAATTATTCGTGGAGGAAGAAAGAAAGATTTTTACCCGGATAAAAAATACTTTTTCACAAACCCCTGAATATAAGAAATAATAAAATAATATACTCGGTTAGTTTTAACACTTAAATTTGATAGAAATTGGACAATAACTAAATTGATAGTCTAAAGGTGTAAATTGAAAAAACTTAAAAGTGCAGGGGTCATTGGTGCATTTAACCCTATAAAAAATAAGCTTAGAAGAAACGAATAAGATTAAAAAAAAAAAAATTCAATCGACGTACCCTCCTATTTTGAATTTCTTATTGTAATTATTTATTATTAAATCAAATTTTAGTTACTATTTGATAAATAAAAGTATATAATAGATTAAAATAATGAAAATTATATCTTATTCAAATGGATTTTTTTATTACTTTTAATATTTTAAAATAACTTTGTTATATAATTTAATAATTATTACGCTATTTTTTGGAATATTTTATCGAGAATGTAAAGATTTTTTACCTCTCAAATATTATTTCTTATAATTGTGATCATATATCTATCTAAAAAGTCCAAAAGAAATAATTTATTTACGAATTTGTTTATAAATATTTATTAGAAATTAATTTGATAAATATAATCTTTACAAAATTTTGTAAAATGTTAAAAACAAAGTCCTAATAACTACAACTTTTTCTAGAAAATGAGAAATGAGAAAGTAGATTTTTTTTTTCTTCGTTTTTTAGAAAATAATATTATAAATTTTATTGTATTTTTTAATTAATTACTAATAAAAGGGTTATTAACCATGAATGGTGGCATTATAGAAATGAATTATAAGGAGTTTAAAGGGAAATCTTCAACCCACTCATTTTTTTTACTTCAAAATTTTTCTATTTGAATTTTTTTTCCTTTTAGTTTCTCTCTAATAAATGTCGCCACTTCACTAATTAAGAAATAAAAAAATTTATCCATTTAAAAAATTGGTTAAATATGAATAAAAAATAGTTAAATATTTAAAAAAAATTGTAAATTATTATTTAATAGAAAGTGGCTAATAAATGTCTAATGGAATGTTTAGTAATTTGAATATATGTAAAAAGGTATATATAATGGTATGTTGTGTTACTTATTTTTAGGGAAGTATACACCAAAATTTCAATCATATCAATTCGTGTTAATATCATTGAAACCATAGGCCAGTGGCGAGGCCACTAAGGAACTTAGGGGGGCAATTGCCCCCCAAAAAATTTATAAAAATAATAATTTCTATTTATATATTTATATAAATTTCAATTTTGCCCCCTCAAAAATTTGATATCTGCCCTTATTTATATAGTATTTAGGAAATTTTAATCTTTTAAAAAATAAACTTTCTCTATATATTATCCCTTATTTGGGTTTGTCACTATTAAATTTTCTCTCTTAATCTCTATTCAATTTATCGTTCATTAATGTGAGTTTTTATAGTTTTAAATAGATTTTTTTTATAAAAAAGATAATTATTAATTTTTCTTGATAATTTTATTGCATCATATATGAGTTATACATTGTATTATTTATTGTTAAGTTTAATTAAATACATTTTTTTTACCTGTATATATATTTTTTATTTTGTAATTATGTAGTGATGATTTTATGTTCAACATTTATAAATACTTTAATTAATATTTATTAGCTAAGAAGTGAGTGTAATTTTTTGTTTATAAATAGTTTATTTTTTCTAAATTATAAATAATAATGTCTAGTGAAATCTAAATTTTATTAATAACTATATAGTTTTATGTTCATGAGCCTCATAATTGTTATAATTTTATTATTTCATACTTGTATTTTTAGCTAAATATTTTTAACTTGTTAATTGTTATATAAAATTAGTTAAACATCTCTATGATATATAATAAAGTTAATTTCGATAGTGATTCTTATTATTAGATTAAAAAAAATTGAAATGAAAAATTAATCTCAATGATTTGAGAGATAAAATATATTATTTTTAATATACTAAGAAATTATTTTAAAATTGTCTTCTATTATGAAGACATGCATAATTTTATAATTAACATAAATTTTAGCAAAAAAATTTATTTATCCATATTATAATTTTATATTAGGCACAAGTCAAGATCTAAAAATCTAATCAAACCTAACTGAATCAATTATAATAATAAAAAAAATTTGTTACAATTTTTTTTTGTTAATTTCTAACATAATATATCAAAACCGGTGTAAAGTTGACATTTTACCCAACCCTTTCTTCGTATATATATTCAATGGAAATTTCTTATATATATAACATTTTTCGACACGTCCAATCAAGCAATATTAGCTCGAAATTGGAGAAATATGAAATCAGCAACGATTTGACATGATTGAAATTTCGGTGGTATGGTCGACATTTTCTTCCCTTAAGTAAGTGTGACAAGATCAAAGTCAACGAATTAATGTTTAGTTTGGGATTGTTCAAGGAAATTTCTACTAAATTATTTATATATTTCCCGTGCGAAAAGTAAAATAATTAACGATTGGAGATCAATCTGCCGACGAAGAATCTAGTTTTTTTTTTTTTTTTTTTTTGGGTTAAATGAATATGGATTGTTCAGAAGGTGGTGAAGCAAATCCATCAAATTTATGGAGATGGAATTTTGATGTGTTTTTAAGTTTTAGAGGAGAAGACACACGCTCCAATTTCACCTCTCATCTTGATATGGCTTTACGTCAAAGAGGAATCAATGTGTTCATTGATTATAAGCTTCCAAGAGGTGAAGATATTTCCACATCCCTTTTGAAATCTATTGATGAATCCAGAATCTCGATCGTAATATTCTCTAAAAATTATGTATCTTCAAGTTGGTGTTTGGATGAATTGGTCAAGATCATTGATTGTAAGGAATCTAAGGGACAAATTGTTCTTCCAGTTTTCTACAAGGTGGAACCATCTGATATAAGAAAACTGATTCAAAACTTTGCAAATTTGATGGCCAAACATCGACCTAAACACTTTAACAAGATGCAACCTTGGAAGGAAGCTTTAGCTGCTCTTCCCCCTTTGTCTGGATGGGTTCTACAAAAAGAGTAATTTTATTTTTTATTTTCTTTTACGTCCCTAAACTTTACGATTCGTTCCATTTTAGTCATGTGACATTATATAAATATATTATGAGATTAAATGGCGTGAAAAATCAATTATACGGTGAGGTTTTGAGACTACAATTAAAGAGAAGATGATGAGATTAACTTCACAACCTCACTCTATATTTTATATAATATCACATCGTTGAGTTACATAAGCCCTTCATTTGTGTCCTAGACGGAAAAACATAGACAGAAACAAATCATAAAGTTCAGAGACGAAAAATGTAACTTTTGAAAATTTAGGGACAAAAATGAAACTGGAGTGATACTTCTTTTATTTTGGTAACAAATTATAATGTAACTTAGAACCATGATGACCAACGATCTTGATTTGGGTTTGATTCTTCTTCATTTTTAGGATTAGTTGATCATCGATCGATGAAGCAAAGTTAGTTTAAATATTTTTTTTCTTAATTGACAGAATTGAAGCGGACGTTATCCAAAAAATTGTTCAAGAAGTGTTGGCTAAATTACATCGCAAAACAATATTGGATGTAGCCAAGTACCCGGTTGGAATCGATTCTCAAATAGATGTTATGTCTTCACTCTTGAATTTTACGTCCCGTGGCGAGACGACAATGGTAGGTATATATGGCATTGGAGGTATGGGTAAGACAACTTTGGCCAAAGCAATATACAACAAAATTGCAAAGTTTTATGAAGGTCATTGCTTTCTCGCAAATGTTCGAAAAGCTTCAGAGCAATTTAATGGTCTTGTTCACCTACAAGAAAAATTACTTTCAGAGATATTAATGGACAGTGTGAAGGATATTGGCAATGTTGATAGAGGTATTAATATCATAAAAGAAAGACTAGGCTCGAAAAAAGTTCTTATCGTTATCGACGATGTAGATGAGCGTCAACAACTACAAGCACTGGCTGGTGGGTGTGATTGGTTTGGTAAAGAAAGTAAAATCATTGTGACAACAAGAAATCTACACTTACTCTCTCTTCACGGATTCAATGCGAAACATTGTATTCGAGAATTGAATGATGTTCATGCTCTCGAGCTTTTTAGTTGGCATGCTTTTAATAAGAATCAGCCACCAAGTGATTATACTTTACAACTTTCGCATCGTGCCGTAGATTACTGTAAAGGTCTTCCGTTGGCTCTTGAGGTGTTGGGTTCTTTCCTTGGTACTAGAGATTATTTTGAATGGAAAAAAATGTTAGATGCATTTGAAAACTGCCCCCTTGACAAAGACAAGATTCAAGTTATTCTGCAAGCAAGTTATGATGCACTTGAAGACGGAGTAAAGGAAACTTTCCTTGATATTTGCTGTTTTTTCATTGGAGAGGACATTGATAGTGTTAAAAAGAGGTTAGAGGCACGCCGTTCATATAATCCAGATGAGGGAATTACAAATCTCATTGATCTATCACTTCTTACCATCGACTAATTCTCCAACAAGGTGCAAATGCATGAATTAATACAACAAACGGGTCGCACAATCGCTCTCTCGAAAAGTTCTAAGCCTCGTAAAAGGACGAGGTTGTGGACTAAAGAGGATGACATGAATGTGTTGGATGCGGATATGGTACGAAAAATCATACGAAATGTGTTAAGTATGTTGGGTTTTTGCATGCATTTGAAAGAATTGTTAAAGCTGGTTAAAATGTTTCCTTGGTGACCAAGGCTTAGTTGTGGATATAGGATTTGCTTGGTGGGTAAGGATGAATTATGACCATTAGATTTTACTTGGTGACCAAGACTATTTTGCATTATATATAGAGGCAAGTCTTTGTTAACAAATGTATCCCAAAAATACTGAGAGTGTATTTCGTATTGGGTTTGGGGAGAGAATTTCTGTATGAATATTGTAATAGTTTTTCACATAGTAAACTTCTTTTTGTGGGCCGTGTTTTTCTCCGGTTTGGGAGTTTTCTCGTTTAATTCTTGTGTCGTTTGATTGTGTTTATTTTTTTATTTTTCTCAATTATTTTTCTTTATACCTAAGGGTGAATGTGGAAATAAGTTATGGTTAAAAAAAAGTTTACAATGTTGGAGAGGAAAGGTTTCATGTAGGGACGAGACCAAATTTTTTTTGGGGGGGGGGGGGGGGGGGGGTAAAAATTTGTCGATAGAAACTATTAATGTAACGTCCCGTTATTTTGTGAAAAAAAAAAAAAACTTTTATTTATTTTATTTTAATTTAAGTAATTAAAGTTTATTTATTTATCGGTAAATTAGAATTTAGTAGTTTATTTCGGTTTAAGTCCTTTTAATTACCTTTTTAGATTATTTTCGTTTTAATGGTATTAATAATTATTAATGGGCCAATTAATAATTATTAATCACCATTGGGATAGTTTAAGAAGTTCGGGATTCGTTTTTTAAGCCAAAAGTCATACAAGGACGTAACCGTCATTTCCAAATTTCCTAAATATCTAAACACTATTCACTCACCTTCTTTAAATTACCATTGACTCATTTTTGACCAAAATCATCACCCATTCTCCTCCTCAAAACCGTGGGTTCCAAGAAGCAAAGGAGATTTTTCGATTTTTGTTCGTTTCTCGTCGGATCGACTCGATCTTGGATACATCGGAAAGCCCTCGAGTCAAGGATCCTTTTCCACCTAGCTTTTGTCCATTTATCTCGAGATCCTAGGAGTTCTCGGTAAGTTTCTCCTGAAACCCTAAGCTCCAAATAGTGTTTTAATGGAGTTTTCTTTGTTTCCTTTCGATTTCTTGCCGTGAAACTTGGTGTTTGTAAATACGGGAGTAGTTTTATGAGTTTTTGGAAACTTTCCCTTAACCCTAAAACCGAGTTTCAGTCAAAACCCTTCCCGTTTGAAATTTACCCTTTTGGGATTGTTTATGGGTTAGAATTTAATGAAATAATGTTTATTTAAATTCAAATCGGGAAAGGGCATAATGTTCAAAAACCCTATTTATCGATACCCATTGAAATCGGGAATATCGAATTTGCTTAAAACCAACTCGAAACACTTTAAAATTACCTAAAAGCCGGAAAACCAAACCCTAGGCCTAATTTCTTTGATAGGGTCGTGAGTCTCTTTATGGGGGTTTGATGGATTTTCGTTGTTTTGATTGTTAGGTTGTTGTTTGATCGATAGTTGGTTAATTATTGATTGTATGATATAATTCTAATTGTAGGTGTTTTTGAACCGCTCATTTGATCGCTCTACCGGACTTAGGAGCGAAGTCTTCACTTTGTTTAAGGTGAGAATAGTTAGGATTTAAAGTAACTATAGAAAGCAAATAAGTGTGAAGGTTTGTAGAGTTTGAAACTAAGATTAGAATCCGAATCTAAGAGTAGAGGGATGTGAGTTAGTACCCTTAGGATTAAGAGTTAATCCTTTAAGTGAGAACTTAGGAGTTCTCAAGGAGAGTATTGAATCTTAAAAGATTCTAAGTTAGATTTGATTCGAAACTAAGATTGGATCATTGGAGGTTAGAAGATCCAAGCTTGTTTTTAGAATGGTTAATAGATTAATCGTTCGTGTTATGTTCCTACTTTTATTATTGATACCGGAGTTCGATTGACATATCGTACGTCCGAGATTACTATCTATTTACTTTATGCCTTTACTTTATGCCTTCTACTTTATATCTTTTACTTATGTCCTTTACTTTATGTCTTTACTTTTGCTCCTTTACTTTATGTATGTTTCGGTTACTTTATCATTTACATTTACTTATTACTTTTGCAAGCATATGCATAACATCTCGAATCATTGAAAATAAAAGAAAGTGAGAAAGAAAAACAAAAGGATAAAGGTGGAATATGAGAAAAGTCCACACTAATTGCATGCATAAGTTTTGGTGGAATATGCGAAAAGTCCACACTACTTCCATGCATAAGTTTTGGTGGAATATGCGAAAAGTCCACACTACTTCCATGCATAAGTTTTGGTGGAATATGCGAAAAGTCCACACTACTTCCATGCATAAGTTTTGGTGGATACTACGGGAAAAGTCCACACTACTTCCATGCATAAGTTTTGGTGGGTACTACGGGAAAAGTCCACACTACTTCATACATAAGGATAAGGGTGGATAGTATGTGAAAATCCACATTACCTTTATTTCATGCATAAATGGCGAATGCGTATCCTACGGGATGTACTCATTACTTTTATGCATATGATAGATGAGAAAGAGAATCGAGATGTTATATAGTATCCAAGGTTTTATTTATTATTCTTATTTATGTCATAATAAGTAATTGGATGAGTATTGACCAAGAGTGTAGTAATATCATCCTTTGGAAAGTTTAGAATGAAATTACTTAGAGTTTGGAGGACTTTAGGAGTGAATTGTGTCAGATTAAGTGGACACAAATCAAAATGCGAGTTTGAGGTCTATCTTTACTTTTTATGCTTATTATTCTCACTGGGCTTAAGTTGTTAGCTCATGATATTACAAAATTTCAGGTAATGCCCTGGCCAGAGGTCGAGGGAGAGGAGATGGTGCTGCGTGATCGAGGGATACTGACCTCGAGATGGACTCTTTTGTTGTAAAGTTATTGTCTTTATTTTGATGAACTTTAATGATTTGTACTTTGTATTTAGCTCATAAGAGCTTAATGTTGATGTATTTATGATATACATCTTTGAACTCCTGAAATGGGACTTGATGTTCCTTGTGATTTTATTAGATTTGAAAATTAGGATGTAAACAGGTTTTCGGCATGCCAATTTTCAAACAAAACCACGCAAATTTTCTTAAAAATAAAAGACTTCCGCTGTTTTCTCTGATTTAATTTATTTAAAAGTGACGGGTCGTCACAATAAATTTAGGAAAATATACAATTTATATCCCTGAACTTAATAGAATTTATTCATTTAAACCTCAATTATTTATCTACACTATTTTAATTCACATCTTTCTAATAATTACTTGAAAATACAAATATATAGCATGCATCAAGAAAATTGTGACCCTTTTATTGCGACCCAATTAAAACTACACTACATTTAAAAACATCTACAATAAAGTACTACAAAGACTTTCTTTTTTCCGTTGGAAAATAAAATATCAATCCACAATTACAAAAAGGGGTCAATGAAAAGGCAACCTAAACCGAAAAGATTAAAAAAGATACTTCAATTGAAGTTCATCAAAAGAAAACCATAATTACAAAAAGAATTATAGAGAAGTGAATTTTAATTGAAGTATTAAAATTCTTCAATTAAAAAGACTAAAAAATTCTAAGTCTACCAGGGAGTGCAGGGCTCGCAGGAGCCGCACCTGGTAGAAGAATTTAAAAAGATTAAAAAATTCTAAGTCTACCAGGGAGTGCAGGACTCGCAGGAGCCACACCTGGTAGAAGAATTTAAAAACGACTAAAAAATTCTAAGTCTACGAGGGAGTGCAGGGCTGGCACGAGCCGCACCTGGTAGAAGAATTTAAAAACGACTAAAAATTTCTAAGTCTACCAGGGTGTGCATGGCTCGCACGAGCTGCACCTGGTAGAAGAATTTAAAACGACTTAAAAATTCTAAGTCTACCAGGGAGTGCAGGGCTCGCACGAGGCGCACCTGGTAAAACAACTTAAATTTTCTAAGTCTACCAGGGAGTGCAGGGCTCGCACGAGGCGCACCTGGTAGAAGAATTTAAAACGACTAAAAATTTCTAAGTCTACCAGGGAGTGCAGGGCTCGCACGAGCCGCACCTGGTAGAAGAATTTAAAACGACTAAATTTTTTTAAGTCTACTAGGGAGTGTAGGGCTCGCACTAGACGCACCTGGTAGGAGATTTAAAAAAAAAAAAAAAAGTCAACGGTCGAAGGTCAAAAAGTCAATGGTCAAATGGTCAAAAAGTCAACTGCCGACGGGTCACAGGTCACGGGTCAACTGATCAAAAGACGAGGTCATGCGATTTTTTACAAGTCTAAGACAAAATACAAATGACAAGGTGTTGATGACGAACCCCTATTGACATAGCCCTGATGACATAGCCCTGATGACAAAGCCCTATTGACATAGCCCTGATGACAAAGCCCTAATGACGAAGTCTCATTATAAGGTATAAATCTTCAAGGTAAGGCAAGACCCAAAAAAAAAACAAAGTCAACTGTCAAAGGTCAAAAAGTCAACGGTCAACCGTCATCGGGTCAAAGTTCAACTGGTCATAGGACGGGGTCAAACAATTTTTTACAACTCCAAAACAAAGTACAAATGACAAGGCACTGATAACAAAGCACTATTGACATAGCCCTGATGACAGAGCCTTGATGACAAAGCCCTATTGACATAGCCCTGTTGACAAAGCCCTATTGATATAGCCCTGATGACAACGCCCATATGATGAATTCTCATTTCAAGCTTCAAATCAACAAGGCAACACAAAGTCCAAGTCATAAAAAAAAAAATTGTTGAGCGCCGGGAAAGAGAAAAAAAAAATTCTCTCATTTCTCTACATTCTAGTTAATTAAATTTTTTTCTCTACAATGGACATTGGAGACTTACATTTATACTATGATTTTAGAAGTAAATTTTACTCCTAAAATCATAGGGGGCGAAGTACTTGATGATTGAATCAGACAACTTAGACATATAACCCAACTTCAAAATGACCAGAACAAAAAATTCAAACTACCAAGCTCCAATACTTAGTATTTTCTCAAAATTTTGACGACTGGAAAAGCAGAAAATTCACGCTACAAACTTCAACACTTAGAATATTTTTAGATATATCACCGAGGTAAAATTCCACTTTGAAAGAATACTCCCAAGCAATAGTGAACTCACATCTCAACTCAGGTAGGGAGTAGAGGGCCACTGTTGTGGGTGAAATTATATCAGTACAAGTGGAATTTCTATACTTGTTCAAAGAATGCACAATCGACATGTCTACGTCACCTGAAAAGATAAAGTTACGTCACCTAGGAGGCTACGTCTACGTCGCCTGGGAGTCTACGTCTACGTCATCTAATAAGGCTATGTCTACGTCGTCTGGAAGGCTACATCTACATCGCCTAGGAAGGTATGTCTACATAGTCTCGAGAGTCTACGTCTACGTCATCTAATAAGACTACGTATCAAAGACCAAGAAACTACATTATATTGATATCCAATCAAACGATGACATGTGGCATGACCAACAAGTGACACGTCGTTGGGAAGCAACATGTGGCCCAATCCCGATGTGACACGTGGCACGATGATGTCATCAACCTCCTCTCATATAAATAGGGGAAGAAATTCATTCATTAGGTAACTAATTTCTACTACTATTCTCTCTGGCACACTAGCTCTGCTTGCTCTGACTTTAGCATCGGAGGGTGTTAGGCCGGCACTACACCGGTTCACTTTTCCTTTTCTGTGCAGGTACATACTGTGGTCGTCAACTACTCAGCACATCGCCTACGCAGCACCTCCAGTGCAACGCACTACCTCTAACTCGTCCCATATATTAAGTTCGTTGCCTACGTGGAAACTCTCCATCATTTTTACGCAACAACAAGAATTATCAAAGATGGCCATGTTTTTATTTAATTATTATTTATTTCATTATAAATATTTTATTTCATCAGTTGTGGTGAAAATTTTAAAAGATAATAATATTTTTTTTTAAATTAATTTTTATATTTATGATATTTTATTTAAAAAAT
Source organism: Gynostemma pentaphyllum (assembly GCA_028015215.1). Taxonomy (NCBI): domain Eukaryota; kingdom Viridiplantae; phylum Streptophyta; class Magnoliopsida; order Cucurbitales; family Cucurbitaceae; genus Gynostemma; species Gynostemma pentaphyllum. Next base: position 47,923,540 of record CM051353.1, on the reverse strand, counting down.
AATATTTTAAAAAATGCTATAGAATTTTTTTTATTATTGAATTTTAAATTGAGAAAACTAAATTTACGGAATTTATTTTCATTTATAAATTGATATTTTATTTTTTTATCCTTTTTTTTTTTAATTTTTAATGAATTGATAGTAAAATAGTTTTTAAATTATTGAATAAAATGAAACTTGTAATTGAATATGGAAACAGTTAGTTTAGATATTAAAGTAAATGGTTAAATGTAGCAATGACCCCCTCACTTTTAACCTTTTTTAATTTACACTCATAGATTATCAATTTATTTTTTTTCACCCCTACACTTTTCATTGTCCAATTTCTATCAAATTTAAGTGTTTACTAACAGACTATATTATTTTATTATTTCTTATATTCAGAAGTTTGTGAAAAGTCTTTTTTGTCCTCACTAACCACAGTTAACTCATAATAACCTTAGTCAAACTTACTCATTCACCATAGTAAAAAATAATTTCCCCAAAAATCATTATTGTCTCACTCGCTACCTTCATATTTCATAAGCTATCATATGGGGGAAAAACACAATCTCTTTTCTACATTACGAGCTTTCTCTTCTACCAATTTGCAAGTTCGTCATTTGCTTCTCCTTCGATTGAATCTGTGATTTCGTTTTCGTTCATCTGCGATCTAGGGTAATTCATTTCAAATGCGAAATTACTTTTCTTCTGCAATTTGATTTTTTTTTCCGAATATTGGTCATATGCGTTGGTCTGTAGGTTTGTTGCTATAATTTAAAAAAATAAAGGAACATATAAGTTTCATTTTATGATTCTTATTGTACATGTTGTGCATTTGGTTGATATTTTGTTGGGGTGATGTGGTCTTGGAAATTGAAAGGTTCATTTGAATTCTAAGGTTTATGAAATTCCAGGTTTGGATGAAATAGAACATCTATTTATGATTAAGCCATGGAATCTGAGAAAAATGATAGAAGACCATTGAAGGTTGGAGTGTGGATGAAATAAAACCTCTTTTTGTTCACATTAGATTTTTTCGTTGAGGATTTTAGAAGAAGAAAGAATCTATAGTAGAAAATTTGACTTGGAGGAAGAAAGAACCCAGGAGCGATTTTCCCAAAAGAGAGGAATTATCGTGGAGGAAGAAAGAAAGATTTTTACCCGGATAAAAAATACTTTTTCACAAACCCCTGAATATAAGAAATAATAAAATAATATACTCGGTTAGTTTTAACACTTAAATTTGATAGAAATTGGACAATAACTAAATTGATAGTCTAAAGGTGTAAATTGAAAAAATTTAAAAGTGCAGGGGTCATTGGTGCATTTAACCCTATAAAAAATAACCTTAGAAGAAACGAATAAGATTAAAAAAAAAAAATTCAATCGACGTACCCTCCTATTTTGAATTTCTTATTGCAATTATTTATTATTAAATCAAATTTTAGTTACTATTTGATAAATAAAAGTATATAATAGATTAAAATAATGAAAATTATATCTTATTCAAATGGATTTTTTTTATTACTTTTAATATTTTAAAATAACTTTGTTATATAATTTAATAATTATTACGTATGATCTATTTTTTGGAATATTTTATCGAGAATGTAAAGATTTTTTACCTCTCCAATATTATTTCTTATAATTGTGATCATATATCTATCTAAAAAGTCCAAAAGAAATCATTTATTTACAAATTTGTTTATAAATATTTATTAGAAATTAATTTGATAAATATAATCTTTACAAAATTTTGTAAAATGTTAAAAACAAAATCCTAATAACTACAACTTTTTCTAGAAAATGAGAAATGAGAAAGTAGATTTTTTTTTCTTCTTTTTTTAGAAAATAATATTATAAATTTTATTGTATTTTTTAATTAATTACTAATAAAATGGTTATTAACCATGAATATGGTGGCATTATAGAAATGAATTATAAGGAGTTTAAAGGAAATCTTCAACCCACTCATTTTTTTTACTTCAAAATTTTTCTATTTGAATTTTTTTTCCTTTTAGTTTCTCTCTAATAAATGTCGCCACTTCACTAATTAAGAAATAAAAAAAATTATCCATTTAAAAAATTGGTTAAATATGAATAAAAAATAGTTAAATATTTAAAAAAAAATTGAAAATTATTATTTAATAGAAAGTGGCTAATAAATATCTAATGGAATGTTTAGTAATTTGAATATACTAGATAATTAACACGTGCGATGCACGTGAAGTGTTTTTTTTTTACTTTGATTATCTTTTATTTCATCTATAAATAATAGTAATATAATTACGAATATGATGAATTAATATATATTTGAAATTTTTAAAGTTAGATAGAACCTTACTAATGTAATTAATTTGTAAATGAAAATTCTCAACATTTATTTTTAAGTGGGTTCATAATGAATATTATCAAGTCTTGAGTAGTCCCAACAATCTTTTTATCACTGATGAGCTAAAAGTATAATAATATTTATTTTTTAAACCTAGATTGAATTTTTAAATTTTTAAATTGACATTATAATCAATATAAAATTAAACTACTGCTAATTTTAACAATACTACAATTGAGTTATATTAATATAGTTTATAAATTTATTTTGATAGCTAAACACACACACACACACACACACATATATATATATATATAATACATTATAAATTGTGGTTTGTCTATCTTTGAATGCAGGTAATTTAAAGAAAATCGAGATAATTATCGAAACAAATACAACCATTTCTAAATAATTTAAAAAAAAACATATTATATACATAATTGAGAGAATTATCAAAATTAGAAATAAGCGAAAAGCCATAATAAGACAATAAATAAATAAAAAATATTTATGGTTCGAGTGGTTGAAGATTAGAGTCTCTCGTCCCCGAATTTGATTTAATATATATATATATATATATATATATATATATTAAAAAAATATCACAATATGACAAAACAAAAGGCAAAACAAAATAAATAAGACGGGAAATAATTAATAAAAAATAAAACAGGAAATAAGCAAAAAGCCAAACAACTACATCTTCAATCTATCATTTAGCTCCTTAATCCAGGTTGGGATATAAACATCCCAAATATCACTCAACCCTTCCGTTCTAGCAAGTCAAATCAATGCAAATTCTTCTATGATAAAACACCAGATCTTGAACTCAATTTTAAGCAGGGTACATCTATTTATACCAATAGATTACGTATTTATTGGCATTTAAGTTGAGTGTGTTACTAATAATTTCACTCGAAAGGTCTGGAAAATGAAAGATTTTAAAACAAAAACGTTCACTTCACAATAATGGTCATACCGTTTGGAGAAGGAAAAGTTTTAAGGATATATTTTTTTTAATTTCAATAGGGGAGCACGGAAATAATTTTAATTATTAAATTATTACTATGCCTATGATTTTCAAAATAGAACAGAGATATAAATATTAAAAAATGATTTTCAAAACAATATTGATTGAAACTCAAAAGGACTTTGTAACTCCAAGTGAAAGAAATGATATATTAATGAAGTTTAAAATTGAATTCTTGTAAATAATTATAAAGGTAAAATGCAAATAAGACCCCTGTGGTCTTTTCAAAATACATGAACACCCCCTGTACTTTGAAAATGGCAAATCGCACCCCTGTGGTTTCAATTTTTTTCAATCAGACACCTCCCCTTCAATGTCAATAATTTTCTTTTAGCTATAACTTCTTCGTTTGAACTCCGATTTGGACGATTCAAGATGTTTTAGAATCTTCATTTCCGGCTTTACATAATTGTCACTTCGAAACTTTGAAATCATCAATAATCAAAAGAATTAACGATGTCAATCATACCTAGTGTTTCGATGTTAATAAAATCTTTTATTTGTTAATGATTTCAAAGTTTCGAAGTGATATTTATGTAGAGCCTGAAATGGGGATTCCAAAACATCTTGAATCATCTAAATCGGAGTTCAAACGAAGAAATTATGGCTAAAAGAAAATTATTGACATTGAAGGGGAGGGGTCTGATTGAAAAAAATTGGAACCACAGGGGTGCAATTTGTCATTTTCAAAGTACAGGGGGTGTTCATGCATTTTGAAAAGACCACGGGGGTCTTATTTGCATTTTACCCTAATTATAAATGAGGAGGGATTAAATTGTATAAAAAAACCACATAGTGTTCGGAACTTAAATCTACTCTGTATATGGATATTCATAGTTTATAATTTATCAATAACATTGATTAATAATTTAAAAGGTAGATAGATAGATTTCTCATGATTTTTTGCGTGAACATTTTCAACAAAAAGAATTATCGAATAAATATTGAAGAAATGCAATTTAGAGAATATTATAATAAATTTAAATTTAAATCAAATAAATAGAGAAAATTTTAAATATATTTAAGAAATGAAATGATGATACCAATAAATTAAAATTTAAATAAATAGAGAAACTTTTAGAAAATGATGAAACAATAAATTAAAAATATTGAAGAAATATATTTTAGAGAATATTACAATAAAATTTAATTTAAATAAATAGAGAAACTTTTAAAAAAAATTCTTCATGAAATATCTTTTAATATATCCTTTCTAGTTTATTATATTCGTAAAATGATATTAAAGATTTTAAATAAAAGTTCATCTTAAAAATATTACACACAAAAGTTTAAAAAAAAATGAAAAAAAATGAATGACCATTAATTATAGTGGGATATGTTTGAGATTTATAAAATAGAAAAGGGGCAAAAATGTCTAAAAAAGTTTCTCAACCTTCCCCACTTTTATATATTAGAGATGTAAAATGGTATATATAATGGTATGTTGTGTTACTTATTTTTAGGGAAGTATACACCAAAATTTCAATCATATCAATTCGTGTTAGTGATGATTTTATGTTCAACATTTATAAATACTTTAATTAATATTTATTAGGTAAGAAGTGAGTGTAATTTTTTGTTTATAAATAGTTTATTTTTTCTAAATTATAAATAATAATGTCTAGTGAAATCTAAATTTTATTAATAACTATATAGTTTTATGTTCATGAGCCTCATAATTGTTATAATTTTATTATTTCATACTTGTATTTTTAGCTAAATATTTTAAACTTGTTAATTGTTATATAAAATTAGTTAAACATCTCTATGATATACAATAAAGTTAATTTCGATAGTGATTCTTATTATTAGATTAAAAAAAATTGAAATGAAAAATTAATCTCAATGATTTGAGAGATAAAATATTTTATTTTTAATATACTAAGAAATTATTTTAAAATTGTCTTCTATTATGAAGACATGCATAATTTTATAATTAACATAAATTTTAACAAAAAAATTTATTTATCCATTTTATAATTTTATATTAGGCACAAGTCAAGATCTAAAAATCTAATCAAACCTAACTGAATCAATTATAATAATAAAAAAAGTTTGTTACAATTTTTTTTTGTTAATTTCTAACATAATATATCAAAACCGGTGTAAAGTTGACATTTTACCCAACCTTTTCTTCATATATATATATATATATAACATTTTTCGACACGTCCAATCAAGCATATTAGCTCGAAATTGGAGAAATATGAAATCAGCAACGATTTGACATGATTGAAATTTCGGTGGTATGGTCGACATTTTCTTCCCTTAAGTAAGTGTGACAAGATCAAAGTCAACGAATGTTTAGTGCGAAAAGTAAAATAATTAACGATTGGAGATCAATCTGCCGGCGAAGAATCTAGTTTTTTTTTTTTTTTTGGGTTAAATGAATATGGATTGTTCAGAAGGTGGTGAAGCAAATCCATCAAATTTATGGAGATGGAATTTTGATGTGTTTTTAAGTTTTAGAGGAGAAGACACACGCTCCAATTTCACCTCTCATCTTGATATGGCTTTACGTCAAAGAGGAATCAATGTGTTCATTGATTATAAGCTTCCAAGAGGTGAAGATATTTCCACATCCCTTTTGAAATCTATTGATGAATCCAGAATCTCGATCGTAATATTCTCTAAAAATTATGTATCTTCAAGTTGGTGTTTGGATGAATTGGTCAAGATCATTGATTGTAAGGAATCTAAGGGACAAATTGTTCTTCCAGTTTTCTACAAGGTGGAACCATCTCATATAAGAAAACTGATTCAAAACTTTGCAAATTTGATGGCCAAACATCGACCTAAACACTTTAACAAGATGCAACCTTGGAAGGAAGCTTTAGCTGCTCTTCCCCCTTTGTCCGGATGGGTTCTACAAAAAGAGTAATTTTATTTTTTATTTTCTTTTACGTCCCTAAACTTTACGATTCGTTCCATTTTAGTCATGTGACATTATATAAATATACAATGAGGTTAAATGGCGTGAAAAATCAATTATACGGTGAGGTTTTAGACTACAATTAAAGAGAAGATGATGAGATTAACTTCACAACCTCACTGTATATTTTATATAATATCACATCGTCGAGTTACATAAGCCCTTCATTTGTGTCCTAGACGGAAAAACATAGACAGTAACAAATCGTAAAGTTCATAGACAAAAAATGTAACTTTTGAAAATTTAGGGACAAAAATGAAACGGAAGTGATACTTCTTTTATTTTGGTAACAAATTAGAATGTAACTTAGAACCATGATGACCAACGATCTTGATTTGGGTTTGATTATTCTTCATTTTTAGGATTAGTTGATCATCGATCGATGAAGCAAAGTTAGTTTAAATATTTTTTTTCTTAATTGACAGAATTGAAGCGGACGTTATCCAAAAAATTGTTCAAGAAGTGTTGGCTAAATTACATCGCAAAACAATATTGGATGTAGCCAAGTACCCGGTTGGAATCGATTCCCAAATAGATGTTATGTCTTCACTCTTGAATTTTACGTCCTGTGGCGAGACGACAATGGTAGGTATATATGGCATTGGAGGTATGGGTAAGACAACTTTGGCCAAAGCAATATACAACAAAATTGCAAAGTTTTATGAAGGTCATTGCTTTCTCGCAAATGTTCGAAAAGCTTCAGAACAATTTAATGGTCTTGTTCACCTACAAGAAAAATTACTTGCAGAGATATTAATGGACAGTGTGAAGGATATTGGCAATGTTGATAGAGGTATTAATGTCATAAAAGAAAGACTAGGCTCGAAAAAAGTTCTTATCGTTATCGACGATGTAGATGAGCGTCAACAATTACAAGCACTGGCTGGTGGGTGTGATTGGTTTGGTAAAGAAAGTAAAATCATTGTGACAACAAGAAATCTACACTTACTCTCTCTTCACGGATTCAATGCGAAACATCGTATTCAAGAATTGAATGATGTTCATGCTCTCGAACTTTTTAGTTGGCATGCTTTTAATAAGAATCAGCCTCCAAGTGATTATACTTTACAACTTTCGAATCATGCCGTAGATTACTGTAAAGGTCTTCCGTTGACTCTTGAGGTGTTGGGTTCTTTCCTTGGTACTAGAGATTATTTTGAATGGAAAAAAATGTTAGATGCATTTGAAAACTGCCCCCTTGACAAAGACAATATTCAAGTTATTCTGCAAGCAAGTTATGATGCACTTGAAGACGAAGTAAAGGAAACTTTCCTTGATATTTGCTGTTATTTCATTGGAGAGGACATTGATAGTGTTAAAAAGAGGTTAGAGGCACGCCGTTCATATAATCCAGATGAGGGAATTACAAATCTCATTGATCTATCACTTCTTACCATCGACCAATTCTCCAACAAGGTGCAAATGCATGAATTAATACAACAAACGGGTCGCACAATCGCTCTCTCGAAAAGTTCTAAGCCTCGTAAAAGGACGAGGTTGTGGACTAAAGAAGATGTCATGGATGTGTTGGATGCAGATATGGTACGAAAAATCATACGAAATGTGTTAAATATGTTGGGTTTTTGCATATATATGAAAGCATTTTTAAAGCTGGTGAAAAGGTTTCCTTGGTGACCAAAGCTTAGTTGTGGATATAGGATTTGTTTGGTGGGTAAGGATGAATTATGACCATTAGATTTTACTTGGTGACCAAGACTATTTTGCATTATAAATAGAGGCAAGTCTTTGTTAACAAATGTATCCCAAAAATACTAAGAGTGTATTTGTATAGGTTTGGGGAGAATTTCTGTATGAATATTGTAATAGTTTTTCACATAGTAAACTTCTTTTTGTGGGCCGTGTTTTTCTCCGATTTTGGAGTTTTCACGTTAAATTCTTGTGTCGTTTGATTGTGTTTATTTCTTTATTTTTCTCAATTATTTTTCTTTATACCTAAGGGTGAATGTGGAAATAAGTTATGGTTAAAAGAAGGTTTACAATGTTGGAGAGGAAATGTTTCATGTAGGGACAAGATCAAAAATTTTCGAGGGGGGGGGGGGCAAAAAATTGTCGATAGAAACTATAAATTTAGGAAAATGTACAATTTATATCCCTGAACTTAGTAGAATTTATTCATTTAAACCTCAATTATTTATCTACACTATTTTAATTCACATCTTTCTAATAATTACTTGAAAATACAAATATATAGCATGTATCAAGAAAATTGTGACCCTTTTATTGCGACCCAATTAAAATTACACTACATTTAAAAACATCTACAATAAAGTACTACAAAGACTTCTTTTTTCCGTAGGAAAAATAAAATATCAATCCACGGTTACAAAAAGGGGTCAAATGAAAAGGCAACCTAAACCGAAAAGATTAAAAAAGATACTTCAATTGAAGTTCATCAAAAGAAAACCATAATTACAAAAAGAATTAGAGAGAAGTGAACTATTTATTTCGTTACGCGCACCACGACTAATCTCATGAGACAACCTTATGACACTACAACACTTAATGTCAGTTTAATCGTAGTAATATTTTAGGTAGTTGGCCACTATGGTTTGAATTCATGACTTCATATTTGAATGAAGAAGGAAATTAAATCGGCAAGAGAGAAAGAGCTCCCAGACACACTTCCCGAGGTTCTCCATTCTCTTCTCTACCGGTGTCTTCCACACCGGCGGGGACAACCTTAGCTTTTCCGCCGTCTTCTACGGTGGCTTTTTATCCTCCCCCCCCCCCCCCCCCGTCATTCTACACCATCCGGAGGCTTTTGAGTTTTTTCTGGTGCTACAATCTCTATGGCTTTTTCAGTTGAAAGCAGAGTCAAGATAGAAAATAAGGTCTTCTTTATAGGACCTGATCGCATCAACAAAAAAGCAAGAGTTCTACTAAGAGAGAAGAATAGAGATAATTGGCATGCTCTTTCTTTGGAGCCTCAAATGGTTGTTTGGGTGAGGGATGCAATTGATATGATGATGCATAAACCCAATAACCAGAAATTCTTCATGCGAAGAGACTGTGATAATGGAACTTGCTGGGTACAAAAAGTGACTAACAGGAGAGGAACTTTTGCTGATGTTTACAAAGTCATGAAAAATGGGGAAAAATCAAATATTTTTATACCCTCTGGAATAGACAATGATGGATGGAAGAAATTTACTCAACTGGTGGAGGGTAAGTTTAAAGATTAAGAGGGAGTGCAGCCTATGCAGAGAAGAAATGCTTTTGTTAGAAATTCTTTTTCTTATGTGGAGGCAGCTAAGGGGTCTTATCAAAAGCTGAAAGATAATGTCCATAAAGCTGGTTCGTTTAGAAGTCCTAAGAAGGATATTCAAAAAACTATTGATACCTCCCATAGTGGGAGACTGGATGGGGAGTCCTTGAGGGAGGAGGAAGAAATGTGTGGCCTAAATCTCAAAAATACAATTGTGGTCATCAAGAGATGCTTTCATGATTCCTGGGGTAGAGTGTTGAAGATTATAAAGAATTTTTCAGGGGAAAGTCGGTTTGAAATTAATCCTTTTCATCCTGATAAGGCTTTGCTTCTCTGTCCCAGTGAGTTGGTCGCTCAAAAATTTTGTTCTATGCAGCAGTGGTGTAACCTGGAAGAGGCTTGTTTGAAGTTTGAGTAGTGGAGTACGAGATCCCATGGGAAGATGAACTTATTACCCTCTTATGGGGGTTGGCTGAAGATTCGAAACATTCCTCTTGTGTTTTGGAGCGTGGAGGTTTTTAAAATAATTGGTGACTTGTGTGGTGGTTATATTAAATGTTCTAAAAAAACACAAAATAGAATTGAATGCTTTGAAGCAAACATTAAAGTGAAAAAGAATGAGTTTGGGTTTATCCCAGCCAAGGTGGTGGTCTTTAATTTAGAAGGGAATTATTTTGTGGCGAGTTTAGTGGCCTTTCAGGATTGGAAATGGTTGGAAAGATGTTTTCTGGCGATCTACGGCGATGCTCCTAGAAATTTTTCCGGTAAGGTCACCAGAGAAGATAGGAGTAATGGTCTTTACCCACTGGACTTAACCCAGGGGTAGCTTGTTTCTGTTGGGTCATTACGGTCACGTGAACACCTCGTGGAGCAGGTTACTTTGAGCCACCAACTCTGTCAACAGCCCCCATCAGTTGGTGTCACTTCACTGCCTAATATTCCTGTACACCACAGCTTTTCCAGACTTTTTATGGGGAAGGAAAGTTCTTTTGAATTTGGAAACTCTAGTAAGGATAACTTTTCAGACATTAGGGGTGAGGTGACTGTTGATCCAAATAAAGAGGAAGAAGTTTACTTTTTGACTCAGCATGAAGAGGACCTTTTAAATCCTGTGCCAGGCCCTGTCAGAAGCACTTATAGCAGTACGGTTGGTAAGGGTCAGCACTTGAAAGTTTGGAAAAAAGTTGAAAAAAAGAAAAAAAAAATTATAGTCCTGAAGCTAAAGGTTCAAAACCTCTCCCTGAACTTAATAGAATTTATTCATTTAAACCTTAATTTTTAATTTCATCAATTTAAACCCGATAATTATGTAGTTAATAACCTTGTATAAACAAATTATAAAATCACGCAAAAAGCGACTAGTATAATCTTAAAAAAAAAATCATTAAAAAAATCAAGAAAGTTTTATAAAATATCTATAACAGAATGACAAAAGGGTCAATCTCAACCACAATCACAAAATAAAAAAACGTTTAAATTCGACACCTAGCTCAAACTAGTCATAAAAAATAAAATAAAAATTATAGTAAGTAAATCAACAATCAAATAAAGAAAATTATCAATACTATAATTAAGAGAGCAATTGATAATATAATTTTAAATACATATTATTCTAGTTTATAATATGAATGAGAGGATAATTTTATAAAGGGTAAAATACAAATAAGACTCCTGTGGTTTTTTTCAAATGCATGAATACCCTCTGTGGTTTGAAAATGACAAATCACACCCTTGTGGTTCCAAATTTTTTCCATCAGACCCCTCCCCTTCAATGCCAATAATTTTTTATTTGTCATAACTTCTTCGTTTGAACTCCGATTGGGATAATTCCAGATGTTTTAGAATCCTCATTTCAGTCTCTATGCTATGGTTACTTCAAAACTTCTAAATCATCAATAATTAAAAGAGTTAATGGTGTCAATCATACCTAGTGTTTTGATGTTAATAAACTCTTTTATTTATTAATGATTTCAAAGTTTCGAAGTGACGATTATGTAGAGCCTAAAATGAGGATTCCAAAAAATCTTGAATCATCCAAATCGGAGTTCAAACGAAAAAGTTGTAGTTAAAAGAAAATTTTTGACATTGAAGGAGAGGGTCTGATTGAAAAAATTTAGAACCACAGAGTTGTGATTTGCCATTTTCAAACCACACGGGGTGTTCATGCATTTTGAAAAAACCACAAAGGTCTCATTTGCATTTTACCCTTTTATAAATTATTATATATAATATATATGTATATGTGAGGGAAGGCGGGCCAAAAAAAATCCATTGGACAAAATTATATATACATCATTATATATAATATTTAAAAAAATAAAAAATCACAAAAGGGGTAAAATATAATTTTGATAGCAAAACTTTCACTTAAGTTTTATTTTCGTCTCTAAATATTCAAAATTGACGTTTTTGGTCCCTCTAACTTTTAAAAACCTACAAAAAATGCCACCTTTGTTCAAATATTACCATTTTGGTCCCAAACTTTCACACGAGTTTCATTTTCACCCTGAACTATCAAAAGTGACATTTTTTATCCTTCAAGTTTCAAAATCCTACCTTTTTAGTCCCTCCGTCAGTCACTAATGTGGCAGTATTGATGATGTAGCAGCTGATGTGACAAATTTTAAGTGCCACCTAACCTAAAATTTGCCACATCAGTCCTTCATGTCATCAATAATGCCACATTAGCGACTGACTAAAAATATCAATTTTAAAAGTCCAGGGACGAAAATAAAACTTGAGTGAAAGTATAGCGATGAAAATGATATTTTCCCCTAAAAGATAACATATTTATTATATTCATCACGAAGAACAATCAATTATTCTACACTATTTTAATTCACATCTATCTAATAATTACTTGAAAATACAAATATATAGCATGCATCAAGAAAATTGTGACCCTTTTATTGCGACCCAATTAAAACTACACTACATTTAAAAACATCTACAATAAAGTACTACAAAGACTTCTTTTTTCCGTTAGAAAAATAAAATATCAATCCACAGTTACAAAAAGGGGTCAATGAAAAGGCAACCCAAACCGAAAGGATTAAAAAAGATATTTCAATTGAAGTTCATCAAAAGAAAACCATAATTACAAAAAGAATTAGAGAGAAGTGAACTAATGTTGATTTAAGATGTGAACTAATGTTGCAAATAAGTTTTCAAATTGAAATTGTTCCTATTACTCGAACCATCCAAGTACAATAGAATAGAACTTACTTTAAAAAAAAAAATTACAATAGAACTTCCTACAAATACAATACACTCGGGGATACTCGCTAAGTATTTCAGAGCAATGGGGATTGCTAGAAACAAACTGTAATGAATACCAATGGTAATATTGATTTTGATCTAATTGTGAACAAGAATCAATGGTGATAAATAGTGTAATAAGCTTAGGAAAAATTAGCGATTAAACCGACCAAAATTTTGTAGAAAAGATCCGCAGTAATCTTCTCTACTCCATCTGCCACTGCCATAAAAAACAATGGTGCTGGTAATGTAAACAGCGAACTTAATGCCGTCACTCCCGAGCATCTGAAGCATTTGTACAAGTGCATGCCACAGAATACAGATATGAGGTCAACCACTACTGAGTTTTTACTTGCGCTTGTACCTGAAAGAATACATTTAAAATCAACGAGTCAATAATGTTGAGGGAACCACTAGAGTGTTTTTGCCGCAACCTAATCAAGCTCAGAGAGGCCAAGTTATCGACACATTTGTCGTCAACTATATCTTGATAATATTAATTAGAAAGAAACATGCCTTCAGGCTGCGATGGTCAAATTTCATTTTTAATAAAATGAGTTATAAAGCTCTTTAACATCCTTCTCTTTTATTGCCCCTTGTTTGGAAGTTAAAAGGGTGAAAAAATTATATAAGCGCCTTGTACCTTGACTTGCTCTTGAATGAATTCTTAGACTTTTTCCTTCCTCCACCACTGCCACGCCCTTTCTGCTTCCCCTCGCTCATGTCGTTTTGGAATACCTCTCGCATCTCTTCAGACCTTGATTTAGTTCTCTGGGAAGAGTGTTTCGATTTCTGACCCCCCTTCTTCACAATCTTTCCTGAATCTTGCGCCTTCTTTACAGCTTTGACTGCTTTTGCCCGACGGTAGGCAAGCTTGACAAGTGACAATCCAGGTTTGTCTTTCTTATTTTGTCCACCCTGCAGTAATTACAATTATGTGACGCAAGACAAACTTCAAGGTTTACAGAAATAAATGGTGAATATGAAGGGTAGTTGTACAATTTACTTCCGGTCATGTTTATTGACCTTTATGAATAAATTGCTTCAGTATAAACTACTTCAATCATAGGCAACAATATGTAAAACATACTCCTTTCTTGTCATTTTGATTCTCCTCCTCCAACATTTCTCTTGCTGCTTCTAATTTCCTACGCTTCTTCCTGGGCAAATTTTTCTGCTCCAAACATAGATATCAAGCACATCTAGGGTCATTACTTAAAAATAATAAAAATAAAATAAAAAATTTCTTTATAATTCATGCAATATTAGGGTACCTCACGTTCACGCTTCCTCTTTTCTTTCATCCTAAGGTCCTCAGCATGTTGAGCACTTACAACCTCATTCCCAGTGCTTTCTTTTCCCAAAGATTCCTGTCCATCGACGATTCAGAGTGGTTAAGGACAAAATGAAGAAAATAATCATTAAAAAATGACAACATATCGCGTATCAAAGAGAACAAATGGGTGTGATTCATTTTTTAATTAGTTTGAAAGTATAGGGTACTATATTTAGCACCTCAATGCAACTTTTTAAGCAAATAGAGAAAATATTCTTTCTGCTTTGGCAAAAGAACAATTCCTTCACTTTTTACAGAAGTAAAATGTTAAAATAATGCTTCTCATATAAACACGTGGTTTTACGTATGAAAAACACAGAAAGAAATCAAGCTAACAACTGCAAAATTTTATATACGCTGCCATATTTGATAAGAGATGTGCCAGGAAGTCGAGAAAATTAATTTCTCAATAAAGGCAGGCTAAAGCTTAGCAGCCCCAGTCCAGATTCCATATTTAAAAAAAGTTCCAGCCTTCATGTTGTGGACATTTGAATTTTTACAGCATATAAGCCACAAATATTTACCTTTGCTGCCTTCGCTACAAGCAATTTCTCCTTATTACTCATAAACCAGGTTCTTTTAGGGCGTGAAAAAATTTCTTCCTGATGAACAATCATATTTTCTGCCTGAATATGCAAAGAAAGCACATATGTAAGAGTAGATAAAAATTTCCAATAAGAATTCAAGGTGTACTCCATAAACGGGCAAATTAATCTACTATGCTTGTTATTATAAAAAAAAATCTACCAACGCTTGCTCTGAAAAACCTATCAACTCATAACGCTACTCAAAGAATAAAGATAAAAACGAAGAAGAAAGTATGAAGATAGTACCTTTGTCGCTTCCATCTCAGCTTTTCTTAGAGCTCTCTCTTCTCTACAAAAGATTAAAAATTAACAGTTGAATCAAGGAAAACCGACAAACAAACAAACATCAAGTCATATGACAAAAACCTCTCTTCCTGAAGAATTACAGCTACTTGATTATCCATTTGCTCAATTATTTCAGACCACTTTGTTATGGATTGCTCAGCAACAGTTCTGCTCTTCAGCTTTGACCCAGCTCTCTTAGCCTGTAAACTCAAGTTGAAAAGGCCCATGTTATTTATCAGAAACATAAGCTTTATTAAGGAATTTTTTTTAATAAAAAAGCCAACAAAAACCAGGCACTCGAAAGAGCTAAAACAGCATAACAAATGTACCAACCCCAGTGTGACAAGTAAAGACCCCAGTTACCAACAAACAGGAACAAGTGAATGTCCCAAAAAGCACTGAAATGGGCAGCCTACTGACATGGCCGAGGTAATATATAAAAAATATTGCCTTTTTAATTCTCTCCTCCCTTAAAGCATAATAAACAAACTAGACACTTCTAGAGAAAGATGTTGTCACTGTCACCAATATGAATACAATTGATCCAAAAATATACTATTAAATACATCATTTTTTGGCGTAGAAAATGACCACTACTAGCCACACAAACTGTCGGAACAAAGAGATAGTGAACCTGAAAACTTGAACCATTCTTCATCAAGTGTATTGGCATTATAAAGAACCAACAGAAAGCAAGACTTCTTTTTTTTCAAGAAAAGATAGCTCAAAAGCTGAATTCATTAAGATAATGAAAGAATACAAAGGAACAAAATGCGTCAAAAGCAGCCACCACCTAATTACAAAAGGCAACAAATATACAACCATAAAAGTGTAAACGATTTTTTGGTAGACTCAAAAGTGTTCATGTATAAGTTAGTTACATAATTTGCATCACGTCAGATCACAGATTAAATAAATTCAAAATAAGATGAAGAGTAATGGCACTAAAAATTGAGAGCATGCAGAAAAAATCAAGAATTCGGGATTAGATAAAGAAAAGATTTTAGGAAAAATAAATTTATAGTTTGAATAAAATTAAGCCACTGCAACCACTTGTAAGATAAAATGTGTCTTTCAAGTTTCAATGTCATAAATACCATTGAGCACCTAAAACTAACTACTTTTGTCCATTTCAGTTTGACGATGTAGAACCAAAGAAATTCGTAGAGAAAACCAATCAATTCAATTTGAAAAAACATAAATCTAAAAGAGAGTACTCATGTAAAAAGACTCCAGAAATCCTTAAAAGGCCAATCACCCTATCCTCTAAAAATTCCATAAAAATGCCAGTTACTTGAGAACTTTTTCCCCTTTAACTTGAATGGAAGTAATAAGAATCGAGTCGTAAGAAAAGATTTATAAAATAAAAAGCACATATAGATCACACTCACTATTGCTTTTAAAAGAGATCGGTCTGTGTCCGTCACAAATGTAACAGCATATCCTTCTCTACCAGCTCTTGCAGTACGACCCACTCTATGAACATAGCTATAAAAAGAACAAAAGTCAAGAATTGATCAACTATGTATAATTAATTAGAGAAAGGTATATAAAAGTGGTTGTTTATATCAAGGTATCATGAGATGTTCATAAGAACAAAGGCCTAAAAATGAGGTAGATAAGAATAAAAATTGTCCAGAATAGAAGAGGGCATGTTTAAAATACATGAAAATCATGAAGCATGCTTGAGAATGTTAAAATACAACATGTTTGGATGCATAGAATCTGTTCAAGGAAAAGAGTGCATTTAAAATTTCTAAAACAGTATAACTATTTAAAATTAATTACTCATATTTAATAAAATAAAATTCCAAGTTCCAACTTTAAACTTGAAATTTTTTTGACATTATCTTTTTATTACATTAAAAGAGTTAAAAAGAATATGAAATGAATAATAAAATGTTCTGACAAAAAAAACACAAATTGCCCCACTCATTCCCATGCCCGTAAGATGGCTAGAAATCCATGTGCTCTCTAGGCATAAAATAATCATATCATAAAATTCCAGGCATTAAATACCCATGAGAATCAGAGGCAAGAATTTATACACAACTTCGAAATCCAACAAAGTATTTGAAAGCCATACCCATTCCCCATACTAGATACCTTTTAACAACAAACCCCAAAATTAAATAAAATACACAAAAAAAAACTAAAAAATGTGTATATTCCATGAAGAGCAAATAAAAGGACATGAAAGTCAATTACAATTAATATGACAATACCCAATGATATAGATCAGAATCCAGTCCATACCTGGTAAGATCTCGAGGACATGCATAGTTTATAACAGTTTCAACACCAATAATGTCCAGTCCCTATAACATAAATTGCCACGCACAAAATCTGTGATCAAGTTTTTTAACCATATGGTATTCTACAAGAAAATAAACACAATTAAAATTTTGTTCTCACCCGAGCAGCCACATCAGTAGCTATAAGAAAATCAACTTGCTGTTTTCTGAAGAGTTCCAAGGCCTACATGATAAACATAATGATCGATGTTAGAGGGGGAAAGTAGATTTTTTAATATAATAATTCCAACATTATTCAAATCCACCAGCAAACTACTCACATCAAGACGCTGAACTTGGGTAAGATTTCCATGAAGCTCAGCAGCTTTAAAGCCGGCTAATCCAAATAAAATCTTCAGTCTATGAGCAGCCTGTTTGGTTCCACTACCAGCCGAACAAAAAAAATCCTCATAAGATTATTATTTTATAAAAGTATGAAAAAGACACTTCTATGATATACAGTATAATGACAATGTTAACTTAATTGGAGCGTTAGAAGATTTTCTTTAATTATCATGAGTCACATAGTCCAAAAACAAAGTTAAGCTAAGCTCATGATCTTTCAAAAGCTTAGTACCTAAATACAATCACTTTAGAAGTAAATGTCTTTGAGCACAAAGCAAGGAGGACTGCTTCCTGATTTACTTCACGCATCCTACGGATCCTAACCACCCTGAAAATATAACAAAATGTATGTTTTTAATCATCCATCTAAAACAAGACTTTTAGGTCGTCATACATTTCATTAACGAGAAAAATTAAGGAGTACAAGTTAGATCGGAATTACTCCTCTGTCAATGTTGTTGGACGCTTGGTAGCAGGGTCAGCGGAGAGGCGTAATGGTTTGGTCAAGGAAAGCTTGATAAGCTCATCAACTTCTTCTGTCATGGTAGCAGAAAACAGCATTGTCTGCCTTCTTTTTGGACAAAGACGAACCTTCAAGAAAATGGAAATTAAAACTCTTAATACAATAATGCTGAATACTACAAAAACGATCTTGAAGAAAAAAATACAACATAAACAGTCATCTTGAAGATTCATATGATTTCCGCATAATAAATGTTGCATCAGAAGGACCAAAACATACCAATTCACGGATTTCAGCACTAAACCCGAGCTCCAAAAGACGATCTGCCTCGTCAAGTATTAAAACTGCTAAATCGTCCAAATCCACAGACATGGAATTGCGTAGATGATCAATCATGCGTCCTGGAGTCGCGACCACCACATCAGGCATTGATCTTAAGGCTGACTCTTGCTCCTGAACAAAATTAAATGAATGAAATATTTGTAACTAACTAGAGAGTTTTACAAAAAAAAAAAATCGAACAAGTATTAAATCAGTTTTCCCCTAGGCCCTAAAGAAAGTATTTTGGGACACATATTAAAAACATATTTCTTGGAACATCAATCAAGAATGGCACATCTCCCGCCTCTGCAGTAATATATTTTTATTCTTTTACCTGATCCTCATATTCCAAACCTTATTATATTATATGAAAAAAATACTTGTAGGGATTTTAAAAAAAATAAAATTATAACGTGAGAATGGGTCCTACTCATAAATTTTGAAAAGTTCAAAATAGCTGCTTTATGAAGAAACAAAAATATTGAAGTGGCCTGAAGCCTGAAGAACACTTTGGTCATACCTTTCTTGAAAGCCCACCAACTATCAGGCAACATCTGATATCAGTAAACTGCGCAATTTTCTCTACCATACTGTGAACTCTGGAAAAAACAGCATAGTTTTAAATTAATATTAATTATTTTAACATGAAAATATAGCAAGAAGAATGAAATAATAGGCAAGGGGAAGAAACTAAAGCATATTGAGTTTTAATAAATTAGTTTTTGAAACTATGCCCCCTAAAGGTAGGCCTCTTGCTGCTCGATTTTCCTCTCTCCTAATGCGGCTGTGGCAGACTGTTGGGTTGCTATGTATAGTTGTTGGCAAATTTTATTCATAAGGAATCTTAAAGATATGAAGTTGAGGAGTTTTTGTCCCACCTTCACTTGATTTGTCCTTTGAAGCCAGCGGTTTTGCAAGATAATAGAGTCTGGTTGGTTGGTGGTGGTCATTATTTCTAGATCCCTAGTCCAAGCTGATGTTCCGATTCCTACGGATCTCCTCAAGGTTATATGGGTAGACGTTTACTCAAAAAAGGTAAAAGTTTTTATGTGGACTCTTATTCAAGGAGGTCTGAACACACCAACGACAATATTTAACATAAACTTTTTTTTTTATAGGAAACATAGATATAATAATATAAAGTGAAAGAGGAATTACAAAAGTGGTGATTTAGAGCCAAAGGATTACAAAAAATTCCTCCAATTGGCATTGACCATGAAACAAGATTTAACGTAAACTTCCATCCATGGCTTTAAGCCCGAACCTGTGTGTTCTATGTAATGCCAACTATGAAGACCCAAGCCACTTTTTTTACACTGCCTTTTTACTCCACTTATGGAACAAGATTTTCAGTATTTTCAACATTCATCGGCTGTTTCATCATCATATATCTTTATCTCCAGCTATTTACGAGCTGTTTTGAGGTTCGTTGTTAAAAGGGAAAGCTCGCGTTTGAGTTTTAATGCTATTAGAGGCCATTTTTGTCTTATTTGATGGGAAATAAACAAGAAAGTCTTCCAAGATGTTGTAATGGATGTTCATGATATTTGGAACCTCTTAGTTAGGTTCACTTCTTTATGGAGTGCCTGTTCAAAGGTTTTTTTTTTGGGTAATTATTCACCTTCTTTGAATGCTCCCAATTGGAGAAAGTTTTTGTAATCCTTGGGTGCCCCTTTTGCATGTCTCTTTTCATATATCAATGAAAATGTCTCTTATCAAACAAAAAAAACTTAACTACTGAATCCTTAAAAGCATACTTACTGGATCGCCAATTCTCTAGCTGGTGTTAGAATTAAAACCCTTATTGCTCGATCACGTTTTGGTCGATAGAGTAACCTCTCCAAAGTAGGTAGAGAAAAGGCCGCAGTCTGTTAAAAAATGAAACATCATTGGCAAAACTATGTTTTTAATATATTTTCCAAATCATATTGAAATCACTCAGCTTAAAAATCTTGCATCACTTCCTCAAATAAAAATTCCCTGAAACTACCGGTAGATGTTCAATTCCATGAACTCTCATTGTATGGGTAATCGCAGTAAAGAAAGCTTAAAATAAAACTCTACCTTTCCAGAACCAGTAATTGCACTTCCACATATATCACGGCCAGTCATTGCCAACGGTATACACGCCGCCTACCAACAATATTAAAAAAATCAAAATTTAAGATTAAAACAAAACAAAACAAAAATCAGAATGATTCAAAATAAGATTAAAGAAACCTGAATTGGTGTGGGCTTAGTATATCCCAAAGCCTCACACGCCCGAAGCAAAGGGCGCGACAAATTGAGCTCCAAGAACGAATTCGCATGAAACGAAGCCCCATCAGAAGGAGAAAAAAACGGTTTACTATCACCAGCATTACTAATTCCATCATCATCATCGTCATCTGGCCTATAATCTTCCTACATATCCCAAAAAAACATTCAGAAAACAAAAATTAGGGTCAAAATCGAAAAATAAACAAATAGTTAAATCGAATTACCTGTTTATCAGATTCTGATTCGTCACTATCATCATCAACAACAGCAGAGGGAGTAAAATTTTCGGAGCGTTTATCGAGAAGTTTGGAGATTTTGAAATCAACAGAAGTAGTGCTTCTACGAGCATGCTCTTCAGCTACTGATTCAGAATAGGCAGCAAAATCCCATGGAGATTCAGTACGGCGATGAGAAATCGGTTTATCTTCGTCTTCATCTTCTTCTTCTATAGGTTTTTCTTCCTGTTCTTCATTTTCTTCTTGTTCTTCTTCTTCTTCTTCATGTTCGGAGTAATCGACTTCTTCATCGCTGGGAGGATCGAATACGAACGCCATGGAAGCCTCCGCGAGTGGTTTTGGAGTGGGTTTTAGAGAAAGAAAGGGTTTTAACTCAGTATCGGTAGGTCTTTGCTTTTCACGTGGAGGTTTTCTTTAGAAAAATGACTCAAATTAAAGTTTTTTTTTTCCAAAGATATTACACCAATGGGGAGGGGATACTCTACTTTCGACCTCATGAAAACTGGGTAAATATCTAACCACTTGTGATAAGCTCGTGTTGGCCATTAAAAGGTTAGTTATTCTAAACTTTTATTTTGTTGATGTCATATACATATGAAATGATAAAAATATGTTTTCGTTTTGTTCTCCTCTATTTATCTCTTGTACACTTCATCTTCTTCTTTATTTTCTCAAATTTTCATCATTTCTCAAACAATTTTTACTATCCCTCCTCTCTTTGTTTTCACTTCACCATAATACTCAAATTATTAAAATTTAAAAAGAAAAAAAATCACATATTTCATAACATAATTCTCAAATCACTAAAATAATAATAATAATAATAATAATAAATCTCACCTCTCTTAAACGAGATTGAAGTGAGTGTTTTAATCTCGGACTGAGATTCAAAAGAAAGATAATTCTTTTCTTTAGTTTTTTAGTTTTAAAACTTTGAGGGTAAATTACACTTTTGGTCTCTGACTTTTTGGTTAACTAACAAACCGGTCCCTCACTTTTCAAACTCAACAAATAAATCTCTATCTTTTCGAAAACACTCTAACTTCGTCCCTGTCATCTAGCTCCCATCAATTCACTAAACGGCAAGCTGAGATGGACTTCATGTGGCAATTAAAAAATCTCATAAACAAATATACTGACATGTGGCTTAATGAAAGGAAAAAAAGAGTTTGATAAATCTAAATTCCCCTTCCTTACCTTCATCTTCTTCGATTAGGGCTAGGCACTGCATAGAGGGTTTCAGGATCTTTTTGGAAAATAAAATTTTGAGAGATCAAAGGCTTCAAGGGTTTTGTATTTGTAATGAGAAATCTTGATGCTAGTTCGAACTCATCTACAAGAAACGAGTTGACCATGAGCGGTTTGTTTTGTCACTGTGGCATATGGGCACGATTGAGGACATCTTGGACAACGAAAAATCCAAGGCGTAGGTTCTTTGGATGTTATAATTTCAAGCTTCAGTTTTAATCAAAATCATTTAATCTTAATGTTGTTTTCATCCTCACCAAAAAAACAAAACTTTGTTATTCGGCTTAGGGTAGAGGTACAATGATTATTTTGCTTGGTTGGATTCCACAATAGAAGATATGTAGAAAGAAATTATCGAGTTAAGAGCAGTTGTATGCAAATTGAAGAAGAAGGCCCATAAAATACAAATTATGGAGCGAGTGTACTGGATATTACTTGTAATTTGTGTTGGAATCATTATTAATTTGTCTTTTACATTACAAATAGTTTCTTAAAGTTTGAAGATGAACTTGGTAGTTTGGATAGGAAATTCATCTTCGTAAACTCGACAGTCTATGAATGAATAAAACGAAATTTTTTTGTAGTAATTTCATTTGTGATTTATCAATATCTGTAATTCATCGTGTTGGAAGATGGTAATTGATTTGGAACATATCATGAATATGAAAGTGAATTGGTCTCTATGCATAGGTGCACTTGGAACAGGTCATGAATATAAAAGTGAATGAATATTTTGATTGCAAACGTTTCATTTGTTTTTGCCAGCTTTTCACGTTCTTCTTGCAACCACTATAGTTATTGTATGTAAATTGGTTTGCCTTCTTTGTCAACACCATGGTACCCCTAAGGATAATACTGCAACACTTCCTCGAGCTCTCAAATTTGAAATCCTACGGCACAATAAATTTAACAACATATTAAAGATTAAAAAATGGAATGTGAAATATGAGAGGTTATCCTACTATAATCTTCATTTTCAATTCATAAGTGAATGTTCTATTAGAAGTATCTGCTTATATAGTTTTCTTATAATTGACTACAAATAATTTTAAGATATAGGAACTGGACAACTTCAATATTTTATTTAATGAATTTCAATTCATAAGTGAATGTTTTATGTCTCTTGTCAACTTCAATTTGCATCCAATATATAATGCATGAGCTAAGAAATACACTATACTAAATAGAGAAAATCAAGTCAAAAGAATGATGAAGCCAAAAATTATAATTGTTCAGTCTAGTTGGCCTATTTGTACTTTCCAACCATTAAGATATTCACTAAAGGGAATAACAACAGTTCAGGGAGCATCTATGACAATTTTTTATGAAAAAATTGGTAGAAAGAAAAATAACCAAGCTAAATACATAATCTGAAGCATAATAACAAGCTTAAATTGTCTCATACAGTTTCAGGCTATAAAAGTTTAAAATCTTCTTTGCCAATAAAATCATATCAGATTCATAATCTTTTCTTCAATTAAGCATCTCTTCCCACATGAAAAATCTATAGAGAAATAAAATATAGAATCAGAATACTTGCATTGGTCAACAACAAGATGCAAATAACTTTACACTTTGGATTCATTCACACTTAATTTGTTAACCAAGCACATAAATATGTAAAATTGTTTGTAAAGTAATTTCACACTTAAATATATAAAATTGCCCATTTCCATTAGTGTAAATGTCAGACAAGCTTCTTTAATTTGTTGACCAACCACATAAACAAACAAAAAGGAAGAATCTTTCCAAAATATTCTCAAAAACAATAACAAAATGGTTTGCAAACATCAAAGGAATTCCCAACAGCATCTTCCCTAATAACCTAATCTAATATTGCTCCATGATTTGAGTTCCATTAGCAGAATAACCTCCATCAGCAGGAGAACCACCTCCAATAGCAGCAATACCACCTTCATCAGTAGTAGAACCACCTCCATTAGCAGTAGAACCACCTCCATCAACAATATTAGTCTCTTATGTTGCAGCTTATAATTAATTAAGTTGGGCTTATTTAATTTAAGGGAGAAATTCTATCTCAATTGGATTAGTGAACCCAATTGACAATGGTCCAAATAATTAATTAAATAAATTAGATTTATTAATTAATTAATATTCATATTTTCAGTCATATTTGTATATTTTAAGAAGATAACTGTTTGAATTATATTTTAAAATATTTACATAGATTTTATTTACCCAAGATAAAGTAAATCCAGCTATTTTCGGTTAAGAAAGATAAAGAGAGAGATAAAAATCTTTTTCTTTTATATTTATCTCCATGTATTTTTCCTAATTTGATTAGATATTCGATTAGCCTATAAATAGGATGTTTGGTTAGTCATAAGTCGCTTCAATTCAATTCCTTATCAATTGAAATATTCTCTTCTCCTCTTTCCCTGTAGTTGTCGATTTTACCTAGTTAAAATAGGAAGAAAAATTCTTTTTCTTCTTCCTAAATTTCTTCTAAGTTTGATCTCACAATCGGGTTTTGTTCGTTTAATCGAGATATAGCGTAGAAGGCTTGATGTTGTTAAGAAACCTCCAACCAATTCTCTAATTTATTCAAGGTAATTAAAAGTATTAGTTTTTTGACAACCTTGAATTTCCAGTCTAAGGTTTGATCACAATAGCATGATACTAATGGATCCTAAATTAAATGTTAATTAAATTACTAAATAAATTCTGCTAATTTATTAAAGTAGTTCCCTTCAACAGTAACTACCTCAATCTCCCAGTCGCACATAATGGATTACCCATCATGGGCATGCTCTAGTTCTTTATTTCCATTTACATATGGAATATTCTCACTACTCAATTCAGGAGAAACTTATTCTCTTTCATCAGCATCAAATTTATACAAGAAAATAGGTCGTGTGACCGTTATACTTTTAACTTGAGAGCTAGTTACTTTATGAGCTTATTTGTGTTTGGAACTCTGTTAGTTAGAAAGTAACTTAGTAGTTGTCAATTATTAAGTGTAGTACGTTTTCATTGTTTTGACAGTTGTGGACCGTGTTGATGGTAATTATTTTATCTTGTGATACAAAAGGACCATGTACTGATTTATGGATATGTTGGGCACTTGGATGAAATAGGCATTGGCTCTCCAATATATCGAGTAAATCATGGACATAACACGCCTTTGGATGAAAGAGGCCTTGACTCTCCGTTATATCGAGTAATATAGGTGTATTTGAAGGGGCTACTTTACTAAATTAGCGGAATTTTATTTAGTAAACAAATTAACACTTAATTTAGGATCTATTAATATCATGCAATTTGTGATAAAGAACGTGAAGGACATGTAAATTCATGCTTAATTTTCGAAAATTAAAAGCTCTTTACTTACATTGAGTAATAAATGGAGAATTGGTTGGAGGTTTCTTTACAGCATCAATCCTCAGCGACACCAGATCTTCTACGCTATATCCCGATCGATCAAGTGAAACTCGATTGTGGGATCGAACTTTAGAAGAAATTAGGAAGAAGAAAAAATATTTTTCTTCCTAAAAATGTAGGGAAAATCGGCAAGGGCTAGGGGAGAAGAGGAAGAGAGAATTTCAATTTCTATGAATTGAGTTGTGTGATTTATGAATGACCCAAGCCTCCTATTTATATACTAATGGAAAATCTAATCACATTAGGATATTCCATAGAGATAAATACAAAAGAAAAAGATTTTCTCTTTCCTTTATCTTGGTATTTTTGAAAATACCTTAGATAAATAAGACAATATTTTATTTTATTATATTTTATTTATCTTAGGTAAATAAATCTATGTAATTATTTTAGGATATAATTCAAACAATTATCTCCCTAAAATAATATGATATAGCTGAAAATACTGTAATAAATAATACATAAATTTAATTTATTTAATTAATTATTTTGGGCTAATCTTGGGTTCGTTAATCCAATTGGGCTAGGAACTTTCTCTTAAATTAATAAGTCCAACTTAACTAATTTATTTATTAATTACCATTTAAATTAAATACTTTATTTAAACAATTAATAATATTAATATTTTCTCGAGACTAAATATTATCAGATGATATTTAATATTTAATTTCCATTTAAATAATATTTATTATTTAAAAAATTAATAATAAATATTTTAATTGATAATATTTAATTATCAATTAATAATATTGATTTAATTATTAATTTCCATTTAAATAAAATTAATTATTTAAACAATTAATAATTACCAATTAATTTCAAATTATTAATTACCATTTAAATATGCTCAATATTTAAATAATTAATAATGTACAATTAATAATATTTCATTATTAATTTCCTGTTTAAACAAACTCATTATTTAAACAATTAATAATATTTATATTAATTACCATTTAAATATACTCAATATTTAAACAACTAATATTGCATATTTAAGTAATTTACTTTACTTAAAATTTTCATTTCTTCAACTTGATTTCACGACTACAATATTTGGGCTAACATAAGGACATGATGGACCTATAGATCATGGGCTTAATAATTAGTCAGTTAAGTGATTAACTTATAATAAGTTAATTACTTATACTTATTATCTAAATATGAATAATTCCACTGTAGATGAGTTATGTCCATTTAGTTTACCGTTTATTTATATCTGTGATATATCCTTCACGTGGAACCCTCATAATTACAGACAGATAAATTTACCGTTTTACCCTGTAATTACCTTTTTATCCTTGTGTTCCCATTGATTATCCAATGAACATTATTTGTAGTCAAATTATAGATAATATACTTCTGTGATCAATAGAAGTCGTTGAAGGGATGATTTACTAAAATAGCGGAATTTCATTTTGTAAACTAATTAACATTTAACTACGGATATATTAATATCATGTAATTTGTGATAAAAACATGTAGATTCATGCTTTAAATTTTCGAAAATTAAAACTCTAAAACTTACATTGAATAATATATGGAGAATCGGTTGGAGGTTTCTTTACAACATCAATCCTCGGCAACACCAGATCTCCCGATCGATCAAACGACAGTGAAACCCGATTGTGGGATCGAACTTAAGAAAAAATTGGGAAGAAGAACAAATATTTTCTTCCCAATCACTAAGGAAAATCGGCCAAAGGGGAAGGGAGAAGGAAGAGAGAATTCCGAATTTCTAAGAAATTTAATTGTGTGATTTATGAATGACCCAAGCCTCCTATTTAGAGGAAAATAGGAATCCTAATCACATTAGGAATAATCCATGGAGATAAATACAAAAAGAAAAAATAATTATCTCTTTCCTTTATCTTGGTATTTGTAAAATGTCATAGATAAATAAGAGAATATTTTCTTTTCTTTATTTTATTTATCTTGGGTAAATAAATCTATATAATTATTATAGGATATAATTCAAACAATTATCTCCTACACATTATCTCATATGACCGAAATTATGATAGTAAAATAATTAATAAATACAATTTATTTAATTAATTATTTTGGGTCAATTCCAATTGGGTTCATTAATTCAATTGGGCTTGAAACTCTCTCTTAAATTAATAAGTCCAACTTAATTAATTTATTTGTTAATTACCATTTAAATAAAATATCTTATTTAAACAATTAATAATATTAATATTATCTCCCGACTAAATATTATCAAATTGTATTTAATTATTAATTTCTATTTAAATAATTTTCATTATTTAAACAATTAATAATAAATATTTTAATTATTAATTTCTATTAAATAAACTCATTATTTAATTAATAATTTTATTGATAATATTTTATTATTAATTAATTAATTTTAATTATTAATTTTCGTTCAAATAAAATTAATTATTTAAACAATTAATAATTGCCAATTAATTTCAAATTATTAATTACCATTTAAATATACTCAATATTTAAATTTTTAAATAATTAATAATGTCTAATTAATAATATTTCAATATTAATTTCCTGTTTAAATAAACTCATTATTTAAACAATTAATAATGTTCATTTAGTTTATCTTTTTATTCATATTCATGATATATCCTTCACGTGGAACATAATTACGGGTGGATTTTTTGCCCCTGTAATTACCGTTTTATCCTTGTGTTCCCGCTGATTCTCCAATGAATATTATTTGTAGTCAAACTATAAATAATATACTTTTGTGTTCAATAGAAGCCGTGGCGCCACTTATTTATGTTTCGAGTCAGTACACCAAGGGAGTTTCTTAAAGTTCCTAAAATATTTAGGTATCGCACTGATACCGTTAATTTATAGGAAAGTTATGAATTTCATCTCGTGTAAATGAGTTCCCAGCTATTATTTCATTATGTTCCCAAAACAGGAGTGTATTGAGCGTTCACTCAGATCGCTCTCAACTATGTGAATCAAAGAACATAACTCCATGAATATGAGTTCGCATTCCACTCAGGATTGAGATCTATCACGGTTGACAAACTTAGTTTGATATTTGATCATCTCTCGTAAACGGTAGTAATGAGAAATTGATCAAACATCGTGGTCCTGTCTTATACAATCAACATTGCATATGATACTTCCATTTCATATCACCCACATAAATGATCAGGATTAGATCATTTATCTATAAACAAAATGCGAAGCTATCAACAGTGTTACCGGGATAAGGTTCTCAAACGTTATCCATTTATTGTAGACACTTTTAAGTTACTCATCTCGACTTTAATTCTCTCGTATGACTCACATACTAAGTCGTGATTTCATAATAGTGACTTAGGGTTTTACTATTTGAATGTTTGATATTAATATATTTCCATATATTCCTAATATCGTTAATTGAATCAATCTAGATAATATAAAGAACTTATGTTTATTTATTTAATTTATTCGAAATAAATTATTATTATTAAATAATTACAAGTTCTAGGACACCATTCCTAACAGTCGTGGCACCACTTGTTCATGTCTCGAATCAGTACATCAAAGGAGTTTCCTAAAGTTCCTAAAATATTTAGGTATCGCACTGATACCGTTAATTTAGAGGAAAGATATGAATTCCATCTCATGTAAATGTGTTCCCAGCTACTATCTCATTATATTCCCAAAATAGGAGTGTATTAAGCGTTCATATCAGATCGCTCTCAACCATGTGAATTAAAGAACATAACTCCATAAATAGGAGTTCACATTTCACTCAGGATTGAGATTTATCACGATTGATAAACTTAGTTTGTTATTCGGTCATTTCTCGTAAACGGTACTAATGAGAAATTTGATCAAACATCGTGGTTGTTAGCTTTTTGGGCTTCAATCATACCTAATGTTTTGATGATAACAAACCAAATTATACTAATGGTTTCAAAGTTTTTAAGTGTCTATGTTGTAGAGCTCGAAACAAGGATTCCAACGCCTTTTGAATCGCTTAAATCGGAGTCCAAATGAAGAAGTTATGGACAAAACAAGCTTAGAGGCAAATACACAATCCAGATGACATCATCACTGACATGGACAAAAAGGATGAACCAGAAAGATTGATGACATGACACCTCAAACGGTAACATTTTGGGTGACGTGGCAGTACACATGGACGATGACGTGGCATAAGGAAACCAACCCCATGGTGACACGTGGACAAGTGATTGACGAGGCGCTGACCGGACTAAGAAAAGAATGACGCTGATGGGTGAATAAGAAGACGACATATGGCAAGGAGATTTGAATTTTAAAAATTAAAATTCAGGACTAATAGAAAGGCGACACGTGGCGAGCTTTAAAAAAAAAAAGGAAGCTGGCATGCAGCAGTAGGCGGACGACGCGCCTGACGTCCGCGTGATATGCACACGCCTGCAAGGGCGCCTCCTGATTGGTTGAAGTGCAAGTACGAGTGCTTGATCTAGTCGCGATTGGGCGAGACGGCTGAAGACTAAAGCTGTTTTCTTTTAATTTTTTGCCTTTTTCCAGCCCGATTTTCACCTATTTTTTCAGCCATTGATCTGATTTCAATCCATCAAGGGTCCAGATTTTACCCGAAGCTTAAACACGAAATTAGCCTCATTTTAACCCTATTTTCAGATCTAAAACAGTACCTAATGCTCTCCAATGTGCTCTATCTTGCTGCCAAAAAATTCTCAAGTGCTCCATCTTTCAATTCTCTCATTCCACCTTGTTTTCATACTAATTTTGTGAAGAGAATTATATTGTGAGGAATTTGTGATCATTTTTATGATACAAAAATTTGTGTATCCACCTACTTGAGAGGTTTTTGTGAGGATTTATTTTAAACTTTCATTGGGATTTGTATTAAGGTGTGGGAACACCTTGGGGTGTGAAAAAGAATTTGGTTAGATCCTGAACCAGTGAAAAGGATCGGGGTTTTCTCTTTTTCCTGTTGAAATTAAAGAGGGAGATTGTACAGGTTTGGTTCTCACCCGCAAGAGAATCGGTGATAGTGAAAAATCTCAAGGAGGAGCCTTGGGGAGTGGATGTAGGCTTGCTGAACCACTATAAGAATCTTCGGTGTCTTTTTTCCCTAAACTTTTTAATTTCCACACGTTTTATTTTATTGAATTGTGTTAGTTGTTGTGTGTTACTTAATTGCTTGCATCAATCTTTTGAAAACAGTGTCGGTTCAATAAATTCATTAATTTACATCTTGTGTGCATTAATTTTTAATTTAGTTGATCAATTTGGAAAACGTTCTTGTTATAAAATTCGATTTTTAAATTTATAATTTTTTTAAAGCAACCCTATTCACCCCCCCTTATAGTGTTGCCATTCGGTCCTACAGTGGTCATGTCTTATACAATCAACATTGCATATGATACTTCCATTTCATGTCACCCACATGATCAGGATTAGATCATTTGTCTATAAACAAAATGGCAAGCTATCAACAGTGTTACCAGAATAACATTCCCAAACGTTATCCATATACTGTAGACACTTTAAGTTACTCATCTCAACTTTACTCACATACTTAGTCGTGATTTTATAAGAGCAACTTAGAGTTTTACTATTTGAATGTTTGAACTTATGTTTTACTATCAGGTTCTTATTTTTAGTTCTTTCGTTGTACATTTCATGGTTTTAAATGGAAAATTATAGTCAGCTTTTTACAAGTCAAGCATAAAAACATTAAAAATTTCTCATGTTTTGATGATTACAAATGCTTAAGAATTGAAATTTTGTTTATATTTTATGTTTATGTGTTAGGTTAAAAACAAGAAGTTTGGGGTCAAAATAAAGATTTTGCATATTCATCAACTTGGAGACAATTTTTGGATATGGCCCTTGATTGGTGATCTTCTCCAAAAATGATTGGAAACCCTCATTCACCAAGGCATACAAACTTCTTAAAATATGTATAGAATAAATGTCTGGATGAGGTGTGAGCGCGCTCTTTTTTCAGAAATTTTAAAGAAACGGTTTTTCACCATCCCGTGGGCACGATAGAGTCATTCTGAATTTCTCAATTTTTTGGACAGTTTTTAGCATATTTTTAGATACTTTTCTTATCTTCTATGAGATTTTTAATATATTTTACATTTTGAGGATTATTATAGAAATAATTAGGGATTATTTTGTTGTAGAATTATGAATTAGCCCATGACTGAATTCAAGAGAAAAGAATACCGAATGCATAAGTATACCTGAATTGATGAATTGACAGCAATACCTTACATGTTTTGGATCTTCCAATTCTTAATTGTTTTAAAGAGGAAGAATTTCTAAATAGATGGTTATCCTATTTAGGGGAAATATTTTTATATGGTATATTGAATATTTATACTATTATGCTTTCATTTTCCATTATGGTTTGTCATCATAAAAAAAGGGGAGATTGTTTACAATCAAATTCAATTAATCTTAATTTCTTATTTTGATGAGAACAAACGTGCTTTTTTTATTAATCAATTTTTTGTATTTTATAGTCCATTGTGTAGAGAAAATTATAACGAGTGCAACGCAATTGGAATCGACTCAATCGGACTTCAAACGAGCGATATGAATTTTAGAAGATTGGAATTATTTTAATTAATTGGTTCGGATCGTTTGTGGAGAGTTTATTATATATTTCGTACGCTCAAGTTTTCAACCGTCAGATCAAATGGATTTCAAAATCAGCAGCTCAGATTTATTATGAATTTTGATTTAAAGAAAAAGAAGAAATATCAGCTTTTATTCTAACCAATAGATCGTCAAAGCTTCTCATCCAATGGTCCTTGAATTTTGAAGTAGAAATTAATTCAAAGAGAAAAGGAAATTTGAAATATGATTGTTGCACTCTCGACTGTTGTCACCCTCCATCTTAGATGTTCAATCTCATTGATCCAACATCCATAAAGAAGCCACTCCATTGAGTCATCTAAGTTGTCCATCCTTTTGATCCAAAGGCTTAAAGCGAGTACAACTATTTCTGTAGTCACGAGAGTGGGCTTTGTCCCAAGCTTCATAAAGTTAAATTTGCTTTTTCTGACACGTGGGTCCCAACACCTTTTGGTCAGCCATTCTCCATGCGACATGTGGCTTGCTTGTCTCCTAAAGCAATTATTGCTACATGGGGAATTACGAACTTGCCCTACTTTATTTTGGACTCACATGGAAGGATATAGGGTGTAACGTCCCGTATTTTTCACGGTAATTTTTTTTTATTTTATTTATCTTTTTTAATTTAACATTTAATTTTAATATTTTAATGTTCATAATTATAGTTATTTATTTTAATGAAATTAAATTAGGCTATTTAAATTAACTAGTTTAGTTTAGTTTATTTTTAGTAATTAGATAGGAGTAGGGTGATTTAATTTAGTTTTAAATACTTTATAAACCCTAATTGCTTTAGTAGTTTTGAGTGGAGGAGAAGAGAAAAGGACCCACCATTGGCTATTTGACCTTATCTAAAAGAATTAGGGTTTTGGGACATGGAGGGTATTTCTCAAAAAGAAAATTTATATATAAAAATTGAAAGTAATTCAATTCCTTCTTCTTCCCTCAGCTCACGCTCGCAGCCGCCCGATTCTTGTTTCTCCTCCTTAACTATAGAAGCTGCCCCTAACCTCGCCGGAAGCTGGGTGAAAACACCTCGTCGGGTTTGAACGTTTTGCGGCGTTTGTGAGCCAAAACCACCGTTCATTTTCATCTCCTCCAACCCATTTGTGTTTGTCAAGTTTTTCCCAGCCGTTCTCACCTATATCAGTCCTTAAAAGTCGCCGGAAAGGAGAACTGGTGAGCCATCGAGTTCTGCACTTTGTTTTGTCTTCACCGTAGCCGTTGTATGAAGGAGAAGCGGTCCAGCTGAACCGGTTGTCGGTTCACCTGAACCGGTTCAGTCTGGTTCAGCTGGTTTTTCTTGAAATTGAAGCCGGTTCTCACTATTTTGGTCTGGTTCTTTCGCTAATTAATTACAATTAACTATTTTCCAGGTGCCGGGCAACTTTAGGGACTTTGATTTTGCTTAATTGGAGGTCGGTTCTTAATTTATTGCTTGTTGCTATCTTCAAAGGTTAGGATAAATAGAATTTTACAGTAAATTTAGAAATCAAATACTTGAACGATTTGTATGATTCAGGAGTTAAGTTAAATTGGATTTAAGTGAATTAAAGCATGCTAATTTCGTGAATTTATAGGAATCGGGAGTATAGAATTAATATGGAAAATTATGGATTTATAATTCTTGGGAGTTTAAGTATGAACTATTGGGTTTACTTTGGTTATCGCTTAAAGAATGTTTACCATGTGCTCTTGGATGTTTAATTTCGTTATCGAGATATTCCTGATTAATTGAACTCTTACTGAGACTGGGTCTTCCTAGCAATGGTTATTTTATGCTCTTGGAGATTATTTACGATAACGAGGTCTTCTGATTACATTGAGCTCTTATTGAGACTGGGTCTTCCAGCATTGGGTCTATAGTACAAATTATTCAATTTGCAGGATTATCGTGATTAAATTATATGTATGGGCTTATGGGCCTATACGTGCTACCGTTCTTAATAAATGATACTCATTCTCTTATTCCTGATTATTGTTATTGGATTAGTGGTTCTGAAATTGGTTCTCTCTTTAATATTTTGATTCCCGCATTTCTGATTCTTTACTATCACACTTGTTTGCTTGGTGATGAATAATGAGATATTGCATAGACTACGTGTGCTTGCATTTTCTGGTATTATTCATGGTTCGGTATATGTATCATGAGGTATGCATTGACTACGTGAGCTGCATTAACGGAGGAGTTGAATAATGAGATAATATTTAGTTGTGTGAGCTAGTATTATCTGGTATTATTCATAATTGTTATGATACATATACATTCTAGACTGCTTAGACTACGTGAGCTTTGCATGTCATTGGTGAGATAACGGGATCGTGCATTGACTACGTGAGCTGCACCATCTGACGTTATTCACCCAGGAGGTTCTGTTCTATAATGCATCGACTACGTGAGCGAGCATTGGTTCTTGATAAGAAAGTAAAGGTTTCGTGAGCTTTACTTGATATTGGAGTGAGATAATGGGATCGTGCATTGACTACGTGAGCTGCACCATCTGACATTATTCACATGTTCTATGTTCTTGTTCTACATTCCATGTTCTATGCTATATGATCTATGTTCTATGTTCTAAGTTCTAAACCCTATGTTCTTGGTTCTATGAACTTGTTCTTATTATTAGTTAAAACTTTGGGAGCTTAACTCGTTCTATAATTTATCCTAAAAGTGTTATCCTATAATTATGCCCTTATTATTTGGAGTTGGGAACCTGACTATATATATAATCTGTAACTAGTGTTTCTTACCCTTTTATCCTCTGAAGTACTGCATAACCTTACTTTCAGAAGTATTACTGGGTAGTTAAGAGACAGTAGGATTCGTTGGACACAAATCCGAATTGGATTTGATGTTCTAAAGTTACTTTCTATTCAATTTATCTTCACTGGGTTTCCCGCTCATTATATTACACTTTCAGGTACGGGATGCGGTCGTGCTCGTGGAGCTGGTGCAGCGTGATTAGCAGATGGATGATGATGGATGGACTTGAGTCAGTATAGTCCATGGACTTACTTTCCTTATTTCATATCGTTTCTTATGGATTTTGTTGAGCTCTTTTGAGCATTACTATTTACGTTACTTGTCTTTATGCATTTCCTGGATTTATGTGACAACTCATCTTATGGTTTGAACTTAAAAAGGGAAGCGCTTCCCATCTTTAAATATTAAGGATTTCAGATTTTATTTTGAAATGAAGGATGAAATTCTTCGATTACAGGTTCTTAATTATTATTTCAAGTCTTCCGCTTGCGTTTTCTATTTAATTCTATTTTAAAAAATCGGGTCGTCACATAAGGTATGTTGGTCTTTTGACATTTAATTTATTTTTAGAATTATTTATTTAATTCGAAAATGTCTTTAGTAAAACAGTAATATTTTTTTATTACCTATTTATATGGACGAAAATGGCGGAGTATGTAGCAAGAAATAGAGGCTAAATTCCAGATTTATTGAGCTCTTGAGTTCTTCATTTTTCCACCATTTTTATGAGCTATATGTGAGCTAAACTTGTGTATTTTTAGCCAATCTTAAGAACTAATTTCTTGAGAGTGTTTCTCTCTATTTGTGAGATATATATTTGTAATATTTATCCTTTGAGAGGATATGCATTGTAAAGGTTTACTCTTAAACCTTAGTTAAAAAGAGTGGTTGTAACGGTTGTCCTTGCTCCGTGGAAAAGGTCGTTGTTGGGTTTGATCTTACTCCCGTGAAAAGGATTGCGTTGCACTTGCTCCTGTAAAAATGTTTGAATACAAATTCCCGAGAGGCTCTTGGGGAGTGGACTAAGCCGTGTTTTTGGCCGAACCACTATAAAATTGGGTGTCACATTTTCTAACCCCTACTCATTTATTTATTACTTCACATATTCATTGTTATAATTTATCAAAGCTTAATTAAGTGGTTAGAAATTAATTGTGATAAAATATTTCCTATTATTTTGGCTCTCTTTGCTAAAGAGACTTTTAGTATAAATTTCTTATAAATTGGTTGAGCTTAAAAAGTCTAATTAATTTGTTAATTAGAAACCTTAATTTTTGAATTGATTGAAAAAGTTTTATAAACTTATTTAAAACCCTATTCACCACCCTCTAGGGTTGCCTTAGATCCTAACACAAAGCGGCCTTCGTCACATTTAGCCATAACACCATTATAACTAAATGACATAGGTCAACCTTGAATGCATAACATGAAAATTATATGTAATGTGATTTGTACATATATATTCTAACTGGTACTACCTTACTTTAGTGAGATCAAAATTTTAATTCAATGTAACAAAGTGAAATAAACTCATTTTCCTTATTTTTTATCAGAAAATATCCAAAATACTTGAAGAATATATATCCATAAAACTAGCAATAAAAAAGACTCAAACTCCCACTGAAATGAGATATCTTGATATAGGATAACACCTTATGAGCGATATGCTCATGAAAGACCTTGAAGTGGATCCACTATCATAGAGTTTGACTGAATGTGCCTATTGATATTTGTTCACTATGTTTCTTTCCTTCACAACTAGGAACATACAAGCTCCTATTATTATTAAAATATGGCATTACTAATTTATTATCACGATGAATTTTGAGTGGTCATTCAACTCCCTCTAAAATGCGTAGCCCTGTTGATAATAGTTCAAAACCATATTCAATGATTAGATTCCTCAAATTTTTATTGCCTTAATAGAATAAATTTTGAGTGTTTATTCGACATTCCTCCTAAAAATAGATCCACCAGTTAACATATAAATATAACCTTAAGTAGATCTTCTACAATTGCAAATTAGAGTCGGAATACCCACTGATCTCTTACTCATCCGACTTTTTATATATGAGCATATCATCTTTAGTTCTCTACAAATACCTTATAACCCATGTGACTGCCTTCTAATGATCCATACCAGGGTTACCAAAAAAATGTACAAAATGTTCGAAGACATACATTCCTGAACATACAGTAGCCTCTCTACTTCTAAAGAGTAAGAAACTTTGTATTTCTTTAATTGCAAGATTGCTTTTTGAGCATTTATTGAGATTAAAATATATCCCTAAATATACTATTTCTTGAGATTGTTGAGTTTGTTCCTTGGGAATAATTAATTGTAACGACCCGGACTTTTAAGGTAATTATGAGATTCAAAATTTTATACAATTTTATATTTGAAAATTTTCTTATAATGGATGGTTATTATTTACATGCGATTTTGAAATTTTAAGTTATGGAGGAGTGGTCTTGATAAATGAATTAAATTGGGATTTAAGAATTGGATATTAAATTCAATTCATGAGTGAAACTTCTTTTACATAAATTTATATTTAAAGAAGTGTTAGTGATTGATTAATGGAGTGGGCCCCTTAAAGAACCACTTTCCTCTTATCCTTTTCCATTGTTTTAGGGTAAAAAAAATATATATAATAAACATCTCTTCCTTCCTTCTCCTTACCCAGCTGCAGCCATTGGAGACCAAAACCCATTTCCTTCATTCCTTGCTTCTTCTTCAATTCTCGTTTGTTTCAAGTGAAGGGGTCCTATTGTGAGTTTAATTTATCAAGGTAAGGAGAACCCTTTCTCTCTTACCCCCTTCTCAGCCGGCCGACTCCCTCCTAATTCGTTTTTTTCATTTTTTTCCCTTTCCTTCTTTTTATTGACAAAAATCATAGGGTTTTAAGTGTTTTCATTGTTGGAAGACCATTTCAAGCTTTTTGAAGACTTATCCATCACTTTCCTTGAAGTTTTGAGGTAAGGATTATACCCATTTCTTATCTTTAAACTCTCTTTTACCATTTTTGTAGATATCTATTTCTATGGAGAAACTCATGGAGGTTTAAAAATAAATATTACTCTTTATATACTAATTTATGTTTCTCTTAGTTTCACCACCACCAAAAGTTTTAACCATTCAACTTTTCCCTTGTTCCTTGTTCGCCATTGATGATAAGTTTAGAGGTTCCAAGTTGTATCTTCCATTAATCTCTCCTTTTAAGCTTTCAATAGTTAGCGGTTTTCGGCGATTGCCACTTCGACCACCAAACCCGATTTTACCCTCATTGTTCTTAAAATTAATTTCAAAATTAGAAACCATTGACGGAAAACGATGTGGGAACCACCCTTATTGTTTAGCCGTAGACCCTAAATGGGCAAATGGGTTTTCTATGGCTTCGCAATAACAGACTTAATTGAATTTATTTATTTAATTTATTATATAAAAAAAATCTTTGTTAATATATAGATATTTATATATATAGTCATTTAACTTAATTGACTATGTCATTTTGTCCACCATCATGACTTTTGCTTCTTGTCTCATTAGCCATACAAATATAAATATTAATGCATAAGTAAATTTATATAAATTGATTTTGACTCCCCTGCTTTGGTGTCCACGTTTGACCCTTTTATTTTAAAATTTATATGGATATATCTATATTTAACTTATATTTATACTTATGTGTATATACAAGTTTATATAAGTTTATGACTACCGTTATTTATAAAAGGGTATATATATAAGTTTACAAGTAAAAGTTGTTTCTTAAGTTTTGTTTTAATAAAGCCATATATAATTACAGATTTTTACTTAAATTGTTTTAATGTGAATGTGTGTATATATAGACTTTGGCTTAAATTTAGTTTTAATATTATAAATATACATTAAATTCATAATATTATTTTTTGATTTGAACTTCAAGACTAAAGTCATTCAAGTCTTTTTGGGTCAGGAGCAAGTCGTGTCTTGTCGTGTCCTTGTTTAATAATTTTAGATGTTAGTTTAAGTTTTAAATGTGTTTTGAAATGATATTGTAACGTCCCGTTATTTTGAAGTGAATTTTATTTATTTATTTTATTTATTTATTTATTTAATGTTATTTATTTATTTATTTATTTCAATTTAAGTATTTAGTTTAATTATTATTTTGTAATTTCGATTTTAGTAGTTAATTTTGACCGAAATTCGTTTTAATCGTTTTAATGCTCTAAATTCGTTTCGGTGACATTAATAATTATTAATAGGCCAATTAATAATTATTAATCACCTTTAGATTTATTTAAGAGCATCGGGTTTCGATTCATAAGTCAAAAGTCATAAAAGGACGTAACCGTCATTTCCAAATTTCTTAAAAATATCCAAATACTATTCATTTGTCTTTAAAAATGCATTTTTGACCAAAATTGACCAAACTTGTCATTTTTTCCTTGCCATTGCCGTGAGCTTCTCATCCATGGATGAGAAGAAAATCTTCTTGGCTTTTCTTCGTTTCTCGGCGGATCGTCGTGTTTTTCGGTTGCGTTGGATTGGTAGGGACGAGGGCTACCTATCCAACCTAGCTTTTCGAAGTTTCCCGTTCTCTAAGGGAAGTCCCAAAAAGTAAGTTTTCAAAACTTTTTAGGTGGTTTTGTTCGTTTTTGATTATAAATGAGATTTGAAGTTGAAATCATGAATTTCTATCATGAAAAATGACGATTTTGAGCCCGGATTTTCGAAAAACACTATTCACCCGAAAACACTATTCACCCGAGACACTATTCATCCGAAATCACTATTCACCCGAAATTGCACATTTGTTCGCATATTAGTTATGAATTGTAATATGTTGTACA
Source organism: Gynostemma pentaphyllum (assembly GCA_028015215.1). NCBI lineage: Eukaryota > Viridiplantae > Streptophyta > Magnoliopsida > Cucurbitales > Cucurbitaceae > Gynostemma > Gynostemma pentaphyllum. The sequence continues at coordinate 47,883,813 of CM051353.1, read as the reverse complement.
ATCGGTGAATTGTAGGTGCAATTGCTCAGGTGGTTGTTTTGTGGAAATTGGAGATTTGGAATTATTTGGCTAAGGTGAGAATGATTAGTATGTAAAGTAACTATAGAAAGCAAATGAGTGTATTGGTTTGAAGAGTTTGAAACTAAGATTAGAATCCGAATCTAAGATTAGAGGGTTGTGAGTTAGTGCCCTTAGGATTAGAAGTTAATCCTTCAAGTGAGAACTTAGAAGTTCTCGAGAAAGACTTGAATCTTAGAAGATTCTAAGTTAGATTCGATACGAAACTAAGGTTGGATCATTGGAAGTTAAGAATCCAACTTGTAATTAGAACGATTAATAGAACCTCGATTTATTGAAAGTTTAGAATCCTGGAAGGTATAGTTAATCGTTTAAGTAATGATTGTACTTTTATTATTGATATTGGAGTTCGATCGACATATCGTTCATCCGAGGATACAATCTATTTCTTTCTTTTTACTTAATGTCATTTACTTTATGTATTTTACTTTATGTTTATTTCGATTACTTTATTATTCGCACTCTATTTTATTTACTTTGTAAGTATGTGCGAGCATATCATTGCATCTCGCACCATGGCATATTGCACCATGACATCTCGCATAAAAGAAGTACAGAATGTTGGAGCCTACGGGTATTGTCCGCATTTCCTTCGAGAATAAGAAAGAAAATGAGAAAGAAAAGAAGTACAGGAATGTTGGAGCCTACGGGTATTGTCCGCATTTCCTTCTGAGAAAAAGAATGAAAATGAGAAAGAAAAGAAGTACAGAATGTTGGACCCTTCGGGATTGTCCGCATTTCCTTCTTCATGCATTTCATGCATATGATTGATGAAAATATATATATCCTGGATAGAGGATCGAGATGTTATATTGTTATGAGAGGTTATTTACTTTTCCTGTTTATGTCATAACAAGAATTTGGATGAGATTAAGACTACGGGAGTTAGTAGTATCATCCTTTAGAGAATGTAAAAATGAATTTACCTAGAGTTTGGATGACTTTAGGAGTTAATTGTGTTATACTTTGGAAAATATGGAATAGAATTACCTAGACTTTGGTGAATTCTAGGAAAGAAAGTGTCGGATTTATTTGGACACAAATCGGAATACGAGTTTGAGGTCTATCCTTACTTTTTATTCTTATTATTCTCACTGGGCTTAAGTTGTTAGCTCATGATATTACAAACATTTCAGGTAATGTTTGGGATCGTGGAAGAGGAGCTGGTGCGCGCTTGATCGAGAGGATGATGATGATCGAGATGGACTATGTGTTATGTAAAATCCATGTACATGGTTTTGTGAACTTTATATCACTTTGATGATTTGTACTTTGTAATTAGCTCATAAGAGCTTATTGTCGTTGATTTATGATTATAATCATTTTGAACTCCTGGATAGGAACTTAATGTTCCTTGTGTATTTTAGATTTTGAAATTAAGATGTAAACAGGTTTTTGGCCAGCAAATTTTCAAACATAACCACGCCAAATTTTCTTAAAATAAAAGACTTCCGCTGTTTTCTCTGATTTAAATTATTTAAAAGTGACGGGTCGTCACAGATATTGTTGTAGGTGGTGTTTGATTCAGTAAATCGCGTTGTTACTTGATATTGGAACTTTTGTGGTTTTGAGACTATTGACGAGGTGAGTAAAGAGTGGTAAATGAAGGGAAAGTTGGAAATGACCCCAACTCTTTAATTGGTTCAATTGATTGTTTTCATGTTGATATTGTGTTGATGTTTGACATTTATTATGTGCATATTTTAAGCTCCATAAAACTTCACTCTAGCTAGTTTGTACTTCCATTCTACTGGGAAGAGCATCTCATCATTTTTCTTGCATTTAGTTTTTAAAAACAAAGGTTGTCGTGCCTCATATGTTACGATCACTTTCTCTTCACTCTATTAAGTATATTAATGTGTTCGGTTGAATTGTATGCTCTTGTTTTGTTTATTGTTGTTATGAACTTGAGATGTGGATTATTAAAGTAATGATAAATTGAAAGAGGAAACCGGCATGTGTTGCTAAGGATGAATTGAGAAATGCATGTGATTGGAAATGTAGGGTTTGTACATCTTTCTTGTCGCTACGATTACAGGGCGTAGTTATGGTCCCTGACATAAGTGAGGCGGCAATTGTGTATCAAAGCCAGCGACGATTGTGTATCAAAGCAATGTTCACTTGCAAGATCTAAGGCTATCTCAGTCAAGGACTTGCTTTATTATTATTGAACCACTTCATCACTTGTGTAGTTTTTATTGATGGATCCAAGTAAGAAAGGTTGCAAATACCGCATTTCATTTGATTTGTTGTTTGAAGTTGCTTCAACGGTGAGGTGACATGTTTGTTTAAAGATTTAAAGAAAAGATAATTAAAAGAAGAAAAGATAATTAAAAGAAGAAAAGTTAATATAAGTTTTATTTTTCCAAAGTAAAGATTGTTGTTATTTACAAGTTTTCTTTCATTTAACATTCTTTCCCACTAGCCAAGGGTTGCTAATGGTGCTACACCAAAAACATTTCAGGTGTTGAAAGAGGGAACCGAGCATTGATGATTGATGGCGAGGCGGATGGATGGACTATTACGCTCTTTGGTTTTAGGATTGTCTAGTTGATATTTAGACTTTTTGTTTCATTAATTTTCATCAGGATTTGTAAAACTTTATGAGGTACATTTGTTAATGGATTTGATGAATGTTTTTATTAAAACTCTATGAATCCCGGGATTCTTTGAAATGAATTTTAATGATGAACTATTTGAAATCAAGTCTTCCGCTGCTTTATTTATGCTTTAGCATATTTATTATTGAATTTGGGTCGGGTCGTCACAATTATCCCAACATTAAATTTGTATCCTTATAAGTTTCCTCATCCTCAATTATCTTTAATTATATTTCTTCCCCAAACTCAACTTTCTCAAAAATATTGTAAATCTCGCCTCCTAAAATTTTTTGAGGTAGGGATCATTGGATTTATACCCTGGATCATTTAGTTTAACCAATAAATTGCTTATTGTTTTGGACTCCAATCTATTTTCATATGGCCAGTAAGGCCTCGACTTAGTTGGACATCCCCCAATATGAATTACAGAGAACAAAGAAAACCATGCTCACATTATACTTTATCATTATAATAATTAATAAATTCAAAGAATGACAATTCTAATCTCAAGATACCAAGTACAACATAAATATCAAGTCTTTGGACAGTGATATTAAATGTAAGTGGTATCTTGATTCGTGATAACATATTGACAATAAATTCATGTCAAATAATAAAACTATCTTTGGATCGATTTATTATTTACACACAAATGACTTTATAATCGTCACATATTTATTGCAAGGTGTGTATGCAATTCTGTCAAAATATTATAATAGTTAAAACAAAATTTACGATAATCAAATAGTTATATATTATAACAAACAATATCTACCAAAATATTATAGTAGTTAAAACAAAATCAAAACTCAATAACTATCCATTGAGATATAATATATATATATATATATATATATATTAACAGTGTCATATAATCTTGTATTCACCTCTATTACAGATTTTGTTAAAACTTTGTTCATGTACAAAATTTAATGTTTAATAATAAAACACCATCAACATTTAAACCAAACCAAATAACCATGAACAGAATCAAATATTGTTTTAACGTTTCTACAATTTTTTTTATCAAATGCACCGTAAAATAAAAAAATTGAAAACCCAAATCAAACGCTAGAAATCAAACTAATGGCTATTTTCCCTAACTTTGCATTATATATATATATATATATTTGAAGATCCCACCAAATTAATTCATCAATTAGAGTCAAAATTGGTGAAACTAAATCCATCCATAACAATTCACAATAGTCACATTCGATATCCACGTTTTCAATCGCTTTGATAATTTTGCTAAAGTAAGCAATTGAACATGAAGCCACAAGGAATGTTGAAAGAAAAAAAACTTAATCGAAGGATGGTTTTGTGAACCAATTATTGCGATCCCATTTTTTTAAAAATGGTTTTAATCTTAATCTATTTTTTTAATCCGTACCCTAACACTGATACTTTTCTTATATTCGCTCAATAAATTGTTGCGAAGAAGAAAAACAAAGAATAATACTAAGTAAAAAGGAGATCAGATCGAATACTTAAACACTGGGCCCTCTCAGCCAGAAGGCTTTTCATGCTGAAGCTTGTTGTATTCTTGCAGCTTTGGATCATGCTTCTTCTTGTGGTTTCAAGCAGATTATTGTCTTTTCTGATGCCAAGACTGTTATTGATATTTTTAATAGGAATGTTAATTGCCCCACTGATTTCCTTTGTATTTTTGATGATTTGCTTCATCCCAGTTCTTGTTTTGAGTATGTTATCTTTTATTTTATTTTGAGAGATCTAAACTCTGAGGCTCATATTCTTGCTAAAAAGGCTATAGACTCTTATTCTACTTTGCTTTAATCTTCTATGAATTTTATCTTTGGAAAAAAAAGAATGCCCAAACACAAAATTATTAATATGCGAACAGATCAAATTTGAATATAAATAATTTAATGTATTTTCAGAAGACCAACCAAAATCTAATTGCATTACTGAATTAAGAAGAAAATTCTCTAGAATTAATCATAAGAAGGCTCTGATACCACTTGTTGGAGAATTATGAATTAGCCCATGATTGAATTCAAGAGGAAAAAAATATCGAATGGGGAAGCGTACCTGAATTGATTAATTGATAGCAATACCTTACGGGTTTTGAATCTTCCAATCCTTATGCAATCACCGTTCTATGTTGTTTTTGTTAGTCTTATGGGCTTCAATCATACCTAATATTTTGATGATAACAAACCAAATTTATACTAATAGTTTCAAAGTTTTAAAGTATCTATGTTGTAGAGCTCGAAACAAGGATTCCAACACAATTTGAAATGCCTAAATTGGAGTCCAAATGAAGAAGTTATGGATGAATTATAATCGGGGATGACATTATCACATGACATGGACAAAGGACAAACTGGAAATTGACATGTGGCAAAATGAATGATGTGTGAAAGTAAACGGTCAAAATTTGATGATGTGGCATCCCAACGAGAGTTGACTGGCGTTGACCAAACAAAGGAAGACTAACGCTGATGCACGTACAACGTATGAACGGCGAAGCGACACGTGGCGAAGAGTTTAAATTTTAAAAAAAAAGTTAAAAGTAAAAGCTACTGTGAGATGTGGTAGACTCGCCGAACGCGCGCGTGCAGCACACGCGTGCCTATTGAGTGGATGAAGCACGAGTACACGTGATTTTTGTAGTCGCGTGATTGGGTGAAGACAAATCTGACACTGCTGAAGAAAATTTGTAATTTTTGGTGTATTCTAAACCGATTTTCTCCTATTTTTTGCAGCCATTGATCTTATATCATCCTATCAATGATCTAGATTAATCCTGAAGCTTAAACATGAATTTGGCCACTTTTAAACCATATTTTCAGATCTAAAACAATACCTAAGCTCTCAAATCTTCTCCATCTTGCTGCCCAAAAATGGTACAAAATTAGTGTATCTCCTATTCGAGAGGATTTGTGAGGATGTTTCTTTTTAATTTTCATTGGGATTTGTATTTGTTAAGGGGACAACGGGCCATCACAACTCAACATTAGTATGATATTGTCCACTTTGGGCCAAGGCCCGCATGGCTTTGCTTTTGGTTTCACCCAAAATGCCTCATACCAATGGAGATGTGTCCTTCCCCTTACACACCCATGATCATCCCCTTTCCTAAAGGATGTGAGATTTTGTTCGCACGCAATAATCCTTTGGATTTTATTAATTTTTTTTAAATAACAAAGCCAACGAAATTTCGTTGGCTTTGTGAATTAAGAGGGACGCGTTCCTCTTAAGCAGCCCATGGGTTATGCCGGTGATTACATTATTTTTTTTAAATCACTGGCTTTGTGACTTGCGTCCCTCTTAAGCAGCCCATGGGCTATGCTATGCCGGTGAAACCCTTGGGCCATCAAAACTGCCACCCCTCATTTCTTCTCTTTTCTCTTCCTTTATCTTCTTTTCTCCCCTCTTCTTCCTCCAGTGACAGCCATCAAATCTGGCCAAAAAGGTAAGTTTTTCACTTGGTTTTATTTTATTTCTTAGTTGTAAATCAATATTTCATAGTTTTACTTGGTTTAGATTATTTTTTTTAACATTAATGCCCAAAATCCATATTAGGGTTTTTTTTTTTAAAGATTGGGGATTTGTGATAGTTCTTTAATAAATTGATGATTTTAGATATAAATGAAATAGTTGTATGTTATTAGAGCTTTTTTTTTAATTGAGCGATTTATTTGTTAATTGAGGGAATTGATTATCTTAAGTTAGGGCTTGAAACAAATTTTGGGGTTTATCTTAATTGTCAATGTTAGGAATTAAATTTGAATGTTCTTAAGTGTTTTATATGTTTAATTTGAGTTATGTGGTGGATTTTTCATAATTGTAATTGTTAGGAGAATTTAGAATGAGAATTTGGAAAAATCCTAACACTGTTAATTATGTTAATGATTTAATTGATTTCCAAATTCTCATTCTCAATTTGAGAATGAGAATGATTTCCAAATTGGATGTAATTGGGAGATAAGGAAAGTGCATAAGGAGAATCAATTAACTATTGGTGTTGTTAAAAGTAAGTTATTCATTGTGATTTAGGTTTCATTCTCGATGAGAATTTTGTTTCCGGAATTTGGAGTAAGTGTTAGATTGTTTCCCTTTTGTTGAGTGGTTATAAGGGAGTTAAAGGAAACTTTGGAGAGAAAGTATCGTGATTAGTTTGGACTATAATATACTTGGAGAAGAGGAGTTGTGGTGATTAGCTCAATCTAGACTTCTTATATTTTGTCCTAGTATTTATCGGTTTCTTTTACCTATTTTACGTTAGATGTATCGAGTGTGGAATGTGTGGTAATGGGAACCGATTCATCATGTGGAATGTGCGGTAAGTGTGGCGTTGTGATATGCGGTGTGGTAAAGGTGACAAGGTGGTCACGATGTGAAAAGGTGAAATGTGACAATGTAGTCACAATGTGAAATGATAAATGATAAATGTGGTCACGATTTGAAATGTGTTGTGGTAAGTGTGAAATGAATAATCGTGTAGAACATAGTAACATACGTGGTATGATTACTTATTATGTGGAAACAACATGTAGTAAGATGTGTGTGGCGAGAAATTACAATTATAATTGTTTCGTTATGTTTTAATACCAAATGGTTACCTTGGCATTTTACTTATGAGCTTGAATGTTTAATTTCAATTTCATTGGGAATGGATTGTTTGTTTATGCATAGTCTTGGGAGTATAGATTGGGTAGTAAAGAGTAAAATAGAACTTTGGACACATTTTTCGCTATGGCACTCGGTCCATAGAAGTGTTTGCTTCCATTTTACTCTCACTAGCATTTTTATGCTAATGTTGCTACACTTTAACTTTTTCAGGTAATACTCGTTGGAGAGGACGAGGTCGAGGAGGTGATGTTGCTTGATCACGAGTAGATGGACTTTTGGGACATGGACTCTACATACATTTTGGGTATTCTACGAATGCTAGATGAAACCATACATGTCGTTATCTTTAAACTTGTATTTTGTGGCTCATGTGAGCCTAAGAATTTAAGTATATGTTTTCGAGTCTACTTTTCTTTGATTTGATTATAAACTGAAGTACGTACTTCTTATGAAATTATTTTCTCTGATTGGAACCATGTAATCAGGTTTTGGTAGTCCATATTTTAAATGGTTCCATGCCAAATTTTTATAAAATCCAGTCTTCTGCTGTGTGTTTCTGAATTTATAATTTTTTAGAAATTTAGTTTTTTCCAGGGATTTGTCCGGATGGAGCACAAAAGGTTATAAAGCGTGTTCTCTATGCTTAGAAGATACGTCCTCCCTAGGGTTGCGAAGTAAAATTTTTTATATGGGTCATCAATGATATTTACCATTAGATCATATAATGCGTAGAAGCAAATTACACGATAGTTTTCAAGAGTTAAGAGATAGTTCGAAAATAAAGACCGGTTCTGAAATACTGGATATAGTTAGTCGGTTACAGTTTCTCAAAGCAAGCAAGAATCCTATCATGATTGACTAGAAGCGCAAACATCCTGGCTGCAATCACAACTGGAAAAAACATTCCCTACTGGTCCACTCTACTAATACTCCACAAGTTAGATGTCATGCATATTAAGAAGAACATTTGTGATAACTTAATCGACACATTATTTTCAATTGAAGGGAAGAACAAAGATACATTGAAGGCACAGTTAGATTTGCAAGATTTGAAAATTAGAAAAGAGTTGCATGTGACAAGTCTGGAAATAAGTTTGTAAAACCGTCAACCTCATTTAATTTGTCTTCCAAAGAAAGTGTTCAAGCATTTCAATTTTTGAAAAATGTTAGATTCCCGGATGGTTTTGCTTTGAATATATCAAGATGTGTGAATGTCAATTCAGGAAAGTTGTCTGGACTTAAAAGTCATGATTCACATGTTCTCTTGTAGCGTCTCTTACCACTAGTTGTTCAATGTTTTGTGGACAAGAATGTGGATAGAGTTATTACAGAATTCAGTAACTTTTTTCGTTGTCTTTGTTCAAAGATTATTCGGGTTGAAGAATTGGATCGGTTGGAATGAGACATTGTCATTATCTTATGTAAACTTGAAAGAAATTCACTCTAGCCTTTTTTGATGTGATGGTTCACTTATCTGTGCATCTACTATACGAGGCCAAGATAGTTAGGCCAGTAACGTACAGTTGGATGTACCCAATAGAGAGAAGCCTATGAACATTAAAACAATATGTTCGGAACAAATCATGTCCAGAGGGATCTATCGTTGAGGCATATGTTATAAATTAGTCTATAGGCTTTTATTCAATGTATTTGCAAGATATTGAGACAAGACATAACAAAATTGGCTGTAATGATGAAGGTCATCACTCAATCATGTAAATCAGGATGTTTCAGTCTTTAGACTCCAATCTCGGCCTACAGGAAGATCTATAGTACGACAGCTAGCACGGGAGGACATGAACAAAGCACATTGGTACATTTTGAACAACTGTGACAAAGTTGTACCATTTATTCGGTAATTTTTTACAATGCATTTTATTCTCTAAATTGCATTCCTTTGAAATGAGTTACCAAATTAAAAACTTAACTATACCACATGAAACATTTTGATACTCTTTAAATGGAAAGTTCAAACATTAATATATACACACGACAAGAGATGCAATTTCGTACATGGTTCAAATCACATGTAAGTATGTCATTTCTAAAAATTTTGTTTCATAATGTAAGACATTTTATAAATTATAAGTTCATGTCACAGGCCCGAGAACTATATAGTGCGGGAAAAATAAGTAAGAACTTATATGCACTGTCATTAGACCTAGATCTCTGAGCTCGTTCGTACAGTGGATGTTGTGTAAACGGGATGCGTTTTCACACCTTAGATCGTTCAACTTCTAATATTACTTATAGATGTGATGTATCAGTTCCAGGGAAACACGACACTGGTTCGATTAGCTTTTACGGACTGTTAACAGAGGTTTTAGAATGTAGCTACGTAGATGGAAATCGGGTTGTCATATTCAAGTGTGAATGGATAGACACATCCCCTAATAGAGTCCATAATGACTTAGGTTACCTTTCCATTAATCTATCATTGAAGTGGTATGTCAACAAACCTTTTATTCTTGCCAACCAGGCCGAACAAGTGTTGTATTTGGAAAACATAAAGTATGGTGATGAATGACGAGTGGTACAAACTTTAAAACCAAAGAAAGTATGGGACGTGCCAAAGATTGAGAGTGATGAAGAGAATGAAGAATATGATATCAATAGTGTACTACTTGAGACAGAAGTAAGGGAAACATTAGACGGTATTACAGATACAAGAGCTGACGTAGCACCTAAATTCATAAATGTTGAAATTATGGATCAAACTTTGGAAAATAGTAGTCGATTATATGATTTCAGTGAAGATAATGATAATGAAAAGAATGAGGATTCAGACAAGGAAGAACTCGGTGAAACATTATCACCTGAATCCAATTTAAGTGACTACGTAATGGTTAGGCGTTTCTTTTACATACTATTAGTGTAACCATACTTATTATATTTTAAAATGTACATATTGTAATTGTGATATATCGATTCATTACATATGCAGACCTCCACTTGGTCCAGGTAGGACTCTTATAGGTTCAAGATTTCCATTTACTGCGCCGGGGCCAGAGATGAGGGGTAGTAATCTTGCTTCGGGCACGTCTTGAAAAAATGTAGATGATGTTAATAACAAGTATACAATTACATACATAAACATTTTATAATATATATCAATCTATATACAGGTTCACAAGCAATTAATCGCAGAGGGCCATCCAAAAGTCTTACCATTGCGCAGGTGATTCGAGACAATAAATGGCCACTACCAGTAGACATTCCTGACAACTTATGTGTTCCGATTGGCCAGTATGCTACTTTTTTCATCAATGAAGTTGGGGTTCTTTGTTGAACATATATTCCAATCAGATATAGTGTAAAGTGAAAGTTCGTTACACCGGAGGACAAGAACAATGTGATCCATAGGCTATTGGTAAGTGCAAACCTTATTACTTTCTTGATAATTGTGAAATGTTATAATGCTTACTAGTTTTTTATTCTTTGGTACATTGATATATAGGATAACTTCATTATTGACCCTAGTCGAGAGGCGGTCCATGTTTACCTTAATAATAGGATGGCCGACAATTTGAATGAATTTCGTGCCAAGTTGCACAGACATTATAAGAAGATCATAGATAAAGACAATATTCAAGTAGCCCGTGCATCAAACCACGCACAAGTGGAGGACATCAACGATTGGGTATTGTTGTGAGATTGGTGGGAGACACCAAAGTTCAAGGTAAACACATAATTTATATGACTTGTTTCTCACTTAATACAATAAGTTAATATTTTTATTGTAATGTAGGCCATCGCAGAGGCTAATGTTGAAAATCGGGAAAAAATGAAGTATAACCATAATACGGGCTCAAGGTCACATGTGCGAGTCATGACCGATCATAAAAGTATGTTGTGCTTAGTTAAATAAAAATACATTTCTTAGTATTTGATTCTTTATAACAAGTTGTATTTGTTTTTTTCTTCTACTAAGCGCTAAATGAGGATCATGAAGTTGACTTCAATGAAATCGATATATTTCGAGTCACACACACTAATAATAAAGGTGATTGGGTAAATGACGCGGCTAAAGAAGATTATGTAAGTATTTTATAAGCTTCACATATGTAATAATAATGTTATGGTTTAATAATGTTATGGTTTTAAGCATTTTGTTTAAAACATGTTTTTTTATAATACATGCAATTGGTCACCCTCATTGTGGAAGTCGATGGAGTTGTTGAATCGCACCTAACCAACGTTGAGATCATTGAAAAAGTACGTGGTTATCGATCCAAATATAAAAAAGGACTAGGGGCAGGACCGACACACTGTAGAAAGGGTACCCATGTTCCAACTCGCTCACGCGCAACACAAGATCAGATTGTGACTCAGCTTGTGGAAGAGAACAAATAACTAAAGAGTAATTACAAAGAGATGAAGGGAATGTATGAATCGCTTACTAGCGATCTCAACAGCATGAGGACTATGTTTATGTCTTTTACGCAAACTCCTCCTCAATAGGATGTAACTTTTGGAACCAAACTTTTTCTAACACAATGTATTCTCCTCTTTTTCATATCATATATTGAATATTAATATTTATCTAATCTTTAATTTTGATTTAGATATATGAAGATTATTTTATTTGTAGAATTTGCTGTATTGAACAGGAAAATCAGGAAATTAAACATTTGTAGTTAATAACTTTGAAATGAGAAATTTGTCAAAAAAAATTTCAGTGGTTATGCCGGCGAAATTCTCCGGCCTGTCTAATGATAAAATTAAAAAATGGGTTTGCCGGCATAGCCTATGCCTACGAAAACCAATTTTCGCCGACATATCCTTTTTCGACGGTCCTTTTACCGCGAAATGTCCCGGCGAAAAAAGTTTGCCGGGAAAGGCTATGCCAGCGAAAAAAAGGGCAAAGGCGGCAAATTTCTTGTAATGTCCCCTCAAACAAATATCCACCGAGTCTCCCCTCCATCTGTGTTCTCTATCTTGGCCAACTCATTTTCTCCAGAGTGCACCGCATGTTCGATAGAGCCCACCACAGATCGGGTCTCCGAGGCTCCTCACTTTGTTCGGCATCCGAGGATTCCACCCACATGGTTAGGATTGGAGCATGGCTCTGATAGCACTTGTTAAGGGGACAACGGGCCTCCACAACTTCACATTGGTATGATATTGTCCACTTTTAGCCAAGGCCCGCATGACTTTGCTTTTGGTTTTACCCAAAAGGCCTCATATGGAGATGTGGCCTCCTTATACACCTATGATCATCCCCTTTCCTAATTGATTTGGGATTTTATTCGCACCCAACAATTTTCAATATCTCCTCTGATAGGGATAAGAAATTATTAACTATTTGAATTTCCAATTTTACCCCTCATCAAATTGGAAATTTTTAATGGTATATATGCTTATATAAATCCATGGACTTATGCAATTACTCTTAAGCCAACATTAAAAAAAATATATTAGTAGATCACTTTATTTGACTAAAAAAAAATAGCATATGCATTAAATAGTTACATGTGTGATCCCATATATTAATTTTTTCTAACATATTTTAGCCCTTCCTTACTTTTTAGATCTAGGTTTTCTATTTAAAGATAATCTCCACTCTTTGTAATTCATTCTTGGTTTTTCTATATTTTTCAAATTCTCAAATTTTGTCTCTATATTGTGTGTGGCTAGTTTCTTTTATTTAAACTAAAAATTAATTGAAGTTTTGTTCTGTATGAATTATGAGGCCTAATCTTTTCTTGTTTTCTTTATTCTCCCCGTTTATATATTTTTTGTTCCTTAGCAAACTTAGTGTTGTTTTGATTTATTGTGCAAAAAGAATCTTTTGTCCAATTGTCGATTTAGCATATAACTATTTACAATTTTAAATTCGTAATGGTTTAAATATTCTAATTTAGGTAAAATATCATAATTTAAAATAACATAATTGATTAAGTATTAAGTTTGTGATTCATACTAACAAATGTTAAGCTCTTATGAATTTCATTAATAATTAATGGGTATATATACACTTGACAACAGACCCATAACCACCACAACTAACTCATTTAACTGACTTAATAAGACTCCTTAACACCCCCACTCCAACTCAAGAATACCCATACTTGAGTTTGTCCAGAGTTCAATGAAAAACCATGACTACTACTTGTTAAAGTAAACAAACACATATGCTGAAATACATGTAGCATAGAAAAACAATTACAACAAAACAGAAACAAAAAATTCCTATGGCAGTCTAGCTTCGACAGACACCCCCACTCAAGCTGGATGGTGGTTGAACAACCCGAAGCTTGTCGCGAAGATATGTGAATTGGGTAATCGGAAGCGGTTTTGTAAGTACATCTGCTAGTTGCTGCTCAAAGGAAACAAATCAAACATCTAACTCCTTGGCAAGTACTCGTTCTCGAACAAAATGAGCATCTATCTCGATATGTTTAGTCCGGGCATGAAAAACAGGATTTTTAGCTAACATGCCTGCACTTACATTGTCACACCATAGTACAGAACAAGCATGAAGAGGGAAACCAATTTCCTTGAACAAAGATTCAAGCCAAATAATCTCAGAAGTAGCTTGAGCCAGAGATCGATACTCAGACTCGGTACTTGATCGAGAAACTACTTTTTGTTTACGAGAACCCCATGTGAGAAGATTTGAACCAAGGAATACACAATAACCACTTGTTGAACGACGATCATCGATATCAATAGCCCAATCAGCATCACTATAACCATGAAGGACAAGTTGAGAAGCAGCAGAGAATTAAAGACCATAAGTCACAGTACCTTGTATATATCGAAGAAGACGTTTACATGCTTGCCAATGGATCATGGTTGGAGCTTGCATAAATTGACTTAGCTTATTAACCGAGAAGCTAATATCAGGTCGTGTCATAGTCAAATACTGTAATGCCCCAACTGTTTGTCTATATAGAGTAGGATCAGAAAACGGAGACCCATCCATTAAAGACAATTTAGAACCTGTGGCCATTGGAGTGGGTTGAAGGTTTTGCAGCAGCCATATTTGCACGTTTCAACAAATCTGAAGCATACTTTGATTGTGTCAAATAAATTCCGGTGGAATCACGTCGTACCTCAAAGCTAAGAAAGTAACCAACGGGTCCCAAAACTTTTAGAGCAAATTGATCCTTCAACTGAGATATAAATTGTTGAATGAACGCACTTGATGAACCTGTCACTAAAATGTCATCCACATAAACAAGAACAAAAATGGAAGCCTTAGATGACTTATGTATGAACAAAGATGGATCAGATTGCGACGAGATAAATTTCCACTGCACAAGAACTGACTTTAGTTTGTCAAACCAAGCTCGAGGAGCCTGCCGCAAACCATATAAGGCCTCATTTAATCTGCAAACACATGATTCTTTTCCAGGAATAACAAAACCATTAGGTTGCTTCATATAGACCACCTCAGTGAGATCGCCATTTAAAAAGGCATTATTAATATCGAGTTGTTGAATTTCCCAGTTAAAAGAAACAGCAAGGGAGAATAAAACTCAAATAGTAGAGGGTTTCACCACCTGGACTAAAAGTATCAAAGTAATCAATGCCGGGAGTTTGTTGAAAACCTTTGGCCACAAGTCGTGCTTTAAGCCTATTAACAGAACCCATCAACATTCATTTTTACTTTGTACACCCATTTGTTGTCCACAATTTTCATGTCATCACGAAAAGGTACTAAAGACCAAGTATTATTACGGTGAAAAGCATTAAACACTTCTTGCATTGCGGCTTTCCAACCAGGATCCGTGAGAGCAGACATATCATTAGGGGGCTCAGTAGGAATAGGTGGAACAGAGGATGGAGCGGCATATTTAGGATTTGGTTTAACAGTTCCAGCTTTTAAACGAGTTGTCATTGGATGAGTAGGCTGGATAGCTGAAACTGAATTGGAAACAGAAGGTAAATCACATGAAGTAGAAGGCAGTGAGGAAGAAGGCATGGAATGTACTGTTTCAACATGAGAATTTGTTGGCAAATTACTTGGGGAATTATTAGGTAGCGAAGTAGGCATTTGAAAATGAGAGGCTTGATGCCTAAATTGACAGTATAAGGGGGTTGCAGAGGGAACAATGGAAGGAGAAGATTTGGATAAGTGAAGCCGAGTGTAAGGAAAATTTGTTTCATTAAAAGAAGTAGTGCGAACAATGTACATACAACCAATGGATATATCATAACATTTGTATCCTTTATGTACAGTACTGTATCCCATGAAAAGACATTCTTTGGAACGAAATTGAAACTTTTGAGTATTATATGGCCGAAGGAGAGGATAGCAAGAGCAACCAAATACTCGAAGAAATGTATAATCGGGTGTTTTTTAGTACAACTTATGATAAGGAGATAGATTAGAGAGAGTTGGAGTTAGAATTCGGTTTATTAGAAAAACTGCTGTAGAAAATGCTTCCCACCAAAAAGTAAGTGGAAGTTTAGCTTGGGCAAGAAGGGAGAGGCCTATGTCAACAATATGTCGATGTTTTCTCTCAATTCGACCATTTTGTTGATGGACATGAGGACATGGATGTCGAAAGAGAACACCAAGTTGGTTTAGCAGAGGAAGGAGACCGCGAAACTCACCTCCCCAATCAGTTTGGAGACATTTTAGTTTAGTATCGAATTGTCTCTCAATGAATTTGTAGAAAGTGGTAAATGTGGATTTTGCATCAGATTTAAGTTTTAAGGGGAAAATCCATGTAAACCTCGTATATTCATCAACAAAACTCAAGTAATAGCGAAATCCAGACAAGGAAAGTAAAGGGGCAGGTCCCCAAATATCAGCATGGATAATTTCAAATGGTTTGGATGCAATATTAGAAGATATTGGAAAAGAAATTTGATGCAACTTGCCTAATTGACAAGTAGAACAAAATGGCATTTTATTGTATGCATGAGATGAGAATTTTATACAATGAGAAAGTACTTGAAGGACATGAGGAGATGGATGCCCCAAGCGTTTATGCCACAAGCTAATTATACTAGTACTATTATACAAAGACTCAGTTGCACTAGAATTATTAGAAAAAGGAACATCAGTACTTTTAGTAACAGAGAAAGAGGTAGGTATACTATCACATTTGATATTGCTTGGAAACTCAGTCTGAAATTGATATAGCCCATCCTTAACAGTGGCTTGTAATAGGACTTCTCTGGTAGTTTTATCCTTGATAAAACAAAAATTGGAGTCAAATTCAACAATAACATGATTATCTTGAGTAATACAAGAAATACTAAGAAGATTTTTGGTAATAGTAGGAACAGAAAGAATTTGTTTAAGTTGTAATGAAAAAGAGGGAGAGGAAGAAGATTGAATAGACGAGTGGCCAATATGTGAGATAGGGATTTGAGCACCATTTCCTACAGTGAGCTTGCCCTTACCGATATAGTTGTTCTGCACGGACATGTTTCCAAGTTCGGAAGTGATATGATCTGTAGCGCCACTGTTTAGAAACCACATATTATCATGCAAATTTTCAATGCTGGAGACAGTGTATGCTCCTGAATCCATTGGCTGATTAGCTTGAATCAAGTGTCCATTCGAATTATTAGCAGCAATCGAATTATTAGCAGTATTCTGAGGCAAATTAACCGCTGCAACCTGAGCCTCTGGTTTAAAATCACGTTCAAATCGATTATAGCAATTGAAGCCTGTGTGACCAGTTCGTCAAAAGATCTGACAAGTAGGACGATTGCGACCACGACCACTGCGTCCTCTTCCATAATAATTTCCACTATTGCCGCTTCGATTTCCTGGATTATTTCCTCCATAATTTCCTTGATTATTTCCTCCATAATTTCTTTGATTATTTCCTCCATAATTTCCTTGATTATTTCCTCCATAATTTCCTTGATTATTTCCACCATAATTTCCTTGATTATTTCCACCATAATTTCCTTGATTATTTCCTCCTCTATAGCCATTTCTTAAAACTTCAAGAGAATTTGAAGAATTATGTTGTTCAATACGAAGTTCTTGATTTTGAAGTAAAAATTGTGCCTTTTCCATGGAGACTAAATCAATTCTTGAAGTGAGATTTATGACAACAGCATCGTATTCAAGCCCTAGGCCACCAAGAATATAGAGAAGAAGTTGAGAATCGCTTACTTCTTCACCAGCCGTAGACAGACGATCAACTATGCTTCTCATCTTCAACATGTAGTCTTCAATACTGAGGGATCCTTTCTTACTCATTTGAAGTTGTTGTTGAAGTTGAAGAACTCGAGCTTTCGAACTAGTAGTGAAGAGAGATTCAAGTTTTGACCATACCTCATGCGAAGCAGTACATCGAGCAACGATTCCAGATATATTCTCGCTCACAGATGCAAATAACCAGCTTAAGAGATGCTGATCAACACGACGCCATAGCACATACTCAGGATTGATCATCACATCCTGATTTTGACTAGAAGAACTCGCTGAAGAAGGAACAATACGATCAGGTTTCGATCTTGTTCCGAAAAGAAAATCCTCCAAATCATTCGCTCGAACAGATGAAAGAACTTGTGATCGCCAGAAAAAATAATTCGTACGATCAAGTTTGGCAGCGATTGGAGTTAATTTCACTTTGAAGGAGGAATTTGGCGGAAAAACCAAGGAGCTTGATCCAGAAGATGGATTTTGGGGATTTTGGGGAATTGGAGAATTGGAATTCTTAGTAGCCATGACGTTTGTCAAAATTTGGCTCTGATACCATAACAAATGTTAAGCTCTTATGAATTTCATTAATAATTAATGGGTATATATACACTTGACAACAGACCCATAACCACCACAACTAACTCATTTAATTGACTTAATAAGACTCCTCAACACATACTATGAAAATTTATAATATAGTCTAAATAAATTGAGCTTTTCATATTTGGTGGCTAGAATTGATGGTCCTTTTAATTCTTAATGCTATTGATAAACTAAATCTGAATAATTTGTTTAAGGTTATTTATTGGCCAGAGAAATAATTAACGAGTTTTTATTAATTATAAAAAAAAATTAAAGGATAAGTTGTTAGAACTTGTTAATAACTATAATCAATTCAAAGAATAATTTAGGAAAGTTGTCTTTGCATCAATCAATGATCAATCCAAAGAACCATATTTAAAATTATACATTTGGTCGGAAGTTTTTCTTTTATTGATGTTTCTTAATTTCACATTTTATTTGTTTATTGCAATTAATTCTTTTTAAAACTCAAAACTCTAATTTTTAACTGTTTTATTTTAATTTACCAATCCATGTGGGTACCCAAAAAAAAGTGTACAAGAACTATTGTATTTGTGGAAGAAAATTAATAGTCGTTTTTTTTCATATATAATTATTTTTCAAAAGATTGAATGATGGTTGTCAATATGATTCAAACTGAATCTTAAAAGCGTGATGATTCACAAGGGATGGTCTGGATTGCTTGCCATGCTATAGAGACCAATTAGTTATATATGAGTGTTCCACCCGTGATTTAATTAATATGGGACAATCACACAGTTTTATTTCAGTTAATTACATTGTCATCGTGAATACTTTAAAGTCTTATACCAAACAAATCAAAAATCATTTTAACCTAATAATTATTCTTAATTGATAACCTTGTACTAAATATTAAATCTCCTAACTCATAACTCATAATCACATTAGTGGACATAGGACTCAATAATTATTATACCATAAAGTATAACAAATCATCATGCTTTTCCAACAAAAGTTTAAAGCATAATTTGTAAAATATTTTTTAAATACAGTTTACTATAATTTTTTTTCTTTTTAACCAAAAAAGCCATTAAATGTTCGTTTCAACAATATTAGATTTTATTTTCCTTCCTTACAATTAATGTTTGTTTTTGGAAAACCTCTCCTCATTTTATTAATCTATGTCTAGAAAAACATTATATTCCCACTAATACCCTTATTTTTATTAATCTATATATAAAAAAAACATTACAATCCCACTATACCCTCATTTTATTAATCTATGTCTAGAAAAACATTATATGCCTTTGTTTTAGAAGATGGGCTTATTTGGATTGTTGATGTTGAAAACGTTTGGATCGAATAAAGGGATGTTTTATTCTTCATGATGTAAGTTTAGTGTTAGCTAGTTACATTAATATGAGTCGCCAGTTTGTGGTAGTTTAATTAAAAATATGTATTTTTAATAATTATTAAAAAAACACTTATAAACATTTTTAAAAGCTATCCCAAACGGACCCGTAGTTTTATTCTTTGGTTAATTGGCCTATAAATAAGGTTTGTAATTTGTTTTAGAGCTACTTTTTGATAATAGAATAAAGATTTCTTTAGCATTTTCTCTTGAGTGGAGCCAAGACTCCATGACTTCACAAAAAGACCATTGAATTGAAGCAATTTCTAAAAAAATAGCTTTAATTTCGAGGAGAGATCATTCTTCATCAAGAATTATTCTTTATTTGACTAAGACTTAAGTTTTGCAAAAATGGAACTCCAAACAAAATGTTGATCTGATGAAGTGGAGAAAATGAAAGGGTGAAGCATCTGATTTTGTCTGTATGTATAAATAACTAAACTATGATTTGTGGGACGTTCATGATTGGTTCTTCAACTATTACAATGAATATTTTGGTGTTTATGATGGTGGTCGGAGGAAAAATAGACTAATAAATGGTAGATTTTTCATCCATTCAAATAAGAGTTTCTCTTAATTTGACTTTTCCATTTTTTAAGATATTATATTAAATTAAGAGAGAACACTCGAAACTTCGACTCATAAGAATGGAGCATATGTCTAACCAATTGAGCCACGATCAGGTTAGCTTTGATTCTTTCTAATATCCGGTTTTGTTTTCCATCCATTTTCTTAATATTTAACTTTTCTGTAATGGGCCCAAATCCTATTGGAGTGAGATTCCACTTAAATAAGGTGGGGTCGCGGACATATTTCTACCTAAATAGCGTTGGGTGTAATTGGAGCAGCCCGACCCGGCTCCACCCCAATTAACTATTTTGATCGAAGGATTGAGATTTATACCTTTTTTTTTTTAATTTTTCTATTGATAATTACTTGGAAGAAAATTGTAGACATGATTTTGATCTATCTCTAGATTAAAGATGGTAAAATAGTATTAGTGATTGGTAGTTGGGACATCTAGCTATGGTTACTTATATAAGTTTGCAACAATTCAAAAGACAAGTGATTTCAATAAATTATCAAATAATAAATCTGTTATTTAAATTAAAAATAAAAATACAATGACATAAATAGAAAATATATATTTAAAATATATAATTTAAGACATTATTGTAAGCTAAACTTGATAAGGGGTGATTTTTTTTTAAACATGTAAAAATAATCGTAGTTAAGATTTTCCATTTGCATAAGAGTTAAATGCAAAATACACCTCTACACTTTAGATTATTGTTAAATTATAACCCTACATTTATTTTTGTTTTAAAATACCCCCTACACTTTAAAAAAATTGTAAATCACACCCTTCTATTGATTAGTTTTAATGAAATTGAGTTACATTCATATTATACGTATGTCATATATTCTAATTTCATGAAAAATAACAAAAAAAGATGTACAGAATTTTAGAATAAACTGTTATGTTAATAAGGTATATAGTCTATAAATCACACTCAAATGTTCAAATTTTTCATTAGTTTAAATGTTTTTGGAACATGTGGTGTGTATAGAATATATATGTGTCTCAATTTCGTTAAAACTAACCAATAAAAGGGTGTGATTTGTAATTTTATCAAAGTGTCGGAGTATTTTAAAATAAAAATAAAGTGTAGATGTATGATTTAACAATAATCCATAATGTAAGAATATATTTTGCATTTAACCCTTTGAATAACATATCATATAGAATAATTGGGCTTCTCCCACCAAATTTGATCTTGTTAAAATGGGCCTTATAATTTGAGAGGTGATCACAGAAAATCCAATGCCCTTTTAACAAGTGAAAAACTCAAAGAAACATGACCATAATCCCTTTTTTCAATGGCTAAATTAAAATCTTATAAAAAATCGAAGTTATTAAAAGCTTTCCATGAAAAGATGATAATTATTTCCCAAAATAATATGAATGTAAAATCTAAAGCTAGAATAATTCTGTTTTTAAAAATTAAGTAGGTTTTATTAATAGTTTCTTTACCATGTAATCTTTTTTTTTTCTTTTAAGATAAACTTTCATAAAAGATTAAAGATGAATACAAGAGTTCAATGCCCTACTAACAAGAACATGAACTTCAAAATTAAGTTCTCTTCTATTTTATTTAAATATCTTTTAATTATTATTTAAACTTTAAAAACTATAAAAATAGTTTGAAAAATCAGTTTTCTATTTTTTAAAGTTAGGTTAAGATTTCAAAAGTGTTCCAAAAAAGTGAAAATTAAAATAAAGAAATTGTTAGTAAAAAAATTATTTTTAAAAATATAAAGATGGATTGTTATTTAAAAAAAGGTCTAAACATTTATTTCGTGTTTTATATAATCTACTAATTAATAATAAGTAATTTGTTTTAAAGATAAACACAAACTTTATTTTTTATGGTCGGAAAATCCATTTAATCATTCACCAGTTAATTTACAAATCAAGGGCAGTTTTTTTTAAAATAATATTTTTAAGGAAAAAAAATAAGAAATTGCAAAATCAACTCTTGCACTATAAGAATGGTAATAATTAAGTAAACAACCAGTTTTTAAGACTCTTGTTAATATTTAGCCACTCGCTCTCTAATTTTATTTTATAGTCATTTCAATCATCTCTTCTTACCAATAGCCACAACTGTTCACCTTCATCGTCTTCTTCTTCATCACCTCCACCCACCTTCTTCATCCCTTCTTTGCGACTTGTAGTCAGCCCCCACACTCTGATCAGGCCAAGTCCATCGTCGTTCCAAGCACAAAACTTCAAACTTGAAGCTTCCATCATCGCTGCGAACGACTTGGGAGATGAAGCTTGACGAATGATTGTGAATGAGATCTAGGAAGAGGTTTCTACAGATCTGACGTTATCTGAGTCGGTGCTCGTGATTTTTGGGCTAAGGTAGACTTGATCTGATTAAGTGATGGTGATCTTTTCGAAAACTTCAGACCTAGTTTGTATAGTACAATACATTGATGAGGTTGGAGAAAGAAGAAGAAGAATGTAGAGGGCAAAATAACCCTGGATATAAGCCAAAGTTACAAGCCCAAAACTTTAGTAATCTCAGTCCAAGAAGAATAAGATGATTGTAGAAGCCCACTACTAAAAACACAAACGACCCATCATGTTTGTAATTTGAAGGGTTGCTAAATCCCTAATCCCAAGAACGATGAAATAAAGCAACAAAGAATAATAAAAGTAAGAGAAAAATAACGACACTAGAGATTTATACAGGTTCCCAATTGGTACGTTTTATCTTCTGCAAACTGATCTGCAGGTTCCACTATGAAGTTGAAGATTACATCAATGAGACGAATAATAAAGAGTGTATAATTGCTCACAATTATACATAACCTCAGAGAATCACTCAAATGGTTGCCCCTCTCTAATTTACCTCTCAATTTGAACAAACTCACAAAATAACCCAACGAATTGGTTGTCGGTGTTGAAAAGAAGCCCCAACCTCTTTTCAATCACATATAAACTTCAAGGCGCATAAGTGTATTCATTGCTAGGGATTGAGGCCTCTATAAAAGAGTTCTCAAGCGGAATTCCCAATGATCTTTCCTTGCAGTATAATATTATTCTAAAAACTAATGCATAAATCGAAGACTAACTCTTGTCGAGAAGTGTCTGGCTCTTCCTCGTCTTTCTTAGTTACCATCCTGGGACCACTAAAAAGTTCTTCCTCACTAAGCACAAAAGAGAATCGGTGCGTGGGCACTATCCTCTTTGGAAAAAGGAACTTAGACTACAAGGGTCGGCGACGACAAAGAAAGGAGGAGGAATTTTCCTGAGCCTTTTCTTTTGCTCTCTTAGTTGTGTGTTTTGAGGTAACCCCAAGGCTCTTATTTATAGGAAAACTAAGGCCCTAGAAAATCTTTGAATTATCAAATAATTAAAGATATTATAAAATATATTTTGAATAATTAAGATATAATATCTTATTCCATAATAAGGTATTTCCATATCACAATTTAAATTAATTATTCCATATCTTACTCATTTAAATTAATCATATTAATTTAAATTAAGATATTCCATATATTTTAAATAAAATAAAATGCATATCTTTGGTTATATAAAAACCAAAGTGGCATGTGAACCCATATCCATGATAATATTGGGCATTTTATTTTTCCTTTTTATTTAATAGAAAAATTCCATTAAATATAAATAAAACTTTTTTATTTATTTAATTCCTCTTTAATTTGATTACCTCAAATTAAATAATTAAATAGACTCCTCTATTTAATCTCCCATTAATTTTGGATACCTGCAAAACTAATTTAATTAAATGGACTCTTCTATTTAATCTCTATTAAAATAATTAAATAGACTCTTATATTTAATAAATATTTAAATATATTCCTCTTTTTAATTTCACCATTAATTAAAAAATTAAATAGACTCTTCTATTTAATTTCTTTTAATTAATCAAATAGACTCCTCTATTTGTATCTGCCTTAATTAATTTGACAACTTCAAATTAAATACTTGAAACCATTATTCCAAAGAAATTAATCCATATTGATTTATGTTCTCAATTACATGCGTTAGCTCAGAGGACTTAATGGACCTATAGGACTAAGCTCCAATGATCTAGAATTACATTGATTAAACTCTTTTAATAAATTAATTCTTATTCATTAACTCCTAAATAACTCCACTAAATATGTAGAGTTGCACTCTCAGTACTATAGACATAGTTATATCCATTGGCTAAAATCATTAACTACACTTTGATCCTTCACAAGTAGTTCGTATCCATGACTATGTAATTTTATCGTATTAACCTCCATGATACATCTTGTTCTTTAAACCCAACTAATTCTCTAATTAACAACCTTACATAATCTCTACTATGCATCTTTACTTTTTCCTTAATAAGAGGAATATAGGGCCCCACTGTTCAAGCACCGAATCAATCTATAAGGGAACTACTTATCTATTTTCCTATATGAAAAAAAGTGAATTCCAATCTTGTGTAATTATGTTCTAAGTTATAAGTAAGATGCAATCTCCAAAGTGGGAGACATATTGAGCGAACTATATCGAATCGCTCTCACCTATGCAAATCAAAGGTTTGTCTCTTACGAACAGGGGTTCGTAATCCACTCATGATTAAGATCAATTGTACATGATCAGCCGATTGATATATGAAGTGTCTTTATGTAACGGATTTACCAGAAGATAGTAAGTATATCTTAGTCCAGTCTACTACAATCTCTATTGCAGCAATACCCCCACTCATATGTCTCTACATAAGTGTCGAGATGAGATCACTTGTGCCAATTCATAAGTTGGCCGTGTTAGCTGTGTCCGCATCACATGCTCACTTTAAGTTATCATAAGTAACTCTGGATCTTATGATGTATTACATTTATTAAACAAAAATAAATAACAATGTAAATAGTACTAATTAATAAATCCTTTATTTATTTATAGTTTAATTGGATTACTTAAGATTTAGGGTAGAAACCCCAAGATTTGTATGCCACAAAATTAGGATTCCACATGAAAGCCACCGCCTCCAAACTCACATAACTCGTGACTAAAATTTCACTACCATTGATTTCCTAATAGGATTCTTAAGCCATCCATGCTTAAGCCAATTTCAGTCAAACAAAAATACCTTAGTCAAAGTTTAGGAAATGATATGAAGATGGGCTTGGTTAATAATGACATGATGGGCTTGGTGTGGACAATTGGGCTAATAATAATTATTATTTGATTTGAATCCACAAACCTAATAATCTCCCACTTGGACACAAATCAATCATCTTCAACTCCCATTGCATTAGCAGTTCATCACTTTCTTGGAACACCAAGGCTTCAATTTGCAAACTAAACCAATTTGCAAAAAACAAAACATGTTAGAATCCACTAACATGATCCTTGCAAGGTCTTCCGGTGTGAGCTATCTTCCAGGCATGAAAAGATACTCCACCAACTCCCACTCCAACTTTGTGTTGGGATCTATTATCCAGCTGCAATAAATCTTGAGAAATGAATTTTCGCCAATGACTTGACATGTGTGCATTCAAGCCGGTTGTCAGAATAGAGACTTCATCTCCAATGTCTACACCCACATTGACTATGAACCCAGTCAAAAGTGCACTATTTCCCTTAAGCAACTTCACAAGTCCGCTATATTGCCTGACAGTTGAGGCTATTTTCTAAGCGCTTCTAGATTCTTCCAATTGTTCCTCCACTTGAAATTGATGGATTATGAGTTAACTGTCCTTTCTATGTTGTTGGCTCACCCCTCCGATCCGAGGGAACATGAACAACTCTCCGATTTTGCACTTTGTGTAGAACTCACATAATTGACAACATTAATAGATAAAGTCAACGACAATGCCTGTTTGTTCCAACCTTCATGCTAATGATAAATGCAATTTTTACTGTGCATCATCCATAATGAAAAATATGAATCACCAAATTTTTCGATCCCAATATCCTTTGTGCTATCCATCGTTTTTTCACAAGTCCCATAAACTTGACGCTCTGATACCAGTTGTTGGGAATTTGAAGGGTTTCTAAATGCCTAAACTCCCTAATCTCAAGAACGATTAATAAAGCAACGAAGAATAAATAAAAGTAAGAGAAAAATAACGACACCAGAGATTTATATAGGTCCCAATTGGTACGTCTTATCGTCTGTAGACTCTGCAGGTTCCACTATGAAGTTGAAGATTACATCAATGAGACGAATAATAAAGAGTGTATAATTGCTCAAAATCATACATAATCTTTGAGAATCACTCAAACAGTTGCCCCTCTCTAATTTATCTCTCAATATGAACAAACTCACAAAATAACCCAACAAATTGGTTGTTGGTGTTGAAAAGAAGACGCAACTTCTTTTCAATCACACCTAAACTTCAAGGCGCATAGGTGTATTTATATGCCACAAAATCAGGGTTCCAAACTCACATAACTCGTCACTAAAAATTTCACTACCATTGATTTCCTAATAGGATTCTTAAGCCATCCATGCTCAAGCCAATCTCGGTCAAACAAAAATACCTTAGTCAAAGTTTAGGCAATGATATGAAGATGGGCTTTGTTGATAATGGCATGATGGGCTTGGTGACAATTGGGCTAATAATAATTATTATTATTTGATTTGAATCCATAAACCTAGCACATCAAGCGCCCCAGAGGCCAAGCCATCTCGAACAAGCCCGCTTCGTCCGGATAAGCTTCAGCGTTTAGCCGAGGTCTAGGGAGAGTACCACAAAGTATATCCCATATCTAACAACTTATTGAATATATCTCTTCCTAGGATTATGAAGAAGATATTATCTTCTCCAGATATTATTTTCCAGATATCATGGAAGCCCATTAGCTTTAGGCTTATCGAATTGGCTATAAAAGGTATCTAAAACCTAATAAAAACGGGTAATCTAATTTTCATAAGAGAACCATCTTATTTTTTTCTACTTTTGCCTCCAAATTTACTAAATTGATCGTTGAACACAGTTTGGCAGGCATCGCATCGGTGTCTTCTTGCCTATTGATGGCTGGAATTCAAGAAGCGAAGAAGACGATTGCACATGAATCATACGTGATCAACTGTAGTGGAAAATATCCACTACAAATATCGAATGTATGTACAGTATGATGATGAGGCTAGAGAACGTATGAGAAAGGGTTTATACTAAAGGTGAACAATGAATTGGTTTAGTATGGATTTTACTAAAATTTTAGAACTGATTGGATTTTCTTTTTCAGATTATTCGAACCGAACCGAACCGTTCAACATAAAGAAGTTGAATGGTTTGGTTTGTTTCAATTTGGTCTTGCACTTTTTTCTTTTTATCTCTATTATTTTTAAATAGTTTATTTAAATCTGACAAGTTTAACAAAATCTAAAAAATAACTTCCAAAAAATTTAAGACTTATTTCAATTCATCAAAAAGTCCAATATAATAAATAAAACAAATATTACAAATATAGTTATAATAAAATTGATCCTCTTGTTATAATTATAGAAATATAACAAAATTGGGTTGAAAATCCTTCCTATTTTATCATTTTATCAAGTTTTAGTTAATATAAAAAAAAATTCAATTACATTTTATATGTAAAATAATATATATTGGATTAAATTGGTTTGGATCACGAAAAAATATGTAAAGCCGAATAAAACCATTAATTATTGGTTTGGACAAATGGAGATTTAAAAACCAAACTATACCATTGGACAATTGGATTGGTTTGGATTTGTCCACCCCTACTTTTTACAGATCTGTACAATACAATTGTTTTGTTTTGCACTGTACAATACCATCGTTTTATATAGTACAATACGATGGAGAGGTTTATGTAGATTTGATTTATAGTGCGTTGATGAATGACGACACAAAATATATCAGTAATGTTGTTAATTCTCTGGAAAAAAATGGTGGAACCTTCAACCAGGTTTGAGAAGAAATAGTATGTTTTTGTGAATTTTAGATGTTTTGTGTGTACATATATTAAAATTTTTTTTTTTTTTAATTAGCTTTTTATTAGGTGTAATCTTAATGATTTGCTTATATTTATTGTATTATTTTTTCTTTAGCAGTTGAGAGTCTTTTTTGTATTTTTACTATATATTTCTCTCTTCTAGTGGCCATATACTTAAAATGATATTTAACTTGTTAAAGCTAAGAATTAGCCAATTTAGTGACTATATACTTAAATCACCCAAATTTTCAATTGAATAATCCGAATGACAACGAATTTTAAATCATAATTTTTGCAGGAGAATGGTTTAGGGGCAGGGGCGGGGTCAAGGGCGGGGGTGGGGGTGGAGAAGCCATCTTCGACCCGACCTCGCTCCATTTGACACCCCTAAAAATAACTCACAAAATTAATTAAATTCTATATATCAAATAAATATAAAATTTTAAAAACCACTTTTAAACTATAAAGATGATTACATCCCTAACTTCTAATTATGGCCATTGCACCCATAAAGTCACGATTTTTTTTTTCCAACCAAACCCCTACCACAAACATGATTATCACGATAGAGTTTGATTGCAACTACTTTATAACAGAGTAATTATTCAAATTAAAAATTTAAGGGTATAAATATAGCCACCCTTTTTTGAGGTGATTTTTATAATTTTTTTTATTACATTTTGTTGTGGGCGAAATTTCTTTAACAAGTGGAATTGTACAACCTGATAAAATGTCTACGCACCTTGTGAGACATGTCTATGCACCTAGAAAGACATGTCTATGCACCTGATGAGAATGTATATGCACTTGATGAGAATTGTCTACACACGAGTACATACCTGAGACCAAATAAAAATATCTAGTCAGAAGACGACACATGGCTTAACCCATAAGTGATACGTAGATGGGAAGCAACAAATGGTCCAATCCAGACGTGACACATGGCACGTTGATGTCATCAACTTATTCTCTATAAATAGGAAAAGAAACTCAACCATAAAGTAATTCATTCTACTCTAATTCTCTCTGTTACACTCAGTGGCGAGGCCACGTTACGGGTTGGGGGGGCAATTGCCCCTCCAAAAAATTTAAAATTTTAGTTTTTTATGTATTATTTTATTTAAATTTTCAATTTTGCCCCCCTAAAAAATTGCCAAGTCCTCAATTTTATTTGAATTTTCAATTCTGCCCCTCCAAAAAATTAAGCTCGGTCCTTATTATGGAGTATTGAGGGAAATTTAACTCTTTTAAAAATAAACTCTATAATAGTCATTTGGGAACAAATTGGAAGAATTTTATTTTTCATTAATGTATGTTTTTATTGTTTTAAATATATTTTTTAGCATGTTTATTTTTCTAGATAATTTTTGTTGCATCCATCCATGATTCATACATTGCATTATTTAGTAATCCTGTTGGTGTGGGTTGATTTCTTATCACCCTAGTTGTACTCTCTCTTTTATTTAATGAAAGTTTCAGTTTCCTATTAAAAAAAATATTCATTGTTTAGTATTCATTAAATGCATAATTTATTTTTATTTTTTATATGACAATGATGTGGTGATAATATTAGGCTCAATATTTATAAATAATTTGATTAAATTAAAAATGTATAAAACAAATGAACTACCAATTTCTTTATTAAAATAAGAAATTATTTTGAAATTTGTTTATATTATGAATACATATATACTTTTATAATTAAACATAAATTTTAACAAAAAAAAAGGTTTGTTTTATAATTTTATATTAAAACAAAAGTCAAAACTAAAAATTTCTAACTATTGAATCAAATATAATAAAAAAATGAATTTTTTTTGTCAATTTGTCAATATATAAATTATAAATTATAAATTATAAATTGTGATATATAGAAATAGGTGTCGAATTATCATTTTATACGACCTCCTCTTTATATGTAATTTTGCCCCCCCAAAAATAATTTTCTAGCCTCGCCACTGGTTACACTAACTCTGCTTGCTCTGACTTTAGTATCGGAGGCCGTTAGGTTAGCACCACACCGATTCTCTGTTTCTTTCCTGTGTAGATACCTACATAACACACTATCAAGGCAACACATTAACTCCGATTCATTCCATATTTTAAACTCGTTGCTTACGTGGAAAACAACCATTTTTACGTAATAACACATTCTAAATCTTTATAAAAAAGTATTTGTCGAGAAATAATATATATAAATAAAAACTTCATTTAATAAGTGAAACAAATTTCTTTTTCTCTATATCGTATGAAGAAAAAAGTGTGCAACTGTCCTCTCCTATTGAATAATCAGTTTGCCCCCACATCATTTTTTGCAGATAGGGACAAGAACAGACAAAAGGAATAATCCCCACAGGTAATCATCAACTTAAATCTTGTCATCATCAAGCTTTGTTAAGATCTCTCTCTCTTTCTAAATTGAATTTTTTTATTAGGTCATTTTCACACTTGGTTAAGCCTGCCTTTTGATCCACTCCTCTAAAATTTAAAATGAAAATAAATAATCTTTGTCTCTAGAAGATTTTTCACAATAAACAAATTAGCTTTTCATTAGGGTAGGGTAGGCTAAAAATTCTCGGCGGACCTATATCGATCCCAAAATTTGTATATTTTTTTTTCATAGAATATAAAACGTTCAATAATATATAAAAATGATGATCCAAATAAATAATTTTTCTATTAATGAAAATGTAAATGTTAGGTAAAAATTGCACTTACTAAAGTGATCAAAGTAAACTATTTAGATGTTTTGAACTTCATCTTATTAAAATCTCCTCTCCTTTCTTCAATTCTTATAAAATACATACTTTTTGTAGATTCATTAATATTTTGTCAATTTTAATCTAAGATCTGATATTAGAAAAATGAAGGGATCTAATAATATATAAATATTAAAGAGTTTTTAATATTAATTAGTTTTGAGATGAGAGCTCATGATTATTAAATTGGTATCAAAGTCTAATAAACTTAAACGAAAATACGGTCCAAAATATAAACTAGCTCTAGATTTTGTGCTAAAATATACATATCATAAGGGAGCATATAAAAAATAAGGGTAGTTCATCTCATTACTTATTGATTTTTAGATGAAAGTTTATGATTATTAAAAAATTAAATTAATAAAATAATTATCAAGCTATTTTTTTAAAGGAGTGATTTAAATCTATCATAATTTTCTAAATATTTAAAAATATAATAAATTGTTGATATCAATTAATATATAAGTCTATAATTAAATTATATAAATTAGTTACATAAATAATTATCATTTATTATAGTCAATCAACCATCCTCATGGGATTTTTCTTATTCGAATTCTTTCAATTTATAATGAGAAAGAGAGAATCATCAATGCCATCTTATTCTGCTGTCAATTTCCATTTTCAATTAGTTTATGAAAAATTTTATGATTAAGTTTGAAATTTTTGGTTAAAAATGAAATACATTATAGCGGCTCAACCTCCAGTAGTCCCACAAACCGCCCCAAAATACCCCACTTGCTTTATTTACACTGTTTCTTTATTAGATAAAGCAACCCCCACCACATAAAAATATAAGAGAAATTAATTAATTTTTTTAAATTAAATGAGGCCTTTTCTTGTATTATAAAGTTACTACCATTTTTAAGTCTCTTCCATTATCCTTTTCTTTCTTCTTCATTGTTTTAAAATCTTTCCTTTGGCTGCAAACTTTATCCATCAATAAGAAAATAATATAATTATTATTTAAATATATAATGATCCTTGTTTGATGATTAATTGAAAGTGAAACATCTATCTTGATATATCATCTAAATTTTTTTAAATCATGTGAAATATATATCATGTCTATAATGTGAACTATCATTTTCCGTAAATGGTAACTTAACTCAAATAGTTAGATTCGGGGTTCTTTTCTTTATAGTCAAAGACTTGAGTCTTTGCTTTTGATTGTACTTGGAATGGAATATCTAAAAAATAAACTTAACTCACAAATTTTAGTTGATTTATTGTTTGTATTTAGGTTTCAATCTTTTTAAATATAAATCACTTGTATTTGTGTGAAAAAAAGGAGGAAAATAAATTATTTATTATCGTGAGATTTTTGTAATCACATTAAAAAAAAAATCATATTTAACCTCTCTAACATTTGTTCGAGCATACAAATTTTCATTCTAACTTTCTTTTAAAAATACACTAAGATTTACTGGTAAAATCAAGATTATTATTAAATCAATAAATTACTGTCTGATTCATACTATTTTGATTTTTATTCTCTGTTTTAAAACACTAAATTATTTTTTAATATTTTAATTCACTTTTTAAAAAATAGTAGACAAACTAAAAAAAGATTAAAATGAAATAAGGTAAACATTTTCTTTGTCGTTGAGTTTTGAGGCTTATGTTGTCCTCGCGTTTTGAGAAACATATCAATTTGGTCACTGCTGATTAAATTTTCCGTTTGTTAGTGTAGAGCATTTTGTTTATTAATGGTTGGAAAACTAATAAAGACTAAATAAATCTTAATTCTAAAAACTCAAAGATAAAATAGACACAAATTGAAAACACATAGATCAAATTAACATAATTTTCAAAACTCAGAGATAAAATAGACACAATTGAAAACTTAAAAATCAAATAGACACAAACTTCAAAACTATAAAAACAAAAAGATATTTTACCAAATAAAATATTTGAAAATAATAAAAAAAAAAATAGAAAACGAAATCGTTATCAATGGTGTATATTACCTCTACTCCCAAAAATCAGACATAAAATTAGACTTTATATATTAATTTTGTAACAAAATCTAACTTAGTGGTCAGTTTGAAAGGTTGTGATGTAAGAAAGAAAAATATTAATCAAGAAAAGGAAAGGTTTGACTTAAAATGAGGGTTTTTGAGAGGGAGATCCTATTGAGCCCACTTTGGAAGCATATAAGTGGAACCGCCTAGCCATGATAGATAGGTCGCCGACCATGAAAGAGATGCTACATTTTGACTTTTGTCAATTTTAAGGTTTTTTAGGTCATGTATAGTAATTATCCAATTTGGTAGATTTTTTTTTTTTAAGAAAAAAACTAATTTTATTGTGAATTTGTGTGTTGTTTTTAATCATCTACCCAATCAGGTGAAGTCAACTTAGTTTTCACCTTCCTTCTCCATATGACCGGGGTAGAAAAAAAAAACTAGGGTAGCAAAAAAGCCAAGATTAAAAAAAACTATTTAGAATAAGAGTATTCTGATAAAGGTAAATCACATTCATGTGATTTGTTTTATTTATTAATCAAATATTTGTTGTTTAAAAATGATTTTAAACATCCTTATAACTCATAATATTGTAAATCAAACTGAGCTCCTGGTTTGTTTTAATGAATTTCAAACACGTAATTATTTTACATTTTTTATGTGTAAAAAAAATAAAAATGAGTACAATTTGTAGAATGTATTGTTGTTAACAAAGTTTTAAAATCTAAAATTTACACATATCTATTAGATTTTTCTATTTGTTTTAATGGAATTGAAACAAGTTACATATATATAATTAACATGTGTCCCAAGTTTATTATAACAAACTACCAGACGAGTGTGTTTTACAATTTTACAAACTGCATGAGTGTTTAAAATCATTTTTAAACCTAATTTGTAAATCTGGTAACGACAAAGGTGCAATTTACAATGATCCAAAATAAAAATCAATAGTTTAAATTATATGATTGAATATTACAATAAGCATGGTCGTAATTAAACTAGGATTTAACCCCAATAATAAGATATTTATATTCTTTCTACTAAATTAGAAGTTTGAATTTTCTCGTATCTAAGAAGAAGGGGTGTAATAAACTCTTTTTTTCCATTGTCCTTCAGTTAACTTTCAAACTTATTCAAATATTTGAGAGCGTTTGAGTTCGACATTCTAATCATATCATGTTTTGCAAGAATATAACAAGTGTCATGTGTGTAAGTTGAGAGAAACTAATATGATGGTTTGAGTATTTTACACAACATGTTGAAAGGTTAAATTTTCCTAGATCTGGTTAAATGATAATAAAGTAGATGATATATTATTGATTTAAAAAGGAAAAGACAAAAGGAAGAAGTAAAATCTATCATGATTTGGACTTGGACTGATGTTTAAATCTATTTTAGAATCTTCTTCAACAACTCAAACCGCTACACATGTGAGGGATTGAAGATTCTTACATTTAGAGACGTTTCACATTAACATTTAATAATATTTTAAATTTTATTTGTTTTTACGATTTTAATGAATTTATTATAAAATAAATGAAATCCCTTATATAAAATGAATTTATTATAAAATAAATGAAATCCCTTATATAATGTTAAATTTTTGTTTAATATTATTTTTAATGAAATTGATGTTGGAAATAATTAACATGTTATTAAAGAAATTGTTAGACACTAAAAAAAAGAAGAAAATGAAAATGAAAATGAAAATGAGTCATGCAAAACACAAATTTCCTTAAGACAATAATTCGCTCCTGTAAAAGTGTTATAGTGATCGAATAATAGTCTCCTAAGATACAACACTTTTTACCAAAAATTAGTAAAACAAACATCAAAATTTTGAAGTTACTGTTTTCTGAAATGGGATTGACTATTTATGGATAGTATAGTGACTCTTTGAAGGAGCTGTTGGTACGGTTTAATCTGAACAATACGATTGTACTACTTTGCAATGAATGACCCTGATCGCACCTTTGTGTGACCATATGTAACCATTCGCAGTGTGAGTGTTACACTATACTCATTTGTCTGTACAACCACTAATGTCCTATCGTTGCCAGAAAGTTGCATCTTATCCCTCCCCCAACTGTCACCGCTAGTGACCCATCGTCGTCAACTGCTCGAGGGCCCTTTGAACGTTAATCGTCACTATTGTTATCGTTTTGGAAAATTCATTGCTCCTTGCGACGATGTGTACGTGCGTCCTAAATGGGCCAATACGGTATGGCTTGCATTGGCCAAGTTGGACCATTGACGTACCACAAGTTTGGAATTATAAGAAATATTCTTACTCATATATAAGAAGAAGTTTTTGGTTTTGTCAATGTGGGACAACCACCAAAAGCCACATAAATGACATTCCATCTTTTATATAAAAAAAATTGACATTCCATCATGGGTATACTTTGGAGCCTTAACTAAACATATTTAAGGTTTAATAAATGTTCATATTAATTAACCTTACATCAAATATTAATTCCCATCTCATTAATTTTATTAATAGAAGTAGGACCCAATATTTATTGAAATTGAGACACATGACAATGTATAATAAGCACATATTTTGATTTTTTTTTAAATTTACCAATAGAGAGGTGTGATTTTACAATTCTACTAATTGTATAGGTGGTTAAAAGTATTTTTAAACCACATGTGTGTAGCCACAAAAGCTTGTTGGGAGCAAACAAAGTCGCACATTAGTTAGATCAAAGGATGATCAAGAGTATGTAATGACTAGGTATTCTCTCCATTGATATGAAGCTTTTTGGGTGAAACCAAAAGTAAAGTCACGCGGGCTTAAATCCAAAGTGAGCATATCATACCATGTGGAGATTGTAGAGGCTCGTTGCCCTTAACATGTGGTATCACAGTCATGCCTCAAATTTAACCACGTGGATGAAATCCTTGATGCTGAACAAAACAACGAGCTAGATATAGTGGACGCATGGAGAGGGGGCTATTCGAGGGGATGATTAGATCAAACGATGATCATGAATATATAAAATGATTGTGGAGGTCCTTTTCGCCCTTAACAAAACCGACTTAAGAAGATGGATGAGGCAAAATGCAAATAATACCCCTGTGATTTTTGTCAAATGCAAACACACCCCATATAGTTAGAAAATAAATATTTAAACCATCATAGTTTTAAAATTATGCAAGTTGAACTAGGGGTGATCAAGCACCCCGCTACCCCGCCCCGCCCCGCCCCCCCCCCACCCCCCCCCCCCCCACCCTATTCCATTTAAATGTATAATCGGGATCGAGGTAAGAAATAATGTCCCATTTATTAGACGGGGTGGGGATGGGGTGATGGGATTTGACCCCATCGGGGCCCCGATGCCGATTAATCATTTTTTTAATCTTCCCTTCCAATTTTGTTGAACCCTGAAGTTCTACCAGTCTGTTTTCTTTTCTTTCTCATTTAATTTTTTAAAACACTTTCACGACTGCTTTGTGCTTATGTCCTCTTTTCTCTCTCTCAAAGTCCAACTGATGCCGCTCTTTCGTCGAACACCATTGTTGAATGCCACCGCCCATCATTTTCTCTTTGGTTTGTACTCTCAAAATATAGTAATTTATTTGCTTTTATTTGTCATTTTTTTGTTGGGGTACCCCATTTATACCCCGACCTCGATAATTCAATGGGGTGGGGTCGGGGTAAATTTTAATGGGGTGAGGTCGGGATGTCATTTTTTTTTACTTAAACGAGGATGGGGTGTAAATGGGATACCCCGACCTCGACCAGCCCAACGTTCACCCCTAATTTGAACCCTCCCCAACTAACGTTGTTAACTTCTTTTAGTCATAATTTTTTCGTCTATTTGGATTATTCAAGATGTTTTGGAATTCTCATTTAGATCTTTACGTTATAGTAACCTCAGAAGTTCTAAATAAATAATAAATGAAAGAGTTATCATATCAAACTATTATGTATGATTGAAGTCATAAACTCTTTTATTTGCCGATAATTTAAAAATAACCATTACATAGATCTCGAAATATGGATTTAAAAATATCTTGAATCATTCAAATAGAAGTTTAAACGAAATAGTTATAACTAAAAAGAAGCTGACAACATTGATGGGAGGGGTTAAATTGCATAACTATAAGGATATAAATATTTATTTTTAAATTATAGAAGGTGTGTTTGCATTTGACTATTTGGGTCCCTAAACCTTAAACCCTAAGTATTTTAAAACAAATACTACCAAACTTGTTATTTACATTTTTGCCCTATATATATTTTCTCTTTATTATTTGTTTTAAATGTTTTGGTTATTTTATTTTCTTAGGCTAAGTTAGGTGTTTGGCATTATTATTAATGGCTATCAAGGCTAGGTTTTAGCCAGCTGCATAGTGTGTGAACAGTCAAGCCAACCGTACAGCCCCCAATATTGATTGTGAATTTGATATAATTATGATCATTATGTCTCCCTATTACAATAATGTATTTTTTTTTTTAATTTCTAGTTTTTAATCTTCTACACTTTTTTTTTTCTTGATAAAATTCAATGAATAACACTTTTTTATGAGTTATTTAAAAAAAATAGTAAATATTTTGAAAGATTTTTAAAATATAATTTTTTAGACCAATCTTGGATCTAGAAATGCCATAAAAAATTTCAAAAAAAATTCTATTTTTAAAAATATCGATTCTTATAATACCATTTTTGAAAAAAAACTCATTTTTAAATCATTAAAATAAAAATATCATAATTATCTTTCAAACACCTGTAACAGATAGTATTTTCTTTTATAAGTATTTAGATAAATTACTATTTTTTTCATTGATTTTAGAAATTTTTTTATAAATTAAACATCATTTTTAATTATTTAGTGGCTGGATCTATTTTTTCTTTTTAGATAGGTCATTTTTCACATTTGTCTTTTACATAAATAACTCACTGTTTGATTTTTTGTCATTCAACTTTCTCATTTTACATCTAAAAAAATTATAAAAATTTAAAAACAATAATCCTGACCAAACAAAATCTCCCATATCCATCCCTTTAATTACTAATCGATTACTGAATATAATGAGGTCATGCCACACCCTTAAATATAAAATATATATTCTCTTTGACTTTGCTATATGCTTTAGCTATAATTCCTCATTCATATAATAAAAATATGATATATGTAATATATTTCATTTGATTAAATTAATAATTTTAATAAGTAAAAATGATTAAGAATCCAATTTGCATTAAAATATTTGCTAGTTTAATTACTTAATAAAAAAGGTGATAGTGAAATATAGCCAATGGGATAATCAAATTCCATGTGTTTCACGATTCATGAGTGTTCTCTGAAAACATTGGTAAGAGTTCCTTTTAGTTAACTTCAAAAATTTACTTGAGAAAGAAAAAAAGAATTTAAAGTCGGTAGATCGCATAAGATTGCAATGATTTCATCAAATTGTGATAATCATTCATTCTTCTAGGTGATGAGATAAAACCAAAAGGGCCCATTGGTTTCTCTCTTATTTTTCAAATATTTTAAATTATTTTATCCATTTTGTAAAAAGAGAGTATTTTTCGTAGGATATTGTTGTTGGGTGAAATTAGATAACACATAAAATTTTATAATTTAGCAAAAATGTCTACGCACACCGTCTGAGCACAGTACCTGAATATGCCGTCTAAGCATAGTACCTGGGCATGCCATTTGAGCACAGTATCTGGGCACACCGTCTAAACATAGTACCTAGGCATGTCGTTTGAGCATAGTACCTGGGCACGCAGTCTGAGCACAGTACATAGGCACACCGTCTAAACATAGTGCCTAGTCATAAAGTCTACGCACCTGACAACACATGACTATGCAATCTCAAGTACAGACCTACATACTTGAGATTGAATACAAGTATCCACTTGGGAAATGACAAGTGGCGTAACCTGCAAGTGACACGTAATTGAGAAATAACATGTAACGACCCGTTACCAAGTAAGGGTATTTTGGTAATTTCCCAAATCTCAAAATTAAAACCACAAGTTTACTTTAATATTTTTAGATGATGTTGATCGTCTCGTTATTACGATTCCAACGCAACTGACGGATCATCATTCGGAGTTCCGGTGAAAGAGTTATGATCGTTTTAGTGTAGTGGCATTTTCGTAATTATCATAACTCGGGATTAAACCCTAAAAATTCATCTTCTTCTTCCCTAATCCGAAAACCAACCTCCATTAATCTTCTTTTCTCCAATTTTCGCCCAAATTAATTTCTCCAGAGTATTTTGGCCATAACTCCCTCATCCGAACTCCGATTTACGCAAGTAAGCTGTCTATCTTTATTGGTTTTTCGTTCTCTTTCTTTTGAGTATAATTTCGTATTAATCTGAATTCTCTGTAAAACGTTATGAGCCAAAAACCAGTTCGGATCCATTAGGTTTTTATCCGATTTTGATCGATTTATTTTGCAAATTTTTCGTATAGATGTAGAAAGGCTTTTCCTTGCAGTGAGGATGAGATTTGAGAAAGGGTTATTCAACTTACAAGAGAGGTTGTGAGTTTTCTTGGAAAGAAGATTTTTAATTCTTGAAAAAAATTCAAGAATCTAAGGTGAGAGTTTTGTTAATCTTTGATCAATTTCATGTTTCTTTTTCTGCTTCTTTATAAGTATAATTAGAATCTGGTTTGTGTGGTTTGAATGATTTAAAGTGGGTGAATTTTATAAGCATGTTTGGTGATGGTTGATAATATTGTTTTTGGGAGTTAAAGATTATAAAGATTAAGTTGCATGCATGCTTGGAATTATTCTTTTGATATTAAATTTTGGATTTCTGACTGGATGGATTATTCTGAAGTTTGGCTTAAGTTTTAACTTCGTTTTGGGTGTTTTAAAGAGTGTTTAAGCTGCTGGAATTTGACATTATTGTAGTAGGATCGATAGAGCCTTAGGTGGAAATTAGTCCAGTCGAACCCCTTTTCTTGGGAGTTTAGGTGAGGGATTATTTTTGGAAGGTTCTTAAGTGTGTCTAGATGACTTAGGGGATGTTTAGAGGCCTAAAAAGTTGCTGGAAAATTTTATTAAAATTTCCTTATCAGTTAGCGCCGAAAAAAGAAGTAAAACTGCACTAGTTAAGCTAGTTTAGCTTTTTAGAGTGGGTTTTCTTTGGGGAGCCGTCTCGTGAGTTAGAGATCTAATTTTAGGTATTTTTAGATCCTTTGAACGCTGTAATTACATTGATTTTCCAGATTTTGGAATTTTCGAGATTTAGCCTATTTAAGGTCAGTTTTAGGAGGAAACAGGTTTTCTGGGCTAGAAACTGAACCTAGGCTTTGTCAAGCATTCTGGTAGTGATGCTTTTAGATAAATCATATTGTTTTGGTGCCTTAAACAATATGGTTGGAGGTTCGCACTAAGTAGGGCCATACTTAGTGAAGAATATGTCATTAAGTGGATAGTTATAGTTGTGCACAACATAATATCACTTAGTGGGGCAGGTTCATTCCATTTGATCAATGGGAAAGAATATACAAGTAGGTTCGCTTGTGTGTCTTGCTAACACATAAGAAGAATACCTCAAAAGGTTGAAACGTTGAAACACGTGTTTGATGCTTTTGAGCGAGAAACTCACTTTTGTTTGCGGACATTAGTTGAGTTAAGGCATTGTGTAGAAAATTGAACTTCTTTGGAGTTGAGAGAATTTCTTTAGAGTTGAGAGAAATTCTTGGAAGTTTTGAGGTCGATTACGGACTTAATGAATTTAGAAAATTTCTCATGGCATTGCTCTTAAATTAACATTATTCTCATTGGGCGTAGCCTCATGATGCTACACTTTTTTTTTCAGGTAAAAAGAAGAAGAAAGCGGCAACGCGATGTCTCGTGATCGGTGGATCGGTTGGGAGGATTTACATGCCGGCAATGAATATTTCTTCTCTTTTATTTATTTGGGATATTTTTGGTTAAATGACTTTAGTTCATTTTGTTATTTGTTGTTTTAAAACATATTGAAACTGGATGAGATTTTAGATTGATGTTTTGTTTTTATTATGGATTTTGGTATTTAAAATAAGATCGATCGAATGTGAAACATTCTAAATTTGATTTAAATGAGAAGAGTTTTTGTTAAATTTTAGCTTCCGCTGTTATTATTGAGATTTCCATGTTTTGGAAATTTGGGGTTGTTACATAACATATGGCCCAATCCCGACGCGACACGTGGTACAATGATGTCATCAACCTATTCTCCTATAAATAAGAGAAGAAATTCATTCATAAGGTAACTAATTCTACTCTAATTTTCTCTGGCACACTAGCTCTGACTTATGCAATCAGAGGGTGTTAGGCCTGCACCCATCGATGCTCTGTTCCTTTCTTGTGTAAGTACACACAATGCTCATCAACTACTCAGCTCACCGCCTACGCGGCAACCTCCAGTGTAGCGCACGACCTCTGACTCATCCCATCTTTTAAGTTCGTGGCTTACGTGGAAGCTCCCCATTTTTAGGCAACAATATTTGACGCCGTCTGCGGGAAGAATATATAACTAAGTGCTCTACAATCAAGGATTAGTCGTAGAAGTTAGCAACATGGTGATTGATATAGATGACGGTGAAAACTATAACCTCCATAATACGAGATATCAAACTTGTAGCTTAGAGAATGACGACAATAACAAGTTGATGAAAATCAAGAAGTGGTAAGAGTTATACCCGTGCCAGACAGAAGGGTAGATATCTTGAAAGAGCAAGTCCAAGGAGTGAATCAAGATCTTGCAAAAGTTCTAGAGATACTCACACAAAGGTTTGATCAATAAGCCCCTACTAACAACCAGAAATTACTATCCAAAAAGGCAAAGACAAAGAACCTATAAAGCGCATAGGTGAATCGAGGAATCATGAGAGGGTGATTCGAAGAGGAAGTCGAGGCTAAATATCCAAGATAGTTCCTCTTCTTCTCATAACTCTTTTCGCAACAAGAAACCTGATCAGAAAAAAAGGTCCGATCTCAGAGAAGTTCTCAATCAAAAGAGAAAAGAACATGCAGATATTGTGAAGTCTACTGCAGAAAGTGCTTAGCCTTAGGCGCCAGAATTGAAAAAAACTTCAAGATCAACTTGGTCATATGAAGGAAGAGTATAGAAGAAAGACTCCTCTTGCATTAGAAGATCTACTTGAGCAAACTGAGACGTCATTCACCTATGATATAATGGAGGTGGAGCTTCCCACCAAATTCAAAATGCCAACTATGACCACGTATGATGGTTCAAAGGATCCACTCGATCATGTTGATACATTTCAGACTTAGATGGAGATCCAGGGATGTCCAATATGCTATTAAGTGTATAGAATTCCCCCTTACATTAGAAGGCCTGCTCGCGGGTGGTACTGGAAGCTCAAATCGAGGTCCATTTCTTCATTTAAAGATCTCACTCAATCTATTGTAACTCAGTTCCTTGGTGCAAAAAATTATAAGAAACCAGCCACGCACCGTTTGACGTCAGAAGTTAGAGGAGAGCCTCCGAGACTATGTGTTGAGATTTAACAATGAGGCGTTGAAGGTGAAAGGTTATAGTGACGACATAGCCCTGACTACTGTGATGGCCGACTTGAAAAATGAAAAGTTCTTGTGGTCACTAGACAAGAAGACTCCTGCTACATACATCGAGCTCCTCACAAGAGCGCAAAAATATATGAGCGCCGACAAGTTGCTTAGTGCAAGAAACACTTCAAATGAATGAGGTAGTAATAAACGATCAGAGTATTAGAAGAGGGACCGAACAAAAGACTTTGTCTGGAGGACTGACCATCACAAGGATGACAAGAGACATAAGTCGAGAGACCAACTTGAGAATCTGAGTCTTCCTCCTAGTAAGTTTAAAAAATACACTCTCACCCCGGTCCTGATTGAACAACCACTCTTGGAGATCAAAGACAAAAACTTGGTTAGTGGCCGCTAAGGATGAAAGCAGGGTCAAACAGGAAGAACAAAGACAGGTATTGCCTCTTCCACAAAGACCACGAACATACCACCTCTGATTGATTCGATCTCAAGGAAGAAATTGAGACCTTTATTCAAAAAGGGTACTTGAAAGAATTCGTGAGAAGTAAATGATAAAAGGAAGATCAGGACCGTGATAATCAAGATTTTACAGATGGAAAAATAAGAACCATTCTTGGGGACCCAACTATTGAAAAAGAGCCCAAGCCCTAGAAGAGACCACATTAGGTTACTAAGGTAGTAGAACAAGACATCAACACATTGATTGATCTCATCTGAAAGGCTCTACTACACCTATGAAGATGTCAATCAAGTTAGATTTTATTTTAACAATTTTATTTATTGTAGTTTTCAATTCCAATAAAGTTTCTTATTGTAAGAGCTTTCACAATAAATGAATAAGAATGTATTTTTTCTACTTTATTAAAATTACATCTATATAAATAGATTAGGGTCAAATTATTACGAACACCCTTAGAGTCAACCAACATTTTAAGATATCAATAATCAAGCTCGTGGGGGCCAAGTACGTAAAACACTACAGCAAAATAAAAGTTTTAAGTCCACCAAGGTGGAAGAGCTCTACATCAAAATGAAAATGTTCTAAATCCACTAAGGTGGAAGAGCAAAAACTTCTTAGTCCATCAAAATGGAAGAGCTCTACATAAAAATTCTAAGTCTACTAGGAAGTGTAGGGCTCGCATGAGCCGCACCTAGTAGAAGAATTTAAAACGACCAAAAAAATCTAAGTCTACTAGGGAGTGAAGAGCTCGCACGAGCAGTATCTGGTAGAATAATTTAAAATGACCAAAAAATTCTAACTCTACTAAGGAGTGCAGGGCTCGCCCCTGGTAGAAGAATTTAAAATGACAAAAAAATTCTAAGTCTACTAGAGAGTGCAAGACTCGCAAGAGCCGTACATGGTAGAAGAATTTAAAATGAGAAAAAATTCTAAGTTTATTAGGGAGTGCAGGACATGCCTGAGCCACACCTGGTAGAAGAAATTAAAATGAGAAAAAAAATTCTAAGTCTATTAGGGAGTGCAGGGATCGCACTTGATAGAAGAACTTAAAACGACAAATTTTTTTAAGTCTTCTAGGGAGTGTAGGGATTGCACGAGCCGCACCTAGTAAAAGAATTTAAAATGAGAAAAAAAATTCTAAGTCTACTAAGGAGTGCAGGGCTCTAACGAGCCACACTTAGTAGAAGAGTTTAAAAGAAAAAAAAAATTCCAAGTCTACGAAGAGTGCAGAGCTTGTAGAAGAATCAAGCTTATGTCAAGACAGAAATCAACTACTGGAAACCAAATTGAATTTGGTTAAAAAAAAAGTCCATGCGAGACAAAACCTGTGGTCACCCACGGGTTAGGTTTTGACCCGCGGGTAAAAGGACCTCTTAAAAAAAAGAAGTTGAAATGCAGACGGGTCATTCCCTGACCTGCGTACCGACCCACGGTTTGGAACTAATTTTTTTTTTTTTTTAATTCTTATTTTTTCCTTATTCTTCT
The DNA here is from genome assembly GCA_028015215.1 of Gynostemma pentaphyllum. Classification (NCBI taxonomy): domain Eukaryota; kingdom Viridiplantae; phylum Streptophyta; class Magnoliopsida; order Cucurbitales; family Cucurbitaceae; genus Gynostemma; species Gynostemma pentaphyllum. The sequence continues at coordinate 47,839,787 of CM051353.1, read as the reverse complement.
TCCTATCTTTTCAAATTCTAATTCCATGGAAACGATGAATAAATTCAAAATTTCTGATTGATTCTATGATTTGAAGAGAACTTCTACTCTTAAATTCAAAGGGGGAGAAGCAACAAATAATTGAGTTAGGCGACTTGGACATACAACTCAGCTCTAAAACGATTATGGCAGAAAACTCAACCTATTAAGCTCCAGCACTTGGTGTTTTATCAAAATTTTGACATGTGTTAAGCTAGAAAATTCAAGCTACAACGATAGAAAATTGAAGTTCTACATATTCAACATTTAGAATATTATCAGAAAATTCACTGAGGCAAAATTCCACTTTGAAAGAATACTCCCAAGCAGCATTGAATTCACATCTCAACTCAGCTCGGGAGTAGGTGGTCTCTGTTGTGGGGTGAAATTAGATAACACATGGAATTTTACAACTTGGCAAAAATGTCTACGCACATCATCTTAGCACAGTACATGGGTACGTTGTCTGAGCACATTATCTTTGCACGCCGTCTGAGCACAATATTTGGGCACACCATCTAAGCATAGTACATAGACACGCCGTCTGAGCATAGTACATGGGCACACCGTCTACGCACAGTGCCTAGTCATAAAGTCTACGCATTTGACAACACATGGCTATGCAGTCTTCAGCACAGACGCACATACTTGAGATTGAATACAAGTATTCACTTGGGAAATGACACGTGGCGTAACCCGCAAGCGACACGTAACTGAGAAGCAATACTTGCCTTAATCTCGACGCGACACATGGCACAATGATGTCATCAACCTATTCTCCTATAAATAGGAGAAAAAATTCATTCATTAGGTAACTAATTCTATTCTAATTCTCTCTAGCACACTAGCTCTGACTTAAGCATCGGAGAGTGTTAGGCCTACACCACACCGGTGTTTTGTTCCTTTCCTATGCAGACACACTGCTCGTCAACTACTCAGCTCATCGCCTACGCAGCACCTCCAGTGTAGCGCACGACCTCTGACTCATCCCATCTTCTAAGTTCGTTGTTTACGTGGAAGCTCCCCCTTTTTAGGCAACAGCAGATATTATTAGGAGAAATATAATTTAGTTTGAGGATTTATTTAGTTGTTATTTAAGGTTATAAATAGTCACATTTAAATTAATTATTCGGGGTGATTTTAAACATTTGATGAATCAGAGTATTTTAGAGTTCTCTTTGGAGGGATGATTTACTAAACTAGCGGAATTTGATTTAGTAAACTAATTAACATTTAATTATAGATCTATTAATATCATGCAATTTGTGGAAAAACATGTAGATTCATACTTTAAATTTCGAAAATTAAAATCAAAACTTACATTGAGTAAAAAAATGGAGAATCGGTTGGAGGTTTCTTTACAGCATCAAATCCTCAGCAACACCGGATCTTCTATGCTATATCCCGATCGATCAAACGAAACCCGATTGTGGGATCGAACTTTAGAAGAAATTGGAAAAAAAAAATCTTCTCAATTTTGAATAGGGAAAATCGGCACTCAAGGGGGGATAGGAGGAAGAGAGAATTCCGAATTTCTAAAGAATTTAATTGTGTGATTTATGAATGACCCAAGCCTCCTATTTATAGGAAAATAGGAATCCTAATCACATTAGGATTAATCTATAGAGATAAATACAAAAAGAAAAAAGATTATCTCTTTCCTTTATCTTGCAATTTCGAAAATGCCATAGATAAATAGGAGATTATTTTCTTTTCTTTATTTTATTTATCTTGGGTAAATAAATCTATATAATTATTATAGGATATAATTCAAATAATTATCTCCTACAAATTATCTATGAAGGCCAAAATTAATAATAAATAATTAATAAATCAAATTTATTTAATTAATTATTTTGGGCCAATTTCAATTGGGTTCATTAATCCAATTGGGCTTGAAACTCTCTCTTAAATTAATAAGTCCAACTTAATTAATTTATTTATTAATTACCATTTAAATAAAATATTTTATTTAAACAATTAATAATATTAATATTTTCTCCCGACTAAATATTATCAAATTATATTTAATTATTAATTTCCATTTAAATAATTTTCATTATTTAAATAATTAATAATAAATATTTTAATTATTAATTTCCATTAAATAAACTCATTATTTAATTAATAATTTTATTTATAAGATTTTATTATTAATTAATTAATTATTAATTATTAATTCCGTTCAAATAAAATTTATTATTTAAACAATTAATAATTGTTAATTAATTACAAATTATTAATTACCATTTAAATATACTCAATATTTAAATAATTAATAATATCTAATTAATAATATTTCATTATTAATTTCATGTTTAAATAAACTCATTATTTAAACAATTAATAATGTTCATATTAATTACCGTTTAAATATACTCAATATTTAATCAATTAATATTGCCTATTTTAAGTAATTCACTTTACTTAAAAATTTCCATTTCTTCTACTTGATTTCGCGACTACGATATTTGGGCTAGCATAGGGACCCGATGGACCTATAGATCATGGGCTTAATAATTAGTCAATTAAGTGATTAACACATAATCAGTTAATTACTTATTATCTAACTATGAATAATTCCACTATAGATTCATAGCTGAACTCCCCTCACTATAGATGAGTTATTGTCCATTTAGTTTATCATTATTTATATCTGTGATATAATCCTTCACGTGGAACCCTCATAATTACAGGCGGATAAATTTACCGTTTTGCCTCTGTAATTACCGCTTTATCCTTGTGTTCCCGCTGATTCTCCAATGAACTTTATATTTAGTCAAACTAGAGATAATATACTTCTGTGATCAATAGAAGTCGTGGCGCCACTTGTTCATGTCTCGAATCAGTACATCAAGGGAGTTTCCTAAAGTTCCTAAAATGTTTAGGTATCGCACTGATACCGTTAATTTGTAGGAAAGTTATGAATTCCATCTCGTGAAAATGAGTTCCCAACTACTTATCTAGCCATGTTCCCAAAACAGGAGTGTATTGAGCGTTCTTACAAATCGCTCTCAACCATGTGAATCAAAGAACATAACTCCATAAATAGGAGTCCGCATTTCACTTAGGATTGAGATCTATCACGGTTGATAAACTTAGTTTGATATTCGATCATTTCTCGTAAACGGTACTAATGAGAAATTTTGATCGAACATCGTGGTCCTGTCTTATACAATCAACATTGCATATGATACTTCCATTTCATGTCTCCCACATGAATGATCAGGATTAGATCATTTGACTATAAACAAAATGCGAAGCTATCAACAGTGTTACCAGGATAAGGTTCCCAAACGTTATCCATTTACTGTAGACACTTTTAAGTTACTCATCTCGACTTTAATCCTCTCGTATGACTCACATACTAAGTCGTGATTTCATAAGAGTAACTTAGGGTTTACTATTTGAATGTTTGATATTTATATATTTCCATATATTTCTAATATCATTAATTGAATCAATCTAGATAATATAAAGAACTTATGTTTATTTATTTAATTTATTCTTAATAAATTATTATTATTAAATAATTACAAGTTCTAGGACACCATTCCTAACACTCTTATCGCGAAGAATCTAACATTTTTTTTTCGTTTTGAGATATTATATTAAATTAGAAAGGGGAGACTCGAATCTTCGACTTCAAAAGAAAGTAGCAGTGTCAAACAAGTTCAACTATGCTCATGTTGGAGATGGATTTAACTTTATTCAAACTTGTATTGTTAATCTTCATTAGAGAAATATGTAATAAACAACCTTTTCTAGGGTGTAGATTAAAAAATAACATATAAAGGTATACAAATTCTTTTACTAATTGTTGGAAAAATAACTTCAATGACCAAATAGACTTTATTTTTTAAAACTCGAGAATGAAATAGACACAAATTGATATCTCATGGATAAAATAAACACAAATTGAAAACTCAGGGAGCAAATAGATACGAGCCTCAAAACTCATGGACTAAAAAAATATTTTACCCTACTATATATAATATTGAAATAATTTACACGTATGTCATAATTTAACTATGATAAATTTTAAAAGCTACTTTTACACTTGGTATCCAGTGAATGAGTTTCCTTTATTATTTTGAAATCCTAATTTTTTTCATAAAAATCTTACGTTTTCTTATTCAAGTCATTTTTTTGGGTGGAAAGGTTAATGTAACATATTAAAGATTAAAGATAATATAAATATAAAAAAAAAAAATTTTTACTCCCTAAAGTTTAGTAGATGGTTTAATTTTGTGAACTTACCCACATGCTCAATAACTAACTCAGTGAAGTCATCAAAGTAGCAGAGCTGGCAAACTGGTTGTTCAGTTGTAAGTCTAATTTGAAGATGACAGTTAGAAGCTCATTTTCTCAGTCTTTAGTGCCAACTTTTTTACAGTATATAAATCTATTTGTTAAGCTTTTTGGAAGTTGATTTTCATTAACACAAGTTAGAGGATTGTGAGAGTTGTGTGAGCTTTGTATCGAGTGATTTAATCAATAAATGGCCTAAGAGGGAGTACGATCGAATTGGATCGAACCTCTATAACTTTGAGTGTCTTTTACTTATTTTATTTAAGTTCTTTCATTGTGATTTTCTTAGATTTTGTCACTGTTAGAGGGTTTTATCTTTACAAGTGGTATCAGAGTGAAATTGAAGGATTGAAGCAATTCTTGAGATCACTTGAAGTCTTCGTGAAGAAAGATCAAGTCTTCGTGAAGAAAGATTATATCTTCTGGAATTCCTTTTAATGGCTGTCAAACTTGAAGTTGAAAAATTCAATGGCAAGGGAGATTTCACGCTATGAAGGAATAAGATACGTGTTTTTCTTGTACATCAAAAAGTACCCAAGGCCATGGATGATCCAGAGACTTGGGTTTCTAGTACAACTGTAGAAAGGAAGCTTGATGCTCAAGAAATGACATATAGCACATCAGGCAGATAATGTGCTTAGGAAAATTGACAAATTGAAAGAATTATTTCTTAAAAGATCCTTGACAAATAAGATCCTCTTGAAAGAAAGGTCCTTCGGCTTCAAAATTGATTAAACAAAGGAAATAGAACAGAATTTTGATGAATTCAATAAGATAACCCTTGAATTATTCAACATTGGTGAAAATATTAATGGGAAGAACCATGCTGTCATTTTGCTCAACTCTTTACCTGTTGCCTATAAAGAAGTAAAATTTGCCATTTAGTATGGAAGAGACAGTCTTACTCTTGAAAATGTTCTAGATGTCTTAAGATCCAAGGAATTAGATATAAAGAAAGATAGTCAAGACAAGGAGAATGAAGCCTTGACGGCTGAGGAAGATATGATAAAAGAAACTCAAAGGGAGAAAGGCAGGTGAAGATCAAAGTCACAAACCAAAGGAAAGAATAGTTATCATTGTCAAAAGGAGGGACATTTTTAAGACATTGTCCTAAACTCAAGAATTACACAAGAACTGAATACAAAAGAGATGACAAAGTAAATATGACAGAAACCTATGATAATCTAGAAGAATTAGTCCTGAAAGAAGATCAATCAAGTGATAAGTGGATTATTGATTCTGGCTGAACATTTCATATGACCCCAAACAAAAATTGCTTTCAAGAACTCAATGATGGAAGAGTGCTTCTTGGGAATGATCAAGAATGCAATGTAAAAGGGATTTGAACAATTCATATCGATGTTTAGGCCCTGTTTGGTTTTCATTCTGAAAAACAGGATCTAAATTCAGTAGATTCTAATAACTTTAGGGTAGTATTCAGTGAATTTGTTAGTTTTCAAAAATGTGTTTGGTAACAGATTCAAATTTAAAATTGAAATCCAGAAATTTGAAATATGTGTTTGGTTGGTTATTCGGAAATTAAAAAAAAAATTGTGAATAAGAACAAGTGTTTGGTTAGCATCCAAATCTCAAATGTTAAACTATACTTATATTTTTTAAAGTAATTTCCATATATCATATTTCACATATACTATTAGATTTCATTTGTTAAAATATAATTCTATTTATTAAACAATTTTGATAAACTATTTACAATTTAGCTTAATTTAATGATAATAATTTGTAAAAATATAATTCTATTTCTTCATTCAATCCATTCATTTTATATCAAATTACTAATATCTAAACCTCATCACATGGATAAAGTCTGTGGGCTGGTCCAAGTCCAGTGCAAACTCTGGCCCGGCCCATAAGTTAATGGTTAACGGGCTCAACCTATAAATCTTTGGGTTGGATATGAATCATGTATTTGAACTCAAGCTTAGCCCCAAGGTTTTATCCATAGGGCCCCATCAGAACCAACCTGAAACCCGATTCAAGGTCAGTTCGTTTAAAAAAAAATATATATATATATATATATATATATATATATATATATATATATATATATATATTATTTTATTTTATTTTTTATATTTAAATATAATCTTATATATAATTATAAAAACAAAGTATAAATAAAAAGTAGGATATAGTAAAAAAATAAATTAACCTTTTTTTTCATCACTTTAGAATTAAGTTTAAGTTTAAAAAGTTAAAAATAAGTTTAAAAAAATGCAATTAAAAATTAAATTAAATAAATAAAAGCTCGAACAGACCGGGTCAAGCTCGTAAAAATGGACAGACCCGATCCAAACCCGTAAAAACAGTCCCGACCCGACCCAAGTAGGTAAAATGGTCCGACCCATATTTTATCTCATGTGTTTAAACCTGTGGATTAGATTGTGTCGGTGAGGTCAATATGTGTTTTTCAATTTTTGAGTTGGATATTTTGGATTCTTGTTTTAGTTGGATTCATTTTTTAGGCTAAAAAAGAAATTGAATCCAAATTGTTTTTTTCTAGATTGTAAATTAAACACAAAATAAAATAGATTCCTTTTATTCATTCAATCCAGATTCATAAAACTGGATCTGGATTGCAAACCAAACGGGCCCTTAATAACCTTTCAAGATTTTTAATAGATGTAAGTGTTAGGAATGGTGTCCTAGAACTTGTAATTATTTAATTATAATAATTTATTTCGAATAAATTAAATGAATAAACATAAGTTCTTTAAAATTATCTAGACTGATTCAATTGACGATATTAGGAATATATGGAAATATATAAATATCAAACATTCAAATAGTAAAATCCTAAGTCACTCTTATGAAATCACGACTTAGTATGTGAGTCATACGAGAGGATTAAAGTCGAGATGAGTATCTTAAAAATGTCTACAGTAAATGGATAACGTTTGGGAACCTTATCCTGGTAACACTATTGATATCTTCGCATTTTGTTTATAGACAAATGATCTAATCTTGATCATTCATGTGGGAGACATGAAATGGAAGTATCATATGCAATGTTGATTGTATAAGACAGGACCACGATGTTCGATCAAATTTCTCATTAGTACCGTTTACGAGAAATAATTGAATATCAAACTAAGTTTATCAACCGTGATAGATCTCAATCCTGAGTGAAATGCGGACTCTTATTTGTGGAGTTATGTTCTTTGATTCACATAGTTGAGAGCGATCTGTAAGAACGCTCAACACACTCCTGTTTTGGGAACATGACTAGATAAGTAGCTGGGAAATCATTTTCACGAGATGGAATTCATAACTTTCCTATAAATTAAAGGTATCAGTGCGATACCTAAACATTTTAGGAACTTTAGGAAACTCCTTTGATGTACTGATTCGAGACATGAACAAGTGACGTCACGACTTCTATTGATCACAGAAGTATCTTATCTCTAGTTCGACTAAAGATAAAGTTCATTGGAGAATCAGCGGGAACACAAGGATAAAGCGGTAATTACAGGGGCAAAACGGTAAATTTATCCGCCTGTAATTATGAGGGTTCCACGTGAAGGATAATATCACAGATATAAATAAAGATAAACTAAATGGACAATAACTCATCAATAGTGAGGGGAGTTCAGCTATGAATCTATAGTGGAATTATTCATAGTTAGATAATAAGTAATTAACTAATTATGTGTTAATCACTTAATTGACTAATTATTAAGCCCATGATCTATAGGTCCATCGGGTCCCTATGCTAGCCCAAATATCGTAGTCGCGAAATCAAGTAGAAGAAATGGAAAGTTTAAGTAAAGCGAATTACTTAAATATGCAGTATTAATTGTTTAAATATTTAGTATATTTAAACGGTAATTAATATAAACATTATTAATAGTTTAAATAATGAGTTTGTTTAAACATGAAATTAATAATGAAATATTATTAATTAGATATTATTAATTATTTGAATATTGAGTATATTTAAATGGTAATTAATAATTTGAAATTAATTAACAATTATTAATTGTTTAAATAATTAATTTTATTTGAACGGAATTAATAATTAAAATTAGTTAATTAATAATAAAAATGTTATCAATAAAATTATTAATTAAATAATGAGTTTATTTAATGCAAATTAATAATTAAAATATTTATTATTAATTATTTAAATAATGAAAATTATTTAAATGGAAATTAATAATTAAATATAATTTGATAATATTTAGTCGGGAGAAAATATTAATATTATTAATTGTTTAAATAAAATATTTTATTTAAATGGTAATTAATAAATTAATTAATTAAGTTGGACTTATTAATTTAAGAGAGAGTTTCAAGCCCAATTGGATTAATGAACCCAATTGAGATTGGCCCAAAATAATTAATTAAATAAATTATTTATTAATTATTAATGGTAATTTCGGCCATGTCATGTAATTATGGAGGAGATAATTGTTTGAATTATAACCTAAAATAATTACATAGATTTATTTACCCAAGATAAATAAAATAAAGAAAATAAAAAATATTCTCCTATTTATCTATGGCATTTTCGAAATTGCAAGATAAAGGAAAGAGATAATGTTTTTTCTTTTTGTATTTATCTCTATAGATTAATCCTAATGGGATTAGGATTCCTATTTTCCTATAAATAGGAGGGTTGGGTCATTCATAAATCACACAATTCAATTCCATAGAAAATTGGAAATCTCTCTCCCTCCCTTTTCCCCTTAGTGCCGATTTTGCTTAGCCATTGGGAAGAAAATAATTTTTCTTCTTCCCAATTTCTTCTTAAGTTCGATCCCACAATCGGGTTTCGTTTGATCGATCGGGATATAGCATAGAAGATCAGGTGTTGCTGAGGATTGATGCTGTAAAGAAACCTCCAACCAATTCTCCAATTTTACTCAATGTAAGTTTCGGTTTGATTTTAATTTTCGAAAATTAAGCATGAATCTACATGTTCTTCGTGTTTTTATCACAATTTGCATGATGTTAATAGATTCGTTATTAAATGTTAATAAGTTTACTAAATAAAATTCCGCTATTTTAGTAAATCATCCCTTCAGTAAGGTATCCCTGACTTAAGAAGAAATCTTTTATCACTTGGGATGTTTGATAAATCAGGCTATACTTTCAAATCAGAGAATGGTATCTTGAAGATTTTGAAAAGGTCCATGGAAAAATTGAAAGGTAGACTTGAAAAAGGGTTATATGTTCTTGAAGGGAAAACCGTGAATAGTGAAGGTGATGTAGTCATAAAACCAGTGCAAAACTGTGTAAAGATATGATATGAAAGATTATGCCATGTCAGTGTGAAGAGGTTTCATGAACTACAAAAGCAAGGTTTGCTTGGACAAGATGATATTGGTCACTTAGACACTTGTGAACAATGCATCTTTGGAAAATAAAACAAAAGTAAAATTTGGCATAGGAAAACATGAACCTAAAGTAATAAAAGAGATTATGTCATTCTGACTTGTGGGGGCCTGCTCAAACTATATCTTTGGGTGGAGCTAGGTTCTTTATCTCCATTGTGAATGATTACTCAAGAAAGGTATGAGTCTATACTCTCAAAAGTTAGTCTAAAACTTTTATCAAATTCAAAGAATGGAAGATTCTCTGAGAGAAAGTTGAAAGTCTTTCGTACAGATAATGAACTTGATTTTCTAAATAAGGAGTTCAATGATCTATGCATAAAAAAGAGCGTCCAAAGGCGCAAAATATTCCCTTACACACCTCAGCAAAATGGTGTTGCTAAGAGAATGGATACAACTTTGCTTGAGAGAATTAGATGTCTGATTTTGAATGCTAGAATGTCAAAGAAGTTATGGGAAGAAGTTGCATCCACTGCAAGCTATCTAACAAACCATTGCCCATCCTCTGGCATAAACTTCAAGACCCCAATGGAGATGTGGACAAGAACTTCTCCTGGCTTCCGTCACCTGAGGATCTTTGGAAGTTTAGTTTTCATGCATAACAAAGAAGGAAAGCTAGAACCAAGAGAAAGTAAATGTGCTTTCTTGAGATATCCTCAAGGAGTAAAAGGGTATAGATGGTGGAATCTTGAACCTGGAAAAGAAAGACATTTCAAAAATAAAATGTAAAATTTGATGAGTAAAAAATGGCATTTAACAGTGAGGGAAAAGATTGTAAAGCTTCTTCAAGTGATGGTCAAGCTGCAGAACTGATGTTAGAACCTGAAAAGGGCCTAACTTGAGTATGAGATTAGTGAAAACTTAGGTGCTACATAGGACGTATCAGGTGATTCAATAAATAAAATAAAAGATAGAGACAAAAAAATGCAGTGAATAGCGATAGAAAAAGAATGGGACGCTAATAAAATGTAACACTACAAGAAATGCACTGAATAGCGATGTAATTTTAGCGACGAAATGTGCCTTTAATGATATTTAGCGATGAACTTAGAGACAAAATAGTTGATCACCAAAAAAGGCATCACTTGTTAATATTAGTTATGAAATGTATCGCTAATAGCGACAGAAAAAGAATGGGACGCTAATAAAATGTTGACTATTCAACGACGAACTCTATCACTGAAGATAGAGATAAAATGACTTATTATTTCTAGAGACTCAATGAGTCGCTGATATTAGCGACACAGTTATTCGCTAACATTAGTGACGAATTGCGTCTCTATACTAGAGACGCATTGGTTTTCTAATATAGTCAACAAATTGACTTTAGCGACGAAATTCATCTCTAAAATAAGTATTGAAAATGATTCAGAATATATATATATATAGAGAGAGAGAGAGAGAGATTTCGTCGCTATTTTAGCCATTTTAAAAAATAATAATAATTTTTTTAAATTAATTTAAAAAAAATAAATAAAAGAAAACAATAATTTAAAATAAAATAAATATATTATATCAAAACAAATATTTTAATACAAAAAAGTATCCCAAAATATCCAAAAAAAAATACAAAGGGCTCGTATTCTCGAAATTTGGACGATGAGAAGTAAACTCGGAGCCGACATCCCTATTGAAGTTCATCCTTGCCTGCATTTTAGCCGCTAACACATCATGTTGAGCCTGAAGATGATCTGTGCGGGCTTGATTGCGCAGCTCGTTAGCTTCCATCTGTAGGCGCAATGCTTCGTTCTCTCGCCTCAAAACCTCGGTCTCAGCACATGCAGAAGTCGTAGCACACGGATGGTCTGCATAAAGCTCCCTCCCATAATCGCCAAGACCAGGGACTAAACCATCATGACGAACACCACCCGCTGCCAGAAGGAAAGCATCATGATGGTTTTCCTGAGGAGGGCATCAGAATAAGGGTTTTCTTGACTTCCTAAAAAATAACAAAAAAATGTGAGTTTAAAAAAAAAATTGAGTGAAAAAAAAAACTACATGTAAGCTCCCGTTCATCTACATAAGTAACCCCATCGTGGCCCTTCGTATGCAAATGGAGAAACAACTCAACTGGGGGTACCTCACGTCCATCATGAGTCTGTGAAAATGAGAACAAGAAAAATAAAAGATTAAGAAAACATTAAAGATTTAAACGAAAAACTATACCAATATCTCGTAATACTCTTCGTGGCTGCGAGTTCCACCTGTGTGCAAAGCTGGGTTCGCCAGTCGATTGGCTGAGTTGATTTGAGAGATGTGCAACTCCTCGGCGGTCTGACTATCCGCTACAAGCTTCAGACAAGCCTCCTCAGTCATCCACAAAAGCTTTTCAGGTGGTTTATCCTTCTCTTTGTGAATGGTGTCCCTTAACGTTTCCCTGCCATTTTGCTCCAGGGTGGGTAAATAATCTCATCAGTGAGATGTGCAGGGATCGTAAAGTGTGTCTGAAAAAAAAACAAAAGTCTTAAATTTGTTATAAATTTAAAACATTATAAATAAAATAATTTATAAAATTTACCTTCCATGTCTCAAACCAACATAGTTTGCAGATATTTGAAATGTCCTTCCATTTCCCGAGCTCGAGATTCTTCTTGTAAACATCGGTGAAAACTCGGGAATCCTTACCCGATGGATGTAATCTATAAAAAAACACACAAACATATTAGGTTAAAAAATAATTAATATATAATAAGTGCACTCACTTCTTTATCGTCATCCTCAAGATGAACCCGGTGATAGGCAATTGCTCAGCGATGGGGGTGTCTGATGCCACTGATGTGGCTGGGACGGTGGGGATAGGTGTGTTGGATACCTGTGTATCCCCTAATGCCGCTGCACTATCTAAAGTACCAATTAACATACTAATAAATTAACATTAATCTAATTAATACTAAATTAACATTAATCTAATTAACACTAATTTTTAAGGGCTATTAACATTAATAATCAAATAGAGCATATAAATTACAATTATATTGGATGTTCTAAAATAATTACAAAACTAGACAAAACCATCTGTCAGAAAAGTTGAAAGGACGAAAAACACCCTTGATTTAATTTTTCTTAAATCATGCAATATTTAAGGAATTTATTAAATACCTTAAATTGTGCATGATTTAAGATAAATTAAAAAATAAAAAAAAATAGATAAAAGGGAAATCTAATTCTATCTAACTAATTACTCTCTTTCCATCTACAAAATCATTTTCTTCTCCAACTGCAAGAAATATGTCATTGATACTTTTTAAGCTACAAAATTTAAAAATCCAGAAAATAAACAAAAATTCAGTTAGTTTAACATGTTTATATTTGTTAAAAACTAATAAAATCTATAGTTTAACATTATTAACCAAAATCAAACCAGAATAATCTGATCCAGAAAATGATTAAAATGTCGGTTAATTTAACATGTTTATATTTGTTAAAAACTAATATAATCTATAGTTTAACATTATTAAACAAATCTAACCAGAGTATCTTGATCTAGAAAATGATTAAAACATCGATTAGTTTAACATGTTTATATTTGTTAAACATAAATAAAATCTATAATTTAACATTGTTAAATAAAATCTAACATGAGCATCTTGATCCAAAAAACGATTAAAACGACGATTAGTTTAACATGTTTATATTTGTTAAAAACTAATAAAATCTATAGTTTAACATTATTACACAAATCTAACCAGAGTATCTTGATCTAGAAAATGATTAAAACATCGGTTAGTTTAACATATTTATATTTGTTAAACATAAATAAAATCTATAATTTAACATTATTAAATAAATTCTAACATGGGCATCTTGATCCAAAAAATGATTAAAACAACGGTTAGTTTAACATGTTTATATTTGTTAAAAACTAATAAAATCTATAATTTAACATTATTAAACAAAATTTAATCTGAGCATCTTGATCCAAAAAATGATTAAAACGTCGATTAGTTTAACATGTTTATATTTGTTAAAAACTAAGAAAATCTATAGTTTAACATTATTAGACAAAATCTAACCTGAACATCATGAACATTAACATCAAGATGATCTGCAAATAAGAAACTTAAACCTAGAAGAATTCAGATTCGTCTCCGATCCAATTACTCTATTCGACGGGAATCAGGAAAGCTTCCACAGAACATGTTTTATTTCTCCATTTTCATCATCTTCTTCTTCTTCAAGACTAAAATCCCATCACCATCTTCTCTCTAAAAAATTTCTTCCCTCACTATCACTGCTTCCTCTCTCCTTCTTTTCCTTATTATTCTTACCATACATTTACCAAAAACAAAAGGCTCTCACTGATTCCTCAAACTCTCCTCACTATTTCTCTTTCTCTCTCCTTTGTTGATCCACCGATTCTTTCTCTCCCCCTTGTCTTCTTGGCCAAAGCGGTTTTGAGTCAATGGTGGATCTGATGGTGATAGAATGGTTGATCAAGAAGATGTGGCTGGAGAAAATGGTTGATCTGATGGTGATGGTGAATAAAATTAGAGTTTGAGAAAGATTTGAAAAATAAAAATTAAAAAAGGTTTAAATCAGACAAATAAGTTAACAATTACCTTGAAAATCATAATAGTAGAGGAAACAATGAAATTAAAAAAAAAAAGATGAACACAGAGAACTAGGATCGTGAGAGTAAAGAAATGACAATGAAGCATTAAAAATGCCAACGATTACATGCCTTTATTATTAGGAAATTTTAAAAAAATGATCAGATGAGATTCGAAAAAATGAGAGAAAAACAGGAACCAGATGGGAGTAATAAATTTAACAACGTAATTAAAGGATTTGTAAAGTAAATTAAATTTAAAAAAGGTAATTAAAGATACGATTTTAAGAGAGATAATATGAAATGCCAAGAAAAGGGTAAATTTGTCTTACAAAATTAAAATCATCACTGTATGTGGCCTTAAAAAGGTATGTTTGTAATTTAATTCAAAAACACATTATTATTATAATAGCTCTTATTTGATTTAATGAGTAAAAATCTCAAATTTTAATTAATTAATTAATGAACATTAATCTAATTAACACTAAATTTTAAAAATTAACATACTAATGAATAAAAAAAAATTAATAAATAACATACAAATTAATTAATTAATTAACATTAAACTAATTAACACTAACTTTTGACAATTAACATACTAATGAATTAAAAATTAATAAATAATAACTAAATTAATTAATTAACATTAATATAATTAACACTAGATTTTAAAATTAACATATTAATGAATAAAAAATTAATAAATAACATACAAATTAATTAAATAATCAACATTAAACTAATCAACACTAACTTTTGACAATTAACATACTAATGAATTAAAAATTAATAAATAACAACTAAATGAATTAATTAATTAATGAACATTAATCTAATTAAAACTAAATTTTAAAAATTAACATACTAATGAATAAAAAATTAATAAATAACATACAAATTAATTAATTAATTAACAATAAACTAATTAACACTAACTTTTGATAGTTAACGTACTAATGAATTAAAAATTAATAAATAACAACTAAATGAATGAATGAATTAATTAACATTAATCTAATTAACACTAAATTTTAAAAATTAACATACTAATGAATAAAAAATTGATAAATAACATACAAATTAATTAATTAATTCATATTAAACTAATAAACACTAACTTTTAACAATTAACATACTAATAATTAAAAATTAATAAATAACAACTAAATTAATTAATTAATGAACATTAATATAATTAACACTAAATTTTAAAAATTAACATACTAATGAATAAAAAATTAACAAATAACATACAAATTAATTAATTAATTAACATTAAACTAATTAACACTAAATTTTTACAATTAACATACTAATGAATTAAAAATTAATAAATAACACAACTAAATTAATTAATTAATTGATGAACATTAATCTAATTAACACTAAATTTTAAAAATTAACATACTAATGAATAAAAAAAATTAATAAATGACATACAAATGTAAAGACCCGACTTTTTTAGAGTTTATAACAAACATAATTAAAGCAGCGGAAGACTCAATAAATAACATTTATTGAAAATATGAAAATTCACTAAATCAAATAAACATTTATTTAAAACAATAACTCCAGAGTTATAAAAATCAAATCAAAATCAGAAGGATCTAATACATTATTCTTAAAACCATTTAAAACAAATAGGAATAATGTTCTCAAACTCAAATAGTTCAACTAAAAACCAATAAAATCCAATGCTTTATTCAATAACAAAATGAATAACAAATAGGCAATAAATGATAGGTGGCCACCACGACATGAATTATCATCTCTTCCACTTCATCAACCGCCACCTCTCGGTCCATTGTTACTTGAAAAAAATAATAGCACTGTGAGGCTAAAGCCAGTGAGAAAACGACTTAATCAAAGGTAAAGTCTTAAATAGTCTCTAACAACTTAAACCAAGTCTGAAGCACTCGTCACTTTCCAAAAACTCTTACGCTCAAAGCGTCACTTAAACTCAGTCTCAATCCAATATATGAATGGGCAATTATCTCAAATTCCGTATTCAAGCTTTCTCGATAAAACTCACTTTACATGGATAGACAACTCTCACTAGTTTCATACCCAAGGATTTCATTCACAAACTTCCATCATCGATACTTAACATTCCGGATAACTAGAATCATTCTAAATTCACAAAGCAAATAATTTATACTAAGAAGGCGGTCCATCGGGACTATTAACACTTCCTAGTACCTGGTTATAGCGCAACTATAACTAAATCCTCTAATGTATCATTCTTACGAGCAATGATCATTAGTATCTGGTTATGGAATCTCCCATGACTAATTATATTCTTCGTAATAAGCTTGTAGCCTTAATACTAGAAATTCACAACTTCATAGGCCATCGATCTCAACTTCCTCTACATTATAAACATGATAATGATCATTCAAATTCAATATTGAACATTAAAGTACAATAGCCCAATCAGATTACATTCAATTCACAAAAATGTCAAAAAATAGTAAAACTGTCGAAAACTACCGAAATACTGAAAAATCAACTTTAATACTTCTTAAACCAAAACTCATGGAAAATGATCATATATAACTCCCAAAAATTCCAGATTTCATTTCATACATATTCAGAATCATTTCGAATCTAAAAACACCAAATTCCGACGAAATACGACTAAACTAGTTCTAACCGAAAATAATTTCTCCTAAGCAATTTTCGGATGTTCCCATTATCGAATCTCTTCCTAAATATAAAAAATAATATATTTAAATATATTGAATCATACAAGCTATGGTATGAGCTTTAGATTTCTCTAAAACTCTACAATTGATCAAACCGTTAACTCACCTTGAATTTCGCTAATTCTAATTTTTCGTGCTACTTTCCACTACAATCCAGACCTGAAACGAAGGTCCTAAATCATTCAAATACATGCTAAAACAATCCCAAATGGTGTAAAGAGGTTTGGGGTTTGACGGCTCGAAGAACGGGGAAAAAAAACGACAACGGATTGTCGTTTGAGAAGGGAACAGTCACGGCGCTGCTGTCCCATTGCCGTGGCTGGACCGTGGCCTTCGGGTCATGGTTTGGTCGCGGTTTTATGTTTCAGGAGATCAGTTTTTATGGTTTTTGGTTTTAGGCAAGGTAGATCAAAACCAATTAGGATTAAAGCTAAGGTTTAGGAAAATTGAAAGCAATGGGGTTGGGATTCAAGGATGGGTTCTTAAATTTCAATTTTTAGAGATAAACACAAAAATCCAGAATTTAAATGATTCGAAAATCATTAAAAGAAACTTACCCAAAGCTAAACGATCAAGGATTCGACCTCTGATCTTCACCCCACTCAAAACCACGTTCCAACGGTCACCTATAATGCAAAGATTGACGAAAAAACATCACTTTGAAACCCTAGGGGGGCGGCGGCCTTATGATTGCACATTTTACACATATGAAGACTTGCATCTGCATCCTAATATAGCATACATCCATTCGGGCAACAATCGATCTTCTCCACCGGTAAAGCAAGACCTTCCACTAATTTCTTCGTATTGTACAAATTCTGTGGCAACATGTTGTTTGCAAGAGCACAACGATGAAACCATTGTGAAATCGAGTTGAATCCTCTTTTTGGGATGTGAAACTCTGCCTTGATATTCAATAGTTCGGTTGCAGTTGCGAGTTGCGTGACATCACAACCTTCGTACAACGGCCTACTCGCTGATTCTATCATCTGAAACATTCTTTACGCATCTAGGTTTAATTCTTCATTTAATAAATTATAAGGATCATCACCTTGATAACCGCATCCATAAAAAACCATCTATTCTAACTGACCGTACTAATGTTCAACGTTTTCATAACTTTCAATCACATTCGAATTGAACTGTGAGTTGCTTCTTTCATTTTGACATGACTCACACCTCGCTGCATTGAACATTTATTCAGATTCTCCCTGATACACCAAATGATAATAATTATCTACGAAACTACGACTATACAAGTGTAACTTCACATCATTTGTCGGTAATATCTTCTTATTTCTACACTTTCTTTTTACATGGACATCGTATCTTCTGTTCGTTGTTATCAAAAATCACAGTGGATTGATAGAATTCAATAAACTCTTAGACCCCGACTACAAATTGGTTGTTGAGAAACTCTCCAGGAAAACGAACGTACATCCACTCACGTATTTTCTCTCTCTCGGAAAATATTTTGATGCAATTTTCTTTTATTTGAAGGTGATTCAACACACCTTCGCTAAGTAGGCGGGAAGCTTTCCCGCCATAATATATTGGAGGGAAAACTTCCTGCCAAGTTTAGCAACGAAATGTGTCTCTAATAAAAAGATTAAAAATTCAACAACAACAGACCACGTCTCTAAATAAGAAGATAACTTTAGTTATCTAGAAGTGAACAATAGCGGCACATTACGTCACTAATGTATGGTCAAAATGAGTTGCTATTATGACAGGTGCTCAATAGTGACGAAATGTATCGCTAAGAGCAAAACTTGCCATTAGCGATTAATTTCGTCGCTAAAATAGTGTCCAACCTTTTGTGTCGCTAAAATTAGGTTTCTATTTGCAGTTTTTCTTATCGTGTAACCAATGATTGGCAAAGAATAGCTATTAGGGCACCAAACAGGTATGGTCATGCTGACTTTGTTTCTTTTGCCTTAACTACTACTACTGAATCAATAGAAGAAGAATCTGCAACTTTCAATGAAGTTATGACTCCACCAAATAAGTCAGAATGGTAGAGTGCAATGATTAAAGAAATAAATTTCATAAGAAAAATCAAAATTGGCAACTGGCTAGAAGTGTTGTATCTTGGGAGACTTGTCCATTATCTGTAACACTTAAGCAATGGACAAATATTGTCTTATGAAAATTTGTATTTTACGCATGCCTCACTTTGTTTAATTTCCTTCATTTATGTAATTGCTTAATTTACTGTTTCTGTATGCAATTCTAGTATTATCTATTTGTTTATCATCGTTTAGATTTACCAACACAAAGAACACAACTTCACAAGCAGAAGTTCATGATACACCCAGGATTAAGATTATCTATCGCTCTTGATAATCTGAGTGATGTTTTGATCATTTCCTATAAACACTTTTATAGAAATATTTGTCATTATTTAATTTTAACCATGGATTAGAATATTATGAATAAAAAATAGAAAAAATAAACATTAAAGAAGGGCTATTGTTAATTTTAATGGAGAAATTAATAATTTGATGGCTTAAGAAAGTGTAGAGGAGGAATTTTTTAAATTAGAAGTGTGGAGGTGCAATTTGAAAAACCCTTAAATCTAGGAGTTATTTATGTATTTAACCCATTGAAAATTTGAATTTTTTTTAAAAAGGTTTATAAACTATATATGTAAATAAGATGAAAAAGTATCAATAAATTTAATTTTTAAAAAGAAAAAAGAATATGTAAATAATAAAAAATAAAATTCTTATTAAATGTTGTCTAACTATCATAGAATTATAGGATACTTCTTGTTTTTTTTTTAAAAATAAATTAGCATGCACTAATCCATTTTTTTACATTCTGTTTTAAAAATATATCCAACTGTGAACTTTTTTCTTAGCTCAAATCGATATGATAATTTTTTCTAGAACTCGTCGCTACTATTCAAACTCATTGGGATCATAAAATTTTCTCCAACTTATCTCTACTATTATAACTGATCATTGTGATTTATTTTGTTATAATTTTATTTATAAAGTTCCGTTTATAATTAAATAGTTAAATTTGTCTCTTCCTCCATATACGAAAAATTAAATATAAATGGCAATTTAATGATGACCTCATAATATATAATTGTTGGTATTGGTTCGAATATAACTTTGCTTAGAACTCACTATAGTAGTAATGTGTAAGATTACTATATGAATAAAAATGTAAGGAAATATTTAATTTATATAAAAAATACGTGTAAGAAAGCAAGCTTTTCAAAAACCGTACAAAAAGTGCATTTAAATAATATGTGCATATATAGCGTATTGTGAGATCTAAGAAAAGCTATTTTCTTTTATCAAAAAAGAAAAAAGGCTGTTTTCTTTTCTTTTCCATTATTTTCTTTTATCTTCAACTATTTCTTTAGTTAAAAAACATTGTTTGAATATTATAGGTATCAAGTTTTGAATGTTATAGGTATCAAGTTAGTTAAAGTATAGTTTTGATCACTATAGTTGATTTATATTGTTAAGGGTTGATTATAAATATAGTTTTTTTCAAAAAAAAAAAAATATATATATATATATATATATATATATATATATTATTTTATATCATAGAAGTTGAACCAAAAAATGACATTATTCATTTGGTTGGAAGATTAATAATATCTATTGCATTTACTTAAAAAAAATACAAAAATAATGTTTATAATGAAATGGGTCATGCATGAGATAAGAATCTTTTCTCTTGGTCTATTTTCTCAAAAGAATAAAAATAAAAATAATTAAAAAAAAATCGGTGAAAACATCACATAGCTAGAGCAAATTTAAATTTAAGAAACATTTTTGGGTCAATAACAAGTTAGAATTAATGATTTTAACACTCAAAACTCAACTTTTGTAAGTACGTTAGTTTTGTTTGATACTTGTTTGCTTATATAGTGACAATTTCTTTGTTTTCTAATTCATTTTCAAAAAATCTTTTGAAATCCTTCTCAAACTTAAAACCTTACAAAGATAGTTTTCAAACGTTTGTTTATGCTTTTTGAAAAAATTAGTTTATAATATAGTTTCTAGAATTACCTTTTGAAAAAGATTTTGAAATTTTTTGAAAATAACATTTCTCAATAATTAAGATTTACCATTCTCAGAAATTACTTATAAAAAGTGTCTTCAGTTTGAATTTTCTATTTTTAATAAGTAATTTTGAAGTGATTTAAAAGAATGGAATTATTAAATACTTTTGAGTTACTATTCACATTGTTATGATTTTGATAGGAATTTGTTTGGAATATTTTCAAAAAATCACATTTTTTTAATGATAAATTTTAAAGATAACAAAAAATTTCAAAATTTCCAAAAATAATAATATTGAAAGTTTCAAAATCAATAAAAATATCAAAATTGGAAAAAAATATTGAATTTTAATATAAACATCCCAATTAAAAATATATTGATCATAATTTTTTAATATAGTTTTTTTAAATAATAATATTTTCACTAATTTTTAGGGGCAATTTAAAATATGTTAAAAAAAATTATAATATTTATAAATTTGTTAGGAACAAAAATTACAAAAATGTTAGAATTTCAAACATTCTGTGTATATGAGTCAATCACTCTTAATATATCAATGAACTATATTAGTACATCAATGATGGTTTATTAGTCGACTATCACTCATATATTATTATACATCACTGATATACTATTAATTAGTCATTGACTAACTCGTATTTTAAAATTCTAACTTTTTTATAAAAAAAAAATTCTAACAAATTTGTAAATATTTCGCCAAATTATAACATTGTACGTAACTTTCCCAAAATTTTAAACTAAGAAGTTACTTCCAAACAAGAAGTTTTAAACTAAAAGCTAAAAAATAAGAATGTAGGGGGGGAGGGGGGGGGGACCACATGAATGTTTGAAATGAAAAATTGGAGGGGGGGACACGAATGATTAGCCATTCTAAAAGGACAAGGCTGAAAAATCTGACATGGAAACCACCTGGCAGCAACAGATTGGACCACGTGGCAAAGGGCGGCGCACCAAACCAGACAACAAAAGCTGGATTGTGGGAGTGAAAGAAAGTGACTCTCTTCTTGTAACGAGGGAAACGACAATTCCTCATGTTAAAGTTTTGTTTGCTTTCATTTTCATTAAATGACGTTTTAAGTATTGATATTTTCAAAAAATATAAATGATATTTTATGTCATTTTAAAAATATTTTAAAACATTTAATATTTATAAAAATACACATAAAAAACGTCATCTATTAGAATTTAAAAAAAAAAACCTATTTTATAAGAAATTTTATCATATGACACTTTTTTTATAGGTATTTTAAACATATTAAATGTTTTGAAATTTTCAAAACTAGCATTTTATTTTTAAAACGGATGTGTGTTTGGATTCCATGATTTGCTATTTAAAATGATTTTTTTTTTCAAAATTTTACTATTTTGAAAAATATAAATTCATAAAATACTATTTTTGAAAAAGCCCTCTTTTATTTTTAAATGGAAAAAAAAATTACTTATTTACCAATCCCCTCATTTTCAATTGACACCACCTCTCATTTCCATTAATTGATGTATATATCATATATTGAAATATGTTTAAAATATCTATTAAATGATTAAATTTATTCTAAAATAATTGACCTTTTTTTTTTTTTGACAAAAATACAAGTTGAGGTAATGAGTTTTTAACCACTTAATGAATACTTCAAATCATCAATGAACTGAATTAATCTATTAAACCACCATATATAATTAATGGATCAATTTAATTTTGCAAGCTTTTGAGCTTGGTATTGATTTAATATAGTATTCGAACCTAAAATTATAGGTTTCAAATTCTTGCACCCATTATTTGCTCACTCAATTTTACTCATAAAGAGTATTTGACAATGGATTTATGTTTTAATAAATGTGGGTGGGTATGAAGATTTGAACACAAAATCTGTACTATAAACTTTATTTGTGTTTTCCAATGAGGTTGTGCCCCTATGGGAGGTATATGTTAAAGGTCATCTATCCATTAAGGCTTTTTTTTCTTCTAATTTCTAACATGTATAAAATATAATATAGGAAAAGAAAATCATGTAATCCACTCTATTAATTTAATCTTAAATTTTGGTTAAAAAATTGTCTATAGATCATAAAAATAAGTATAGGGAATATTTATAACCTAATCACACAAATTCTCATTCTCAACCACAAACTATGAAACACATTCAAAAGATATTAATCGCATCATTTATTGTAGTTCAGAGTCCAATTTGATAAAATTAATAAAGATTTTTTTTTCTATAATATATATGCCATTGAATTTGATAATTCTTTTTTATAAATGTAATTAAGAGTGACAAGATTTATAATCAAAATAACTACTTTAAACGCAATAGTTTTCATCAGTTGAGTTATTTTTATGTGAAATATATTCAATCATTTTACGTACCACCGTAACGTTTTATTCAACAAACCGGTCAGTACTCAAGTATTTTAATATTAAATAGAAGATAATAGACATGTATAGTTAAAAGTAAATGTTAAGACAAAAAAAAAAAAAAGAAATTGAGGTGGAATGGAAGAGCGCCTAGAGAGAGGGGGGGTGGTGTGGTGGCGTGAAAACATGGTTTCACGCCGTCCAAACAAATCTTTCTATTCATCTGCCTGCCACCCCCACCCCCACGCGCAATCACTACCTCTCTTTCTTCTTCCAAATATTTCTTTTCTTTTTCCTTCCTTTATATATATATGTCCTTTACTTCCATCCTTTTCTTCAAAATTCATTCAATATATATTCACTTTCCTTAACCCTCTCTAACAAATATCATTTCTTTCTTTCATAAATCTCTCTCTTTTTTCTTTCTTTCTTTCTTTGGATATCTAAGAACAAGAGATCATCACCAAGAAACCAACAAAAAATCTCTTTCTTGTGAGTATTTTTTGGAGTCATAAGTTAAGTTAGGGTTAGGGTTGATGTTTTTTTTCTTTTCTTTTTCTGTTTTTAATGATCATTTCTGGGGTTTTGTTGTTCTGTTGAATTATATTACTCATGTATTTTTTTTTTTTAATTTCATTTTAAACAAGATAGGATATCGAAGAATGAAGGAGAAATTTAGTTTCAATCAATGCATGCCATGGATTAGATCATTTAGATCCGTGTTAAATATATTGAACACAATTCAATAACATAAATGTTGAACTTATGAGATATCCATCGCTCGTTTAAAAATACACATCCAACGGTTTATAAACGGTAGAGTAAATTACAGGTATTCCAGCCTCGTCCTATAATTTATCGAGATAGAGATAAAAGGTGGTTGTGGGGTGTGAAAAGAAAATCTGTGTACACCTGCACCATGATAATCAAGAGAGGGAGATCAGAGTAAGAGGGGAGTGAGTGAACTTGCACTCAAAGAAATGTAACATGCTTGTGACAGCAAAGTCAAACTTTTCGGCCAACTTTCTTCTTTTTTATTTTTTATTTTGTAATTTTTTTTCACATACAAAAACCAACTTTTTTTTTTCCAAATAGGCTGATGAAGGCAAACCATCCGTGTGTGATTACATTAAAATCAAACTAAATAATTAATGTTTCTTTCTTTATTTGGTTTGTTTGTTTTTGGTGGGATCCATTCATTGTCTGCCATTAATTAATTTCTGATGATAGAATAACTAATAATCACTGTTTTTTGAACCACTCTCTCCCTTACTTATCTAACCTTTCAAAACCTCAAAAAAAAAAAAAAAAAAAAAAAAATTACAACCTCCTACATCACCTTTGGTAAGCTAGCTTTACGTTTGCCCTACTTACAAATAGTGAAAATTTTGTGTTTTTCACGAGTGACTCGAATTCTATTCTTTCGAGTTGAAAGTCTGTAATACGACTTTTCTTTGAAGTGATAAAAACTGAGGTTTGTATTGGCGGTAGAAAGATGGAGCAGTTAGGGTTTTACATTTTATTCATCTTGTCTACCGATTTTTTTTCCCCGAAATGGTTTTTCACGTAAAATCATTGTGTTTTTTTTGTAGGAGAAGAATTATCAATGGAGATTATTGAATCAAGTGTGCCACCAGGCTTCAGATTTCATCCAACAGAGGAAGAATTAGTTGGTTACTATCTGAAAAGAAAGATCAATGACCAGAAAATTGACTTGGATGTTATTATTGATATTGATCTCTACAAAATGGAGCCGTGGGATATCCAAGGTATAAAAGGAAATTCAATTCAATTAAAATTTAAGAGTCAACTTTTGAATATATATTGTGTGTTAGTTTCAATTCCATTTCCTGATTTTTCAATGGCAAACAGAATTTGATGATTTACCTTACTTGGACTTTCTTGCACATACACACACACACTCTATGTTTCTTTTTCCAAATCATAGGCTTTACTTTTGACTTTGTAATACATTTTACACACATCTATTTTGTCCAAACTAAACTTGGGTTTGCACATTTTTTGTTTTCTTTTTTCTTTTTAGGAAAATTTAAGTCTTTGAACTTTTGAAAATGACGCGTTTTCGACTTTTCGGTTGATAATACTAACATAAAAGTTTACATGATACATTAAACCATTAAAGATAAATTATAATTAGTGTGCAGTCAAACATGCTTATTGTCGGGTCGGGGTAACTTTTAGAAGGCTTAAAAGTGTTTTTAGCAACAAAAAAAATCTTATTTTTTTGTCCAAAATATTTTTATGACCTCCTAAAAACTATTCCAAATGAGCCCTATTTAATTACACTGTTTTACTTCTTATGTCATATTTAATTGCACATAAGTTGTATTCAATTATAAATATGTAGTTTATAACTATCTCTTAATTTAAGGGTAGCATCATTTCTCACTTCTGACTCGTTTGAGATATAGCTTTTAAAAGTTTGTTTATAATGTTTTTAATAGTTATCAAAACCACTTTATTTATTAAAAAGAAATACTTTTAAACACTTCTAACAATTAACATGTCATCTTTCTTATTCACAACTCTTTTAATAATGAATCACTAAAATAATTTTTCTATACAACACTGAAAATTATTTATTTAGTTTTTTTTTATTTTTTATAATATCCCATGATATTTGTTTTATAATTATATAAAATGTTATTTTTTTGCCTTGGCCACAGGTAGTTGTAGAGGTGGTGATTATGAAGAGCAAAATGAATGGTACTTTTTCAGTCACAAAGACAGGAAATATCCAACTGGAACAAGAACAAATAGAGCAACAAGTGCTGGGTTTTGGAAAGCAACAGGAAGAGATAAGGCAGTTGTTTCAAAGAATAGAGTGATTGGAATGAGGAAAACTTTGGTGTTTTACAAAGGTAGGGCTCCTAATGGAAGCAAAACTGATTGGATTATGCATGAATATCGCCTCCAGACTTCCGAACTTGGACCTCCTCAGGTAACTCTCTTAGGGCTCGTTTGGTAACCTCTCCCTCAAACAAGTCTCTTGTTTTTTCAAATACTAAAACATACACATATTTCATGAAAGGCATAAAATATTAATATACTATCTCATATTTTTGAAAAACTACCTAAGAGTTTCCCTTTTCATGGGATGGGAGTATATATCACATTCATATTAATATGGTTTTTTTTTTTTTTTAAAAAAACATTAGTTTGAATCCCAATACAAAATTTATTTTCAAGTGGTTAAGGAAATATTAAAAGATTAGATTCAGTTTTTTTTTTTTATTTTAAAAAAACAAATAGATTTAGGTTAAAATATAGTTTTAGTCTTTGATCCCTTAACTTTTGTTTTAATCTCTCAACTTTTGATCACTTAACCTTTCTTTTTTTTTTTAGAAAAATCTCTCAAGTTTTTTTATTTATTAATTTGCATATCTTTACTATTTAAACCTAAGTTAAAATGTAATTAAAAAAAAAAAAAGATAATCCTACAAATGTGAATTTTCATGTTTTAGTTAGGTGATATAGATCCTTAACCAATAATCAAACGAATCAAATCATTTTTTTTTAATTATATTCTACTCGGACTTTTAACAATAGGTCTAGCTATGTCACAATAGTGAACATCATAATCAGAAAAAAAAAAAATGAAATGACTCAATCATGAACACGTCATTTAAATAAAAAATTATCATAAGGGAAAAAAATTAAAAGGTTATTTTTTTTTAGTAATCATTTGGAAAAAAAGAACCAAGACTTTTTGAAAAAAGTAATTCTAGAAACAATATTAATTATTGTCCATATGTTTGAAAGGTTTACCAAGAAATAGTAAACTTATGACCAATTAATTAATTGCTTTCCAGGAAGAAGGATGGGTGGTTTGTAGAGCATTCAAAAAGCCAAGTCCAAATCAAAACCAAGGAATTGGACCATGGAATCATCATCATCAATATCATAATCCTTGTTATTTCAAAAACAACAACAATCAATATTCAATTTCACAGAATATTATGGTAAATTCAGACCAAATCTCAAGTATTCATCCTAATTATTTTGGATCAAATCAACAACAAGATTTTATGGTTAATAATTCCAATACTTGTTTGGATATAAACCAATTCATTGAGCTTCCAAATCTTGAAAGCCCCACTGATGAAACTAAGGATTTTGAATGGAACCTTTTGGATAATTTACTCTCATCATCCCAAATTTCCCAAACACCTTCTTCAAGTTGTGATCAGCTCAATTCTCAAAACCAATATTGTGGATTTGGAAACTTTGTAGATTTGTAATATGAATGATGCGGGACGTGTTGTTATTGTTTTTTTTTTTAAACTATAAAGAGAGAGATCAACTACAAAGTGAATGGTCTCTCTTCAATTTAATAGTTCTTTTTTTTTTTTTTTAATATTAGGTTGATGAAAAAAAAAGTTATATTTTGTATTGTAAATGGATCATTGCATGTAGAAATTATATGCATGCATGTAATGATCAGTTTATGAAGTTTGTCTTCTTCGAATAAGAACTTTTGTGAAATTAATATAGTAATATGCCTTATCCTCTTTAATTCAAATGTGCAAAGCTTTGACAAGAAATTGAAAAAGTTGGCCAATTATCTACACATATGACAAAAAAAAATATAGACAAATCCAAATTCGATATGTGTCTTTAAACAAAATTAAAAGATATAAAATTGACAAATCGAATAATGTCACGCTGTCTTCTTCATGACCATTGAATAAAATGAATTAATCCAATTGAAATATGTCACATGGCAATCGGGCCCATATCCACCAAAAATCCACAGAAAACTCTATAAATAGAATAGACCATTTACTATTTCGGATGTTGGAAAAAGATCCAGAGACATAAGACTCAGAAGACTTTGAAGACTACATTGAAGATCGAAGACTCTGAAGGCTAAAGACTTTTCGAAGACTTCCTAAAGACCACTTTGAAGACTAAAGTTTCAACAACAACAACACTTTGTTCCAAGAAATATGTCGGCTGCCCTCGCATTAGAGTTTATACTTGTGAGAAAGAATTGGAGGATTATTTCCATTAGAGATTGTAACACTCAAATTCATCAAATAAAAATCATATATTTATTCCGCATTTAATTTCTTTTCATAGGAATTTTTGTGTGAACAAATTGGTACCCCCGGTGGGATATTTCTCTACCTCTCATCTCTTTTTCATCAACTTCAAGGTTTCATCAAGAAATCAATGACATCAAATAAAATATCTTCAAAGACCGATGCTGCGACTGACTCCCAAACGGGTCCTATCATTCGTAGTCATTCCAAAGATATTTGACTACAAGCGAACCAATCTCTTTTTGTTGCTGAGAGTAAAATGAAGAAACAACAACAATTATCACTTCTTGAAGAGAATGTTACTATCAAAGCAAGCCTTTTTTTAACATGAATTTTAGGACAAATCGTCTCATTCTCTTGGACATTCAGAGGGGTGTCATGTTTCTGTCATGATCGCAAATGCTGCTACAATTAAAGAACAAATGGCAGAGATGGAAAAAAGATTTTCCACGATAGCTAAGACAAACGATGAAAAAGATCAAAAATCGCCTTTCTATAAAGAAATTGGAGATTCAAGATGTTAGTGAATCAAGTCATACCCCTTCTCAAGACAAGAATATCAAAGATGATAACAAAGAGAAGAATAAACTAGAAGATCATCAAAATCAACACTCCACCACAATCGCTTCTTTATCTGTCCAACAACTTCAAGATATGATAATGACTTTTGTTTAAACTCAATAGAGTGGACCATCTCAAACTTCTCTTTTGTATACCAAACCATATACAAAGAGAATTGATAGTTTGAGAATGTCGACAGACTTTCAACCACCCAAATTTCAGCAATTTTATGGAAAAGGCAATCTAAACCAACATGTTACTCATTTTGTGGAGACATGTGAAAACGCTGGAACTCGTGGAGATTTACTAATCAAGTAATTTGTTCGAACATTGAAGGGGAATAACTTTGACTGGTATACCGATTTAGATCCCGAGTCTATAGATGATTGGAAGCAGTTTAAAAGAAAATTTTTGAATTGCTATTACAGCACGCGAAGAGCAGTCAACATGATTGAAGCTCACAAAAATAAGATAACGAAAAGATGAGTCAGTTGTTGATTATATCAATCGTTGGAGATCTCTAAGTCTAGATTGCAAAGATTGTTTGACCAAGGTACTATTGTCGAATGTGCATTCAAGACATGCATTGGAATTTGATTTATATCTTACAAGGTATAAAACCTCACATATTTGAAGCACTAGAGACTCACGATCATGATATCGAGTTAAGTATTCTTAGTAGAGGGAACATAGAAATTTTAGGCGTAAAGAAAATAATGAAGTAAAAAAGATTGAGACTTCAAAATCTATTTCAAAAGAGTCAATGTTTGTTAACACAAGCCCGTTCAAAGTTTAAGAGAAAAGACAAGAAAGATGATAAGTGATTAGGAAATGAAAAACGTCGTTTACCATTAAAGGGAAAAACAGTAAAAAGTCTATCCTTTTCCTGATTCTAACATTCCGGACATGCTAGAATATCTATTGAAGAATGAACTGATCGAATTACCAGAGTGCAAAAGATCGGAGGAAATGGAAAAGGTTAATAATCCTAACTACTGTAAATATCACTGAGTCGTCAATCACCCAGTGGAAAAATATTTTGTTCTGAAAGAGATTATTTTAAAATTAGCTCAAGAAAGAAAGATTGAGATGTATCTTGAAAAAGTTGCTCAATTAAACCATACTGAAATACCATCAACTGTGAGCAATCAGAAATTTGAGAATCTAAACGTAGTATGATTTAGTTTGGAACCTTGGACTAGTTGTCATTTGGTTCCAGACCGAGATTCCGATAAATACGTCACAACATGAATTCAAGTGTGAAGGCAATGAGTACGAGGTTAAGCTTAAAGACAGCGAATACAGAGTCGAGTCTAAAAATTATGAAGATGGATGGACTCTTGTAGCCCGTCGAAAGCCGAAAAAAGAATATTATGTTGAAAAGAAATCTCTTCCGTTTAGAAAGAAGTATAAAAAGGGAATGGAAAGAAGAGTATACATCTTAAGAAGAAGAAAAGTAAAAAAATAGTGAAGAAGCCTAAACTTTTTGTTGAGAAAAGTGAAGATATTGTTCGACCACAGAGAAAGGTAACTTTATAAGACTTCTTTCCCATAAATTTCTTGAATGATATTGAAGAAGAAAATTGTGGGATTATTACATGCAACACTGTAAGTATAATGGACAGTGATATCCCTACTACAAACAAAATTGAAGCCATGATGAGTTTAGAGGGGTTATCTTCTTTCACATTGACTGATCTTTTTTCACTACCTCAGAAAGTAAAAGACACTCTCACTGAGGTATTACAAGGTTCTAGTATTTCTAACTCACTAAGTTACAAAAACCATGTATGCGCCTCATGTTGTATAGGCATTACTTAGATGAAGACTTGATACTAGGTCAAAACCAAACAATAGACCTCTAGTTTTTTAGGGTATCTTCGCAAACAAAGAGTCAGTTGAATTCTCGTTGATAATGGCTCAGCTGTTAATATAATGCCTAAATCAACCAGCAATTAGGCATTGTAATGGAAGAGTTATCAAAAAGTCGTCTTGTGATCCAAGGCTTTAATCAAGGAGGGCAATGAGCAATAAGAGTTATTCGCCTAGAGTTCACCATTGGAGATTTGAAAACTTGCACTATATTCCATGTAATTGATCGCAAGATCACCTACAAGTTGATATTGGGTCACCCTTGGATTCATGTAAATGGAGTAATAACTCCCACCTTACACCAATGCTTCAAGTTTTATCAAGATGATGTAAAGAAAGTAGAGGCCGATACCAAACCTTTTACAAAGGTAGAGTTTCATTTTGCAAATACCAAATTTTACATGTAAAGTAATGTGGTAGAAGAAATTGTACCAACAGAGATTCCTATGATCAAAATTTCTAACGAAAACGAGTAAAGTTGATGGAAGAAATGTCCAATAAAAAATAGATACTTCGGATGTACAAGCACAAGAAGTATCAAATCTTTCAAAGGATGAAACTTCACAATATTCTTATATTTTACGTTATGTACCTTTGCCCCGACGGAAGGAGGGTCAGTCATCGTTTGCCGAATGTCCAAAAGGTATAAAAGTTAGAGACGTTGAAATTTTGAAGGGGGGATTTACGATTCCACTTACAAAAATAGTGAATAAAGAAATAAAAAATCTACTAGCAGGCTTTGCTCATGATGAGGGTGAAGGGATTGATATACTAAATTAACGGAATTTCATTTAGTAATTGAATTAATGATTAATTAAGGATCGATTAATATCATGCAATTCGAATTAACGATTAATTAAAGATCTATTAATATCATGCAATTTGTGATAAAAACAATAGATTCATGCTTTAAATTTCGAAAATTAAAACTCTTTACTTACATTGAGTAATTAATGGAGAATCGGCTGGAGGTTTCTTTACAACATCAATCCTCAGCAACACCGGATCTTCTACGCTATATCTCGATCAGTTAAACGAAATCCGATTGTGGGATCAAACTTTAGAAGAAATTAAAAAGAAGAAAAAGAATTTTTCTTCCAAAATCGGCAAAGGCAAGGGAGGAGAGGAAGAGAATTTCAATTCTTGTGAATTGAGTTGTGTGATTTATGAATGACTCAAGCCTCTTATTTATAGGCTAATGGAAAATCTAATCTCATTAAGATATTTCATAGAGATAAATACAAAAAGAAAAAGATATTCTCTTTCCATTATCTTTGTATTTTCGAAAATACCATAGATAAATCAGAGGATATTTTCTTTTTTTTATTTGATTTATCTTGGGTAAATAAATCTATATAATTATTATATGATATAATTCAAATATTTATTTTCCTTTAATAATCATTATAGCCGAAATTATATATATATTAATTAATAAATAAATCTAAATTATTTAACTAATTATTTTGGGCTATTCTCAATTGGGTTCATTAATCCAATTGGGCTAGAAACTGTCCAACTTAATTAATTAATTATTATTTAAATAAAATACTTTATTTAAATAATTAATAATATTAATATTTTCTCCTGACTAAATATTAACAAATGATATTTATTTATTAATTTCCATTTAAATAATTTTCATTATTTAAACAATTAGTAAATATTTTAATTATTAATTTCTATTAAATAAACTTATTATTTAATTAATTAATAGTTCTAATTGACAATATTTTATTATTAATTAATTAATTTTAATTATTAATTTTCGTTCAAATAAAATTAATTATTTAAACAATTAATAATTATCAATTAATTTCCAATTATTAATCACCATTTAAATATACACCATATTTAAATAATTAATAATGTCTAATTAATAATATTTCATTATTAATTTATTGTTTAAATAAAATCATTATTTAAATAATTAATAATATTTATATTAATTACCGTTTAAATATACTCAATATTTAAACAATTAATATTGCCTATTTAAGTCATTCCTTTACTTAAGATTTTCATTTCTTCTACTTGATTTCGCGACTACGATATTTGGGCTAGCATAGAGACTCGATGGACATAGATCATGGGCTAAATAATTATTCAATTAATTGATTAACTCATAATCTGTTAATTACTTATTATCTAACTATAAATAATTCCACTATAGATTCATAGCTGAACTCCCTTCACTATAGATGAGTCATGTCCATTTAGTTTATCTTTTCTTTATATCTGTGATATATCCTTCACATGGAACTGTAACGTCTCGTTATTTTGGTAGTATTTTTTTTATTTAATTATTTATTTAAATAGATTAATTAAGCTTGATAGGGTAGTTACATTAGTTAAGTTAATAAATTGGGTTATGTTAGTTATTTTAGGAGATGTAAATAGATAGTGGGGTCCCTCTCTTTTTGTCCTAATCCTAGAATTTAGGGCAACAAACTCCCCCCTTTTATTTATTTTTATTTCATCTCCCCCCCCCCCGTGAGCAACAAGCAGCCCCTTCCCCTTTGTTTTTTTAAATCCTCTCTCTCTCTCTCTCTTGACCACGCCGCACATCTTCCCTCCCCCATGGTTTCTTAAAAATCATTCTCTCCTTTCGTGGTTCAGCTTCCCTCCATCACTGCCGCTATCAGCCACCGCCTCTGCCGCCCCTTGTCATCCATGGGAGCTCGGAGGTTAAAGCTCGGAAACCCTTCGATATTAAATGTCCTTGAGGTGGGTTATTCTCTTCTCGTTTATGATTCGTTTTTAGTAAGTTTTAAACTAGCCCATGCTCACCCAACGATCCTTAACGTCAGATTTGAAACTCGCCGGAAAACGAGAACGGACTCTCCGTTTTGAGAGAAATCTTGGATGTTGCTTCGATTTCCGGAATTACTAAGCTTATACGAACCTCTCCTTACTATTTGCCACTGCCGGAACGCCCCGAAAACCGCCGGATACCAAATCCACTGTGAGCCTCCTTTTTTTTCTGTGTGTCCGTGAGTTTAATTGGGAAGAACGGTTCGGTTTACCGGTTCAGCTGGTTCAACCTTGTTTTGGGCCAAATTGAGCTATTTTAGTCCAATTTTCGCTATTTTAAGTTGGTTCTCGTGCTAATTAGTTGTAATTAATTAAATTCCAGGTTCCGAGCAACTCTAGGGGGGATAATTTTATTTAATTGAGGCCGGTTCTCGATTTTAACTACTTCCTTAAGCTTCAAATGTGGGTTTAAAGTGATTTTATGTGGTTTTATGTATGAATTGCATGACGAATTGTTAATTGAGTATAAGAGGGAATGTGAAATTGGGATCTTAAGAGGATATTGGTTGCTTTAGTGATATTGGGAGCAAGAGTTGTGATTTATACTTTGTTTTGCTTTCGGAGTTTAGATAGAAATTTGGAAATGGAAAGTTAAGTTTTATTATTGTAAATAGTGGGTTCGCGATGAATTGGAGTTTTAGGTTTCGTACGGAGAAAGGAAAGGTTTAAGGGTGGAACTTGGATTTTGATTTTGGAAAACTAAGCGTGGGATATATCGATGGTGGATCGAGGGTTTCCGGTTTTGTTTATTTCATGTTTTCCTTTTGATTATGCTTTTCTTTCATAAAAATATTACTGGCGTGATTTAATATTCTTACAAGCCTACTTTACTTTTGCTATGTTTGAATGAGAAACACTTTGGTTTGTGGAACTTGTAAACCATACTCGGATTCCTTAGAAGGGGTATGCATGTTACATAATTGTAAAATAATAAACTATACTCGGATTCTTTAGATGGAGTATATGTATTACCTAACGGAACTTGTAAACCATACTCGGTTTCTTTAGATGGAGTATGTGTGTTACCTAAATATTAAATAATGAATTATATTCGAATTCTTTAGATGGATTATATGTATCAATGATACTTGTAAACCATACTCGGATTCTTTAGATGGAGTATGCATGTTACCAAATGTGAAATAATGAACTATACTCGGATTTTTTAGATGGAGTATATGTAATGCTTCCTGGTCGAGAACATTAGTGGTGGTAATTTTATTTTGGTAATATTCTTGGTCGAGAATATTAGAGATAATAACTGATTTGGCCAATGCTTCTTGGTCGAGAACATTAGTGGCGGTAATTTCATTTTGTAATATTCTTGGATGCTTATTGGTCGAGAACATTAGTGGTGGTAATTTCAGTTTGGTAATATTCTTGGTCAAGAATATTAGAGGTAACGTTCTTATTTTGCTAATGCTTCTTGGTCGAGAACATTAGCGATGATACATGGATTGTGGATGTTGATTGGTGGTTTAATTGTTTCTTTCAGTAACATGTGGAATGTCAAGTCAGGATTGAATTGCATGTGGGTATAAGTTGTTTGAGAGTATAGAATGGGTAGTAAAGAGCATGCTAGGATTTTGGACACAATTTTCGATGTGGGATTCGTCCATAGGATTACATGCCTCCATTTTACTCTCACTAGCATTTTTATGCTAATGTTGCTACACTTTAATTTTTCCAGGTACGCCCCGAGGTAGAGTACTTGGTATAGGTGGTGGTGTTGCGTGATCGTGGGATGATGGTTTGTACTTGGACTGAATCGATACGTGCATTCTAGGAATGCATGAACTTAGACACTATTTGAACAATTTATCGCTTTCATTGTTTATTTGTGTGATTTTGGAGCTCGAAAGAGCACTTAATTGATTTATGACTTTAGGTCGTTTTCTTTTAAGTTAAACTATGTTGGAAATGCGCATTTCCATGATTTATCTGTTTTATCGTTTATTCAGGTTGTGAATAGTGTATTTTGTTTTTGGCACATTCAAAATACAAACAGCACCATGTTGAATTTTCATACAATCAAAGTCTTCCGCTGTTTATTTCTGATTTAATATTTTTGAGAAAATTCGGGTCCTTACAGGAACTCTCATAATTACAAGTCAATTAAATTTACTGTTTTACCCCTGTAATTATCACTTTATCCTTGTGTTCCCGCTGATTCTCCAATGAACATTATCTTTAGTCGAACTAGAGATAATATACTTCTGTGATCAGTAGAAGTTGTGGCACAACTTGTTCTTGTCTCGAATCAGTACATCAAGGGAGTTTCCTAAAGTTCCTAAATGTTTAGGTATCACACTGATACCATTAATTTATAGAAAAGTTATGATTTCCATCTCGTGTAAATGTGTTCCCAACTACTTATCTAGTTATGTTCCCAAAACAGGGGCGTATTGAGCGTTCATATCATATCCCTCTCAACCATGTGAATCAAAGAACATAACTCCACAAATAGGAGTCCACATTTCAATCACGATTGAGATTTATCACAGTTGATAAACTTAGTTTGATATTTGATCATTTCTTGTAAACGGTACTAATGAGAAATTTGATAAAACATTGTGGTCCTGTCTTAAACAATCACATTGCATATGATACTTCCATTTCATGTCACTACAAGAAAAATGTGAAATAACGCTAGACAAATAGCGATGAAACGGGCTTATATTTCGTCGTTAGCTGTAATTAACGACAGAACTGCCTGACGTTATTTTTGTCATCGTTAGATAAAACTAATGACGAAATGAATCGTTAATCAACGATGGAAAAGTGTTCCATCGTTGGCTTTTGTTGACTAGAAAGTGGCGATGGAATGCGTCGTTATATTAGTCAAAGTAACCGTTGACTATAACGATGGAATATGTCGTTTATAAGTGAAAGATACATATTGACTACAACGATGGAGGGCGTCGTTAATTAAGACAAAGTGATCTTTGACTTTAACGATGGAATACATCGTAGATAAGTCAAAGATACATCTTGAATACAACGACGCAGTGCGTCGTTATGTAAGTCAAAGTTATCTTTGACTCTAACGACGAAATGTGTCGTCGTTATATTTAATTTAAGAAAAAAAATATTATATAAATAATATTAAAAATCCCAAAATAATACAAAATAATTTATAAACCCTAAAGCCTAATCAACAGGAGGATCAGATGGAGGATCGGGAGGAGGCCAAGCAAAACCGGAAGTCGAAGAACCTTCGTCGCGCATCTGCGCCATGAAGATGTCCATTGTTGCCTTCATCGACCTCTCAAACTCGAGCCTAGACCGCTCAGCCTGATCGAGACGAGCCATAATCCCCATCACCTCCGCCATGAGCCTTTCGTTGCTCTCTCGAAGCTCTGCAATCTCTACCCTCAGTGTCTTGTTGCTCTCGCGAAGCTCGGCAGCCTCGCTTGAACGAGATGCCTGGGAAGACTGTGGCTGATCGGAGTAAATGACAGGCCTGAGGTTGCCGAGTCTAGGAACAATGTCGTCTAGACGTCTCCCTCCCACTGCCTCGAGAAAAGCCAACTCGATATCCTCCTGTGTCGGTAGAGTGTCGGAACTCGGTAATCGATTAGCGTGAATCACTTCGTAACGAGCCTTAAAAAAGAGACCAAATCATTTCATTAGCTAAAATACTAAAAATCCCTAAATTTGAAAAAATAATAATTAACAATTACTGCTTTCTCTCTTGCCTTATCGTCTACAAAAGTCTGCTTATCTCCACCCTTGGTGTGCAGATAGAGAAACAACTCAGCAGCATGAATCAGATGACCAAATTTTTGTGGGCATTCGGCGTCTGAGTACGCGCCAAGATTTCTGCCAAGTCCTCCGCAGGAATGTGAGCCGGCCTTTTATCGGCACGGGCGTGGCGAATAGTGTAGCCAGCGTCCCTGTACCGAACGCCAACCTACTGATTCCAGGGAACATTTATGACCTCGTCGGTCAACTCGGCTGGAATATCAAAATATTGCCGAAAAAAATTAACTGTCAGTTTTCGAAATATTATATAAAAGAATGAATGAATAATAAATATAAAATTTTGAATATGTTTACCTTCCAAACTTCGAACATCCGCATCTTGTGCAGAGCAGAGACGCTCTGGTAGGGAGGGTGTCCCCGTACATGAAGCATCTTCAATACCTCCGTAAATCTCCTCAAGACCTCCCGTGATAGATGTGACCTATTAAAATGAAAAAAAAAACAGTTAGATTTTTGTAAATAATAAATAATTAATGAAATAAAAATAAAAATAAAACAAAACTTACTGGCCTCCCTCTAACAACAGGCGAGTCCTCCCGGAAATAGAAATATCAATGGACTTCTGTGCCGGGTCGCTATCCTCCTGCTGAACGATCGTGTCAGGGGTATCCCCGAGACGAACATCATCCTCCTCAAAAGGGGGCTGACCCCCTGAGCTGCTGGCACTAGGTGTATCAGAAGGTAATGGAGAGCTTCTGCAGGGAGGCATGACCTACAATACAATAATTAACTAATTAAAATTCTAAACTACAAACCCTATACTCTAATTACATTATAATTAATTAATTATATAATTAAGTTTTAATTTCATATTACATATTTAAAATAAAATTAATTAATTACATACATTATAAATAATTACATATAATTACTTAATTAAAACTAACTATTTACATAATAATTACATACATTATATACGAATTACACATAATTTAGATAAAAGTAATTAATTGCATAATAATTACATATAATGAATTAAAACTAACTAATTACATATAATTAAATTAAAACATACTAATTACATACATTATAAAATAATTACATATAAAAAATAAAGTTAACTAATTACATACATCCAAATTACATAAAATTACATACATTATCCAAATTCTCAAAATTAGATTAAAAACAACTAACTAATTTCAAATAAATTAACTAATTCTTTAAAAATAAATATATTGAATTTGAGGAAACTTACTCGAATTCGTTCTAAGGATGGAGGTTTTGAGAGATGGGAAGGATTTTTAGAGAAATGGGAATGAATTAAGATTAACCGAGGGAATCGAAGGAAGAAGAAATAAAGTTGAGAGAAAAGAAGAAAATGGGAAGGAGAAATGGTGAAAATGGTAGCCACGGTGTTGTTTTAAACGTGATTTAATGACGGATTTCATCGTTAATCACTTAAAAAATTGTCGTGCGTGTTTTTATAATGACGGAATGCATCCTTCAAGCTATGAAGAACGTCATCTATGTTCTTATGGAGATGAACAACATGAAGCACTTGATAGCTGATTTCATGTAGCCGACGCATTGCGTCGCTACGAGTAACTGTTCAAATAAAGTCAAAGTGACATTTCAAATTCCTAGGTGATGGAATGCATCACCCATTCATGCCACAAATTTTGTAAATTTTTTTTATCTTTGCGCCTTATTAATTACAATTAGCGATGCCATCCGTCGTTGATATCATTCCTATACTTAGAAAATTTTATCCCATCAATATGTTCTGTGAAACCTAACGACGCATTACATCGTTATATTCATTTCACCTCTTAGTTTAACGATGCCATCCGTCGTTAATATCATTCCTATACTTAGAAAATCTTATCCCATCAATATGTTCTGTGAAACTTAACGACTCATTATATCGTTATATTCATTTCACCTCTGAGTTTAACGATGCTATCCATCGTTAATCTCATTCCTATATCTAGAAAATCTTATCACATCAAAATATTCTGTGAAACTTAATGACGCATGACATCGTTATATTCATTTCACCTCTGAGTTTAACGATGCCATCAGTCATTAATCTCATTCATATACTTAGAAAATCTTATCGCATCAATATGTTCTGTGAAACCATATGACGCATGACATCGTTATATTCAATTCATCTCTGATTGTAATGATGCAATCCGTCGTTACTCTATGTATTGTTTTTTTTTTATTATTTCCCTTGTTACAAATAAACACTTCAATCATTGTCATCAGAATCATTCATCTTTTTTGAATCAATGATGTCTTCTTCAGTTTCTTCTTCATTTGTTTCATTTGGAGAAGAATATTTGTTATTTTCAGGTGGAACATACACATTCCCTTCATCAAAAAGTGTCTCTGATGCATCATTCAACAGACGCGCAGTATCAGAATTAATACCTTCATCGATTTCACGATTTTTCACTTCATACTCCTCGAATGCAACGTAGTACTCACTATTTTTATCAGGGAGGCTGTCATCTATTATCATCGATCTTACTTTACAGAAAACTAACTAATCAGATAAATCTCGACGGTGAGCGGGATAATTTAAGTAGTAAACCTGAATTGCTTGTTGTGCCAAAACAAAACGATCTTGGGTGTTCATGTGTTTTCTCTAGTTCATCTCAACATTTTTAAGATTGATATTATTGCGAATTCCACCTCGTCTCATTGTTTCAAACCATGTGCAGTTAAAAACGATTGTACGTTTAAGACTCGAACCTGCAAATTGAAGTTCAATAATCTCATCAATGATTCCATAGAAATCTTCTGCATTGTTCCTGAACACTTGACCCTTTATACATACGCCACTATTGTTTGTTGCTCGGTTAATTGAATGAGCTTTTGTTTGAAATCTATAACCTTGCACCAGATAACCAGTGTAAGATTTTGCAATTCTGGGACCTTTTGAGATCCATATTATACGTTGATCAGTGATTGGAATTGTGGGATTGTCAACGTAATTGTAAAACCAGAAACGAAAAATGTTTATTGATCATGTTCCCTTCTTCTGATTCAGTAATACCGAGATGCGATGGTCGTACACATGAATTCACAAATAATCTACATAAAATGTATTAATTAATGAAAATTTAAACAAAATTATTCATGTTAAATAAAACAAAACTTCATGAATTAGAAAAACTTACTCAATATATGGCTCTACTTCCACACAGTTTCATTATAAATAAGTCTGGACGACATGGTACTCTTCATCACTTAAGTTTCTTCGAATAGATTTGCCTAAACCATTTCCTGGTATGATAAACATATCCAGTTCATTCAAGTCTACACCTTCTGGAAGATTGTCAACCACATTACGGTTCACTGGGCGAAAGTGGTTGGCGATATGTTGATCGAAGTAATAGGAACATAACGTAGTTGTCTCGTGTACCAGGTATGCATTACAAATCGATCCTTCCACTCGTGCTTTATTTCCAACAGTTCTTTTCAATCTATGCAAATATCTAGAATCCATGCAGTAAAATAAATCTAAGAATTAGCATCATATATATTTAAATATATTAAAAAGGGTAATTAACATAATAATATTTTACCTTTCAAACAGGTATATCCATCTGTATTAAACAGGGTCGCCAAGTAGTGCCTCATACGGTAGATGAACAGGAAGATGCTCCATCGAATCGAAAAATCTGGGTGGAAACATTCGCTTCAATTTGCATATTATAATTGGAATCCCTCAGTTTAATGATTTGATTGTCTCTCGTGTTAAATCTGCACAACTACGACAAGGGTTCCCAATATTTCTATTCGAGGAATAGTCTGAACGCAACAGCCATCAATCGTTGCATGAAAACGTGACAATCGTGACTTTTCATTCCGAAGATAGTATGACTCTACACGTCAATACATCTTAAGAGATTAGAAACGTAACCATCGGGGAACTTAATCGATCGCATCCATTCAAACAGTAATTTCTTCTCTTCTGTATTTAACATGTACTTGGCCTTGGCGTAGTGCCCATCTTCATCAGGCTCTAACTCAGGGTGACGACAAATTTCTTGGATGTCATACCGTGCCTTCAGGTTGTCTTTCGTCTTATTTGGCACATTTAAAACTGTATTGACTTAACGACGCATGACATCGAATCATTTTTCAATTACGATCAAAATCCTCCGTACTTTCATAAAACTCAACGAAATCTTCAACCCTTGCTACGAACTCATCGTTCAAATAGCCTTCTAAGAGACGAACATACATCTATTCACGTATTTCGTTAGGTAGTAGAACAAAAAATCAAAAGAAATAACAAAATATTTTTTATGATGAATATTTTTCATTGCTCAAGATGTTTGCGTATAAAAATTGTAATACTAGCGACGAATTTAGTTGTTCCATTTCGCGGGAAACTTTCCTGCCATACCAAGGGGTGACAAAATCCATCGTTCCATTTTGTGGGAAGTTTCGCACCATATTATACTACGCAATGCATCGTTCCATTTTTCGCGAGAATTTTTGGCGCCAATATTAGCGATGGATACCATCATTATGTTCATATTACTTCTTCCCGCTTAATTAGGCGACAGAAGGCATTACTGAAAGTCAACTCTCCACAGGGGCGATGCATTCTGTCGTTGCCTTAGAACGCATGCGGCTTTCATCGCTACACCTCCGTCTCTATTCCGGGTAGTGTGTTACCCACTTGAATGATCAGGATTAGATCATTTGTCTATAAACAAAATGCGAAACTATCAACAGTGTTACCCAGATAAGGTTCCCAAACGTTATCCATTTACTGTAGACACTTTTAAGTTACTCATATCGACTTTAATCATCTCGTATGCTCATATACTTAGTCATGATTTAATAAGAGTAAACTTAGATTTTACTATTTGAATGTTTGATATTAATATATTTCCATATATTCCTAATATCCTTGATTGAATCAATCTAGATAATATAAAGAACTTATGTTTATTTATTTAATTTATTCAAAATAAATTATCTTTATTAAATAATTACAAGTTCTAGGACACCATTCCTAACAATCTCTCACTTGTCCTAGATCTTTGGAGATTTGACTTGTATTTCTAGTCAACCTGGATGACAATCAACTACTTAGCCATGATAGTCATTTTAATACAATATAAGTAACATTTTTCATCTTTTTAGTATGTATTACTTTTGTTTGATTCTAGTTTCATAAATGTAATAGATTTCATGTTTTATCCCCATAAAATAAACTCTATTAACTTTTGATTTGAAACTATCATGTTCAAACACCTTTTCGTTTACTAACAATTTAGTAATCACACGAATTCAGAGTTTAGTTAGTAAAAACTCATTTTACTTATACTTAACTCATTTAATGGTGAATTCGCAAAGGTCCTTTGTCAAATTCTTATACGGAATTGAGTAAATCAATATTTGAATTTGATCCCGTGCATCTCATAAAATCCTCCATTCTATCTATGTGCATAAACATACTTATTTGTAAATATTGTTTTAGTCACATTGGTTCTAGGATTCTTGAAATTCTTAAGCTCCCACTACAAAGTAATTCTCCATTACTTTCATTCGTTTAATGATTACAATTCTATACTTGTTATTATTTCAAAAATAATATATAAGTATAGGTGACCCTTTTCAATCCACTATTAAAAATTCGTGTCAGTTTTATTCCACTCATTTTGAACTTTATTCATTGATTTTGAAGTCAATGAGTTTCACTTGGACTTCCAAAAGTTCCTTCGTTTGGTTTGGATCGTTCTATGACACTCCCACTCAAATAAAGTTCTACAAGTAGTTTAACCATGTAAACTTTTAAATAACTACTTGTTTTGAAATAAAATCATTGTAATTCTTTTCTATCTTAAGTAAGGTTTAAGGCTTTCAGTATCTCTAATTTACTGAACTTATCTTTAATAATTTGTGAATTCCATTATCCACTAATTATTGCTTTTCAATTTCTGTTTTGTTTGTTCCATATCAGTTAGTACTCCTTTAAAACATCATTTTAAATAACTGAATATTTGGAATATAAGAAATGAATTATATGTTTATTTATCACTTAAGTTCTAACATCTAAATGTTAAATTTTAGTGATTTTTAAGCCTAGTTATTTAAAAGGATAATATTAAATAACCTATTTATTATTAATTTAAATAATTTCGATTATTTAAATAGAAAATAATAAATGTTTATTAATAATAAAGTACAAAAATCTGAATATAATATTTTATTTAAATAATTGATTTAAATAAATATGAAGAACTAATAAATTAGATTTAGTAATAAGGAAGAATCTATAATTGGATTAATGAATTCAATGGATTTTGGTTCAAATTATTTGAATTATTAGATACCAAAAATCGACTCATATATAATATTTTAGGAAATAACTGCTGAATTATTTTGTCTAAAATAAATATATAAAAGAGTGTTCAACCAAAGACAAAGAAAAATTAGTTTTTCTTATTGATTTTATACACATAAAATCGGCATGTAAGATAAATAAGGAATAAAATTTGATTTTATTCTTGGCATTTATCTTGTATTTATTTTGATAGTATTTCGTAATTCAATTGTAAAACTGTTTTGCGTATAAATACAAACGTCTTGGTTGTTCATTCAAAAGCTTCTAATTTCAATTCTCGAAGTTGAAAACTCTTATTCTTCCTATTTTTCCTCATATTCGATTTACTATAGTCTAAATGGAAGAAAAATATTTTTTTTCTTCCCAAACCATAGTTTTCTAGTTTAGTTTAGTTATCAATTTGTTTTTATTTTGAATTATGTAATAACTATTGGTTCTCATTTCGTATGAACCAAGTTTGGGAATATTTTAAATAAGAGTTATTTAGGTAAATATTCCTTTACAGTTACAAAGTTCCAAAGTGTGATTGGATGATTATTCAAAATACTTAGTATAAAACAAATAGTTCCAAAATCAAATTCTAAACTCCGAAATATCTAAATAAGTTATAAAGGTTTAAAAATGTTTAAATATTTAAGTCTAGAATTACTTAAATAAGTTAAAAGGATTAACCTCTTAAAGATGGTTCTCAAGGAATTTGAGATGATAACCATATTAATCCATGAACTTATGGGATAAGTAAAATTGAATATCTTTGATTTATCAAAGATAACTAGACTTAAACATCACTAAAGTTGGACATTTAGATGTTAGAACTTAAGTGATAAGTAAACATTAAATCGATTTCTTATATTCCAAACATTCAGTTATTTAAAAGGATATTTTAAAGGTAATAACTGATATGGAATAAAAAATACAGAAATCAGAAAGTAATATTTAGTGAATAATTGAATTCACAAATTATTAAAGAAAATTTCAGTAAATCAGTGATACTGAAAGCTTTAAATCTTACTTAAGATATAAAAGAATTACAATGATT
This sequence comes from Gynostemma pentaphyllum, assembly GCA_028015215.1. Lineage (NCBI taxonomy): Eukaryota > Viridiplantae > Streptophyta > Magnoliopsida > Cucurbitales > Cucurbitaceae > Gynostemma > Gynostemma pentaphyllum. The sequence continues at coordinate 47,795,006 of CM051353.1, read as the reverse complement.
TTATTTCACAATAAAAACAAGTAGTTATTAAAAAGTTTAAATTGTTAAACTACTTGTAGAACTTTATTTGAGTGGGAGCGTAATAATACGAACCAAAAGACTTTCAAAGTCCAAGTGAAACTCATTGACTTCAAAATCAATGAATAAAGTTCAAAATAAGTGAAATAAAAATGACAAGAATTTCAATAGTTGAGTTGAAAAGGGTCACTTATACTTATACATTATTTTTGGAAATAATAAGAAGTATAGAATTGTAATCATTAAACAAATGAAAGTAATGGATAATTACTTTGTAGTGGGAGCTTAAGAATTTCGAGAATCCTAGAATCAATGTGACTAAAATAAAATTTACAAATAGTATGTTAGTGCACATAGATAAAATGGGAGATTTTATGAGTTGCACGGGCTCAAATTCGAACATGAATTTACTTCCATGTAAGAATTCGACAAAAGACCTTTGCGAATTAAACATCAAATGAGTTAAGTATAAGTAAAATAAGTTTTTACAAACTAAACTCTAGATTCGCGTGATTACTAAGTTGTTAGTAAATGAAAGGTGGTTGAACATGATGGTTTCAAAACAATAGTTAATAGAGTTTATTTTATGGTGATAAAATATGGAATCTATTACACTTAATGAAACTAACATCAGACAAAAGAAATACATACTAAACAGATGAAAAACGTTACTGATAAAATATTAAAATGACTACCATGGCTAAGTAGTTGATAGTCATACAGTCTGACTGGAATTACAAGTCAAATCTCCAAAGATCTAGGACAAGTGGGAGATTGTTAGAAATGGTGTCCTAGAACTTGTAATTATTTAATTATAATAATTTATTTTGAATAAATTAAATAAATAAACATAAGTTCTTTATATTATCTAGATTGATTCAATTGACGATATTAGGAATATATGGAAATATATTAATATCAAACATTCAAATAGTAAACCCTAAGTTACTCTTATGAAATCACGACTTAGTATGTGAGTCATACGAGAGGATTAAAGTCGAGATGAGTAACTTAAAAGTGTCTACAGTAAATGGATAACGTTTGGGAACCTTATCCTGGTAACACTGTTGATAGCTTCGCATTTTGTTTATAGACAAATGATCTAATCCTGATCATTTATGTGGGAGACATGAAATGGAAGTATCATATGCAATGTTGATTGTATAAGACCGATCAAATTTCTCATTAGTACCGTTTACGAGAAATGATCGAATATCAAACTAAGTTTATCAACCATGATAGATCTCAATCCTGAGTGAAATGCGGACTCCTATTTATGGAGTTATGTTCTTTGATTCACATGGTTGAGAGCGATCTGTAAGAACGCTCAATACACTCCTGTTTTGGGAACATGGCTAGATAAGTAGCTGGGAACTCATTTTCACGAGATGGAATTCATAACTTTCCTATAAATTAACGGTATCAGTGCGATACCTAAACATTTTAGGAACTTTAGGAAACTCCCTTGATGTACTGATTCGAGACATAAACAAGTGGCGCCACGACTTCTATTGATCACAGAATTACATTATCTCTAGTTCGACTAAAGATAAAGTTCATTGGAGAATCAGCTGGAACACAAGGATAAAGCGGTAATTACAGGGGCAAAATGGTAAATTTAATCCGCCTGTAATTATGAGGGTTCCACGTGAAGGATATATCATAGATATAAATAAAAGATAAACTAAATGGACATAACTCATCTATAGTGAGGGGAGTTCAGCTATGAATCTATAGTGGAATTATTCATAGTTAAATAATAAGTAATTAACTGATTATGAGTTAATCACTTAATTGACTAATTATTAAGCCCATGATCTATAGGTCCATCGGGTCCCTATGCTAGCCCAAATATCGTTGTAGCAAAACTAAGTTATTAATTTAACTTAGGAAGAATAAATAATTTAAGTAATTGAATTTACTTAAAGTTAGGCAATATTAATTATTTAAATGATGAGATTATTTAAATGATAATTAATATAAATATTATTAATATTGATACAATAATAATTGTTTAAATAAAGAGCTTATTTAAATGAAAATTAATATAACTATAAATTATAATATTATAAGGCAAAATTAATTGTTTAAATAAATAAATTATTTAAACGGGAATTAATGTTAATATTATTAATTATTTAAATAATGAGTTTATTTAAATGGAAATTAATAATTAATATTATAAATTAAATAATGAGTTTATTTAATTTAATAATAAATACTAGAGAGAATTAAATTCAATTGGTTTAAGAAACAAATTGGTATTGACCTAAAATAATTAATTAATTGAATATGATTCAATGATAATTAATATATTAATTTTAGGCTAAATGTATTAAATTAGAAATTATTATTTGAATTTTTCCTAATATTAAATACATAATAAATAAAGAAAAGTAATAAATTATAAAATAAAAAAAATGAAAATGAAAGCTTAATATGCTTCAGCGTGTCATGCGTAATGGCCATGGTTTCCTTTTATTTTTTTCCTTTTATTTATTTATCTTTTCTTTTATTTAATAATTAAGAGATAAGCATATCTAATTAGATTAAATATCCTATTTTCCTATAAATATGACCATTGAGATTCATATTTTGTACACTTCTCACTTTAATTAGAAAAGTGAAAATTCTCTCTCAAGTTTTTGCCCAATTGCTGATTTTCCTTAGGGAAAAATTTAGAAGAAATTTTTTCTTCTTTTGTTCTTCCGGTTCGATTCCCACAAGTCGGTTTTGCTTTCGATCGGGATATAGCATAGAAGATCCGGTGTTGCTGAGGATTTGATGCTGTAAAGAAACCTCCAACCGATTCTCCATTTATTACTCAATGTAAGTAAAAGGCCTTTAATTTTCAAAATTAAGCATGAATCTACATGTTTTCTCACAAATTGCATGATATTAATAGATCCGTAATTAAATGTTAATTAGTTTACTAAATAAAATTCCACTAATTTAGTAAATCATCCCTTCAGATATAACAAGATAAATATCTTAAAATATATTACCATATCTCCTTCTTTTCTCTCCTTGTTTGGACATCATGGATGATGGAGAAAAAATTTCTTCTCTTCCTCCATTGGTGTAGCTGAATTTTGCCATCAGTGGTATGGGAAAATTACAAATTTTACTATACCCTAAAATTTAGGGTTTACAAATTTTCTACTAAAATTTAAAATCCTAAGTGCATCAAGAATACCTAAACACTTGATAATTCCCTAAAAATGAGTTATTAGCATACCCAAAAGTGGATAAATCTAATATGAACATGAGTAGTTTAGTATTAGTAGCCTTGATTTAGTTGAATTTAATGAAAGATCATAGTAATTTTCTTTTTTTGGTAATTCTTGCAATTCTGTAAATAAACCTCAGAAAGTTAGACCTTTTCCACATTTATTTATGTTGCATAACATTTTGATTTGAGTTGTCTAGATGTTGCCTTTGAGCTAGGTTTGTTCTCAAGCTAGTTCAGCCTTGGTGCGAGTAGCGTTGATGCTGAGGCATTCAAGTCAGCAAAAGTGTTAGATATTTTGTTGAGGACAACTGTATTTGACAAGACTTGTGGCCATCATTGTCTTCTACAGTGGTCCGTACGTGTAGAAGTCGTCTGTCAAGTAAAAAAGAGTGGGTTTTAGTGATCCTTTTTGGCGGGAAAAGCTCCAAAAAAAGCAAGCTATATATATTGGTTTCTCTCACATTATCAAAGAAGAGGAAGAAAGATTATTTTCCGACTGTAATAGTTTTATGTATTGCAGTATCTTTTTTTTTAGCATGAATAGTTCTGCTTACTATAACTTTGTAGCTTTAGCTCCGATTAGCTAAACGCCCTTGTGATATTGTGCTATAAGGGTAGAGGTGGGGGTATTAATAGCATGGAAATGGAGCCTTGAATGCATAATATATTTGTGATATTGTTGCTCTTATCTTTATCTTCTTTAAAGCTAAGTTAGAACATAGTAAGAAGAGTCTATCCTTGTATTCAGAAATATTAGGGTTAGCACTTTCAAAGAGCTACAACATGCTTGTGATCCAAGTTTAGAGATAAATCAAAGTCATAAGTGAGCCAATCTTCAAAAAAACGTTAAAAGAAGTAGGAACATGTTTTAATTGTGAGCATTTAGAGATAAAGCTTCATTGAGATTATGCATTGGTGAATGTTTGAGAAAATAGAATCACTACTCCTTGTAACCTAATTTGAAGATATTGCATGAACTTGTTATGTATTCAAGACATCCTCAATTAGTTTAAATTCAATATATCCCATCTCTGCACCGTTGCACAGTATCCTTTATCATCTTCGATCTACATCTCGTGATAGATCTATTTAATTGCTCTTTTAGTTATCTTGTAATCAGTTCATTCACCATCTTCCTTTGTTATTACGAATCTACACTTTGTTACACAACTATCCTCGTGGGACACGACACTCACTCACCACTACTATTACTTGTTGACTATGTGCACTTGCATGCCACCTTTCACCACTAAGTTTGATCACCATTTCCACCAACAACATTCAATTAGCAAACCTCCACAATTTATATAAACATACAAAAAACGATTTTTATGCAACCTACCAAAATTTTCGAAAATTATCACAATTTTGCATGATCATTAAAACTAGCTCTGATACCAATTGAAGGGAGTGATATACTAAATTAGCGGAATTTTATCTAGTTATGTTCCCAAAACAGGGGTGTATTGAGCGTTCATATCAGATCACTCTCAACCATGTGAATCAAAGAACGTAACTCCACAAATAGTGATCCACATTTCACTCAGGATTGAGATTTATCACGGTTGATAAACTTAGTTTGATATTTGATCATTTCTCGTAAACGGTACTAATGAGAAATTTGATCAAACATCGTGGTCCTATCTTATACAATCAACATTGTATATGATACTTCCATTTCATATCACCCACATGAATGATCATGATTAGATAATTTGTCTATAAACAAAATGTGAAGCTATCAAAAGTGTTACCAGGATAACTAAACCCTAAACCCTAAACCCAAACGTTATCCATTTACTGTAGACACTTTTAAGTTACTCATCTCGACTTTAATCCTCTTGTATGACTCACATACTTAGTCGTGATTTCATAAGAGTAACTTAGGGTTTTGCTATTTGAATGTTTAATGTTAATTTATTTCCATATATTCCTAATATCATTGATTGAATTAATCTAGATAATATAAAGAACTTGTGTTTATTTATTTAATTTATTCAAAATAAATTATCTTTAATAAATAATAACAAGTTCTAGGACACCATTCCTAATAGAGGGAAGAAACAAGAATGAATTACTTCCCAACAAATGAATGAAAGAAGGATTCAACCCAAATGCATACAAAATTTTAGTAAAGGCGGGCGATTTTGTAGCTTCTCCAGAGTTGAAAAGTTCAAAAATCTTTGATGATGAAAGACTTAAACTGTAACGACCCGAATCCGTTAAATCCTTTAAATTCAAATGCACAGCGGAAGACTTGGTTTTAAAGAAAAACGGCATGGGTTCGTTTAAAAAGTTGGACTAACCAAAACTTGTTTTTACATTTTTCACAACAGAGAAAGCGATAAAGGGTGGAATGCGCATTCCAATTGAAAATAAAACTTCTAAAACAACTTATAAACATAAAACCATTGGAAGTTTTTAAATCAAACGCTCTCACCCGAGCTCAAAACATAAAGTATGAGAGAGTATAAATATATACAAAGTTTTTCAAGAATGCTATACAAAATATATCCATTGTTTAAGTCCTTTCATCGCCTCGAGAAGTCAAACAGCACCACCTCCTCTACCACGTCTCCTACGTCAAGATTTACCTGGAAAAATTGTAAGTGTAGCAACATTAGCATATAAATACTAGTGAGAGTAAAATGAAAGCAAGGAATCCTATTGACCAAATTCCATACCGGAAATTGAGTCCAAAGATCTAAAATGCTCTTTACTACCCATTCTACACTTCCAATACATCCTAATCATACACCAATAAACTTCTCGATTTTCGAATCATATCAAACCATAATTATTACCAATTTCGTACCACATCAAGTTACCTCGTTTCGTGTTACTGTATGGATCAACATCAACATACTACCACGTACGGCGTTACCAAATCATTTTACCATATTTCGTACCACATCTAATTACCTCGTAACGTGTTACCGTATGTTACCACCTTAACATACTACCACGTACGGTGTTACCATATCAAGTGTCCTCATAACGTGTTACCGTATAGATCAACATCAACATATTACCACGTATGGCGTTACCAAATCAAGTGTCCTTGTAATGTGTTACCGTATGGATCAACATCAGCATACTACCACGTACGACGTTACCAAATCACATGTCATCGTAACGTGTTACCATATGGATCAACATCAACATACTACAACATACATCATTACCAAATTCTCACTTAAAGTATTACCATTGAATCAAAACACTTGTACAAAGGATAAGAATGTATTTACATACCACCTAACAAATAAGTTGGGATGCTCATGTTATGAACTCGATCTATCTGTCGATCTTGTCATATAACATCCCTCATAGCCTGTTTCATCTATGTCCCTGTTATATTCCAAGATCATTTCACATATACCTACGCCATAGTCTGTTTCACCTATGGGATCAGTATAGTATAACTCAGCTCGTATATCTACGCCATAGTCTGTTTCACCTATAGGATCAGTATAGTTTAACTCATCTTGTATACCTATGTCATAGTCTCTTTCACCTATGGGATCAGTATAACCCAGCTCGTATACCTACGCCATAGTCTGTTTCACCTATGGGATCAGTATAGTATAACTCAGCTCGTATACCTATGCCATAGTCTCTTTCATCTATAGGATTAGTATACTCGGCTCATATACCTGCGCTATAGTCTGTTTCACCTATGGGATCAGTATATCTCAAATAACATAAATCAGTTCATTATATGAGCATCTCAACACAAAAAACTAACAAACAATACAATCATACTACAATTACACTCAATGACATGCTTATCTTTTGTACTTATCAAAGTGTTGCCTCTTACCAAAAGTCCCAAATACCTAAATCGTGCTATCATTAGGATTTCATACTCTATATTATTACCACATCAAACCCTAATCATTATTCCTTACACAAGCTAATAAGATCGAATAAACAATAACCATTATCATCACCGATGCCAAGTTCCACGAAGTCTTATAATTCCCCAAAGTAAGCAAAATCGAGGTTTAACAATTCAATGCTACTAAAGAACATAAGCCACTTTGAATTACACGAGTTAACTCCCAAGAATTTCCTCTAATTTACTTTAGTCCAAAACTACCTAAAGTAATTCCAATTCCCAACTTTATCTCAAAATCTCCATAACCTTTGATACTTCCAAGAAGCTATTTTGATCCAAAGCTACTCAAAGTATCTTAAACTTTCAAATTTCTTCAAAAAATTTCCATAATCTTACAAGACTTCCAAAATGTTCTCAAACTTACTTTTTCACCCAAAATCACCAAATAGCTCCAAAGACACTCAAACTCACTTCCGAGTCTAAAGTCACCAACCAATAAGTATTAACTTCTAGAAGTTTATTTTTTTCAGTTAACCTCTATCAACAATATCGTAATGAAACTTAATTAATAAAATTACTAACTTCCATTTTAAACTCACCTTAGCTAAGAAGTCGAAGTTCCTAAGTGCCGAACGAATTACCTCTCGTACAATTATCAACTCCTACAATAACACCAATCAAATAAAATTGATAAACCATAACTATAATGAGAAAAAGTGATTTTCGGATGAATAGTGTTTTCGGGTGAATAGTGTTTTTCGAAAATCCGAGCTCAAAATCGTCTGATTTCTTGATGGAAATACATGATTTCAACTTCAAAACTCATTTAGAAACAAAAATAAAGAAATCCATAGGAAAAGTTTTGAAAACTCACTTTTTATGGCTTCCCTTAGAGAACGAGAAATGTCATAAGGTTAGGTTGGATAGATAGCCCTCATCCCGAGTAATCCAACACAAAAGAAATCGTCGAAAACGGTCGAGAATTGAAGAAAACCCAAAGATTTTCTTCCCCCCACCATTGAAGCCCACGGTTGGAAGATGAGAAAAGGAGAAGAGAATTGGGTTGATTTTTTTTTACCTTTGGTCTATTTAAAGAAGAAAATGAATAGTAAAAAGACATTTTAAGAAATCAGAAATTACGAATTCGTCTCTTGTTTACTTTTAGCTTTTTAAAATGAAACCCGAAGCTCTTAAACTTGTCAAAAGGTGATTAATAATTATTAATTGGCCCATTAATAATTATTAATACGACCAAAACTAATTTAAGCAAATAAAACGATTAAAAAGGTTTTCAAACGAAATTAATTACTAAATTCTAAATTACTAATTCTAAAATTAAACTAAATACTTTAATTAAAATAAACAAATAAATAAAAAAAATATTAAATAAAAAAAATTCACTTCAAAAGTGACGGGGCGTTACATAAACTCTCTGAAACACGGAAGAAAATTTTGAAGAAAGGTTACATCATACCTATATAGAGAGGGAATTGGTTATAAACCATTTGAGCCAATACGTATAACAAGAAAAGGGAAAAAGAAAGCTGTGAATATGAACTATATCGTAGTTGAAGAAACGGATAACCCTGAAACAGGGAAAAAAAGTTGATGAAAGAATCTCTGTTTTTGATCGTATAGAACTTTCAGTTACTCGTTCTCTTATCTTCGAAAGGCTGAGTGTATCTACTACAAAGGAGGATCATCAAAATTATACTCTAGATCGTCCTTCGATTTTTTAAAGCTAAGTCTTTTTACAACAAAAGAAAAAGAGCACGGTTGTACTTCTGTATTTGGTCGCGTTAAAGTAGCGAGCGATCAACATGAAAGCACGACAAAAACCTTGAAATCATAAGAAATATGGAAGAAGTTTAAGGTTTTTGGAGTTGAAAATATGTATTTACCTTTAATGTTTTTAGATTTTTTGCTTCACTTTTGATTATCTTCACATTTGGTGAAGATTTCTTAGTTGTTTGGAGAAGATTTTTTCGTTCTAGTGTGTTTTCTTGCCTTTGGAACTCTCCCAACGTTTTTTCTAAATTATTTTTTGAAATCTGAGAATGTGGGCGAGACTATGAGAAAATGGAAAGAGAAGAATTTTTATAGGAATTCATTTGGGATTTGATTTTTAAATCTGAAAAAGAGAGAGAGGGAGAAAAATAATTTTTTTTTTCTTTAAATGTCTACATGCATCTCGATTTAATGCCCTAAATATGTCTCCTCGATTTTTGCACCCACCAGATTTCATCTATGGTTTCAATTAAGCCCCCGTTTGGTTCGCTTTAATTTAAGTTACCAGCAGTAATCTACAGGGGCAGATCTACATAGGGGCCAGGAGGGGCACGTGCCCCCCCTCGATTTTAAGATTAATTAAAAATATATATGATTTTTAAGTGAAAATTGATTTGGGCCCCTTTTGTTTTAAATATATATATAATTTGTTAAACATTGTTTTTAAAAATGTTGTGGCGTGTTGGCTGAGGCACACCTTTTAATGCACAATTTCCTTGTTCAAATCCTGGTTAGTACAATTTTTTTAGGTTTTCTGCATATTTTCAAAGCAATCTCCATTTTCATATATATATATTTATTTACTTTATAAATTAGATTAACAAAAAGCCTTTTATTTTTTATATTTTAATTTCATATAAACAAAATAGTTAAATATATTTAATATATCTAATTTCAAAATTTTGAAAACATAATATAATTTATTTCTTTTATATTATAAATATTTCCAATAAAAAATTTTATTTTTTATTATCCATAAATCTATATAATTAATAATATAAATAGACTGGTTTTAAATATAAAAAAAATAAAATAGATTAAAACTCATTAAAAAAATTATTAATATTTACTTGACTTTAATTTCAAGAAATTATACCACTAATGAATATATGGATTTTATTTTCATAGTTATTAATATTTTAATCAATAATTATATAATTACATGTATTTGGCTCGTGTTTTTAGTTCGGTTCATGTCCGTTTTGAATAAAATCGACACAAAATCGATCAAAAATGAAAAAAAATAATTGAAAATGAACTGGTTATGTGTCAAGATTGAAATTGACATGTGAATCCGTTTTGTAAAATAAGCAATAGGTTTGAAAACAAATATATCATTATCAGGTTATTGAATTTCAATAGATTTTAATCGATTCCGATTCAATCTTGATTGTAATAGTTTGAAAATTTTAAATTGCGGCTTAACTGCGTGACCCCCTCAACGTAAATCCTGGCTCCGCCACTGGTAATCTAATACCTGGGAATCTGATGCCAGAATATTTGATTACTGGAAATCTTAAATTACCTTGTTTATTTAGCTTAATAATAATATAAGGATACCTGATAATTTGAACTAATAAAAGTTCACACAATAATTCATTCATAAAATATGTTACAAAATTTATCCACAAATCTACAAATTGAGATAAATTCAATCACGAAGAAAATACAAAAAAGAAAAAAAAAACTTGCAATTTCAACAAATAATAGGGTTAATTTCAAAGGAATTTGGGGTTTGTCAAATGTATGGAGAAGAAATCAAAATATCATAAAATTAAAACCCAATGGAAAAAATCTTTATCAAATGTAGCAAAATGAACCGCAAAAAAAAAAAAAAAGAAAAAAAAAGAAAAACTTGTTGAGAATGATTTTGATCAAACCTATTATATAAAAAAAAAAGAGGATTAATTAATAATACAAATAAGAAATTGGAGAAACTACATAATTATTAAGAAGATAAGAAAACGTGAGTGTAGGTTATTTTCCAAATTTTTTTTTGACAACTTTCTCTAATAAAATTGTAAAGAATAAGATTACCTTCTCGTGGGAATCATATAAAACACATAAATTCAAAGGTAATCAAATACCCTCATATCTGGGAAAATATGGATGCCAAGAATCTTAGATTACCCATATATTTTTAAATAAATCTCAAGCAAACAATGGAATTAGATACCCCTTATAAGGGAATCTAAGATTACCTCGAACCAAACGGGGGCTTAGGGTAAAAATTTTATTTTACTTAACAATTCTCTCTTCAGTTGGGTATTTTCATTTATTTTAGAAGAGGTGGGTATAGAGCTTTATTATTAGGTGTGAAAGTGAGTATATACATATAAAAAAAACCGTTCGTGGACTCGTAATCACATGATGGTTCTTAATATCCTAAAATAATAATGATTTAACGGACCACAACTAATATAGGTTGAAGTTGAAAAAATATCCGTTATTGAACAATAGTCGTTAAAGTGCTTATGTCTCTTAAAAAATGAGACATTTTAGAGTGAGAAAAATTAATGAGTCATAAACTCTAACAAAAGAAAAAGATGAGCCCCTCCAGATCAGGGACAAATCCCACTAAGGACCGGTGCCCCCCTCACTTGAGTTTTTTTTTTTTTCATGATATATATAATTATTAAAAATATTATATTAATATAAAAAATTAATATAAATTATCCAATTTTATTTTTTTAACCAATTTTCATGGTACTAGATTTTAATTTAATTTTCTTACTTATGTATTATAATTATTTTCAAATGACTTCTATAATTTTCACTACCTATTTTCTTATAATTGAGTTTTTTTGTAACAACCCGAAATTTTCAAAATACAAATAGACCAATACTCAACAGCGGAAGCATTTTAAATCGAATGACATTCAGTCTTTTATTCAAAAATCAAATTCGACATAATCCATACCGATCGGTTTTAAATTCAAAACTTAAAACATCGAAATAAAACAACCTCAAATTAGTATTTAGAAAATTAACTAACATAGTATGATCAACCTACTTATTTAAAACAAACCAAATACTATGATCCAAATAAAATCCCAAAAACAATAAAAGGCGTGCAAATCCATGCCAACTGATCACCACCTCGAACCTCATCAGCCACCGAGCTTCTTCTTTCCTTTACCTAAAAAAAAAAAAAAAGTGTAGCATCATGAGGCTACGCCCAATGAGTAGAAAAATGTTAAAATAAAAATCATGCCATGAGAGATTTTTCCTAAGACTTTAAGTCCATAATCGGCCTCACCAACTTCTAAAAGTTCACTTACACCAAACACTCGGATTCTATTCACAACATTCCCAATTCAAACAAGTACCTCATAATTCTCGTTTTATCGAGATCAAAAATATTTGAAACAGTTTTAAACACTCTTTTCTCAATTTAAAACTTTTCGATTTAAAGAAATTTATCTAATACCTCTAATCTCCTCTTTGCCCGCGAACAAAAAGAGACTATGCTCAGTAAGGAATTTAAACACTCTTTTCTCAATTTAAATCCTTACGAGAAATATTCTTTTCCATTGTACGGATGGAATGAACCTGCCCCGTTAAGTGCTATAAAGTCGTGCACAACTGTATAATCCCCCTTAACGGCAATATTCTTCTTTAAGCAAGACCTTTGCTTAAAGCGAACCTACTATCATGTTACCCGAGGTATTTGAGTAATATGATTCCACTCATCACAACCAAGATACTCATAGAAAGCCTAAGCTTACTTTTCTCAAAAGCACCCCTTTTTGCCAAATTTTCCTAAAAATAAATTTTGGAAAATATACCTTTAAATCACTCTAAAATGACACAAAATCACCCAACATATCACTTTGGGGCAACTCCCAACGGTTTATAAGTCTAGAAGCGAAACTAGCCTAAACTACTGTAGTTTCGCTCCTTTTTCGGGCATTCTAAAACAACTAAAATTCTAACTAAAATTCGGATGAGTAACGCTTATAAATCGACTCCCAAATCAGTCCTAAAACATATAGAAAACATTCCAAAGGTCCAGAATAATACAATAATGACTAACTAACCACCTAGGCCTAATTATTGGCTTAGTGGGCACTAATTCATTAATAGGGAAAATCATAACCAGCAACTTTAGATCACTTTAAAACACCCAAAAAAAAGTTTAAACACCCAATATCGAAGTCAATAATCATAAGGAAGTAACTTAGGCAACACCCGATTTAAATAGTCATTTTAAGCATGCTTAGTCCAATTTTATAACTTTCTTAAACCCACACTTTAATTCCATTAAGAACAGCACCAAAACCTCATATTATGCATATAAACACCCAAAAACACACTTAGATAATTGAGTTTAACTATTAAAGAAAAAGAAAAAATTCAAACATTCACAATTTAAAACTTAACATAATTCTACTCAACTTTAAGCTAAGTTTTCCAAACTTTGAGCTCTTTTCCAAAATAATTTAAGAATCTGAAAAGAGACTTAAACTACTTAGAATCCATCCTAAAAATACCATTTGAAAAAGGGAAAAATTCTACAACGAACAGCGCGAAAAACCGGAACAGGACAAAGGCTCGGACAACCCATAATGGGCTGCTGCTTCGGCAGCGGCACGGCTGCCCCATGGCTTCCCGGTTTGCGTCGTTTGGCGGTTGGTATTTCCGGTAAGTGGGTTTTTCAAAAGGGGAGAAAGTTAGCGTTTCTAGGTTTCGAAAAGAATCGAAGAAAAGTAAGAAATAACATGGAAGAAACAATGTTTTTGGAAGAGTTTTTAATTCCAATTACAAATAAGAAATTGATTAGAACGAAGGAGAATTCCAATTACCTTGAAACTTCTCTTGAAACAAAACCCTAATTCCCTTCCAACTCCACCACCACAAAAATCACCTATTACCAAGCAAAGAGGAATTGAAAAGATGGTTAGAAACTAAACCCCGAGATCTCCATTAACAACATTGAGAAGGAGAAGAAGAAGATGAACTGCCTACCTTTTGTCTCTGACCCTTGTTTTCACGTGAAAGAGGAAAAGAAAGAATGAAACCTAATTCTTTTCTCTCTTTCCCCTCCCTATCACGCCACCTCCTTCTTTTTTTTCTTTTTTTAATCTTTTATCTCCAATTGATTTGTGAGTAATTATTTTAAATTCCTATAAAAAAGAAATTTAATTAATAATTACTAACACTTCCAGTAAATATTAAAATAAAATAAATAATGTTTATTTAATTTAACACTTACCGAAAGTACGGGACGTTACATTTTTAAAAGGTAAAATTGAGTAATTGATATAACTAGATATTGATTAATTAAAAAAAAAGTGTAATTTTATATTTTTTTAGTACAAAAAATTATTCATATTTAAAAAGAAAAAAGAAAAAAAAATTACTCATGATAAGCATAAATATGTTAATATTTGAATTGATTAAATTTTAGGGTAAAATATAAACAAGACCCCTGTGGTTTGTTTCAAATGCCTGAACACCCCTGTGGTTTAAAAATAGCAAATTACACCCATGTAGTTCCAATTTTTTTTAATCAGACCTCTCCTTTTCAATACCAATAATTTTCTTTTAACCGTAACTTCCTCGTTTGAACTCCGATTTGGATGATTCAAGATGTTTTAGAATCCTCATTTCAGGCTCTACATAATAGTCACTTACACTACAACAAAACTGTGAAATAGCGGTGGAAGATTAGTGATGAAACGAGCCTATATTTCGTAGTTATCTATAATTACTGACGGAATTAACGGCGACAAGACCTGACGTTATTTTTTCCATCGTTAGACAACCTTAACGACAGAATGCATCGTTAAACACCGAGGGAAAATTGTTCCATCGTTGCCTTTAGTTGACTAGAAAATGAACGATGGTATCCGTCGTTATGAGAGTCAAAGTAACTGTTGACGACAACGATGGATAGCGTCATCCACTTGTTTGATCATAACGGCCAAATGAGTCGTTGAGAAGACAAAGATACAGATTAACCTGAACGACGCAATGCATCGTTAGTTAAGTCAAATTGATCCTTGACGTTTACGACGGAATGCGTCGTCCATGTTGTTTGATCATAACGACCAAATGAGTCGTTGATAAGACAGAGATAAAGATTGACCTCAACGACGCAATGCGTAGAACAGTCTTTTTTTTTTCTTTGCTAATATTTAATATATTTTTTTTGGAATTTAATTTTATATTATTGTGAATTGGAAATTAAATTTAATAAAATTGAAAATAAATAAATAAATTTAATTTAATTTAAGAAAAAAAATATTATATAAATAATATTAAAAATCCAAAAATAATACAAAAAAATGTATAAATCCTAAAGCTTAATCAATAGGAGGATCGGGAGTAGGCCGAGTAAAACCGGAAGTCGAAGAACCCTCGCCGCGCATCTGCGCCATAAAGATATCCATCGTTGCCTTCATCGACCTCTCAAACTCGATCCTAGACCGCTCGGACTCATCGCGATGAGCTGTAATCCCCGTCACCTCTGCCCTGAGCCTGTCGTTGCTCTCCCGAAGCTCTACAGTCTTAGCCCTCAGCATCTTGTTGCTCTCGAAAAGTTCGGCATCCTCGTTTAAATGAGCTGCCTGAGAAGATCGTGGCTGATCGACGTAAATGACAGGCCCAAGGTTGCCGAGTCCAGGAACACTACCGTCTGGACGTCTGCCTCCTGCTGTCTCGAGAAAAGCCGACTCGATATTCTCTTGTGTCGGTAGAGTGTCGGAACTCGGTAACCGATCAGCGAGAATCATTTAGTAACGAGCCTGAAAAAAAAGAAGACTAAATAATTTCATTAGCGAAAATACTAACTGAAAATCAATAACTTTGAAAAAAATGAGTAAATAATAATTAACTCTTAGCGCTTTCTCTCTTGCCTTATCGTCGATAAAAGTCTGCTTATATCTCCACCCTTGGTGTGGAGATGGATAATCAGCTCAGCATAATGAACCGAACAACCCAATTTTTGTTCTTGCGAAACTTTAAAAAATAATAAATAATGGATAATTAAAATAAAGTAAAAGTTAATTATTAGGAAAAACTTACACAGAAAAATAACTTACAAGTCGTTTCTTGTGCTCATATGTCGAGAGTGACCCTCTCGTGTGCTTCGACGAGTTGGCGTTCCGGTTGGCGCTATTAATTGTCGAAATGCGCAGAGCCTCCGACGTCTGAGTACTCGCCAAGATTTCTGCCAACTCCTCTACAGAAATGTGGGCCGACCTTTTATTGGCAGGGTCGTGGGGAATATTGAAGCCAACATCCCTGTACCGAATGCCGGCCTACTGATTTCAGGGAGCGTATATGACCTCGTCGGTCAGCTTGGCTGAAATATCAAAATATTTATGAAAAAAATTAAACTGTCAGTTTTCAAAATATTATATAAAAGAATGAATGAATAATAAATAAAAAAATTTGAATATGTTTACCTTCCAAGCTTCGAACATCCACATCTTGTGCATAGCAGAGACTTTTTGCCAGCGAGGGTGTCCCCGTACAGGAAGCATCTTCAATACTTCCGTAAATTTCACCCAGACACTCCATGATGGATGTAACCTGTTGAAATAAAAAAAAAAGTTAGATTTTTTAAATAATAAATAATTAATGAAATAAATAAAAAAAAATTAAACAAAACTTACTGGCCGCCCTCTAACGATAGGCGAATCCTTCCGGGAATAGAAGTCTCCATGGACTCCTGCGCCGGTTCGCTATCCTCATACTGGATGATCGTGTCAGGGGTATCCCCGAGACGGACATCATCCTCCTGAATAGGGGGCTGACTACTTGAGCTGTTGGCACTAGGTGTGTCAAAAGGTACTGGAGCGTGTCTATGAGGAGCCATGATCTACAATACAATAATTAATTAATTAAAATTCTAAACTAAATTATAATTAAGTAATTATATAATTAAATACTAATTTCATATTACATAAATTGAAATAAAATTAACTAATTACATATTACATAATTCAAATAAAATTAACTAATTACATACATTATATACGAATTACACATAATTAAGATAAAATTCTAAACTACATTATAATTAAGTAATTATATAATTAAATATTAATTACATACATTATATACGAATTACACATAATTAAGATAAAATTAATTAATTACATATAATTAATTAAAACTAACTAATTACACATAATTATAATAAAACTAACTAATTACATACATTATAAAATAAATTTAACTAATTACATACATCCTAATTACATACATTACCAAATTACACAAAATTAAATTAAAATCAACTCATTTGAAACTTAATTAACATACTAATAACATGCTAATTATTGAATTTGACGAAACTTACTCGAATTTGTTCAAGGATGGAGGTTTTGAGAGAGAGGAAGGATTTGTCGAGAAATTGGAATAAATTTACAAAGAGAATCGAAGGAAGAAGAAATGGAGTTGAGAGAAAATAAGGAAAATGAAAGGAGAAATGGTGAAAATGGCAGCCATGGTGCTGTTTTAAACGTGAATTAATGACGTAATGCGTCGTTAATCACTTAAAAAACCGTCGTGCGTGTTTTTGTAACGATGGAATCCATCGTTCACGCTATGAAGAACGTCGTCTATGTTCTTATCCAGATGAACAACACGACGGAATTCATCTCTGATTGCATAAAGACGACGCAATGCGTCGTTATAAGTCAACTTCAAATAAAGTCAAGGTGACTTTTTATATTCCTTAATGACGAATTGCATCGTCTAGCCTGCCAAAATTTTCGTGAAATTTTTTATCTTCGCACCTTATTAATTACAAATAACGATGCCTTTCATCGTCCATGAATATGAAAAGTCACCCAAATTCTATCCGTTATAATGACGGATTCCATCGTTATTTGACAAGCCAACACTTAGAAAAATTTGAACACCCTTCTTTGTGAGCTTAACGACGGATTCCATCGTTATTTGACAAGCCAACACTTAGAAAAATTTCAACACCCTTCTTTCTCTGTGAGCTTAACGACGGATTCCATCGTTACTTAAGCAGTGATTAATTACCATCACTAGTCAGTCACTTCAAATTGACAGAGATCATTCAAAGCTGGGTTCTCCTCTCCAAGAAATATTTTTGTTTTCTTTTTTATATTTGATTAAATCATAAATATATTTTAGAAAGTTTGTAACAATATCTAGAAACATTCAATTATTACCCCCCGTTACAAATAAACACTTCAATCATCATCGTCATCAGAATCATTGGTCTTTTTGAATCAATGTTGTCTTCTTCAGTTTCTTCTTCGTTTGTTTCATCTGGAGAAGAATTATTGTCATTTTCATGTGGAACATACACACTCTCTTCATCAAAAAGTGTCTTTGATGCATCATTCAACGGACGCACAGTGTCAGGATTAATACCTTCATCGATTTCACGATTTTGCACTTCATCCTCCTGGAATGCTACGTAATTCTCACTATTTTTATCAGTGAGGCTGTCATCTATTATCATTGGTCTTACTTTACAAACGACTAACCAATCAGATAAATCTCGATGGTGAGCAGGATTATTTAAGTAGTAAACCTGAATTGCTTGTTGTGCCAAAACAAAATGATCTTGCAAGTGCATTTGTTTTGTCCGGTTCACCTCAATAATTTTAAGATTGATATTATTGCGAATTTCACCTCGTTGCGTTATTTCAAACCATGTGCAGTTAAAACCGATTGTACATTTAAGACTCGGACCTGCAAACTGAAGCTCAATAATCTCTTCAATGATTCCATATAAATCTTCTGCATTATTCCCGAACACTTGACCCTTTATACATACGCCACTGTTGTTTGTTGCTCGGTTCACTGAATGAGCATTGGTTTGAAATCTGTAACCTTGAACCAGATAACCAGTGTAAGATCTTGCAATTCTGGATGGACCTTTTGCGATCCATATTATACATTGATCATCGATCGGAATTGTGGGATTGACAAGGTAATTATAAAACCAGGAACGAAAATGTTTATCAATGATGTTCCCTTCTTCTGATTCAGTAATACCGAGATGTGATGGTCGTATACATGAATTCACAAATAATCTACATAAAATGTATGAATTAATGAAAATTTAAACAAAATTATTCATGTTAAATTAAACAAAACTTAATGAATTAGAAAAACTTACTCAATATATGGCTCTACTTCCGCACAGTTGCATAATAAATAGTCTGGACGACATGGTACTCCTCATCACTTAAGTTTCTCCACATAGATTTGTCTTAACCTTTGCCTGGTATGATAAACATATTCAAATCGTTCAAGTCTACATCTTCTGGAACATTATCAACCACGTTACGGTTCACTGGGCGAAACTGGCCGACGATATGTTAATCGAAGTAATAGGAAAAGAACGTAGTTGTCTCGTGTACCAGGTACGCATTACAAATCGATACTTTCACTCGTGCTTTATTTCCAACAGTTTTCTTCAATCTATGCAGATATCTTGAATATGTGCAGTAAAATACAGCTAAAATTTAAATAATATATATTTAAATATATTAAAAATGGTAATTAACATAATAATATTTTACCTTTCAAACGGGTACATCCATCTGTATTGAACAGGGCACCCAAGTAGTGCCTCATACAGTAGATGAACAGGAAGATGCTCCATCGAATCAAAAAATCTGGGTGGAAACATTCGCTCCAGTTTGCATATTATAACTGGAATCTCTCGGTTTAATGATTCGATTGTTTCCCGTGTTAAATCTGCACATGTCAAATCTCTGAAGAACACACTTAACTGCGTCAACGGTTCCCAATGTTTTTGTTCGAGGAACGATCTGAATGCAACAAGCATCAATCGTTGCATAAAAACGAGACAATTGTGACTTTTCATTCCGAAAACATTATGACTCTGCACGTCAATGCATCTCGAGAGATTAGAAACGTAACCATCAGGGAACTTAATCGATCGCATCCATTCAAATAGTATATTCTTCTCTTCTGTATTTAACATGTACTTGGCTTTGGCGTAGTGCCCATCTTCATCCGGCTCTAACTCTGGGCGACGACATATTTTTGGGATGTCATATCGTGCCTTCAGGTTGTCTTTTGTCTTATTCTGCACATTTAAAACTGTATTGAAGAAATTGTCGAACACGTTCTTTTCGATGTGCATGCATCCAAGTTGTGCCTGATTAGTAAATCTCCCCAATATGGTAAATCCCAAAATATACTTCGTTTCTTCCATCCACCGTTTTTACCAGCGGCCTTGTTTGCAACCTCAGCACCTATTTCAGTAATTTTTTTCATGCCAATAGAATCTAACCCATGTAATATTTCGATTCCGCTATAAACTCGGGGTAGTCCTTGGTTGCGTGCATTATGACCCTTATACCAATCTGTGTTGTTTGATCGAAACAAATGGTCACTCGTTAAAAATCTTCTGTGACAATCGAACTAACAAGTTTTCCGTCAATCTTTCAAAGAGAAAGCTCCAGTGTCAATCTTGCAATGAAGACAAGAAAACTTTCCGGATGTGCTCCAACCTACGCTAAGTTTATATTAATTATACATATTATTACGCAATAAAAATAATTTATAATTAACAAGCTATCGTGCTTACCAGATAACATTGAATATGCCGGGAAGTCACTTATCATCCAAATTACTGCGACTCTCATACATAAATTTTGTTTTCTCGATACATCGTAAGTCAACGCTCCATTATTCCACAAATTAGTCAGCTCTACAATAAGAGGTTGGAGGTAGATATCTAACCTTTGTTTTTGACTCTTTGGATCCGGTACGATAACCGTTAATAATATAAAACAGGATCTTTCGTACACATCAATGGAGGGAGACTATAAGGTGTCAACATAACATGCCATAGAGAGTATTGTGCACCAGAAGCGCCGAACGGGTTAAAACCGTCAGTACATATCTCACATTTCTAATCTTACTTGCAAATTCTATGCTTCCATGCGTCAGCATCAGATGGATGGTTCATATGACCATCCTCTTGAGAATGCTCGTAATGTCATCTCATATGAGAAGTCGTGACTTCTGATGCATACAATTGTTGAAGTCGAGGAGTGATCAGTAAATAAAACATACGAGTGTGTGGAATCAGAGTGTGTTTACCTTGTTTATATCTCGGATAGAAATGGAATTTACAATTATGAAGGCTTAAATCTCCATCACCCCAGAATATCATGCATCCGTTCGGGCAACAATCAATTTTCTCAACAGTCAACCTGAGACCCTCCACTAATTTTTTCGTGTCGTATAAACTTTCAAGCAGCGTGTTGTTCGCAGGAGCGCAATGATGAAACCATTGTGCAATCGAATTAAAACCTTTCTCTGGAATATGATATGACACTTTTATATTTAGAAGCTCCGTAGCTGCAGCCAGTTGACTGACATCACAATCTGGGTACAATGACATACTTGCTGATTCGAGCATATGATACATTCATTACGCTTCTGGATTCATTTCCTCCTCATCCTCTAGAATACTTTGATTATCTTCTTGAGTATGATTAAACGTACCTTCGTATATCATATGCTGCAATCTGTCCATACTCTTGCTGTCTTTCATCACGATCTTCATCCAAATTCGGTACAACATTTGAGCTACTTCCTTGGTAAAACACGGCTCCCTCCAACACTGCATTATATTGATCGACATACTCCCCTTAATAAACCCACTAGAAATAATTCTCCACAAACCCACGACTATACATGTGTTATTTCACATCAAATGGAGAATATAACTTCTTATTTTTACATTTTCTGCAAGGACATCGTATCATTTTTCCATTACGATCAAAATCCTCCGTACTTTCACAAATCTCAACGAACTCTTTAACCCCTGCTACGAATTCGTCGTTCAAATAGCCTTCTAAGAGACGAACATACATCCATTCACGCATTTGTTTAGACAGTAGAACAAACAATAAAAAGAAACAACAAAGTGGTTTTGATAATGAATATTTTTCATTGCTCAAGATGTAAATTTATAAACTATCATACTAGAGACAGAATGTGTCGTTCATTTAGCGGGAGGAATATCATGCAATCCGTCGTCCCGTTGGTGGGAAAGTTTCCTGCCATCTCTTTGGGCGACGCATTCCGTCGTCTTGTTTCGCAGGAAGTTTCGCGTCATATTTCACGACGCAATGCATCGTTTTACTTTTTGGCGGGAATTTTTGATGTCAAGTTTAGCCACGAAAACCATCGTTATGTTCTCACTATTTCTTCCCGCCAAATATCTCCGACCAACCATACGATGGAATGCATCGCTAAAAGTCAACTTTCCAGTTAGCGATGCATTTCGTCGTTATCTTGGGACGCATATTCTTTCCGCCACTAGACCTCTGTCGCTATTCCGGCAGTTTCTTGTAGTGTTAAAAACTTTGAAATGCTTAATAAATAAAAGAGTTTATTAACATCAAAGTACTAGGTATGATTGACACCGTTAACTCTTTTGGTTATTGATGATTTAGAAGTTTTTAAGTGACTGTAGCGTAGAGACTGAAATGAAGATTCCAAAACATCTTGAATTATCCAAATCAGAGTTCAAACGAAGAAGTTATGATTAAAAGAAAATTAATGACATTGAAATTGAGGGGTCTGATTGAAAAAATTTGGAATCACAGGGGTCTGATTTGTCATTTTCAAACCACATGGAGTGTTCATGCATTTGAAACAAACCATAGGGGTCTCATTTGCATTTTACTCTAAATTTTATTCACTTTCACTCCTATTGTGCCCCTTCTAAACTCTAGTTCTAGATCTGTCACTACTCCAAATTATCCTAGGTGTCTCATTTTTATTTGATAAAATATTAAAATACATAAATCAGTCTCATATATTTATTATCTATTAATGTATTTTATATAAATAGAAATAAAACACGTAAGAAAGTCAAAAGAAATTTCTACGGGTGAGGAACACTATCTTCCCCTAACGAAACAAACCAAATCAATTTTAGTTTTTTTTTTTTAAAAAAAGTTTTGTTCAATATTTAAAAAGAAAGAATATGTAAAGCCGTTTGGAGAATTACAAACCGAGATTATTAGTATTCAACGAATACTTAATATAAAAAAGAATAAAAAAAAATCTTATTCAACAAATTTCTCTCCCTTGTCACTATAGATTTTTAGATAAAATAAAAAATAAAATTTAAACTGAGATTTTTTAATTGATTAAGAATATTGTTGAACATTAGAATTAAGGGTTAAATGCATGGATGACCCCTACACTTTAAGGGTTTTTCAATTTACACCTCTACACTTTTAATTTAAAAAATTTCACACTTACACTTTCATAAGCCATCAAAAGTTAAGTTTTCCATCCAAATTAAAAGAAACCAAGTTTTAAATATTTTTTCTATTTTTTTTTATTCAATATAAGATTTAAACCAACCGAAAACTAAAAATTCAACCATTTCGTTCATTTGAACGGTCTTCTCCACGAGGTTGAGGCTGCATCCAGAAGCTTGCGAAATCATCTTTGTTATGGGTGGATTTTCAAGCAACTATACGACCACGTGGCACCCCTCTGGAGGACCACGTGGGATGATCAAAGACGCCCACGTCACCCGTGGAGTGGGCCGGATGAGCACACGCCAGGCCCAACAGGGTGGGTGCCCATCCTGAAAGACCACTTGTAGAGACTTCTAAAGAGCTCGGCCTCCAGAAGAGGACCGTGCACCGAGACGGCAAACTTAACGGGATAAGCACGTGAGGCCTAGCAAAGTGCGTGCTCATCCCTAGAAGACCAACTCACCTGAGCTCAGTAGAGCAGGTGGCCATTCATATAGAAGATGGATAAAGATGGGCTCATAGGCCAGAAGAGGCATGAGCCCACCTGGTGTGGAATCATTTCAACACCAAGGCAAAGAGCCTGGCTGCTCTTCCAAAGGAAGAGCACCGACCACCGAGGCCCTCTCTCATACATGATATGCGATCATCCAATCGAGAGCCGGCACGTGGCCTAGGGCCTACGCCTGACACCTACACGGTAGGGTCATCATTACACCTCTCTTATAAATACCGGAGGAGACCCACTGTTGAGGTACGTTACTTCTACTCCTACTCTGCTCGGCACCACCTCTGGTCTGACTTATGCATCGGAGTGGATAGGCCGGCACCACACCGGTGCTCAGTTGTTTCCTTGTGCAGGTCACCTCTGTGCTAGGTTCCAAGCTGCTCTGCTCACTTCTCACTCCTCTTCTCATTCTTTAAAGTTAGTTGCACAGTCACGGTCCGGGAGACACCCGACCCACAGGTCAGTTCCCGGTCCTCCCATTTTCACGCAACAACAATCTTCATCCTCACTAACGTTGGCGAATCCAGAAACTTGTGAATTGCGAGAACTTCAACGAGCAACTTAAAGGCGATTCAGCCAAACCAATATTGAAATCGCGGTTGAAACGGCTTTTTGATTTGCCGTTTCGAGCGTTCTGAAAATTTCTATGGTAGAAAAATCGATTACTGGAAAATCAGTTCAGTCTGTTACTAAAGTGGAGCGATTGAGTTTGAACCTAGCTCGGTTTGTTTGGATAAAATGGAGCAGGATTCCATGAATGAAGGTTTTGGAGTTCTAAAGTTTCTTCCATTGTTTTAAATTTCTGGAATGTTGTATCCCATAAACTCCTCATCCCGTGGAGAAGAAAAGAAAGGTCCAAATGAAAGAAAAGGTATAATTGAACTTTGACTTTTTTGTTGGGTTATTTCTAACCATGGGTTAGAGAATATTGAATAAAAAACATTTAAAAAAATTTGTTGCTGTTAATTTGGATGGTTTATGAAAATGCAAGGGTGAAAATTTTCAAATTAGAAGTGTAGGGGTGTAAATTGAAAATCAAGGGTCATTTATACGTTTAACCCTAGAATTAATAAAGAACTCTGTTTCTAATTAGCTCTTCCTATAGATAAGTAGGAGATCCGACATGATTTATTCGATTCATCCATAATAATAACAGAAAATATATTAAAAAATTTATTGTATAAGGTATCTTGTCACCTCCCGATGAATCAAAACTGAAAAAAAAATTCAATTATTATAAGATATGGAAAAAAAGAAATGAAGTATTTATAAAATCATAAAGATAAATTTATATCTTTTAGATTTTCGAACTACTGCATGCAGATGCTGCTGCAAATCGTGTGACACTGACACGAAATAGACTTTAACCTGTGGATCTACTAGATGTTGACACGTGTAACAAAATTTAATAAATATTTTATTTATTTATTTATTTTTAAATTTATTTCTTTCTTGGTAGGTGATTTAATCATGAATTGTGCTATGTTGACGTCCCTACCGTTAATCCTCCGTTAATCCTCCGTTAATTATTTAACAGGTTGATGATGTGTCATTATTTTATTCATTTTATATACATAATATATACTTATGTGGCACTTGTTAAATGACTTAGTATAATAAATATATTTTTATATTAGTTAGCACATGTCTCTCTCTCTCTCTCCTCTCTCCATCTTCTTCCTAGATCCCTTTCCCTTCCATGGCAGCAAAAACCATTATCTTCAACAGATCTCTAATCGGCCATGGCAGCCAAAATTAAAGAAATAAGAATTTCAACTTCATCCATGGCAGCGAAAATCATCAGCAATGAAGAAGGGAGCGATGAAAATCTCTATCTTCAACGGATATTTATCAATCATCTCTCTTTCCTACTCTCTTCATCTTCCTCCCCTCACTTCATCCCTGCTATAGCATCACCATGGCCGGAAAACTCAAAACTCAAAACCCAACTGCATGAAAATCAACCTAAACCTAAATCAATATATATAAATAAACGTAGATCTAAATAAAAAGTGAAGTTTTTTCACAAATCTAAAACGAACTCAAACCGAGATTTTTTCTCAGATCTATTGTTAGCGCTTTTGAAGGAAACTCGAATCTTTTATGGGCTAAGCATTTTGACATAAAGTTTCTGGAAACTCGTCATTTAATTTGTCTTCCTCCCTACAAAGAAGATTTACATTGCCCAGTTGGTTCAACCCATTTATTGAGTATCGGCGGTGATTTCAAAGATTTGGGCAAATGAATTGGAAGATTTGGTTTTACTATTTAAATGATTTTGATTTGGTTTGATTATTTACATGATTTTGTGCTGCTAATGAATACGAAGATTTAGGGGAAAAGGAAACACCTAGATTCTTCTCCTCTTAGGCATACAGAAGAACAATAATCAGATAAAAAAACCATAATTTTTCTTATTCTTAGTTATTTGGAGATTTGAAAAAAAACAAAAACCACAATTATTTGAGAAAACTCCAGTTTTTCCATCATTCTTGTTCTTCTCAAAAACCACAACTTTCAGATTTTGATTTTTCTTCTGTTCTATTCCATCAACGTGAAAAAATGAGTTCATAAATTTCTCAATTTCATACCGGACAAAGAGGGTGGTGTTTTGATTATTTTTTTCTGATTTTTATGCTAGATCTGAGTTTGCTTTTAGATCTGCCTTTTGGATTTAAATTCTCTTTAGATCTGCGTTTTTATGTGTAGATAAGGATTCGATGGAGAAGAAGGGTAGAGGAAGAAAATGAAGATGAGAGAGAAATTAAACGCAGATCTCTTAGTTTGATGGAGAAGAATTCGATTTTTTACTCAGATTTCTTTAGTGAGATTTAAATGCAAATTTCTTTAGATCTGCATTTTTTATTTTTCATACATAAGGATTCGATGGAGAAGAAGGGTAGAGGAAGAAGATGAAGATGAGAGAGAAATTAAAAATAAATTTAAAAAAGTGATAAAATGCCACGTCATTTAATGAGATCTCTTAGTTTGCCATGTCAGCGCTCTAGGTAGTGTCACATCATCACTCTGTTAGTAAGTTAACACCTCTCAAACAGTAGGGACGAGATGGTAAAGAAAATGAAAACTCAAGGGGTAAAATTGTTGGTTTTGAAAACTCAGGGACCAAATGGTAAACAAACTCAAAACTCATGGACCAAAAGTGTCTTTTTCCCTTTTAATTAGTTATAAAAAAATAGGGTGAAAAATCAAGATAGCCACTTTTTGAGGTCAAAGTTCGCAAATGGCCACCTTTTGAGAGAATTAGTGGGGTAGCCACCTTTTACTATTCAATTTTTTAAAACACCAAAAGTGCCCCTTTCGTATAGCAGGTATAGTCTGACACGTCTGTATATTGTGTATAGTCTGACACTTCTGACATTTTCTTTTCCAATGCAATTTTTCTTTCTTGATGCATTGTTTCTTTCCAGTTTATGGTATATTAAGTATATTGTTTATAGTTCTTTTGTGCATTCAGTATATTTTGTATATTTTTATTTTTTATTTTGTACTACATATTTCGATTTTAAATCATTTTTGTAGATTCATTTTAGTATATTATTTATATTTGTTTCTCTCATATAAAGTGATATATACATTTGGTATATTGTCTATATCGTCCTCCGGTACGTAAGTGCATTTGACAAAAAGTGAAGGATTTACGTAATATACATGTCATTTAATCTGCAAATGGAAAACGAAAAGAGTGTTAATTTCACAATGTTTAATATACAAAAAATACTCAATATACAAACAGACGAAAAAGAACTGTATTTTATGTATAGTACGTATATTACATATTGTACGACTAACAAAAAAAAGAATATAAAAGAGGGGGGAATGTATATCACGAATAGTACGTATATTACCAAATGTACTACTAAGAAAAAAACAGAACATAAAGGAAGGCCTGTGTACACCAATCCTCGCTATTTTTCGTATATTGTGTATATTTAGGAATGTACATTTTAGTAACCAACATAGTGAACTGAAAAAAACATATAGTTATGTATATTACGTATATTATAGAACTATACATTAAAAAGACATTAGAGAGATGATGAATATAAAAAGACAGTTATATATAGCACGTATATTACAATATATATATTTAAACAGACCACAGAAAAAATATATTACGTATATTACAAACTGTATATTAAGCAAGATAGAAGTAGAACGTATATTACAGACTGAAAATCAAACAGACCACGAAAAATTGTATAATACGTATATTACAGACCATGAAAAATGTATATTACGTATGAGAAAAACACATAGTTTATGTATATCACGTATATTACAAATAATATATTTAAACAAACAAACAAAAGAGTATATATTACGTGTGTTACAAACTGTATATTAAGAAAAACAGAAACAGAACGAGAACCAACAACAATTATGTATATTACGTATATCACAAAAAAGCTACATTTTAAAGAAACATCACCTTAAAAAGATAAATAAAAAACGTATATTGCATATATTACACATATCACAGAAACACTATTAAAAAATTACGTATATTACATGAAACAACAAACGACATACATGAGAAAAAAAATATAAAAAAACCTAAAAAAATAATAATACATTTCATCAATTTTTTGTTATTTTGGTTTAGATATGCGAGATTCGGAAGAAAAACGGTCAAAAATATTTATGAAAAAACGAGAATGAGAAAAAATGAAGGAGAGAGATAGTAAATTAAAAAGTGTAGGAAATTTGTGAGATAAACATTTGTAAAAGATTAAAATGGTGGATTTTTGAAAAAAAAATGAAAGAAGGAGGGAGAGGGAAGAAATTGATATGAAATGGATAAAGAAAATTAGCAGAGAAGGAATAAGAAATGAAATGAAAGTTTGAAAGAAAATGATATGAAATTGATAAAGAGAATGAGGGAGGGAGGGAGGAAGAAATGAGAGAAAAAATGAAATAAATGAGGGTGGAAGGGAGAGAATGGAATATATAGAAAAACATAGGAGAGAAAAATGGGAGGGAAATTTTTTAAAAAAAAATTAGAGAGAGATGAATATTTAAAAAAAAAAAAAGACAAAAGAAAGGGACGGTGGGTGAGGGAAGGGGAGGAGAGAGGAAAGAATGAATAATGTGACATGAAGGGTTTTTTTGGTATTTTTACATTTGCATATAGTTAATATTTTACAAGATAAAAAATGTGGCTATTTGTGTAAAGAGAGTAGAAAATTGTGCTATTGAGATAATTATGCTCTAAAAAAATATCATCTATCAGAATTTCCGTGAAAGTGTCATCCATTTGAATTTCCTTGAATATTCAAAGGTTGAGCTTTTTGCCATGCTCTCAGTTTCTCCCACTAACCAATCATTAATCGGCAATGTTACCAGAGAAATGATTTCCCAAGTGGGAACTCTACTTAGAGAAGAGATTAGTTTGTTATTGGGTGTGGAAGACGAGCTTCAGAATTTGAAAGACTCCATTTTAATTCTCAAAGCAAAGCTTCTTGGAGCAGAAGAGCAACAGACTCAGAATCATGACATCAAGAATTTGCTTGTAAGAATTAAAGGCGCTATGTATGATGCAGATGATCTGTTTGATGAAATTTACTGTGAAGCTCAAAGAACTCAACCCAATAACAAGGTATGTTATTTCATTTCGAAGTCGAATTTTCCGTCTTTTAATCTTCCAATTGCCCATAAGATTAAGAAACTGAGTCAAATTATAGCAAAGTTTAGTGCCAAATTGGTGATTTGAACATTATTGAGCATATTAGAGATGTGCAAGATGAACAAATTAGGAAAAGGGAAACTCACTTTTTGTAGTTGAGGAAGAAATTATTGGGAGGGATGATGTGAAGAATGAAATTATGGAGAAATTGTTTGATCCTTATAATGAAAATAATGTATCGGTGATTGCAACCGTCGGTATTGGAGGATTCGAAAAGACTGCACTTTCTCAATCGTTGTATAATAACGCTCGAGTGAAAAACCACTTTGAATTGAAAATGTGGGTTTGTGTTTCTGAAGAATTTGATGTTAAAAGAATTATTGGGAAGATTATAGAATCGGCAACAAAGAAGAAATCAGATGATGATGTGCAAGATTGGGAAGTGACTAAGAAGAAACTAGATGATTTGCAAGATCTGGAATTCTTACAAACTCAAGAATCGGCAACAAAGAAGAAATCAGATGATGATGTGCAAGATTGGGAAGTGACTAAGAAGAAACTAGATGATTTGCAAGATCTCGAATTCTTACAAACTCAAATGTGTGGAGCAATTGAGGAAAAGAAGTATTTGTCAGTGATGGATGATATTTGGAATGAAAATTATGAAAAATGGATGACATTGGAGCCATTATTGATGGGTGGTGCAAGAGGAAGTAAGTTTGTGATCACTACTCGCAGTAGATGGGTTGCAGATATTGTGAGCCCAATTTCAGTGTTTCATATTGAAGGTTTATCAGAAAGTAATTCTTGGTTATTATTTGAAAAAACAACTTCTAGAAAAGGCAAAAGAGATCAAGCAAATGATCCAGACTTCATTGAAATTGGTGAAGAGATTGTTAAGAAGCTGAATGGTGTTCATCTTGCAATAAGAACCATTGGGAGGGTCCTATACTCCAAAACATCAAAGTTTGAATGGATTTCTTCAGAGGTGAACAACTTTCAACGATTACCCAAGGCGAAAACGACATGATGTCAATACTCAAGATCAGTTGTAATAACTTTCCCACCCATTTAAAGCCTTGTTTTACTTATTGTTCCTTGTTCCCTAAAGATTTTTTTATTGATAAAAAGGAATTGATCAAACTATGGATAGCTCAAGGATTTATCAATCAATCTCAATGTCAGGACAATTCTATGGAGGATGTGGGGCACGATTATTTCATGGAGCTATATTGGAGGTCATTTTTCCAAGACATACAAAGAGATTATATACGAGAGTTTAAAATGCATGATCTCACACAATTGGTTCTAGGTGACGGGCATATCTTTATAAAAAACAGTGATGACCTTAAGAGCATTGACATTAAAAGAACTCGGATGTGAAGGACATTTTCAAATGGAAGATTCCCAAATCGACACTAGAGGCAAAAAAAAGTGAGATCTTTTCTTTTCCCATCGTCACGTAAACTTTATAATTATCGTGTACTGCATAAGCAAGTTTTTGATAAGGCCATCTCATGTTTTGCACATTTACGTGTGCTCAACTTGAGCTATTCTTACATTTATGTAGTTCCGAAAACAATTACAAACAAGTTGAAGCATATCTTGATCTCTCTCATAATATGATATGGTCGCTTTCCAATTCTATCACTAAATTGAAAAGTTTGCAAACGCTTGATCTCTCACACTCTCGTGGGTTGTAATAATTACCAAGAAATACGAGTGATTTGGTGAACCTTAGGCACTTGTGTATAGGTGAATGCTCTATGATTAGCCTTATGCCACAAGGACTAGGCAAGTTGACTTGTCTTCAAACTATGAATTTATTTGTGTTGGGGCATAAATATGCCAGTAGTGAACTCGATGAACTCAAAGAACTTCACAATTTGAGAGGCAAGTTAGTAATTAAAGGACTGGAATACCTACGATTCCAAAAAAAGAAAGCTTTGGTCAGTGGACATGCTGAGTTGAAACGAAAACAAGGTCTGTGAAAAATAGAATTATATTGAAAACCATTTGTCATAGAAATTGGTGAAACTGAAAGTCGTGTTGATGAAATAGTTTTGAACGAGCTCCAACCTCATTCAAATATTCGATTCTTATCTATTCAGGGATATCGTGGAGTCGGATTATCTGACTCGATAAACGCTCTTAAATTTGGTCGAAATTAGTATCATCATTTGTCAAAGACTTCAATATCTTCCACGGTTTCATCAGTATCCTTTGCTTCAATCTCTTCATCTTCAAGGCTTGACTTGGATTGAGTACATAGACAACAATAATAACTCTTCATCATTGTTGTTTCCATCATTGCAAAAACTCTCACTTGTCAATTTGCAACAGCTAAAAAAATGGTTCATTCGGGATTTCATTGCAGAAATCATGAAATCCGGATTGACCAACATTTTTCATTTCCAACACTTAATAGCTTGTCGATTGGAAGTTGTTCTGCTCTTGATATATCTAAGGAAGGCATGCTATGGAAGGAACTTGGAAGCCTCCATTTTTTAAGGCTCAACAATTTACCAGGACTTGTATCTCCCCCAAATGGGCTTCAGTACATGTCTACTCTTCGAATTCTTGAATTGTCAAGGTGCGAAAAAATTTAACGACTTCACCTGAATAGATTGGCAGTCTCGCTAGTATTGATTATCGACGAATGCAAAAAGCTAGAATCTTTGTCGCAGGGAATGCGTCACCTTACTTCTTTACAGAAATTAAAGATTGCTTATTGTCATGGAAATTTAGTGAAAAGATGCATACAAGAAACTGGTGAGGATTGGCCTCTGATTGCTCACATTCCCAAATTAATTATCTATTGAATAAAATAGGAAATAGGTGAGGATACTTGTGATATTGTCATGTATTGTTGATGATAAGTGATCCAAATTCTATTTTTTTATTGACTCGAAAGCCCGGATGTGACTTTGTACCATTATTGTACAGGCAAATTTATCACGGTACATCTCTTCTTCTTTGTTTGTTTGTTTGTCCTTTTTTTCGGTGCAAGAATTTTTATACACATGTTTGTGTTTTTCTATTTCCTCTCTTCTTTTTATCATTTATATTTGAGTACTTTTAATATGTATAACTTAATTAGTTCTATTTGAAATTTAATGGTCTTTTCTCCTCCCCCATCCACCTAACTAAAATTCCTTCAAAACGTATGGTAATTCTGAATCATGCAGTAGTATTATTTCTGGTTTGCAGCAAAAACCATGAGGTTTATCCGTCTTCTCCTTGAAATGATACGTCAATTATTTAACAGATTATAAGGAATGGAACTATTAATTATGAAATATATGATTTTGTTACCTTCTTTTTCTTTTTCTTGTGAGCTTGCAATTATCTTATGTTTTAAAAATATTATTTATTTTTATGAGAATAGCTGTTGACAATAAAATATTATGAAATTATGGTTCAACTGTCACTACAAGAAAAGTGATTTATTTCGACCATTTTTTCCTAAAGTTATTAAGAATCTTTGAAGTTATCATATTTATTGATAATTATTAACAAAGTTGAGAAATCACTACCCAACCAAACCCTTAAAATGACTATACAAAATTTATTTCAAATCTCATAAAAATAGATCAGTATGATGTAAAAATTATCCAAATCCAAGAGCAAGTTTATGATAATTTTTTTATTACTTCATTTCTGTAATTTTCGACCATATGAGCAAGGGAAGACCAAGTATCCATTTGCCCACATGTCACAGCATAAGAAGCTTCAGTTTCCTTTTTATTTTTCGGATTAAAAAAAATATGTGGTAGTCACTAGTGAGTATGACCTTATACTCACATTCCTACGTGTCACTTACCTATTGGATAAAACACTAGTGTAATATATATATTTATTAAAAGAAATTCATGTATTTATTACTATTAGTATATTTTATCCAATAGGTAAGTGATACAGTGACTATGAGTACAAACTCATACTTACTAGTGAATACCCAAATGTCTTCCTTAAAAAAATCCTTAAATTTCTGATGCAAACTTTGGACCATGAATGGCATGAGACAAAAGGATAAAAAAGTCCACTTAAATAGCTGGAGACAGAAAGTGGCACATGCACGGACAGCCTTGCTACATTTAAAATTCAATATTAACAACCAACTGGTTCCAAATAAAATTATATAAATTAAAAAAAAATAATCAACTTGTCCAATTTTAAATTCAGAGCTCTAATTTATCAATTTTATTATTAAAAAATGGTTTGTTTTTAGTTATTAAATTAAATTATTTTTTTCAAAAATATAGGAAAGTTGTTGACTTAAATTGCTTGCAAACAAAATATAAACTGATGGGAGACATACTGATACATGTCTTGAAGATCATTTCATTACACAGCATTTTGAAAACTTGTTTTTCTCTTACACGCCTTTGAGATTTTTTGGTAATATGTCTCAAGAATTTCTCTCCAATCTTACAAATCAGATGATGGCTCAAGTAGCTCATCTACTTAGCCAAGAGATCAGGCTTCTATTTGGTCTGGAAGATGAGCTTGATGAGTTGAAAAACTCCATTTCAAAACTAGGAGTAAAGCTTGTTGGAGCTGAAGAGCAGCAAGCTCATAATCAAGATATCAAAAACTTTCTCATCCGAATCAAAGATGCTATGTACGATGCCGATGACTTGTTCGATGAATTTTACAATGAAGCTCTTAAGAGAAAGCCGAATAGAAAGGTATGTTCTTTCTTTTCCAAATCAAATCCGTTATGCTTTCGTCTTCCAATGGCTCATAGGATCAATAAACTGAGGAAACTTATCGATAAGTTTAATGCGGAAATTAGTGAGTTTAACGTAATTGAGCATATTAGAGATGTGCGAGATGAACAGATTAGAGAAAGGGAAACTCACTCTTTTGTACTTGAGGAAGAAGTTATTGGGAGGGATTATGAGAAGGAAGAAATCATAGGGAAATTGTTTGATCCCGATGTTGAAAATAACGTATCTGTGATCGCAATTGTCGGCATTGGAGGATTTGGAAAAACTACCCTTGCTCAAGCGTTGTATAATAACACTCAAGTGAAAAACCACTTTGAATTGAAAATGTGGGTTTGTGTCTCTGAAGAATTTGATGTTAAAACAATTCTTGGAAAGATTATAGAATCAACAACGGGGAAGAAACCAACTGAAATACAAGATCTAAATTCCTTGCAAAGTCAAATGCGACTAGAAATCGAAGGGAAAAAGTATTTGTTGGTGTTGGATGATGTCTGGAATCAGAATGATAAAAAATGGATGGCGTTGGAGCCGTTATTGATGGGTGGTGCAAGAGGGAGTAGGATTCTCATCACTACTCGCAGTCAAAGGGTTGCTGAAATTGCGAGGCCGATTTTAGTCTTTCCTATAGAACGTTTATCTGAAGGTAATTCTTGGTTATTATTTGAAAAAATAGCTTTCAGAAAAGGGGAAGGAGATCAAACAAATGATCCAAACTTCATTGAAATTGGTCAAGAGATTGTTAAGCAGTTGAATGGTGTCCCTCTTGCAATAAGAACTATTGGGAGGGTGTTATACTCCAAAAAATCACGGTTAGAATGGATTTCGTTCAAAGATAATGAACTTTCAACGATTATCCAAGGAGAAGGAGGCATGATGTCAATACTCAAGATTAGTTACAATAACCTTCCAACCCATTTGAAGCCGTGCTTTGCTTACTGTTCCCTTTTTCCAAAGGATTTTTTGTTTGATACAGATGAATTGGTTAAACAATGGATAGCTCAAGGATTTATCAATCAATCACAATGTCAAGGAAAATCTATGGAGGATGTGGGCCATGATTATTTGGAGGAACTATATTGGAGGTCACTTTTTCAAGAGATGCAAAGGAATAATGGTAAACAAAAGTTTAAAATGCATGATCTTATTCATGATCTCACACAATGGGTCTCAAGTGGTGAGCACATCCTTTTGAAAAATAGTAGTGATCTTCAAAAGATTGACATAAGAGCTCGACATGTCTCATTTGATGATGGGTTCGATTTGAAAAAGGAGATTCCCACCTCGATACGTGAGGCAAAAAAGTTGAGATCACTTCTATTTCCACCAAAGAATTCATATTTTCAATTTTCATTGAATAATCAAGTTTCATTGAATAATCAAATTTTTGGTATGATTATCTCATGTTTTGCACATTTACGTGCGCTCAACTTGTGTGATTTAGGTATCTGTATTGTTCCAGAATCAATCAACCAGTTAAAACAATTGAGATATCTTGATCTTTCTTCAAACAACAATATAAGTTTGCTTCCCGATTCTATCACTGAATTGAAAAGTTTGCAAACACTTGATCTCTCCTATTGTGAAAAATTACAAGATTTACCGAGAAGTACGAGTGATTTAGTGAACCTCAGGCATCTCAGTATAGAAGGAATTGATTTGAAGCATATGCCAGAAGGACTAAGCAAGTTGACTTGTCTTCAAACTATGAACTTGTTTGTGTTGGGGAAGGAAAACGGGAGCGAACTCGACCAACTTAAGGGGCTTGACAATTTGCGAGGAAAATTGGAAATAAAAGGATTAGAATTGTTGCGATTGAATCCAACGAGAGCTCTGACGAGTCAACATGCCGAGTTAAAAGAGAAAAAAGGTCTCCAAAGTATAGAATTAAGCTGGGAGTGGTCATTTAGCTCAGAAATTAATGAAGTTGAAAGTTGTGTTGATGAAACAGTCTTAGACAACCTCCAACCCCATCCAAATATCGAAAGCTTGCGGATCCACGGATATAAAGGACTAGTGTTATCCAACTGGTTAAACTCTCTATCAAATTTAGTCGAAATCACTATCAGTGATTGTGAAAGACTGCAATGTCTTCCACAGTTTGATCAATTACCTTTATTAAAGTATCTTCATCTTAGTGACTTGTCTTCTATTGAGTTTATATTCAACACCAGTGGCTGCTCTTCATCAACAATCTTCTTTCCATTGTTGGAAACTGTCTCACTTCGCCACATGCCTGAACTAAAAAAATTGTGGATGGGGGATCAACATTTTTCCTTTCCACGTTTTCCAGCATTGACGGATTTAGTGATCGAGAGTTGCCCCAAACTCGATATGTTTAACGACATTGAAGAGATGCAATGGAAAGCACTTAAAAGCCTTCGTTGTTTAAAACTCCTCGAATTATCGGGGCTCGTGTCTCTCCCAAATGGGCTTCAATATGTATCTACTCTTCAAGACCTTAGTTTGATCTATTGTAGAAACTTGGAGGCTTTGCCAGAGTGGATTGACAATCTCACTTCACTTTTATCACTGACCGTTACGAATGGTAGTAAGTTGAAATCTTTGCCTAACGGAATTCGCAACCTTACCAATTTACAGAAATTATGGATTGGTGGATGTCAAAAGGATCTAAAGGAAAGATGCAAGCCAGAAAGGGGTGAGTATTGGCCTCTCATTTCTCACATCCCCAATGTAAAGTTGATGGAAATAAAATAGGAAAGACAGTATTAGAAAATCTTTCTCCAACTCATATTATATATTATATTTAAATTTACTACCATAATCTAGACGCGTTGTCATTATTTGGTTAGTTTTGTAATCTATATTGTTTTTTTTTTTTTTGTGAAGTATATTTCTTTTCTAATTTTATCTCATATATATTTTGGAAAAAATTTCATTTAGTCATTAAAATTTTGATTTGTTCTTGCTGCTATATTTCAAAAAGAAAATTTGGCATAGCAAGTTTTCTTACTGACCAACATTAATAAAAGGGTAAAATACCATTTTCGTCCCTGAACTTTCTCTCTGATTTCATTTTCGTTCTTAAACTTTCAAAATAACATTTTTCGTCCTTGAACTTCATGATTCGTTTCGTTTTAGTCCTTTCGTCTGTTTTTTTCCGCCTAGCATATGAAGGGAGGGCTTGTGTGACGTGTAATTGATGATGTGATATAATAGAAATATGCAGTGAGGTTAAATGACATTGAAACTTGAATTTACACATTTGGGTTAATCTCATCATTTTCTTTTTAATTGCATTCGTAAACCTCAATATATATTCGTTTTCCACATCATTTAACCTCATTGTATATTTATATAATGTCACATAATCAATTACATGCTATATAAGTCCTTCGGTAGTGTCTCTGACGGAAAAGCACAAACAAAAAAACTAAAACGAAACGATTCATAAAGTTCAAGGACGAAAAATATCATTTTTAAAAGTTTAGGGGACGAAAATAAAATATAAGTGAAAGTTGAGAGACTAAAATGGTATGTTACCCTTAATAAAAATAAAAAGTATATCAAGCTCATTTTGACAAACAGTAAGCTCAACATTTTGATTAAGCTCATTTCAACATCCATGTGTTTAATATCAATGCAACTCATCAATAAAAATAAAGTGTCCTCTTAATTAATTTATTTTTTTGTAAGTAATTTAATGATGGATGAAAAATCAAAGTAGCCACTTTTTGGATTCAAAATATCAAAATAGCCACGTTTATTTAAAAAAAGTTTTTATGTAGCCACTTTTACTATTCAATTTTTTAATATACCAATTTTGACCTTTTCGTAAGGCAAGTATAGTCTGATACCTCTGACACGTATAGTACGTGTAGTCTAACATTTCTGATGTTTTTTCTTTTCCAATGCAATTTTTCTTTTCCAATGCATTTTTGTTCCACCGGTTTTTAGTATATTTGGTATAGTGTTCATAGTTCATTAGTGTATTTAGTATATTTAGTATTTTTTGTGATTTTTTTTATGTTTTGATTTTATTCTACATACTTTGATTTTAATTCAAATTTTTAGATTCATTTTAGTATTATTTATAGTTTCCCGTCTCATGAAAAGTGTTTTGTACATCCAGTGTATTGAGTATATCGTCTTTCGCATCGTAAGTGTATCTGAGAAAGGTGTGGATGTACGTAATCTGCAAATGAAAAACAAAAGAGTGTTAATTACATACTTAATATACAAAAAAAATACTTAATATGCAAACAAAACAAAAAGAAATATATATTATATTACGTATATTACAGAATGTACATCAACCACTCATCATTTCGTATATCGCGTATATTACAGAATATACATTTAGTAAAACAATATAGTAAACTGCAGAAAAACACATGATTATGTATATCACGAAATATATATTTAAACAGACCACAAAAAAGTGTATATTACAAACTGTATATTAAGCAAATAAAAGCAGAACGAACAACAAAAACGATTATGTATATTGCGTATATTACAAAAAAGTTACATTTAGAGAAACACTACTTGAAAGATGAACATAAGAAAACGTATATTGCATATATTACATGTATCACAGAAAACACTATTAAGAAATTACATATATTACATAAAACAACAAAGGACAAAAATGAGAAAAAAATATATATATAACTAAAAAAATAATACATTTCATCAAATCCATGCTTATTTTGGTTAGATCTTCGAGATTTGGAACTAAAAACGAAGAAAAATATTTATGAAAAAATGAGAATGAGAAGAAATTAAGGAGAGATATAGTAAATTAAAAAAAGTGTAGGAAATTTGTGAGATGAACATTTGTAGAAGATAAAAATGGTAGATTTTTGAAAAAGAAAGAGAAAGAATGAGAGAATCAATAAAGGTTTGAAAGAAAATTATAGATAATGGATAAAGAAATGAGGGAGAGAGGGAAGAAGAAATGAGAGAAAAATGAAAAACAAAATGAGTGGGAGGGAGAAAATCTAATATATAGAAGAAAAGGGGGGGAATGAGAGGAAAAATATTTTTAAAATAAATATGAAAAGTAGAGAGAAGAGAGAGAATGTGATTTGACATTAAGGGCATTTCTATCTTTTTATATTTAGAGGTGGCTAAAAAAATGAAATAAAAATCATGGCTACTAGGAATAAGGTGCACTCAAATGTGGTTATTTTGATATTTTTACTCTTTACCGATAAGGATGGAATTTAATAAAAATATGAGAGATTAAATTAAAATATATGATAAATAATTTATAGTCCAGATATATATTTAAACCTAAAAGATATTTGTTAAAAGTAGATATTACTCCATACCATGAAAGGTTCACCTACACCCTGTCCACTATTATTACATAAAATTAGTTATAAAAAAAAATCATGGTATAGAATATTTCGTTTTGATTGTGATTTTTATAATTAGTTTAAAAAAAACATTTGAATGAAAAATTAATCTTATTGATTGGAGAGATAATAATTAATACATTTGTTTAATATATAATAATAAATTATTTTAAAATCTACCTCTATTTTGAACACAGGTATACTTTTATAATTAACATAAAAATTTGTAAAATAATTTTTAATCCATTTCATAATTTTATATTTATATTAGGCACGATTTAATTCTAGAAATCTAACTAAATTGACTGAATCAATTATAATAAAAAAAAAATTGATTTTCTTTTTGTTATAAAAAGAATTTGTCAATTTATAATTATAATATATTAAAATGAATTTTTTTATATCACATTCAACAATGTTAAGGTACCACATTAGACAAATGAAGGGATCTAACATTGTTTATAAAACCTAAGGATCACTCTCTCATTACCAATTGGTTTTGAGAAGAAATCTTATTATTATTAAGATGGTATCAGAGTCTAACAAAACTCAAACGAGTATTTGGTCTAAATATAAGATCGGATTCAAGATTAGTAAGTCCAAAAGAGCTACCATCTTAAAGGAGCAAGTTAAGGATCTCACATCATAAAAATAAAAAAGCATAATATTATTTATAAAATGTGATGATCACTCCTATTATTAACAATTGATTTTAAAATAGAAGTTCATGATTATTAAAAACACAGAGCATCTTCCAACTAACCGAATACTCGTTTGAGAAATGGTTGATTTATACTTTTAAGAAATGGATAATTTAATAAACAGGGGCGGGGCGGGAGCTAAATAGGGTTGGGGAAAATGTATGATTTAATATATATTTTTTAAATAAAAAATCAAATTTTTCAATGATAATAGTACATAATATACCATAAAAATAAACAAATAAAACTCTCCATGATAATCCATATACAAATAAACCTAGGAAAATTAAATTACAAGAAAAAAAATTAAAGTAAAAAAACGGGGTGGGGTGTGGTATAAATGGGAGAAGAAAAATTCCCCGCGCCAGCCCCGTTTATTATATGAGGGAAAAAAAATTCCCCCTCCTCGCCCCTGCCCCGAACCCAGTTTGTTTTAATTTTATCACATCTTTAGTCCCCTTTTTATTACTAAGCCCTTGTTTTTTTATACACATCGCCCTAACTTGAATATTAAAACAATAAAAGTGATTTTCATAATATATTTTTTAAATTTGATATCACAACTTAAATATTAATTTTATATTGGTATGTTAAAAGGGGACTAAAGAAAAAAAAACATCCAAATCATCCATCAAATATTCAGTCACAAGTTTAAAATATCATTAGACTTGGGAAAAGGCAATCTGGTGCAGCGCGGTTCTTTGTGAGCTCGATTCTAACAGCCAATATCAACCTGCCACGTGGATAAATCTGGATTTTGCATTTTAATGCCTTTTTCTTTGCTTTTTCAATTGATTTTCTTCACCAATTAAATCATTGCATATTTCTATAATATCACATCATCAATTACATGTCATATAAACCCTTCGTTAGTATCTCGAACTGAAAAACACGGACGAAAGGATTAAAATGAAACAAGTCATAAAGTTCAGGGATGAAAAATGTCACTTTTGAAAGTTTAGGACGAAAATAAAACCAGAGTGAAAATTCAGAGACCAAAATGATATTTTATCCTAAAAAAGAACAAAAGAAGTTATAAATTCTCTTATTATTTATGGGATTCCATTTCAAACCAATTTATTACTCATAATTTTAAAAACGTCACTCATACAATAAATCGTTTACTTAAAAAATAGTTCATGAACATTTATCACAACATGTATAATTCAAAGATATTTTTAACTATTTTATTCCTTCTAAAACAAAACATATAAAAAACGGATCCCATTAAACAATTAGTTGAAAAAAATTACATATCTTTTTTTTAAGTTTTTCCTATAAAAATGTCGACTTCTTCCATTATTAAAAGCTCAATTAAAAAAAAAATAAAGCTAGACGGTTTTTTTTTTTTCCCTCCTCTAGCTTCCACATGTCATAATTTTGATGCTTTTAAGCATCCTTGACTGCTTATTTTTAAGCAACCAAGTTTTATTCTTATTGTAGGGTAGGTTATAGCGCACAGAATAAAAAGTCTCCGTATCAATCCTAACTCATTTGGTCTCATCCCTTTATTTTTTTTACCTTAACTATTTTAAGAAATTTAATTTAATTTCAACCGTTAGATTATAATTTTAAATATCAACTATTAATTTTTTAATCACACTTAAACAAATTTAGATTTTTTTTGTTAAATTTAACATTTCTAGATAATTACATTGTGAAACTTCGTATTGATTCACTGTGATCACATTTCTTTCATTGTGACTGTTGTTCTTCAAATGTTACTCAAGTAAGTATGATTGTCATTTTATCTTTTGAATGTGATTGTTCTTGATGTTATTTAAATATGATCATGTTCGTAATTGATTTTCTTTTATGGATTAAATGTAATCGTTGTCTTTTGAATGAGATCGTTCTTTTCTTAAATGTGATCATTCTTGATCATATAATTTTATAATGTGATCATCGTTCTTTATATTTGTTTGTAATTTTTTAATATAATTAAATGTGATTGTCGTTTTTTGAATGTGATCGTTCCTTTTTCAAATGTGATCGTTCACTTTAAATGTAATCATTATTTTTTAATCATGATCGTTGTTTTTAAAAAATATATGTTCATCATTTTTTTTAAATGTGTGGTTAAACGTGATCATTGTCATTTTTTTTAAGTATTTTTAATTGATATTAGTGTGAACTTCAATCAA
The DNA here is from genome assembly GCA_028015215.1 of Gynostemma pentaphyllum. Lineage (NCBI taxonomy): Eukaryota > Viridiplantae > Streptophyta > Magnoliopsida > Cucurbitales > Cucurbitaceae > Gynostemma > Gynostemma pentaphyllum. The sequence goes on along the minus strand of CM051353.1, from coordinate 47,752,815 downwards.
TACAATCTCTTTTTTTTTTCCTTTAAAGTCTTGAACCTGTCAACAATTACATTTTGTTATAACATAATATACTAGATAAATTTCATTATTTTAATATAATATTCATTAAATTATTCAAATAAAAATTATATACAATTGATAAAATTTAAATACAATTAATTATTTGATAGGATTGATTAACTTATATAAATGGTGATCGTTGACTCTCTCAAACTTAAACTTGTGATCTACTATTCATACATATGATTGTATACTCACTCAAACTTATCACTATCGTTCTATACATGTGATTACAAACTCACTCAAAATTAAAAGTCATGATCGATTGTTTTGTATATGTGATCATGTTGAAACCAATTAAATTTTTTATTCGTGATCTCATAATGTAACGACCCGACCCAAAATAACCAAAAATAAATAATAAATAATGACTCATTTAAAATATAAATAAATCAGAGTAAAACCAAATAGTTGCGGAAGCATTTTATTTAATAATCAATGAAATGATAAAAACAAAACATTGTTTGTGGTGCCAATTTAAAGAATAAATTCTAAATAAAATAATTAAATGAATAAAATAAACCAACTAAAATTTAAAAGAACCATAAAACGTAGTTCTCGAAAACAATGAAATAAGACAACTCCTATGGGCCTCCATGTGTAGCGCCATCCTCGTCACTCACCATAATTACCGTCTATAATGTTACCTGCAAAATAAAAGTTTGCAGGGCATTCAAATACCATGAGTTTTTTGCTCAGTAGATTAATTCTCAACTCAAATAAGTAAATCAAATTCAAATAATCTCATATCTATAATAACTTATGGATACTCGTCCATTTCTACCATTTATTAATAATTAGTAGGTACTTAGCCTACAACATCTATTAATTTATACTAAATTTTTACATAGGTATCATTGTGGAATACGCGACCACAAATGATATGCCATACTATTCAGCTTGGAAATATGTATCAAGGCAAGCCATGATACGTGCTAGTATTCAGCTTTACAAATTTAATATGATTTCTATTAAAGTCAATAATAATTAGTAGGTACTTAGCCTACAACATCTCTTTGTTATTATTAAATTTGCATATAGGTATCACCACAGAATACGCGTCAATAAGTGGTACGTGCCATGCCATGCGCTTGAAAATATGAATCATAGTGGGGTATAAGGCCACCCATGATACATGTCATGGCATCCAGCTCTACAAATTTAATAGGTGTTTATTATGTTCAACTCGAGTTATAACATCTAGGGGCACTAACTATCCACCTATCAAATTCTCAAACATTATAAATAAAGAATATAAAAGCCACATACAAACAAGTCATAATAAGCATATAATAATATTTTAAGTCCATAAAACATCTCCTAAAATCACCCTAATAATTCTACCATAAAACAAGCAAACCAAAGAATTCAATTTGAACTTCTAAGTAGGAATTAACCTACCTTAATTGCAAATTAAAGTAGCAAACGAGCTCGAAATAAATCTAAAAGTACCCCTAATGATGCCCAACATTTGTAATAATAATAATTTAAGGTTAAATTGGAAAGAACCGGGCTAACGGGATGAAAACAGGCTTAAATTGAGCTAAAAATAGCCCGGAACAAGTCTGGACCAGCTGAACCGGTTCAATTGAACCAGCCCAGCCAGTCCAACTGGACCGATTCTTCAACCTCCAAGAGCACGCAGCACCTAAGAAAAACGCAAACTTGCATTTTTTTTTTTAAAAAAAACACTCACCAGGAGAAGACTAAGACTGAAAGGTGCTGGAAATCGAAACTTGATGATGGACTCGGCCAAAAACTATCCAAAACTTGAAGGACAGCAGCGTTGGAACCTAGTTTCTGAGAGAAAGAAACCCAGATTCCGGAAACCTCTTGAACTGACAAAACCCACTGTAACAAAGACAAATTTACTACAGGTCTTGACGCAAAATTGGAAAGAAATTGAAAGAAAACAAAAGGATCATAAACCTCAAAGGATTATCAAAGACAACCGATTATTTTACTTGATTTCCCAGTGGCTCGAGCGTGAACTCTGACGAAGAATTAAATTGGTGAAAAACTGAGGTAACTTGGGTCATTAACAATGGGAAATGAATGAGAAAAGAAAGAACATGAATGAGATAAGCTTACCTAACAAATTCGTTGAAGATTGGTGACGTTTTACAACAAGTTTTCCGGCAAGGGTACACTAACGGTGGCAAGGTTATGAGAGACAGTCAAAAGAGAGTTGTGATAGTTTGACCTAGGTTTTCGTGAGGCATTAAATACACATTGGCTAGAAAAAGACTTAAATACCCTTAGTTAAATCAATGACAAGAAGGGTATAGATGGTATTTTAGTCATATCTTTTTATTCGGGACTCGGATTAAGGAACGGTCAAATGCGTTGAACTCGTAACGACATGATGGTTAAAAATAAATTTAAATAAAGTCATTTAGATTCAAATTGAAGAAAATGACTAAAATGCCCTTACGTGAAAAACCAGGTTGCTACAATCTTCCCTCCTAAAAAAAACTTTTCGTTCTTGAAAAGTGTCACTACTACTAGAACAAACATGGTACTAGCTAACGTCACATCCTTGTGTTTTTTAGTTGTGTCTTCAAACTTCTGGTTTCAGCACAAAACTTTAACCATCTCAAACTCGATGTCTCCCACAGTTATAACGTAAACTGTAATTGGAGTCAAACTACTCTCAGAACAATTGTTATTCACCACACTGGCTAGATTAAAGCAATAAGATCTCACTTTTCTTTGTCCGCCTCTAAAATAGCATGATTGGGAAACAACCAATCCATGTTAAGTATGACATCAAAACAACTGATACTAAGGACTATAAAAGTTGCACTTAGTTGGAACCACACAACACAATCAAACCCTGACCTAACACTCTAACTGGGTAACAAAGACAGTCCAACTGGTGTAGACAAAGACACTCAAAGCCTAAAGGTTCTAATTCAATGGCAACATGTCTCACACATATATAAGATATAAAATAAAAACAAGAACAAAAGCAATACAAAATCCAGATGTCTCCCCTAGTAATAGTAAAATCATACCCTTCTATGACGAGGCGGAGGAGGAAGGGCTTTGGAAGATGGCCTCTGATTAAGTGGAGTCGTAGTAGGGTACTGAGCAGCAATGAATCCCACTTTGTCGCAAGTAAAGCGCTTCATCTTCATACATAGTCCCATATGATGTTTCAAACAATGGCGACACTATGGATAACTGTGACCCTGAGACTGACTATTCTGAAACTGTTGATTGTCTTAAATCTGTCTCGGGGCGAAATCCTGATTATGTTGATTTTCTGGCTGATCAAACTTCTTTTTCTGCTCAGGCGTCATCCCTTAAGATACTTGTTGTCGGTTCTTGACAGAACTACCCTTATCCAAAAACAATGCAATACTAAAAGCAATAGCGTAAGTAGTGGGAAAATTATCTTCCATCTTCTTAGCTTAGTATCTAATTGATTAAAAGCAAAACAAGATAATCTGTCAAAGTCCATCTTATAATCAAAAACTGATCTTGACCCCTAAGATAAGGTCAAAAACTCCTTTTTCATCTGGTATTTATAAGTTTTAGGGTAATACTTGCCTACTTATTAGATATTTTCCTTTAAAGGTCTCCCAAGGTATAACGCCACCAACGCGGTCAATAAATCTATCAGTAGAATCCCACCAATATCGAGCTTCCTCTTTCAACATAGAGGTTCCAAAGTGAGATTTCAGCCTCTCAGGAACATTAATCTCCTCAAAACCAGCCTCTAATTGATATACCAATACATCAGCGGCTGCAGAGTCCGTAGACTTCCCATCAAAAGTCTTTATTAAGCTTTTGCGAAAACATAGAAAGAAACCTCACCTCCATAGTCACCCTAGAGCGATATAATGCTGACTCAGGTGCCTACGCTGGTGCAGGTAGAGCTCTACTCACCGTCTAAATAGGCAAGGAGAACTATTTATAAGAGAAAGTCATGACAGGAGCAGGTGCCACAGGAATATCCTAATCTTCTTGTTCTTCCTGTTGATCTCAAGGAATTAGTAGTTCATCGTCATCTGGCACTCTTGCAACACTTCTACACTCATAATTTACCAAACATGGAGGCATTCTGAGTTAGAAACAAAAGAAACCTCTCAGGGTTTAACTTATATAATACAATTTCCATCTTATCAACATAACAATATTAATTGAATATAATTTGATTTATTAAGTTCAAGACATACCTGACACTTACGAGGTGCTACATTGGTCCTAAAAACACTATAAATGTATGTGACACATACAGTCTACAGAACACTTAAACCTAGGGCTCTGATACCAGATGTAACAACCCAACCCAAAATAACCAAAAATAAATAATAAATAATGACTCATTTAAAATATAAATAAATCAGAGTAAAACCAAATAGTTGCAGAAGCATTGTATTTAATAATCAATAAAATGATAAAAACAAAATATTGTTTGTGGCGCCAATTTATATAATAAAATTCTAAATAAAATAATTAAATGAATAAAATAAACCAACTAAAATTTAAAAGAACTATAAAACGTATTTCTCAAAAATAATGAAATAAGACAACTCCTATGGGCCTCCATGTGTAGCACCATCCTCGTCACTCACCATAATTACCGTCTATAATGTTACCTGCAAAATAAAAGTTTTCAGGGCATTCAAATACTATGAGTTTTTAGTTCAGTAGATTAATTCTCAACTCAAATAAGTAAATCAAATTCAAATCATCTCATATCTGTAATAATGTATATATAAACGTCCATTTCTACCATTTACTAATAATTAGTAGGTACTTAGTGTACAACATCTCTTAATGTCAACTAAATTTGTACATAGGTATCATTGTGGAATACGCTACCATAAATGATATGTGCCATAACTATTCAACTTGGAAATATGTATCAAAACAAGTCATGATATGTGCCATGGTATTCAGCTTTAGAAATTTAATATGATTATATATTAAAGTCAGTAATAATTAGTAGGTACTTAGCCTGCAACATCTCTTTGTTATTATTAAATTTGCATATAGGTATCACCGCGGAATACGTGACCACAAGTGATGCGTACCATGCTATCACCTTGAAAATATGTATCATAGTGGGATATAAGGCCACCCATGATACGTACCATAGCATCCAGCTCTCTAAATTTAATAGGTATTTATCATGTTCAACTTGAGTTATAACATCTAGGGGCACTAACTATACACCTATTAAATTCTAAAACATAAAAGTAAAGAATATAAAAGCCACATACAAACAAGTCATATCATATAATAATATTTTAAGTTCACAAAACATCTCCCAAAATCACCCTAATAATTCTACCATAAAGCAAGCAAACCAAAAAATTCAATTCGAACTTCTAAGTAGGAATTAACCTACCTTAATTGCAAATTAAAGTAGCAAACAAGCTCGAAATAAATCCAAAATTACCTCTAACGATGCCCAACATCTGTAATAATAATAATTTAAGGTTAATTTTACGAGAACCAGGCTAACAGGATGAAAACTGGCTCAAATTGAGCCAAAAACAGCCCTAAACCTGTCTAGACCAACTGAACCGGTTCAATTGAACAAGCCCAATCGGTCGAACTAGACCGGTTCTTCAACCTCCAAGCGCACACAACAGCTTTCTTTTTTTTTCTTTTTTTTTAATTTAAAAAAACACTCACCAGGTGAAGACTAAGATTGAAAGGTGTTGAGAATCAAAGCTTGATTACGGGCTCGGCCAAAAGCGATCCAAAACTTGAAGGACAGCGGCGTTGGAACCTTATTTCCAACGAGAAAGAAACCCAGATTTCGGCAACCTCTTGAACTGACAAAACCTATGGTAACAAAGACAAATTTACTACGGGTTTTGACGTGAAATTGGAAAGAAATCAAAAGAAAACAAAAGGATCATAAACCTTAAAGGATTATCAAAGAAAACCGATTGTTTTACTTAATTTCCCAGTGGCTCGAGCATGAACTGTGACAAAGAATTAAATCTGGTAAAAAACCGAGGTAACTTGGCTCATTAACAATGGAAAGCGGTGGAGAAAAAAAACATGAATGAAATAAGCTTACCTAACAAATTCATTGAAGATTGGTGACGTTTTACATCAAGCTTTCCAACGAAGGTACATTGACGGCGACAGGGTTGGGAGAGACAGTCGATAAATTATAGCAATGAATAAGTGAAGCAATAAATAAAAGAGTAGTGGTTCGGTCAAAAACACGGCATGGTCCACTCCCCGAGCACCTCTCGAGAATTTGTATTCAACACTTTTTAAGGGAGCAAGTGCAACCCAATCCTTTTTGCGAGAGCAAGACCAACCTTTTCCATGGAGCAAGGACCCACCTTTTCCACGGAGCAACGACAACCGTTACAACCACTTTTTTAATTAAGGTTTAAGAGTAAACCTTTACGATGCAAATCCTCGAAAGGATAAATATTACAAATATAAATCTCACAAATAGAGAGAATTACTCTCAAGAAATTAGCCTTTAAGATTGGCTAGAAATACATAAGTTTAGCTCTTAAAGTGGCTTATAAAGATGATGAAAAATGAAGAATTTAAGAACTCAATATTCTGGATTTTTCCACTGTATTGTTCCTTAGTAATCTATCATTTTTCGTCCACTTTAAATAGGTAATAATAAAATATTACCATTTTAATTTCCATCATTACCATCCATACATGAAGCTTCATCTTCCATAAAAAAAGTCTTCAAGGTTTGGTGCATGGAGGAGAGAGAGAGCACTCAAAATTACTGATATATGTGCATGGAGGATTGATGGGCGTTGAAACCACCAAAAATAAATACTTACTCTCGGGATTTAGAACTCTGTAGTAATGGTGAGTAAGGTCAATCTCCATAGGGAAAAGAGAATTAAATTAAAGTTAACTAAAAAGGGGGGGGTTTTGAGTTGTTGTTTATAAAACGAAAAATTAAATTAAATTAAAAAGAATAAGAAACCAATAGAGAAAGCTTCCAACTAAAGGTTAATCTCGGTTATGGTTCATTAATTTGATCATCGATTACTAAACATGCATTCCTAAATTCTTCTCTAAATTTGTTGGAAGTCGTCAAAACCAATCAACAACTTATAAGTGCTCTTCCTTAACTTTTCGATAACAAGATATGATCATTGATTATTCCATAATTAATGGATAACCTTAGAATACGATAATAAGATTTAACCCATTAACATCATTAAGAAGAGAAGAACCCAATTCTAACTAACAAACACGGTACGACCAATTCATTTAAGTTAGATCATAAATTCCCATAACATAAATCAAAAAGTGTCCTAATCAATTTATACTATTATGCTACTTATATTAGAACAATTAAACAATTATGGATTTAATGTTCTAACTAACGATATGCAAGATTAACAATTGAACAAAGGGCCCTATTGCACAAGAATTAACTAACAATAAAATAAGCAAAGAGAAAGCATGAATAAAGAGAAAATAGGAATTAAATTGAAGAACAAAACAAATTCATAAACCAAACCTCGATAATCCTCTAGTTGGAATAAGTAATTTAGCTAGAAAACATATTAAAAACTATCTAAAAGTCCTAAGGAAAATAGAGGAATAAAAGGTCTTGAATTAGGGTACAATTGGAGCTTTAAATAGGCAAAAACTAGCCAAAATTGTGATAAAATATTATCCTAATCTGCCGCTAAGCCGAGCTAGCCACCGCCTGCATGAGAAAGGAGTCGCATGCGCGCCGTCCCTACTCAGCCGATCCGCTTCTTGGAGCCGTTGTCTTCTCCCTTATATATGCGGAGCGAAGTATCGCCATAAACAAGCGACATATCGCTCGTTCTTGTACAGCCATGCTAGTGGTTGCTGACATAATTGTGACGTCAGCCCTTCTCTTTCTCTTCAATAGGATGACGTCAGCACAGAGACAAATCAAATTTAAAAATATTTTCTCGTCATCGCGGCGACCGGTCTCACCGTCGCAATGACCACTCTCAGGTTTTTGGGCCAAAATTTGATTTTTCTTCAGACGCGGCGATCGGATCCCATCGTCGAGGCGATTGGTCTTTTTCAACATTAAAATGGGCATAACTTCTTCGTTTTAAGTTCGATTTGAGCGCCGTTTTCACAAACGTTCATGAAATTCAACGATTAACAATATTATGGACATTTAAATCAATTAACGTTCATATTTTAATTATTTTGGAGATAAAACCACTAATAAATACGTATAATTAACGAGTTATCAAGGAGAGAAGATATAATTTCAAATTAGACCAAGACACCCTCTATTTCCATGTGAGTCCAAAATAAAGTAGGGCAAGTTTGTAACTCCCCATGTAGCAATTATTGCTTTAGGAGACAAGCAGGCCACATGGCATGCATAGATCAGCTAGGTAAAAGGTGTTGGGACCTACACATCAGAAAAAGAAAATTTGACTTTATGAAGCTGACTCTACGACTACAGAAATAGTTGTACTCACTTTCATAGCCTTAAATCAAAATGATGGACTGCTTAGATGACGCAATAGTGTGGCTTCTTTATGGACGTTAGATTAGATAAAACGAAAGGTTAAGATGGAGGATGATGTGTGCCGAGAGTGCAATGGTCATATTTCAAATTTCATTTTCTTCTTGAATTAATTTCTACTTCAAAATTCAAGAACCGTTAGATGAGAAGTTTTGACGATTTATCGGCTAGAATAAAAGCTAATATTTCTACCTTTTCTTTTAAATGAAAATTCATAATAAATCTGAGCCACTGATTTCGAAATCCATCTGATCTGACGGTTGAGAATTTGAGCGCACGAAATATATAATAAACTCGCCACATACGATTCGAATGAATTAATTAAAATAATTTCAATCTTCAAAACTTCATATCTCGCTTGTTTGAAGTTCGATTGAGTCGATTCCAATTGCATTGGACTCATTATAATTTTCTCTACACAGTGGACTATAAAACACAAAAAATTGATTAATAACAAAAACACGTTGTTATCATCAAAATAAGAAATAAGATTAATTAACATTGTGAACCCCTGATAAAGCTGGTGGTAAAGCCAAAGTCCCAATCCTCTCCAAAATTTCAAATGGTCCAATGAATCTCGGACTAGATTTTCCTTTCTTCCCAAATCTCACAACTCCCTTCATTGGAGCTATCTTTAGAAACACATGGTCACCAACAGAGAACTCAAGATTGGTCCTCCTCACATCAGCATATCTCTTCTGTCTACTCTGGGCAGTTTTCATTCTTTCTCTAATCAATTCTACTAATTCATTAGTCATTTGCACCAACTAAGGTCCCAAAAGTTTCCTTTCTCCAAATTAATCCCAATGAACTGAAGATCTACATTTTCTTTCATACAGAGCATCAAAAGGTGCCATCTTGATCGTAGCCTGGAAACTATTGTTATAAGCAAACTCTACAAAATATAGTTTTTCATCCCAACTACCTCCAAAATCTAACACACACGCTCTAAGCATGTCCTCCAAGATCTGGTTTACCCTCTCAATTTTCCCATCGGTCTGAGGATGAAAATCTATACTAAACAACAATTTAGTACCCATAGCGCTATACAAACTCTTCCAGAACTTGGATACAAATCTAGTGTCACGATCTGACACAATCTTCACTGGAACTCCATGCAATCTCACAATTTTTTTCAAATACAAGTTGGCCCAAGTCTCTACTAAATAAGTCAACTTCCCAAGTAGAAAATCTGCAGATTTTGCCAGTCTATCAACAATTACCCAGATGACATTATACCCTTTCTGTGTTCTAGGCAAACCACAAATAAAATCTATCGTAATTTCCTCTCATTCCATTCTGGTACATTCAAAGGTTTAAGTAACCATATGGACTCTTCCTTAAGGCTTTTACTTGCTGACACACCAAACAACTACTCATATACTCTACTACATCCCTTTTCATACCAGGCCACCAATAATGTACTTTGGGGTCATTGTACATTTCGGTGCTTCCAGGATGAACAGTGAACATCGAGTTGTGAGCTTCAACTAACACTTCTTTTCTCAAGATTTCATCACTTGGCACACACAAACAACCCTTATAAACCAAAGCACTGTCTGAAGCATAGGCGAAATACCCAAGTAATCCTATTTCAACATCCACAATGTAACCTTTGAGACTTTCATCTGATTTTTGTGCCTCTATAATCCTCTGTCTCAGCAATGGTGTCACAGTCAAATTTTCCATACCAACAGTCACCTCAGAAGTAAGCAACTCAATATCATCTCTATCCATCTCCCACTAAAGTCTAGGATGTCTCGTGACCAAAGATGCATTATGAGCTGACTTCCTACTCAAAGCATCTGCCACTACATTGGCCTTCCCAAGATGGTACTGAATCTCATAGTCATAATCTTTGACTAACCCCAACCACCTACACTGTCTCATACTTAATTCCTTCTGAGTGAAGAAATACTTGAGACTTTTGTGATCTGTGAAAATAATGATCTTTTCACTATACAAGTAGTGTCTCCAAATTTTCAATGCATGAATAACAGCAGCCAACTCTAGGTCATTTGTAGGATACTTCTTCTCATGTTCTTTTAACTGCCTAGAAGCATAAGCTACTACTTTGCCTTGTTGAATTAGCACACAGCCCAACCATTTCTTTGAGGCATCACTGTGAATAGTCAAGCCCCCTGAATCATCTGAAGTCACCAAAACTGGAGCTGAAATCAATTTACGCTTGAGTTCCTCAAAACTCTTTTCACACTAATCGTCCCAATAGTAGGCATCACCTTTTCTGGTTAGCTTGGTCATAGGTGAGGCAATCTTTGTAAAGTCTTGCACAAACCTTCAATAATATCCAACTACAGAAAATTACGAATCTCAGTCATGTTAGTAGGTCGGGACAACTACTAACTGCTTCTATCTTGGAAGGGCCCACAGATACTCGTTTATCAGACACTACATATTCTAGAAATGCAACTTTACTAAGCCAAAATTCACATGTGCTAAATTTGGCATAAAGTTTCTCATTCCTCAATGTAGTCAATACAATCCTTAAATGCTCAGAATGCAACTCCCTAGTCTTTGAATACACTAAAATACCATCTATGAATACTATCATAAACATATCTAGGTATTTCTGAAATACAGTGTGCATCAAGTCCATAAAAGCAGCTGGGGCGTTCGTCAAACCAAAGGACGTTACAATGAACTCAAAATGTCCATATCTAATCCTGAAAGCAATCATAGGTATATCCTCATCTCTAATTATCAATTGGTGATAACCTGAATAGAGATCAATTTTTGAAAACACGGTAGCTCCCTTAAGTTGATCAAACGGATCTTCTATTTTGGGAAAAGGGTACTTATTCTTGATAGTTACCTTGTTGAGCTCTCGTTAATCTATACATAGCCTCATAGGACCATCCTTCATTTTCACAGACAAAACTGAAGCTCCCCAGGGTGAAACACAGGACGTATGAAACCCAAATCTAACAACTCTTGTAACTGGGACTTTAACTATTTCAATTCAGCAGGGGCCATTCTATAGCGTGCTTTCGACAAAGGGGTTGTCCCAGGAATGACATCAATTTGGAAGTCTAACTGTCTAACTATAGGCAACCCAGGTAACTCAACAGGAAAGACATCAGTAAACTCCCTCACTACAAGTACTAACTCCATACGGACTTCTTCTACAGTAGTATCTACCACATTTACCAAAAAGGCCCAGGCCCCTTCTTCAACTAACTTTTTAGCTTGCAATACTAATATAACAACACGTGTTACCTTTCTCTTAGACCCCTTAAATCTGAACTCAACCTATGACAACTTGGCTCAAAATAACCAAATAAATATGTAATACATGACTATTTTGAAAATATGATTAAATCAGAGTAAAACTGAAGAAGATTTGCGGAAGCTTTATTTAATAACCAAATAACCATCTAAACCAAAACATTTATTTTCGGCACCATTGTTCAAATGCTAAATCAAATAAAATAATAAAAATAAACATCCATAAAATAATCGATAAAGTAATCAGAAAAATAAAATATTCAAGTATAATGAAATAATTAAATAACATATCTTAAGGCCTCTTACCGTAGCGTCATCCTCGTCAAACACTGCGGTTCCCATTATTATCACCGTTACCTGCAAAGTAATAGTTTGCAAGGCATTCTAATACCATGTGTTTTTAGCTCAGTAGATTAAATCCAAACTCAAATAACTAAATTAAAGCCTATACATTATAATCATAACACTAATTTATGGATACTCGTCCATTTCCACGCTTTATAAATAATTAGTAGGTACTTAGCCTACAACATTCTCTTATTTTATATTAAATTTGTACATAGGTATAAATGTGGAATACCAACCACAAACTATATGTGCCATACTATTTAGCTTGGAAATATGTATCATGGCAAGCCATGATAACGTGCCATAGTATTCAGCTTTACAAATTTAATATGGGTTCCTTAATATGGTTAATTAAATTTAAATATTCAATATGCTCTAATTATGATATTTAGCCAACTAACAAACATAAACAAAATAAATACAATATTTTCAAATCAACGACACATAATAATCAAGAGAACATCTCCCGAAATTATCATAATAATCACATAACAATTAAACAATCACAAGGAATTCAATTTAACTTCTAAGTAGGAATTAACCTATCTTAATCGTAAATTGAAGTAGCAAACGAGTTTGAAAAATATCCCCCCTAACAGTGCCCAAGACTTGTATAAACGTTAATTTAATGAGAACCGGGCTAACGAGATGAAAACCGGCTCGAATTGAGCCAAAATTGCCCTTGAACCGAGTCCAGTCGGTCCAGCTGGACCGGTTCTTCCCCATGGAGGCAGCACTGAAACGAACATCAAAATTTAAAAAAAAAAAAAAACAAACAAACACACGCAAGCTCACCTTGCTTCCAGTGACCGCTCCAGGTGCTCAACGACGATGGAAAGACGTTGGTTTTGTAGGAAATCGATTGGAAACCACAGCCACGAAGAATTAGACAATAAACGAATTCAAAACTCCACCGAAAACTTCAAGAGCGGCGGCGGATAGTCCAGAGTCCGGCGAGGGTCCGGCGAGCTTTTAAGCGAACAAAGACAACTGAAAACGATGCTTAATAAACAAGGAATTTTAACAAAGACAAAGAGAAATCTACGAGTAATGAATTTATCGAGAATTACCAAAGAGATTGGATCAAATTGATGTCAATTCTTTTGATTTTCTGGCGAATTCAAAAGACCCTTAAGAAACCGTTTCTGTCATCACAAGGCATCCCACAGATTGGTATTGATTCGGAATAATGGTAAGACAAATGATTAGCAAGATAGTTCATAAATTATCTTGCGAGAACTCAAAACGAACACGCACGGCTTTAAGCATGGAACGATTTACATGAGGGAGAGAAGAAGAAAAGAAATATATGAGATTTGACCTAGGTTTTAGTGTCAAATATTAGCTTAAAAATTACGATAATGCCCCTGAAAGAAATAATAGAGTCAAGGACGTAAACGGTATTCAGGCCATAACTTTTTACTCAGAACTCGGAATTGGGCATAGTCAATTGCATTGAATTCATAACGATATGACGGTTAATATTAACTTAAAATAAAGTCATTTAGATCAAAATTTAAGAAAAGACTAAAATACCCTTACCTAAATATCGGGTCGTTACAATCTTCCCTCCTTAAAAGCTTTTCGCCCCGAAAAGCGTTACTTCCGATGAAAAAGGAATGGGTACTTCGCTAACATTTCCTCTTTACGCTCCCAAGTCACTTCTTAAAACTTTTGATTTCTCCACAAAACCTTAACCAGCTCAATCTCCCTGTTTCTCAAAGTTTTACGCTCATCAGCTAAAATCTGAACAGGTACCTCCTCATAAGACAAAGCCTCACTCAAATGTAATGATTCGAAGTCAATTACATGTGAAGGATCTGTAGTATACTTCCTTAACATAGACACGTAGAATATATTATGAACTGCTGATAGAACTTGCGGTAATGCTAATCGATATGCAACTGATCCCACTAGCTTTAATATCTCAAATGGACCAATAAAGCGAGGACTAAGTTTACCTTTACGCCCAAATCGCAGTGATCCCCCAAAGTAAACTCCAAATTTCGACGTCTAGTATAAGCATAACTCTTCTGTCTACTCTGAGCTGTTTTCATCTGTTCTCTAATCACATCTACGGTTTTACAAGATAATCGTACTAACTCTGGCCCCAAAAGCTTTCTCTCACCAACTTCATCCCAGTGCACAGGAGATCTACACTTCTTACCATAAAGTGCCTCGAACGGTGACATACCATTAGTAGTCTGGAAACTATTGTTATAAGCAAACTCAACAAAATACAAATGGTCCTCTCAGCTACCACTAAAATCTAGAGCACATGCTCTCAACATATCCTCTAAAATATAATTCACTCTTTCCGTTTGACCATTAGTCTACGCATGGAAAATTGTACTAAAACACAATTGTGACCCCAAGACTTGATGTAAACTATTCCATAACTTAGAGACAAAACGATTGTCTCTATCTGAAACTATCTCCACTGGCACACCATGAAGTCGAACAATCTCCTTTAGATACACCTTAGCCCATTTCTCAACTAAATAGGTCGGCTTTCCCAGTAGAAAATATGCTGACTTGGTCAATCGATCAACAATGACCCAAATGGTAGTAAAACCCAAAGTTGTGCTAGGCAACGCACTAATAAAGTCCATAGATATCTTCTCCCATTTCCACTCTGGAACACTCAATGGTTGAAGATAGCCTGGAGGTTTTTGTCTCAATGCTTTTACCTGCTGACAAACCAAATATCTACTAACAAAATCAGCTACATCTCTCTTCATATTAGGCCACCAATAATGCTGCTTCAAATCTCGATGCATCTTCGTACTACCCGGATGCACAGAAAAGATAGAGTTATGTGCCTCATCTAATAACTCACTCCTAAGAGTAGTATCAATTGAAACACATAATCGCCCATGAAACAGAAGTGCAGAATCAGTAGAAATAGAATACTCATTAACTTGTCTTGATTCAACTGATGCTATCTTTTCAACCAGCTCAAAATATTCTCTCGGAGAATCTATTATTCGATGTCTCAAAGTTTGCCTCACTGTCAGTTGTGCCATCAGTGCCGTAACCTCTGAAATCAAGACTGATATTTGAGCTTGCTTCCAATCCTCTTGTAACTTAGGCTGAGTAATAACAAGTGCGGATGAATGAGCTGACTTTCTACTGAGAGCATCCTACGACATTAGCTTTTCCTGGGTGATACTAAATATCGCAGTCATAATCTTTTACCAACTCTAACCATCTACGTTGTCTCATATTCAGCTCCTTCTGAGTGAAGAAGTACTTCAGACTTTTATGATCAGTGAAAATCTGAATCTTCTCCCCATACAAATAATGTCTAAAAATCTTTAGAGCATGAATCACTACTGTCAACTCTAAATCATGAGTTGGATAATTCTGCTCATAATCCTTCAACTGTCGGGATGCATAAGATATCACTTTCTCATGTTGCATCAGTACACATCCTAAACCCTTCTTCGACGTATTGGCATAAACGGTAAGACCACCTGAATTATCTGGAACTGTCAACACTGGCGATGAAACCAATCTCTTCTTGAGTTCTTGAAAACTCTGTTCACAAACAGCATCCCAAACAAAACCTTTATTCTTACGAGTAACCTGGGTCATTGGCGACGCTATCTTAGAGAAATCCTAGATGAATCTCCGATAATAACCTACAAGTCCCAAAAAGCTTATAACTTTATCAACATTGGTTGGTTGAGGCCAATTACTCACTGCTTCAACCTCAGAAGGATCTACAGCAATACCCTTCTGTGAAACCACATTACCCAAGAATGCAACTTCTTTCAGCCAAAACTCACATTTCGAAAACTTGGCATACAACTGATTAGCTCGCAAAACTTCCATCACAGTGGTAAGATGCTAAACATGCTGATCCTCTGAGATAGAATACACCAAGATGTCATCTATAAATACGATCACGAAAGAATCCAAGTAATCTCTGAACACCGTGTTCATAAGATCCATGAATGCAGCAGGGGAATTAGTCAGTCCAAATGACATGACCACAAACTTGTAATGACCACACCGGGACTTGAAAGCTGTTTTAGGTATGTCATCCTCCCTGATCCTCAACTGATGATAGCCAAGTCGCAAGTCGATTTTAGAGAACACATAAGCTCCTTGAAGTTGATCGAACAAATCATCAATTCTGGGCAACAGATACTTGTTCTTCACAGTCACTTTATTCAATTCCCTGTAATCGATGCACAAACGTATGGATCCATCCTTCTTCATTACAAACAAAACAGATGCACCCTATAGGGAAATACTAGGTCGGATGAAACCCAAGTCGAGTAATTCCTGCAGCTGAGCCTTCAGCTCTTTCAACTCTGTTGGTGCCATTCTGTACGGTGCCTTAGAAATTGGAGCGGTATCAGGTACTAACTCTATGCAAAAATCTAAGTCTCTGGTTGGAGGTAAACCAGAAAGCTCATTGGGAAACATATCTAGATAATCTTTGATCACCAGCACAAAATTCAAACTGATCTCCGTTCCACTGTTATCCATTACACTGCCTAGATAACCCACGCTCCTTGACTTAGCAATTTTGTGGCCCTCAAATCTGACACAACTTTTGAAGTTGTTCCAGCAATAAACCCCTTGAATATGAAACGAGAAATAGAAGGCAATCGGAACTCAACTTCTCTCTTATCGCAAACAATACTCACATGATTGGCAAACAATCAATCCATACCCAGTATCACATCAAAGTCACTCATACTGAGAACTATCAAAGTTACACTCAGTTGATGACCACACAAATCAGTCTGACCAGATCTAACTTTCTGGTTAGCTAACAAAGACACCCAAGTTGGAGTGGAAACAGATAGCTCAAAACCTAACAGTTCTAAATCAAACATAGCATGCTTCACAAATACATCAGATATAAAGGAATGGCTAGAACCTGAATCAAATAATGCAAACGCTGAATGGCCAAGAATAGATAGTGTACCTGTCACAACGGATCCAGAACCAGTTGTCTTGACTCTAGTAGTGGCAAAAATCTTTCCCTTCTGAGGGTCCTGTCGTGGTAGAGGAGGAAGGGCCTTAGGAGGTGACCTCTGATTTAGTGGAGTTGAGTTAGTAAGACACTGAACAGCAATATGTCCCTCCTTCTTACAAGAATAACATGTCCTCTTCAAACACTTTCCCGTGTGATACTTCAAACAATAATGACATTGAGGATAAGTGTATCCATAAGTTTGTCCTAATCTGTTCTGAGGCTGCTGATTACCCTGATAAGACTGATTACTCCGAAACTGTTTCTGAGTCGGCCCATGTTTCTGATGACCACATGACTGATCAAAATTTCTCTTCTTCCTAGAAGACTGACCCTGAGATGCTTGTTGTTGAGTCTTCACAGAACTCCCTTTATCTAGGAACAATGCAATGTCGAGGGCCAAAGCATAAGTAGTGGGAAAATGAGCTGCTACTCCCCCCTGAATATCCTTTCTACGCCCCATTATGAACGCATCC
This sequence comes from Gynostemma pentaphyllum, assembly GCA_028015215.1. Taxonomy (NCBI): domain Eukaryota; kingdom Viridiplantae; phylum Streptophyta; class Magnoliopsida; order Cucurbitales; family Cucurbitaceae; genus Gynostemma; species Gynostemma pentaphyllum. Next base: position 47,735,204 of record CM051353.1, on the reverse strand, counting down.
ATCTTCTTAGCTTCCCTATCAACTTGATTAGGAGTAAAACGAGATAGTCTGTCGAAGTCCCTCTCATAATCAGTAACTGATCTCAAAGGACAAGTTCATAAATTCCCTCTTCATCTCGTACTTGTAAGCTTTAGGATAATACTTGTCAGAGAATTTTACCTTGAACGTCTCCTAAGGTATCACACCATCAATGCGTTCTATGGATCTCGCAATAGAGTCCCACCAATATCGAGCTCCCTTCTTAAATACTGCAGCACCACAGTGTGCCTTCATCCTATCGGGAAAATTAATTCATCAAAAACCAATCTCTAACTGATCATCCAAGCATCGGCATCCGTGGGGTCTGTAGACTTCCCATCGAAAGTTTGTATCGAGGTCTTACAAAGCATTGTAAGAAACCTCGCCTCCACTGTCACCCCAAATCGATCAACTACTGGTTCAGGGGCCGGTGTCGGTGGTGCTCTACTCAACGTCTGAATAAGCATAGAGAATTGCTCATCGGAGAAAGTCATGGAGGGAGTGGGTGCCGCATGAAGTGGTGCAACCGAAATATGTTGTCTTCCTGTCTTCCCTATTGATTTTGAGGAATGAATCATTCATCATCATCTGGCACTCGCGCAACTCCTCTACGCTCCTGATTTGCCACACGTGGAGGCATTCTGGATTTCAAACAAACAAAACCTTTTAGGGTTTAACTTACTACAATTCTAAGTTCATCAACATAACTATATAATATTAAACTATAAGTTGATTTATTAAGTTTAAGGCATAACTGGCACTGACGAGGTGCTAAAAGATATTTTAAATGTATGTGATACATACAGTCTTCCGAACCCTTAAACCCAGAGCTCTGATACCAAATATGGCAACCCGACTTAAAATAACCAGATAAATATGTAAATACATGACTCATTTAAAAAATATGATTAAATCAGAGTAAAACTGAAGAAAATTTGCAGAAGCTTTATTTAATAACCAAATAACTATCTAAACCAAAACATTTATTTTCGGCGCCATTGTTCAAATGCTAAATCAAATAAAATAATAAAAATAAAAATCCATAAAATAATCGATAAAGTAATCATAAAAATGAAATATTCGAGAATAATGAAATAATAAAATAACATATCTTAAGGCCTCTAAGTGTTGCACCATCCTCGTCAGACACCGCGGTTCCCATTATTATCACTGTTACCTGCAAAATAATAGTTTGCAAGGCATTTGAATACCGTGATTTTTTAGCTCAGTAGATTAAATCCAAACTCAAATAAGTAAATTAAATCTTATGCATTATAATCATAACACTTTATAGATACTCGTCCATTTCCACGCTTTATAAAGAATTATTAGGTACTTAGCCTACAACATTCTCTTATTTTATATTAAATTTGTACATAGGTATAAATGTGGAATACGCGACCACAAACTATACGTGCCATACTATTCAGCTTGGAAATATGTATCATGGTAAGCCATGATAACGTGTCATAGTATTCAGCTTTACAAATTTAATATGGGTTCTTTAATATGGTTAATTCAATTTAAATATTCAATATGCTCTAATTATGATATTTAACCAGCTAATGAACATAAACAAAATAAATACAAAACTTACAAATCAACGAACACATAATAATCAAGAAAACATCTCCCGAAATTATCATAATAATCACATAACAATCAAGCAATCATAAGTCACCATCATCATCTTGCTCGCGGCCTTAAGGCCGGCCCAAGTTCGGCTCAAGCTTGGCCCGAAAGTCAACGTTTGACGGGCCGGCTCGACTCGGCTCGTTAAATGTTTGGATTGGATATGAGCCTCCCTTTTTTTGAACGAGTCGGCTCGTAAGCCGGCTCGTTTGAGCCTCCATAGGGTCAATCCAACGAGTCGGCTCGAGCTCGGCCCAAATAAAGCTCGAAATATTTAATTATTATTTAAATATAATTTTATATTATTACAAATTTAAAAATTAGGGATAAAAAATAATAATATACCTCATTTCTTTTCATATTATATGCCTGAATCGCTACAATATAAGTTGAGAAACATGCATATGATTCACAAATGAGTGAGTCCCAACCTAGTTAGGATGTACTTATATTGTGCTGCACTTTATTCTCAAATATTCAAGTATGAAATAATAAATAAAAATATCTATTTTTTAAAGTTGATACTTTTGTGTAATTACTAAATAGGATAAAATAAAATAGTTAAATTATTTAACGGATAAAATTAAACAATTTTTGCTTTCTTGCCATTCAAAATAATAAGTTTAATATATTGATTATTTTCACATATTTTTTCTATTTAAAATAATAAGTTTAATATGTTAATTTTGTTAACACTTGATTTTTTTTAAAAAGTGATTCGAAAGTTATGCACCATTGGTTTTTGAGATAATGTATTACAAAAATGAACTCATATTATAGGTTGACCTTGACTCGCTCCAACGAACCAAGCCCAAGCTCGGCTCGATGAGCCCAGCCCAGAATCACAAGGAATTAACTTTAACTTCTAAGTAGGAATAAACCTATCTTAATCGCAAATTGAAGTAGCAAACGAGTTCGAAAAATATCAACAAAAACCCCTAACAGTGCCCATGTAAGGGCCCGAGAGTTTGTCATAGGGTAATTAGAATTTCCCCTTATATTGGTAATTTTTAATTAACAATTTTTAGTGTGGAAAATTATTGTTTTGTGTTTGGTTTACAATCCAGAAAAAAGCAATTTGGATTCAATTTCTTTTTTAGGCTAAAAAATGAATTCAACTAAAACAAGAATCCAAAATATCCAACTCAAAAACTGAAAAACACAGATTGACCTCACCCACACAATTTAATCCACGGGTTTGAACACATGAGATAAAAATACGAGTCGGGCCCATTTTCTGAGTTTGGGTCAGGCCAGGCCCGTTTTTCGAGGTTGACCCGATTCGTTCTAGCTTTTATTTATTTAATTAAATTTTTAAATGCATGTTTTTAAGCTGATTTTTAACTTTTTAAACTTAAACTTAATTCTAAAGTGATGGAAAAAAAGTTAATTTATTTTTTCACTATATCATATTTTTTATTTATACTTTGTTTTTATAATTATATATAAGATTAATTTAAATATAAAAAAAAATTGTGTATATGTGTGTGTGTGTGTGTGTGTGTTTCGGAGGTTGTTGCTCACATTTTTCTCTGCTTCTTATTTACTAATGTATGTAGTACTATTTGAATAAAGCTATTGGAGGTTTTCAATGCACAAATGGTCTCTCCATGTAGTGTGAAAATATTTTTCAAATTCTCTTTTATTGAGAAATTCTCTCTTTGGTTGCACTAGGTTCTTTTGAATTTTAGAATGGATCTCATTGTGTCTTATATAGTTCTCCTTTTGGAAAAAAACTTAGTTGTTTTAATCTAAAGAGTTTATTTGATAGACTTGCAATGCTTCTATTATCTTTATTATAATTTTTTTTTTAAAAGAAAATTTTATCCTAAGAATGAGAATAGTAATAGTTGATGCGGATAAAGATGTTTCTAATTTATAAGTTATGAATTATTAGTTTTTTCAAACTTAAAAATGAATGATTTAAAGTTGTAAGTATTATTTTCATAATGTTCTGATTCACAATCTGATTTTAAATTTTTTGAGTAACCAACCAAACATATATTTCAAATTTCTGAATCTCAATTATAAATTCTGAATCTGTTACCAAACACAGTTTCAGAACCAACAAATTCACATAATGCAACTCTGAATTTATTAGAATCCACTAAATTCAAATTCTGCTTTTCAGATTGCATACCAAACAGGGCCTTAATATTTAAACAAAAACGGTATGGATACGTTTAAAATTTGAACTATCCAAAGCCTGTTTACATTCTTCACAATCAAAGAAATCATAAAGACAAGGAAATGCGCATTTCCTAAAGTAAAGTTCAAAGGAAGTTTAGAATTATAAAAGTTTAAAAACCAAAAAGCTCTCATGAGCTTATATACAAATATACAACTCGAAAAAAGAATGTGAAATAACACAAGTCCATAGACTTTAAAAACATATTTAGTCCATCTCGCCATCATCGTAATCCATATCAGACAACACCAGCTCCTCTCCCATGACCTTGAGCACAGTTGATACCTGAAAATTTTTTAATATCATGAGCTAAAGCCAGCCCAATGAAGATAAACGGAAAATAAAGTAACATTAGATTCCAAACCCGTATCTGGATGTGTGTCCAAATAAAGCTTACATACCCTTTACCTTTCAATCACTTAAAATGGTTTTGTATCAAGTATTCCACTTTCACCTACCAAATCTCCCATATAATTGAGGAGCTAACTTCCAGGCATTTAGAAGGACGTGTTTCATAACACACATAACATTCTTATTTTATTTTCTTTAATACCTTATGTTATACATAAGGTTTACATCAAATATTACAATCTCCAATTTCAAGATCTTCAAAAAGAACAAGAACTAGCTCTTAAGCATTTCAAAGAATTGTATTTGACTATACAATTCAATATCATTCCTTTTCCTATAGCACTCGGGCTATACATCATATTTCATTTCTTTTCTCTATAGCAACTTAGGCTATAAAATAAGGTTTACATTCCTTTAACTTTAATAATTAATGCTAAGCTCACTCGTTCTTAACATATTCAACAAGATAACTAGTGATTAATGCCAATAATGTTAGTATACGCAGTCTCAATATTATGCATTAACTCACCCAATACATGTAAAGTACACTCGGCCTTTACATTAATATAATCAAAATCATGTTAAGCTCACTCAGTCTTAACATATTCAATCAAGATAATTCGCGATTAATGATGATAATGTTAGCACACGCAGTCTTAACATTATTCATTAAATCGCTCAACAAATGTAAAGTACACGTAGCCTTTACATCAATATAACCATCAAATGCTTATAATGACAGTACTGAAATCTCACACAGTCTAACAATACCTCACTATCTCGCTTTCCAAAAAAAAAAGTATACGAAGTTTTTTCAATAATATCTTCCCATCTCTAGTGAATAATGACTGGTAATGAAAGCTCACTCAGTCTAAGCATTACCTCATTAACTCACCCAACGAATACAAGGTTCAATACACTCCTATATCCTCATATATGTATCATAGTAATTATGGATAATACTAGATAATGTGAACTCACATAGTTCCGTCATTATCTCATTATCCATCTCCCCCGATCATGCAAAGTTCACGCAACCTTTAGCATTCCTCATGATACATATACATAAACATAAAACGAATAATACCAGACAATGCAAGCAAACTCAGTCTATGCATTGACTCATTATTCCTCCCAAATACGATTATGCAAAATGAACATGAATATGGTCTCAAGTGCAAGTAAACATAAATATAACCATTCAAAGTAATCGAAAGAATATAACGATAAATGATAAATGAATCACGAATTACCATTTATACATAAAACAAGAAATTAGGAACTTCTGAAAAATAATGAATAAGTCAAGCCAAATGGTCTTCAGATAAATTCGAGTTACTAACTTATCATAAAAGTCTCCAACCAATGATTCCATTGTTTATACGAAGTTCCATATCCAAATTCCTTATTCACCCTATTATACTTGAAATCTTCAACTTCCAATAAACATTAGAACGTCGAAGCGAATCTAAACTTAGAACTTCCTAGAGTTAATCATTTCCTTCGAAACACCTATGAGTTCTCTCAATTCAAATTAGAACTAACTCCCAAGTCTAAGCAAATTAACTCACTTACTTTAATCCTTTTTATTAAAATTCCAATCTCAACTTCCGATCTTAAAAGTCATTCAACTTGTTCAGTTTCTAAGTTTACATTTAATTTCTATTTATCCTCACCTCGAATGTTCGTGTGTTAACAAAGTTCCCACGAACCATCAAACGAGCAATCTCACCTACAATTCATCAATTGAACACCATTTACAACTCATAACTAAGATGAGAAAAAGTGTTATTCTCTGGTGAATAGTGTTTTTCAAAAATCCGAGCTCAAAATCGTCAAATTTCTTGATGGAAATACATGATTTCAAATTCAAAACTCATTTAGAAACAAAAACAAAGAAAACCATATAAATTTTTTTGAAAACTCACTCTTTAGGGCTTCCCTTAGAAAACGAGAAACACTGAAAAGCTAGGTTGAATAGGTAGCCCTCGTCCCGAGCAATCCAACGCAACTAGAATCGAGACGATCCATTGAGAAACGAAGAAAACCTATTAATTTCTCCATGGAAGGAGAGACCCACAGCCATGAGGAGGAGGAGAGAAAGAAAAATGTGAATTTTTCACTTTTGAGTGTATTTAAGGAAGAAAGTGAATAGATATTTTAAAAATTTGGAAATTACAAACTCGTCCCTCATTTGCTTTTAGCTTTTAAAAAACGAAACCCGAAGTCTTTAAACTTACCAAAAGTTGATTAATAAATATTAATTGGCTCGTTAATAATTATTAATATGCCCAATACTAATTTAAGCTACTAAAGTAATAAACGTCAAATAAAAGAATATAAATTCTAAATTAAATTTAAATACTTTAATTAAATAAAAAAAATTTACCTCAAAAGTAATGGGACATTACAGTACTTTAAGAACCTGAAACGGAACTTAACATACTTAATTTCTAATCTAAACTACAACTCATAATAAAGAAATACACTTCGAACACATGCGGTGAAACGAAACGGAAAAGGGAGAGCCAAAAACAGCCCCCTCTCCCCCTTGGTTGGGTCGGGTAGTAGTAGCCTCACTGCTACTACCCCTTATCGTGGTGGCGGTGGTGGCTCGGCGTGACGGGTTTTTCCGACATCCCTTTTGGTTTTAAATTGAAAGGGTAATGGGTTTTCAAGAAGAATCAATTTCTAGGGGGGTTTCTAGGGTTTGAAGGAAAATGAAGAATGGATGAGGAAAAAACATTGAAAAGTGAAGAAACAATGTTTTGGAAGGGTTTTAATTCCAATAACAACAATAATTTCATAATTGAAAAGAAGAAATCAATTTAGCTTGAATTCAATCTTGAAAGGAAACCCTCAATTCTCTTCCAAAACTTATCCACCACAATTCCACCTATCACTAAGAAGAGGGGAATTGAAAAATCGATTAGGAAATTCACATCCTAAGGCCTCCAATGGCGACAACAAAGAAGGAAAAAGAAGAGGAAGAAGAAGAAGAAAGAGGAACCTTAAACTTTTGTCTCTGAACCTGCCTTTCACGTGAATGAGATGAAGAAACCCGTTCTCTTTTTTTTTTTTCTCATTTACACGCCTCCTTCCTTATTTATTTTTTATTTTTTTTCAAATAATGGTAATAGCTATTATTTAATTCCTAAAAAGAAAATTAAACATTAATTACCAAAACTTATCCAAAATTTCAATAAATATTAAAAAGGAAGTAATATTTATTTATTCAAAACTTACTGGAAAAATACGGGACGTTACATGGACTGTGATAGAACCTCATGTAAACGTCCATCGCCCCTTAATGTATCACTATATTCTTCATCAGTAAGCATGTCTATTTAAACATTTTCATCATTCGATGCTAAAATAGATGTGAAACGCTTAAATGGTACATTAAACCTTATTTCCACCTTTTCTTGAGGGTCAATATTTTCACCCTCTTCTCTTTCAACATAATCATGTTCTTCTACCTCTCCTCTCTCTACATACTCTCCCTTTACATTCTCAAAACTAACTACAACCTAACTCTCATAGCTCGGTAGTGTAATAAATATTTCTACAATGGAGGGTGAGAAGCTCATCATAAATATGAGATCCTCCTCACAATTAAGGCATATGGGCACAAACCATTCATCTCTTGGATTATTTTTAATATCATGTCTATAAAAAAATTTCAACCCAGGTGAATTTCTATCTAATACTAGTCGATTGCATAACTTGTCAATAAATACAATACTACTTCGAACGTTCAACACACAACTAGCCGGTTTATCATATTCAATCTCATTGGTTCCATCTACTATATCTCCATTCATATAACATAAAATTGGAACTAATCTATCACCCATTTAATCAATCAGACTGAAAATATAAACAACCTAATTTTTTTTTTTATGAAAGACACGTTATTATTACCCAATAAATTTTACAAATATTCAATCTCTAAATAATTTTTCAAGTCAATCTTTGAAAATAAGTAGTCAAATACCTAAATCAATACATAAACTTATAATTATTGCCAAGAATCAGTCAAATCTTGCTGAGAAATTGATCAAATCGCCTGAAATTGGAGAAAGATTATCTTAAATATAGAGAGAAATATGGACTGATTAGGCATAAATCGGACATACATTGCAGCTAAAATGAATTAATTTTTAATTTATACCTAAAACTCACATTGATCGCCGGAAAATGGAAGGAAATCGCCCCAAAATCGCCTGAATAGTCTTCTATCTCTGTTGGATAGTCTTCTCGCCTGAGCTCTCTGTTTTTCTTAAGGCAAAATGGGGCTTTTTCTGCTACGTATTTATTTTAAAAAGATGCTTATTCCTTGAATATGCATTCTCATTAATTTGAATTAATATTATTCTTTCACACGCGTCTGCTTTTCCTCACCACGTCATCAGCCACATAGGATACGTACTCCTTGTCCTTGAGTACGTATTTGAACTTTGACAAGTCAAATTCATATGGTTTTACTAAATAAAAATCTGTGGTGTCTATTTTGCCAATTTTTTTATATTTTTCAGATTATATCCCCAAATAGCCCCTTAATGGAGTATGAATTGTTAACAATTTCTCATTTGATTACACATAGAGGAAGAGATGGGAAAAAAATTTGGCAGCTAGTTAATGGTTTTGATATCAAAATAGAAGAAATGAATCCATCAATTTATTACATTATGTTTGAGTATTTAATAATAGATTTAATTAAATGGAATAATTTATTAGATTAAATGAAATAATTTATTGAATTGCATCACTATATATAATTGAAATATTTGATATTGATTTTAAATCAATAAATTATTGAATGAAATGGAATAATTTAGTGAGTCAATAATTATATATATTTGAAATAACTGATATTGATTTTAAATCAATAAGTTGTTGAATTAAATGAAATGAGTTATTGAATATCTGATTTTCAAGCTCAATTTTTAATTCAATGAATTATTGGCTAGATTTATTGAATTAATAAATGAGTGACATTTTTGTAATTTTAATGAGAATAATTAATTTTGTTATATTAGAAGAAAAAAATGACATTCGGAGGTGTTATGAGGGTAATTAACGTTGTAAAATATGATATTTGAGTCCATATTCTTTTTTAAAAACAAGTGTTAATTTTTGTTTTATATATATATATATATATATATATATATATATATATATATATATATTTCGTGGAGAAAAAATATCGTGGAAAAATTGTTTGACAATATTATTTTATATGTATATAAAAAAAATTAACACTTGTTTTAAAACAATAAATAAAAGGAAAATATGTAGGGTGTTTACAAAAATTACATTTTCAACCGTACATTTTAAATATAGATTTTCTTTTGGAATTTAAAAAAATGACATTTTTTTTAATATTCATGAATTTAAAGAAAAACATTAAATTAATGAAAGTATGAATTTTTTAAAAAAATTTATAAAATAACAACAAGATCTATCATTATGTAATATAAGAGACAAAAACTATTAAATTAATAAAAGAAAAAAAGTAATACTTTTAAAAACAAAATAAACTTTAATATATTTAAAATTAAGATGAAAAAACAGCTACTTTTTAAATATATAAAAGAATAAATTGTAAAAGTTACCCATGTACTTTGAGATCTCATGTGTGCATATCTCATGTATTATTTGTGTGAAATTTTCAAGAATTAATTATACCATTACCCTATTTAATTCACCTAATTTCAGGTATGCTCTAGGTTTTTTTTTATATTTCGTTGTTACCCTAAAAACACCATTATAGGCGGCGATCCTCTTAACTTATTATCAGTATTTTACTTTTATATCCTTCCTAGTTTTATTTGCTAGGAACAATCGTATGTATCAGAGGCGTGATTTGTGGGATTTTGTTTTTAATTCCGTTTATTTTTTTCTTTCTGTTTTTCTTTATTCCATAATTACTTCTTTCATTCATTTTTCATTCCACGTTCTCTTTTTTCTTCTTCATCCATTTTTTCTTACTATTTCGTTTCACTTGATTTATCATTTCTCTTCAATTTTTGCATAATTTATCATGCGTTCTCATTATGTTGATCTCTTATACGATGGATCTTGAGACAAAGGGAGGGAGCATGGTGAGGTTAGATACAGAAAGAGATTTGGATAGATTGAATCTTGGATTGGATATAATTTATCATGTTTTCACGTTTTTCTTTTGTTTTTTGTTTTTGTTTTCATTTATTTCATATTGCTTAAATTAAGGGATAGGACAATCAATTTAGATTTTGACTTTATTTTGAATTTAGGGTGTGTTAAGAGCAATCAATTCTTCCAATTATTCTCCTTATCGCCGTCAAACCAGAAAACAACTATTTATCCTCATTCTCTCCATCCTTCTCCTTATCGCCGTTGTCATCGCCGCCTTCACCATAACCATAATCCATAAACGAAACTCTTCTTCCTCATCAAAATCCACTCTCATTCCTCCAAACGAACTAACTCTGGCGCTCTTGCAAGGAAATAAAAGTTTTTTTCAATTCAAATTTCCAATACTTTTGGCTTTAAGATTTTCTGAAGCTTAATGGACAGAGTGGTATTGTTCTTCAAGATAATACATAGATCATGCATTTGGGGATGAGAATCTTTCCGAGTAATCCCAGATGAAATTTAAATTGATACAGTTACAAATCAATAAGGGTGTTTTCCATTGAAAGATTGGACGATGGAGGAGATGGTGATAATGACGGAGAGGAGAGAGGAGATGTAGATCGGGAGAAAGAAGAAAGCTTTGAGATGGAAGAAAGAAACAACGTCGCCACGAGATTCATGGTTGTTGCTACAGGTTTGTTGATCTCTATAATACACTGTTTATTAAATATAAACATTTTATTTATATGGTATTTGCTTCATAATTATTGACGTAATTATCAATTCTCAGGCGAACCCCTTTTCTCTATATTTTGTAGAACAAGTTACTTTGAATCAAATGTTTATATTTATTCAATATTTATTTTAAATTTCTATTTACATATGTTTCAAAATTGTTACCTGTTTCATCTTCAATTTGTGCCATGTATCAATTTTAAGTGCACATCAATAAATGTTTATGTAAACGGTTTATAAAAAATTTTACTTTTCAATTCTCCGGCAAACTCGCTTTCTCTATATTTTGTAGAACAAGTTTCTTTTAATCAAATGTTTATTTTTATTTAATATTTATTTTAAATTTCTATTTGCATATCTTTCTAATTAAATTTCTATTTACCCAATTTTTTCTCTGTATTTTGTAGGATCACGAAGAAGAAAGACATTTGAATTTTCGTGGAAGAAGAATATTTAGAAGTCTGTAGATTTTTATTTTATTTTTTGCTAAAGTTTTATTTTTATTTAGATTTAATTTTTCCATTAATTTTGTAAAATTTAAGGGATTTTATAACTTTCCTTAAATCTTGCACAAATTAAGGAGAAATTAAATCGGGGATATTTTTTGTCTTTTCACAATGTAATTTAATTTGGCCGGTGACGGTTTTGGGTACTATTGATATTTAATAAAAACGTCAGGTATATTTGATAAAGAATTTGTCTCAAATAGCATAAATCTGCATACTAATTACTAAAATGTTATAACTTTTTAAAAATTATTCAAATGACATAATTATAGTTCAATAAATTATTGAACTATTTTTCATAGGTATTTTTAACGAATTTGTTTGTTTTTGGGTTTTTTAAGTTCAAGGTCAATAATTTATTGAACTATTTGATCATTTTTTATTATTATTTTCAATGAATTTGTTAATTTTTTTTAATTTTTTGTTCAATAATTTATTGAATTAAAATTATGCTATTTGAGTAATTTTTGAAAAGTTCTGACATTTCAGTAATTAGTATGTAAAAATATGTTATTTCAGTAACTGTCCCTATTTGATATATCCTTTTTTTTTTATTAGTGAAATTAACTCAATTTTCAATGGTTAACAGGATTTATGTAGTATTTATAAATATAATATTTTAAAAATAAAATAAAAATCTATCATTATTTAAAATTTTATAAATATATTACATTTTGAGTGTATTAATTAGTAATTGATATTGATTTAGTGTTAATCATTGATTGATTTGTTGACACCATAGTTGAAATATGTTAATCAGTGATTATAGTGTATAGTGATTATCGTATATTACATTGAATGACTGAAGAGATTATCACAATGAATTACTTATTAACTTATTGATTGACACCTTCAAAATTTACTAGATTAAAAAAAATTAAAAACTTATTAGATTTACCATTAATGTATTTTTTTTAACAGGATACTATTTTATAAATTTTATAGAAAAGTTGGTTTGAATTGTAACTTTTAAACCATAAATATTTTTACTTGACAAAAGTCCACGTTTAAGTAAACTTTTCTATTAATAGTTTCCCTAAAATAAATAAACTTTTCTATTAGTGACATAGCACACTAACTAGGGAGGTAAAAACTATTGATATCAATTAATACCCTTACAATTTAATCTACGTATAAATATATTCTTATGAAAAAATAAATAAACATTTCTATTAGTGACATATCAAAGTGGGGAAGGGGGGACTCGAACCTTCGACCTCAAGGGGAAAGGAGTATATGCCAAACCAGTTGAGCTATGCTCATGTTGGCACAATTTAATCTACGTATAAATATTACTCTCATGACACCAATAATATCATTAAGAGGAAAAAAGTTCAATTTATATATTTGAACAAGGTATATCAATTTAAATCCTAAATTTTAAAAATGGTTTAATTAATACCTTATAGAAATAAAACTATATAATTATCCAAAAACTAAACGATATACCAGGAAAAAAAAACTTAATCACAAAAACACGTAATTTGAACTATAAAAACCCTCAGTCCTAGTCACAAAATCAAACAATAAAAAAATTCAAACTTGACACCAATATAGCCTAGCCTATAAATGAAAAATATTCGACACAAACCTAAAAATCAATAACCACAAAATGACCTCATTTACCTACACACCCCCAACACCTAACTATAAATCATAAAAGATAATAGTAATTTAAGTAACGGGGTATTAATTAAACCTTTCTAAGATTTCATGGTATATATATGAAGTTAAAAATTTAGGGTGCATTTGATGTGCCTGTTATGCTAACAAGGTGATGGTTACACAAGTATAACCGACATTTATCTCTCAATTTTAAAATGGATGATTACTTAACAAACCTATTCGTTCTCACAATTTTAACACATTTTACACAAATTCAAATTTAATAAATTATCTATTTTGCACAATCCAAACATTGTTAACAACCTCCTACTTAATAACACCTTGCTAATCGAGGAACCCAACACACTTATGTAAAACCAAATTTCATAACCCCCAACCAAACACTCCTTAATGTAAACCAATTTTTTCGATTTGTTTCAAAACCGAACCGAAATCATCCCCACAATGACATGGTGTAAAAAAATAAAAATAAAAAGGGTATAATAGTCTTTTCAAAAGTTGGAATTGGATAGGATAGAGGATAAGCCTCATGAACAAACCAGCAAAAAAATGGTGGTAAATTAAAAACAAGACAGAAGCTGCTATGTCTACTTAGATAGAGAGGAGAAAGACATTCTTTCAGTTATGGCTTCTGTTACTCTTTCCCTTTGTGCTTCTCTTGCTACCCATTGCAGAATCTCTATCAACCAAACCCTAACTCCCTCCTCCATTTCCAACCATGATTCCTTCAATCTCTCTTTTCCTTGTTCATCTTCTCCCAAACCCTCTTCTTCTTCTTTGAATTTCTATCGCCGACAAGAATTCCCGTTTCTTCTCAAGTCTTCTGAGTCTGATACTGCTGTAATTGAAACTGAACCCTTAACTTTGGAGCCTGCAGCTTCACAAACTGTTGAAATTCCCTCTGAACAAGCCCCTAAACGTGAGGAAATTTTTGCTGTTGTTATGGTGAGAATTTTTTAAATACATTGTCTTTTCGTATCCCATTCTTCATTTCCTTCAAGTTATTGTTTTTAAAGAATGTGGGAATCATAGTAATTACTGATTGACGTGTTCGATAATTTGTTATTAGTTTTTAAAAATGGTATTTTTTTTCAATTGCCCTGAAGAATTTGTTGTTACTCGGATAAAGCAGTTGATATTTTTCCATTAACTTGTACTAGTTGTTGATAGGTTTTGATATTTGCCTGAATTATGGGTTAATCCTTTGCTGTTTCAGATGAGATTTTCTACTGTAATTTACTTTTTAAAGATACTTTTAGCCTGATTAGTGATTACCTAAGGCTGCATGTTAATGTTCACTTAGTAGCCAACCTGAGCATAGGTTAAGTGGTTAAGTATTAGTGCTCCCTTCCATGAGGTCGAAGATTTGAGTCTCCCCTCTCCCCCAATTTGATGTAATATCTTAAAAAAAAAGTTCATTTCGTCATTTTTTTTCTTTTATCTTTTCTTTTTTCCCAGATTGGTTCCCGCCAATATATAGTCTTTCCAGGGCGTTATATTCACACCCAGAGGCTGAAAGGGGCAGCTGTCAATGATAAGGTGTGTATTCCCTCAATATCCTTTTCGTTAAATGTTGATTATCGAGTAATGTGGATAGTAGAGTATTCATTCATTTATTTGTTTAAATTTTTTAGATAATTTAGCATTTGATGGTTTTCCATCTATAGAGTATATATCATCTTTGTTCTTTACATTTTTGGTTATTTGATATGATAATGTTATATGGTAGAATCGTATCTGTCTCAAGCTTGATAGCTAGACCAAATTGTGCCCTTTTTAAAAGGGCTATTTTCAACTTTTATGCAATGTCCTTTCTCGATTTTGATTATGTCTAGAATTTGTTTTTAGGTTATAGAACTCAATTTTGGGTGTAGAACTCACCTATCATTATTTCCAATGATTGTTCATTTGGCTTCATCTAATTATCTCATGCTGGGTAGTGATTTGCAATGTTTTGTTCTATGTGCAATAAATTGATGTCCCTTCATGTGAAAATTCTGCCTGATGAGATGCAATGAAATTTCATGGAAACATATGTTGACATCTGTCCTTCCTTAAAGAAGATCCTTTTAGTGTTTCAACTGAAAAAAGGGGAAAAAATGAACATACCATGACAGTTGGTAAGATATAAGGAACTATTTTGTCGTGGTATTTTTTTTCATGCCTTTGTACTTTAACGAGGAAATGAGATGGATGACATCTTTCTTTGTACTTATTACTTGTATTGTAATGGTCCATTGCAAGGGTCAGACATGCTACTGCATGAAATTTGCTTGGCATGTTCCTAAAACTTGATTTTCTAAGTAAACAATTGATTTTAGTCTGTGTAAGATTTTTTTATTTTTTTTTTATATCCGTGAGTGTCCGGGCCAGCTTACGCGCACCTCAACTAATCTCACGGGACAACCACACGACCCTACAACACTTGGCGTCGGGAAACTCGTAGGATAATATCCTAGGTAGGTGGCCACACATGGATTTGAACTCATGACCTCAAGGTTGGAAGGAGAACCTTTTAGCCATTGGGCTAACCCATGGTTGGTTAGTCTCTGTAAGATTTTATGGAGGTTGCATTTAGCTTTCTGAATTTGACAGTTAAAATGTGAAGCCTACAGACTAATTTAGTTCTTCCATAATGTGTTTGAAATTTCGACACCTTAACAAGCTATATTAAAGGAGCCACGTCCTTTGCAGTCCTATTATCATTCTCAATTTAGTTTATATTTTGATGGTTACAGACTCAGTAGAATTCATGACAAAAATTACGGTGATTTTATTTTTATAGCCTATTTGATACACTTATATACCTCATATGATAGGCTCTTTCGACACGTCATTTTTGTCTTTTCAATATTTTTAGACATAGGATTATAGGAAAAACTATCTAATTGGGTTGGAACGATTTGGATGGTTTATTACTGATATGTAATATACTGACCACTTAGAAGTTTATGTGAACTTAATCTCTGCAACATGTGGTATGTAAGTAAGGTGAGAGCCACATCTTCTGGCCTCGTGAATAATTTCTTGGAGCTGTGATGCTCACAATGACTTGTATAGATGCTGTTTGCATACACTCAATAATCTAGATTATGGGATTTTTTAAGGGTGGGAAATGGCAAAGTTTCTTTTTCTTTTTTTTCTCTTTTTTCTTTTTTTGACATTCTTTCCACCCACCTTAACCTATTTTTCAGCCTGATTGTTTGTTGTTAGTCGTCATTTATTTAGTGATTTAAGGCTGCTCTTATCTGCTTTTCACCCTCATTTCACATGTACTCTTGCTTGTGATATTTAGATATGGTTATGGCAACTGTTAATGTAAATGACTTGTTATAAAAGTTAATTGAGTGATTTGTGCTTTATAAAAGTCATTTTAGTATGAAAATATGCTTCCATTTATTATGATATGAACTGTTTGAAAATTCATATGCTTTGATACTATTAAATATGTTTAATCACTACTAGACCCACATGTGGACTTGGATATATCTTAACGCTTCTCTTCACATGTGGACTTGGATATTTGCACAAGACCCAATCATGTGAAATTTTTAATAAATGGGGAAGGAAATGTTATCTCTTGGTTTGAACTCAGGACCTTCTATTGTGATACCATATTAAATATGTTAAATCACCATTAGACCCAAAAGCTTAAGCTAATAGGTAAAGGCAAATTTAATCATATATCTCAATAGAACCAATTTACATACCTAAAGATATATGGAAAAAAAAAAACTCTTATCTAAAGCTCTTCAAGATTCTTGGTAGTCATTCTCAATCAAGTTAAGAATGAAACTGAACTGATTTTTTTCTGAAGATTCACAAAGACTTGAGTGAAGTTGTAACGGATACCACATTTATACATACCCAACTCACGATTTTGACTTTGGTTGTAGTTTAGTTTTACATTGAGTCACACAATGAAAGACATCAGATTTTACAAACTGTCATATATGAGATTTTTACGTTATGACAAATGACTATGTTTCGTCTTCTTATTTATAAATGAAACCCTCTGACAGTAATAATGCATTTTACTGTCAATTTTGGCTATCTTAAAGGAGTTTAAAATTTTGATTGTGCAGATAACTCTGAACAAGGTTTTGCTTGTGGGAACAAAAACTCATACATACATTGGAAAGCCAGTGGTGACGAATGCTGCAGTACATGCTATAGTTGAAGAGCAGGTAATGCATCAACTTCTTGATCATCTTCACTATATCAAGGACAAGGAAATCAAACAATGTTTCATTTATTCTTAGATTGACTTTTGGTGTTTGTTTCTCTCTTCCTAATTACTCTTTCTTTTTCATTTATGTAGGGGTTGGATGACAAAAAAATTGTTTTCAAGTATAAGAGAAAGAAAAACTACAGAAGGAACATTGGGCATCGTCAGGTAAATTTAGACTTCTCCTGTCACCTCTCATAGAGTTGCTGCTTGACTTATTTTATAAATTAGTGAACTACCCTTTACTCAATTGCATTGCACAATTTTGCTGCATTTTCTCAGGCTTTGCCTTTTCATTTATTCCATCTCATAACCTGTTTCTTTTTCAAATGAGCCTGAATGTTATAAGTTCAGAAATATAACTTCATAAAACTCGGTAATTGATGCTAACCTAAGCATAGCTCAACTAGTTAGGACTTAGGCAGCAATGTTCCCTCCTATAAAGTTTTTTTTTTGAATAAAAACACCTCATAAGGCCATTTCATTGATATAATGAAAGAAGAAGAAATACAATACAAAAGAGAAGAAAATGATAAAGTGGCAGAAAAAACCAAAAGCCACAAAAAGCGCTATACCATATCCCCCACAAAATTAACAACCCGCACGGCCACTTAATTACAAGTATGTGGGCCAACTATTTATAATCAAGTCTAAAGGGTAATTACAAAAAACTTTTGACGTTGACACCCAAAAGGATGCATTTACATGTGCCAACTCCCAAATATAGTCCCATGATCTACTTTCATCCCTAAATATCCTTCTATTCCTTTCCAACCATATCCCCCATGATATGGCACAAAAGCCGGCTATCCAAAGGCATTTCCCTCTTCGTTCGAAGCTTCCCTCTCCTAATTTGTAGTAATCTATAAAAAAAAATTAGTAATTGTCACCTGTAAAGAAGATTTTTTATTGACATTATTTTGTATTATTTCAATTTTTTTTCCATTGAAAGTCAATCCTTAAAATAATAATAATTTGATGAAACTAAATGGAATCATCGAATTGTTTCGATAGTTCCATAACATAATTCTTGTTGTAATTTTTGAGTCATTTAATTGAGTGATGCAATGCAGCCAAATACACGAATAAGGGTAACAGCTATCACTGGATATCAAGACTTTCCAGCTGCCACACTTGAATCCTAGAGAATTCTGATGGAATATTCGAATGCTTTGAAGATCTTATCCGTTTCTCTTGCTTAGTTTTTCTCCCCGTTTTGTATGTAATTTCTTGGTTCATTTCAGTTGTTAATTTTGATGATGAATCATAAAGGCCCAAAAAGTTTGTGATGAGAACTTCAAAATATGGTTGTTCTGACTGCCAGACTTTTAATTTCATATACTTAACAGTATTTTTATTTATATTTATTTGTTAGGTAAAGTACCTTTTTGTCCTTTAGTTTTGAGGCTTGTGTCAATTTGGTTCCAAAGTTTTCAATTTGTATCTATTTTGTCCCTGAATTTTGAGTAATAAGTTAATTTGGTCCTTGCTATTATTTTTTTCCATTCATTAGTGTAAGAAAATTCATTTACTGACGGTTGGAAAACTAACTTTAAAGATCAAATAGACAATATTTCTCAAAATCCGGAGATGAAATAAATACAAATTTAAAACTCTGAGACTAAGTAAACTTATTTCTCAAAACTTGGGGACGAAGTAGATACAATTTGAAAGCTTAGAGACCAAATAGACAATTCTCAAAATTCAAGAACTAAAAAGGTATTTTACTCTAATATAGTTTTAGTTTTTCAACAACGTTTTTCATTCTGATTTACTAATTTTTCTTAAGCCATGAATAAATTCAAAAATTATAAATATTGGCCAGTTAATTGGGTTAATTATGTTTGGACGTTTTAAAAAATGTTACTAATAAATAAATCTTAGCGGTTGTCCCAACTCTTAATTGGCGGGTAAGGGTTAGATTTTTTTAATAGACAATTTAATTGGATAGTAGAATTTTATTTAGTATTTATAAACATATCATTATTTAAAAGGAAATTTTAATAAATGACACTTTTTTAATGAGCAATTTAAAAAATAAAAAATGTTTTGAAATATTCAAAAAATACATTTTTTAGATTGAGATTCCACTAATCTCGGCCTAAGATTGATGGATCTCAATATGAGAAATGTCATTTTTGAAAATATCAATTTAAAATGTCATTTTTGAAAAACCATCCATGTTTAAAACTCTTTTAGTGCTTGATACGTTAAATTGTTAACACTTGAAATATTTTTAAAAACTCCTAAAATGTAAGTGCCAAAAAACTAATCAAATTATAAATATCAAAGAAATAAAAATTATAATCACCTCGTTTTTCTTTTTCTTTTTTTCAAGGTTTTTTTTTATGATGAAGATTCATATCCACGGCACCTTAAACCCTTTTTCACAATCCAAAACTTATTTTTCAAGTTCTATTGTTTTGGTGTCATAATACCATAAACCTTTATCATTGTTATTTCATCTTCTTTCTAAGCGTTTGACTCACAGATTCAGATAAGACATTAAGGTTGTCTAAAACTAACATTTATCTCTCAATTTTAAAACTCAAGAGGGTGAATTTCTTAACCCATTATATTTAACAAACTCATTCATTTTCATAATTTTCACATATTTTACACTAACTCGGATTTAACAAGCTTACTATTTTACACAATCTAAACATAGTATAAACAACTCACTGTTTAACAACTCCGTCCAAACCCACAAACCAAACACTTCATAAAAATTATTTTATTGACGGAGGATCCGATATAATGACTCAACTCCTTGATCAAAACAAACGTCACATCAAGTTATATTTATATATATATATATATATATATATAATAAAAATAATAATAATAATAATAATAAAATGTCACTTTAAACATAACCACGTTAATACTTTTGAAATATGAAAACAAAGTTAACCATCATAGAGATTAAATTTATAATTTAACAAATCAAAAAGAATAAAACCACCAATTCATTACTGTACTCAAAAACATAAATTTTTCTATTAAATTCTCATCCACTTCAAGTGAATTTGATTGAAGATTTTATTTTCCCACATGCAACTGTATAAACTTCAAAGATTGTTCGAGTTTAATTCTTGCTACACAAATTTGAAACAACAATGCTAAATGACAAAAATTGAAAGAAACTATAAGTCGAGGGTCGAAATTGTAATTAGAATTTTGAAGACAATACAATTATTTCAATAAGATATTCTATAATTATATTGTAAACGTGTAAGAGAAAAAATATACTAGTTTTCAATTCGTAAACTCTAAGACCCTGTATACTTCTCAAAATATAATGCATCAAAAACTAATGACATAATATCCTATAATGAGGGTAATCAATTAGCTGCTGCTAACGTCAATAGAAATATCTTCACCTAACTTGAAAAAGGCCTCTGAATGGTACAGCCTGTTCTGCATCCGAATCGCCACGGTATTGCCAATACAAGCATCACCAGAGCACATGAAACCAATATCATCAAACTGTACAGTACAATAGAATTAGAGGAAGTTGGTATGAAATGAAGAACTAGGCATTGAAGAACATTAAAAAATATGTAACAGAGAAAATCTTATCAACCTGCTCTGCATTACGGATTTTCCAATTTTTTGAGTCCATCTTAATCAAATCTTATCAAGGCCCGGCAATGTAATTTTTTAGTTCATCTCTTCCAGAGGTTTTCTTTTGCATGGTAATAAGGATGGTTAAAATCATCTCGACTTCACAAGATGGGAGAATTAACTTCCAACCATAACAACAAATTTTAAGCTTTATAATTTTACATCGACGAAAGACTAGAGTTTAATTTCTGAAGGGGAAAACGTCATTTCTAGGCAGTACTTTTAAGACTTGCAATGAATCTACAAGTAGTTTATCATTGATGTCTATGTTATACATGTATAATCTGAAACAAATACGCAACAGTTTACTTTTAACTTCTGCAAAAGCCATCTACAATAACTCCAGGGTGGCACATAACTTGAAGTAAAATAATGAAATGAAAATGTGGTATAACATACGTGGGATAATTTCTTTTCAAGAATTCTATTATTATATTTCATGGTTAGAAATTCAGATGACATATAATGACCTGTGATAGCAGCCATTCACAGGGCTCTGGCAGACAGAGGGAGCCTGAAAAGTTGTCTTCATTCATATACTCTCTTCCTCTTTAAAAGTGTCGGGAGAATGGAGACAAAACCAATGAGGAAAAGCACAGACAACGTTTTAAAATCATACAAATCCTTGACAGATTTCAGATCCCCCAGTGCAAGTCCAGCCTGGTAATAAGAAAAGGAGTAGCAAGGTTAGCTAATTAGCCAAATGCGTTGAAAAACCTTACCAGTTATCTACACTACAACCCACAAATAGAAGACAGTACAAAAAATGTATAATAATCTAGAAACTGTTTACAAGAAAAAAAAAAAGCAAAGAATATAAGATCTTTTTTTTTTTTTTGAAAGAAGGCTCAAAAGCCTATTTCATTGATATAATGAGAGAAACACAACAAGAATGTAAGATCTTACAAACACCAATTGACAAATAGTTGATTGAAATATTCAATACAATCTAAATATATAACCACACTATTCCAACCAAATGTGGTGCAGCTGGTGCTTATATGTTTATGTAGAGAGAAGTAGTGAGCAAAAGTAAAAATAGGAATAACATAAGCATAACGCCCTCAGTACATATTATTACTTTCTTATGGGTACTTGGATGTAAAAGGATGATCAGATTATATATCTACTGTAGAGCACCTCCCATGTCAAAACAAGCTCATAGTCATGGTCGATCAAATAAATAACAGAGAAAGGTTGACATATACCTTTCATTCTTGATCTATTGACCTGATTTCAGTATGGTCCTTAAAGTTCAAAAATTTCAATAAAAAAACCTTAAACTTGTCAATTACTTTAAAAAGTATCCTTAGTCCTGATTCTATGAAAAAAGTAATGGTAATATCACATATGACATGGCACATTGTGTTGGATTAATGTGTTTGAAAAATAGTCATTTAATGTCAATGATAAATAGTGAGTTTTACACCGTGTTTACAAAACTCATTGAAACACAATTTTTGTTAAAATTTCAAAAAAAAAAATTATGTATTATCTTATGAAATTCATGTCATAAGACGTCTAGGTATCTCTATTAAAAAAAAAAAAAACACTATCATTTATTGATAAAAGTTACAAAAGAACCAACAACAAAGAGCCTCTTCATCAAATCTTACAAAAAAGCACTTTGGTTTGTGTTCATCGCAATGGGAGACGGAGTATAATTACAGAATAATTAAGAAAAAAATCTCTGGTAAATCTTTTTTTTATCATCTTACTAGTTCTCCTTTGGTTAGCAATACTTTGTTTTTTCCAAGATTTGGAAGGTGCAAATGCCGAAGAAAGTATGGTCAGTTGCTCTTCCGATACCTTATGTGGCATCAATGGTGTTGTCTATATCCAAGTAGGAGTTAAGATTGTTACCATATCACGTGGTCTTGTACCTTCTCAAGTCACATATGGCAAAGTTTCTTCAAAACTTATTGGTGTGTCCTGGGTTTTTAAACAAAGCATTTAGAAGAGATTATCTTGAAACCATCATACAAGGATAAAGGGAGATGCCTTTGGCAAGCAAGTTATTTTGCTACCATATGTGGGATTTGGCTAAAAAGAAATGGAAGGATAGTTAAGAGTGTTGAGAGTTCTTGAGAAAATGTAAGGGATTAGGCACATGTTAATGTTTCTTTTTGGGTGTGAGTTATCAAGCTCTTTAGTTTTTTCTTTAACTTTCAATTACCAATAATTGGCCCGCATAGTTGCAATTAGGTGATGGTTATTTTTTTTAGGGGTTTTCAACTACATACTTCTTTATAGGTGGACCTTTGTGGGGGATGGCCACATCTCTTATTTTGTTATTTGTTTAGTTCATTGTCTTAATGAAATGGTTTGTGAGCCTCTTCTTTAAAAAAAAAAACCAACTGCTCCAAAGTAACGATTTAACAATTTAACAATGTTATTCCTTAGTTTGGGCTACCAATAATCCAAATGCATTAAGTCATATTGCCAATCATTTTTTTAATTGAAGTCACAAATAAGGATATTTTTAAAACAATTTTAACTTTGAGGGTATTATTGAAACTACTGAAATTTAAGGGCCAGATTAAATACCAACTTAAAAAGAACAATAGAAAATTAAAAGAAAGCAGATGAAATATAATGATCAATGACGTCAAAAAATCATGCAGCACAGACTATTTGAGCGTGGATTAGAGACTGGAGGATTTAGTGAAGACTGCACAATTCTTTAATTACGATCAAGGAGGCAAGTTTACAGGAAATGCAAATGTTAGTCAACGAAATTCAATACAAAATTAGGGCTTCCTAGTTGTTGTAATAGGGTACAAAACCCTCTCAATGCATTACATTCTAGAAAAATCCAACTTAATATTTTTGTCTATGTTGTTTGGGGTACAAAGAGGAAAATCCATACATGTCAACCCAAGGATGTATAACCAACATTTTGTCCAGAAAAACACTACATCAACAAGAGGAAAACTTTAGTCTACAATCAAGCATACCATCCCATCATATCCAATCCAAGATGTCATAAGAACCTCCCTCTCAACTACCAAGTTATAGAAGATAAGGAGAACCAAAGCATTACAACAGCCATTTTCAAATGCATTCCAAGAGAACTAAAATCTCAAGTATTCTATAACAATATTTCTTTCATTATCTTAATAAAATGAGTTTTGAGTGGTTTTCTCAACAAACCATATTTCTGGTTAAAAAAAATGTTTTTCTACAACAATATAAAATAGATCTGAGTAAAGAAAAACTCAAGATAAATAAGTAAATGGAAAAAATAGAAACAATATAAAATGGCAAAAGGTTTCATCGTGACAGAATAAAAAAAGGTAAAACAAATCCCAACATGAACTAGAAAAATTTACCCTGACTGTGATGTAGGATGCTGGTACAAGGCCAATCAAAGTTGCAAAGAAGAAAATATGAAATGGTATATCGACAATAGGTGAAGCCAAGTTGATAAAAAGGTTTGGTAATGTTGGTGTTATTCTTAAGAAAAGCATATAGTTGAGCAGCTTTTCTCGATGCTTTGCTATCTGGATCCTCAAAGTCAAAGAGTTTAATGCAACATTAGAACTGATTAGAAAGTTGTCACATGATAGAAATCAAACAAAAATTTTGAATTACTCGTTTATTAAAAAAAATCAAACAAAAATTGGAGGAATTGGGTACCTCTGCCTGAAACGTTTTTAACTTCTCCGGCCACATCCAACTTACTAAAGGTCTTCCAATTAACTTAGACAGAAAAAAGCAAGAAGATGCACCAGCTGTTGCATTAAAAACAACTAACAGAAGGCCTCTAATGACGCCAAATAGGGCTCCAGCAAGCAATGACATGAAAATTGTTCCTGGAATCATAAATGTTTGCATGAATATGTAGGTGGAGCAATAACCTAGAATGAATCGAGCCGGATGATCTTTCGCATAATTTGCCAAAATATCTCTGTGGTGTGATCACAAGAGAAAATAATCAGGAGACAGAATCGCATATTAAAACTCCCAATACCAAGGAATTAACTCTAAATACTGACAGAAAACAATATAGAACATATTCTGCAATCGCAAGAGGTAGTATACAATACATAATCAAAAGACACCATCCTTTAATTCATCATGAAAATAACAGCCTACAAAGTGTTCCTCTTCCATTCTCAGTTTGAAAGAAAAAATCTCTTAAATCATAACTAGCTCAAATCTTTTATTATATTCTCAACACTTCCCCTCACGTGTACGCTCAAATATTCGCACAAGGCTCAATCCAATAGACCCAAAAGCCTAAGTTGTTGAATTAACACAAATTTAATCTTTCAATATATCCTCAACACCATTCTCATATGTGAAAATTTCAACCCTTCCCATCCTCTAGTACCCCAATACTTGTTTCCAAATCGCTTCCCTCAATTCCCCATACAATCAAGGCAAGAAGAAACAAGCTACATTGATAATAATTATATCACAAAAATCCCACAAAGCCAGGAAGGAAAAAGACATACTTAAGAATCCGAAGATCCGAAAGGGTTCGTGGAAGCTTAATGCTCTGATATTCAGCAGCCGGCATCGTCAAATAAATACAGAGAAGACCAGTGAAACAAACGAGGAAGATTCCAAGAGCCGCCGCCAGCTCCCACCGCGAAAGGGGAAATTTCTCCAATTTAGGTTTCTTAGAGGTCGGAGAATCATCCTCTTTCGCCTTCTCCTCATCCCTCACCCCTAGATTCCTCGGAGCCGCCATGAATGAACTTAGATTCCCAATTTCAAAGGAAAAAAAATAAACCAAAAAAAATGAGAGAACAAAAAGGTCAATTTTCGGTCAACCACATCACTAAAATCAACGTTAGATCTGGGAGTTGATTCTTGTTGAAAATTTTAAAAGAATTGCTATTCTAGCTGTAGAATGAAAGAAGTTTATGATTCTGAATGAATCGAAAAAATTGGGGAATTACGGGGGGGAGAAATCTCGAATTGTTGTTAATTAATCGAGAAAAGTTTCATAGGCGTAGGGTTTCTATTGCTGATTTATAGGCTAAGCTCGAGCCTGATTTCTTGAAGAGGGAGGGAAATGATGGAGGAAGATGAAATGAACTTGACCCTGTTTTCTCCCCTTCTATTCAATACATTCCTTTTCTTCCCCTTCCCCCTGGAAAATGAATATATATATACATCCATATATAATCTTTTGGGTAAAAATAAATCACTCCCGTTTCATTTTCGTTTCTAAACTTTTAAAAGTGATGTTTTATATTCTTGAATTATACGATTCGTTCCGGTTTTAGTCCTTTCGTTTGTTTTTGCATCTAGGACACTAATGGAGGACTTATGTGGTATGTAATTGATTATGTGACATTATATAATTTGATAGCGAGGTTAATGACGTGGATTAACGAATATTTAGTGTGGTTAATTTCATCCTTCAATCACAGCTAATGGATCTCTTTAACCTCATTGTATATTCGTTTTTCCACGTCATTTAATCTCACTATCAAATTATATAATGTTACATTATCAATTGCATGTGCCACATAAGCCCTCCGTTGGTGTCTCAAATGGAAAAATAGACAAAATGACTAAAATAGAACAAATCATAAAGTTTATAGACAAAAAATGTCACGTTTGATAGTTTAAGAATGAAAATTAAATAAGAGTGAAAATTCAAGAACCAAAATGATATTTTATTATAAATCTTTTCTAATCACTATTTTATTTTTTATATAATTACAAATCACGTCTCTATCATTTATTTTGTTTATAAATCACACCAATATTATTTAAAAATAGCTTACAACATTCTTGTTATTTATATCATTACAAAAAGATTAGTTTTAACGAAATTGTGACACCTAGTGATACTATTTTTGTCACATATCCTAATTCTATTAAAAAAAAATTGAAAATTTTAATACATAAGTGCAAATAATAGATTTTATTTTATTTTTAAAAATGGTAAAATAGACTTTTAATTTAGTCCATATAATTTGAGATTGGTATCTATTTAGTCATTCTAATTTAAAACATGATATTCTAACCCCAGCGAAATATTCTTTTTGGTCTCCTAATATTAATTAACTTAACAAATTCAGTTAAGATGTTGATGTGACAGAGTGATGTGGATTTTTTTTAATTGATGTGGCATTCAAATTGAAATTTTACAACGCAATTTCCTCAACAAAAGTTTGAGGGTAAAATTAAAGCTGACCTCATAAAATTTAGGGTATTTTGTCTAACCAAGATATTTATTTTATCAAAGGAGATTTTATAGTAGAAGGGAGTTGTTCTCTTTGAGTTTCTTTTTCTGAAATGGGTTTTTCATATGGCTTTATAGGGTTTTTTTTTTCTTTCTTTTTCAAACATGAAATGAGTGGATGTTTCTTAAATGGTTAGGGTTTAAGAGGACCTAACGAAAAATTAACAAGTCAAAACACTAGAATTTTTTCAATAAAAAGAGGCAATAAAATGTATAAGAATAATCTCGCTTGTTGTTGCCTAAAAATGGAGAGCTTCCACGTAAGCAACGAACTTAGAAGATGAGATGATTCGGAGGTCGTGCGTTGCACTGGAGGTGCTATGTAGGTGGTGTGATAGATAGTTGACAAGCGTACTTGCACAGAAAACAAAGAGAGCACCGATGTGGTGCCGGCCTAACACTCTTCGATGCTAAAGTCAGAGCAAGCAGAGCTAGTGTGTCAGAGAGAATAGTAGTAAAAATTAGTTACCTAATGAATGAGTTTCATCTCCTATTTATATGAGAGGAGGTTGATGACATCATCGTGTCACGTGTCACATCAGGATTGGGCCACATGTTGTTTCCCAACGACGTGTTGCGAGTTGGATATGCCACGTGTCATCTTCTGATTGGATACTAGTATAATGTAGTTTCCTTGGTCTTAGATATGTAGCCTTATTAGATGACGTAGACGTAGACGTAGCCCCCCCAAACAACGTAGATGTTGCCCCCAGACGACGTAGACGTAACCTCCCAGACGACGTAGATGTAGCCTGTAATGACCCGACCCAAAATAACCAATAAATAAATAATGACTCATTTAAATATAAATAAATCAGAGTAAAAGCCAAATAATTGCGGAAGCATTCGTTTAATAACCAAAGAAATATTCGAAAACAAAAACATTTGTTTTGGCGCCAATTTAAATAATTTAAAACAACTAAGATAAATTAAAATGAAAATCCATAAAGCAAATGAAAAAATGTTCAATAAAATAAAATAAAAATAAATAAATAGAATTGACAAGTCTTAAGGGTCTCTCAGTGTAGCGCCGTCCTCGTCAATCGCCATGGTCTCCATTAATATCAATGTTACCTGCAAAATAAAAGTTTGCAGGGCATTCGAATACCGTGAGTTTTTAGCTCAGTAGATTAAAACCAAACTCAAATAAGTAAATTAAATTCAACACATAATCGCATAATTATAATAACGTATGGATACTCGTCCATTTCCACCATTCATCAATAACTAGTAGGTACTTAGCCTACAAAGATCATAACCACAGCGTTCAGCTCTATAAAATAGTATCATAGTGGCCACTATGATACGTGCCACACTATCCATCGTGGTAATCACTTGTCCAACTCATCTCAACTACTTAGATAAATCATAATCACAGTGTTCAGCTCTATAGAATAGTATCATAATGGCCATTATGATACGTGCCACACTATCCAACGTGATTATCATATATCTGAGTAAAATCATTCAAATAAATTTCAAACAACAATCAGTCTCAACATAACTCCCTGATCATATCTCTTGAATAACAAAATAACAACAAAGAATAAATATTTAAAACAACACACATTCATATCACAAGTAATTAAAAAGAAAAGAAAACAATATAATCAAGTCACAACAAGGAAACCATTGAGTTAATATTTAATTTTATAAATTAACTATGTTATCATGTCATATTCGGCTCTAAAATCATCCTAAGCATTATTAAATCAATTAAATCTAATTATTATACGGTTATTAATTATTAATATTAATTAATTAAAACATTAAATTTAATATGGGTTTATTTAACTAAAATAATTTATAGGCTTTAATTATAATTAAAAACTAATTAACCATCATAATTCGAATATAAACATTAATCACGAGTTAAATGAGCATATAACGCTTTTAAAATAAATAGTTATATCACCCCTAACTATCATAATAATCACACAATAAACATCCAGTCACATGGAATTTAATTTAACTTCTAAGTAGGAATTAACCTACCTTATTCGCAAATTGAGCAAGCAAACGAACTCGAAACAATGCCAAATAAAATCCTAAAGGTGCCCAAAACCTGTATTGTCATTAATTTAAATTCAATTTCAAGAAAACCGGAAAAACGAGACGAAAACCGGCCCAAATTGACTGAAAATGGCCCCTGAACCGGTCTGGACCAGCTGAACCAGTCCAATTGGACCTTGGACCGGTTCTTCAACCTTCAATGAACGCTTGAAACGCAAGAAGTCGCGTTTTTTTTTTAAACGAAG
This sequence comes from Gynostemma pentaphyllum, assembly GCA_028015215.1. Lineage (NCBI taxonomy): Eukaryota > Viridiplantae > Streptophyta > Magnoliopsida > Cucurbitales > Cucurbitaceae > Gynostemma > Gynostemma pentaphyllum. The sequence goes on along the minus strand of CM051353.1, from coordinate 47,705,707 downwards.
CAAGACTTACCAACAAGCTCACCCCACGCTCGCTCCGGATGAATCGTAAAGAAGAACCCGAAGATAAACGATCTCCAACCTCGAGCAAACTCGCAAAGCAAACTCGGAAAACGGCGAGGAAAGCCAGATTCCGGCGAGACCCTTTCTCAGACGAAAACCAACGGAAAAACACGTCCAATTAGCTAGAATTTAAAACGAAATAACAACGAAACGGAAATAGATCGAAACTTACGAAAAATATAAATGAAAAAGGAGTAAACGGGAGCCAAAACTATTAATCTTTCCGGTAAGTAACGGGGCTTGAAACTGAGATAAAAAGGCAGCCAAAGGTCGGAGGTTAACTCGATATTACGAAAAAGAAACGATGAATCAAAAGAATCAGAACTTACCTCGAGAAACAAAATCAGAGAACTCAGCTTTCGGCGTGCGGCTGGCAAAGAGGTATTCACGTAGAGAAAGAAAAAGAATACTGAACTAGGGTTGGCTGAAATATATAATAGTTGAGAAATTACGATAATGCCCCTGGAAGTAATAATTAGAGTTAGGGACGTAAACGGTAATCAGGTCATATCTTTTTACTCGGAACTCGAAATTGAGCGTAGTCAATTCCGTTGAATTCGTAACGATGTGACGGTTCGGAAAACTAAAGATTACGTTGATTGGATCAAAATTGGTGAAAAGACTAAAATGCCCTTGGGTGAAAATCTGGGTCGTTACATAGCCTCTAAGACGACGTAGACGTAGCCTCCTAGACGACGTAGACGTAGCCTCCTAGACGACGTAGACGTAGCCTCCTAGATGACGTAGACATAGCCTCTTAGGTGACGTAGCTTTATCCTTCCAGGTGACGTAGACATGTCGATTGTCCATTCTTTGAACAAGTTGAAAAATTCCACGTGTACTGACATTTTACCCCACAACATCGCTCGCTCAGCACAAAGTATCAACATGAATTTAAAGACTAAATGCTCGTTTGGGATGACTTTTAAAAATGTTTTTAATAAAGAAAGTGTTTTTTATAACCATTAAAAAAACACTTTTAAAACCTATCTCAAACTGGCTCTAAATAGAAAATAAATGCAACACTAGGACCAACAATATAATATACCCATTTATTATTTTCAATATTACATTCATATAAATAAAAAAAGATAAGAGAAAAAAGAAGGATAAAGTACCTTTTTGGTCTCTAAATTTGAGGCTTAAGTCTATTTGGTCTATGAGTTTTCAGTATATGTCTATTTCATCTATGAATTTTGAGAAATAAGTCAATTTGGTCGATGTCGTTAACTTTTCCATTCATGAGTGTGAAAAAAAAAACGTTTTGGAAAACTAATTTGATTGATCAAATAGACTTTGGTTTTCATAACCCGAGGATGAAATGCACGCAAATTGAAAACAAAGGGGCCAAATAATCATATATCTCAAAACTCAGGGATGAAATAAACACAAATTAAAAACGTAAGGATCAAACAGACACGAGCGTCAAAACTCAGGGACTAAAACGGTATTTGATCAAAAGAAAGAATCTTTCCAAACTATTTTAAATCAAATAACCAATCTACGAACTAATATAAAAAACACTAACGTAATTTTCAAAAGACATGCAATTCGTTTCTAATTGAGCAAAGAGAGAGGGAGTTTTAATTTAATAATACTTTGACTTGACTTAAGACATTAATTTGTAGCTAATGACATTCCTTGCTGCATAATTAAGATTTGGACGGTTTTGTTAACTTGTGATATATATATATATATATATATTTGTGTAGTAATTGGACAAATTATAGAGAAAGAGAGAATTTGAAGAAAGAATTGCCCATAAAAAGGGAGAAAGAAAAGGATACCTACAAGAATAGAATCCCATGGGGAATATGCTATTTTTATTGTATTATTCCTTTTTATCTTTGTTTTCCTGTCAAACGTCTTCAATTATGTAAGCATTATTCCAGGCAGATTTATGATTGTGAGAGAGAGAAAAAAATATTCAACTTTGACGTTGGTATTTTATTAGAAAAATATTTGCCTCCTGACAAGTCAAGAGAATCTCCTACTCATCTTCTTACGTGTCTATTTTCTATTGGCTAAAAGCAAATCAATGAGTCTCATACAATTAATAAAAATATATATTAATTATCTCTTATTATTTTTTAACCAATAGAAATGAAAATGAGGAAGAGATCCTCCTGACTTGTGAGGAGGCAAGTATTCTCCATTTTACTATAGTCACTCTACTCAGACAGTCAAATAATAGAATGAATAGGTTAGGATTTTAGGGAAGTAAAAGAGGAAACTGATTAAGGTAAAGTTTGGATATAAAAAAAAGGAGTTTACCTTGTTCAAGATAAGAAATCTATTTAGTAATTAAAAAAAATCTATTTATAGGATTTCATTGTTAAATCGGGTCTAGTTGGTCCCATATTAGGTCATCTGAAGACGTAGTGATGAGTTTAAAGCTTGTGGAGCACGGAGAAAGAAATTTTAGAGATGAGAATGAGACATACAAAGAAAAAAAAATGCTCATTGTAAGAATGAACTAAAAGAAAGTATATATTATATTAGGGGTAAAATATAAATAAGACCTCGTAGTTTTGACTAGATGCGTGAACATTTCTAATGATTTGAAAATGATAAATCACATGCTTGTAGTTTTAATTCTGTCACTCCCCTCCAACGTCATTAACATTCTTTTAGTCATAACTTCTTTATTTGAACTTTGATTTAAATGATTCTAAATGTTTTGAAATCTTCATGTCGAACTCTGCATTACACTCACTTCAAACTTCGAAATCGTCAATAAAGTTTACAGCGTTGAATGAGAGGGGTCTCGTTGGCATAATTTGGAACTATAGGGGTGTGATTTGTTATTTTTAAACTATAGAAGCTGTTCATCCATTTGGCCAAAATCACATGGGTCTTATTTGCATTTTATTCTTATATGACTAATTAGCAAACTGTATTTAAGTAAATAATATATTGAAATCCGAACAAATCTCCATTCTCTTTCATCCCGGCAAGTAAAACGATCTATTGAGAACGGTGAGCTTAATTCACAAGTTAATGAACGTTAAGATGGAAGAAACTTGATAATTATATCTGATCTTAAAATGGTGTAAGTTGTTTCTTTAGATTGTGTAAACCATTTTGTTAAAACAATTGGAGAATTCAACAGTTCATTAAAGAAAAGCTAAAATGAATGAGATTCAAATTAAAACAAAGGTCATTTGAAGAGGAAAAAAGATGGAGCCGGCTGAAAACACAAGTCATCAGTATGCAGAAAATACCATTTTTTGTAGAAGAAAAAAGGAAGGGAAAATGGCTTTTTTTTCTCTTTTTGAAAAAAAAAAAAATATATATATATATATATATATATATATATATATTATTAAGATTTGGTAGAAGGGAGTTGCTTCTTCTCTTTAGGTTTTTTCTGAGATAGGTTTTTCATGTGGTTTCGAAGTTTTTTGTTTTTTTTCAAACTTGAAAGAAATGGATTAATCTAAAATGGCTAGAGTTTAAGAGGACCTAGCGAAAAATGCAGTCGTAGACGAGGAATTTTTCGATAGAAGGGGGGCAATAAAATGTCCAAGAAGAATAATCTCACTGCCTAGCACAAAATATCGACATGAATTCAACTTTGAAAGAGAGAAATAAGAAAAAGAAAAGACGACGAGGAAGCTCCAAATACAGAAGGTAAGATGGTGGATGGAAGGGAAAGAAAAAGAAATTGAGAGCATCAAACTCGAATCGGAATACTACCTATGGCACTAAACCACCATGTTTGATGAAGTTGTACATACTTTTCTCTTTAGAAGAAATGAAGAAAAAATCAGTTCAGATGGGAAACTCACATTAAAAACCTCAATATTCGAAAGCATATTCCAAGGCAAAAATAAAGCTCCAAAACATGAAGCTATAGCATATCTTCTGCCTTATAAGTCATCTAACTATAGGAATTACAAAATCTAGACTTCTGGTAAGTTGGCAAGAGATTTGTCTTTTATACCAAAAGCATCAGCCAAATTAAAGTTTATATTGCTTCTCATAGTTCTACTTGCAACTCCTGCATCGCCCTTCCTCATCATCGCAGCAAACTCTCCGTAATCTATACGACCATCCTGTGAAGAAAAAATGAAAAAATAAATTATTATAACAACAGCAAATTCAGTGTTTAATTTCAAAACAAACATTTTTTCGGGTTAATTAGGGCTCTAATCTGAAAAATTAAAAAAATTAGTAAAACAATCCACTAGAAATTTTATTTAGTAAAACCATCTACTTTTGATTTTTCAAACTTGGAATACGTATTCACTAACCACGCATCCGACTTGGGAGCAGGCATGTCAAAAAAACACATTTCACCAAATGCCAGATAGAATACGTAGTTTACACATTTCACCAAATGCCAGATAGAATACTTAGTTAGAAACTACGTCCCCCCAATTTTTCAAAACCCCTCTTCCTCCTAGATTTTCTAACGAAGGGAATTGGGGATTTAATTTTTTGTTAACAAGAAACAAGGTTTTTTTTTTTTACATTTATTTATTTAATTTAATGAGGTTCATTGTTTCAGTACCAGATCGACTGTTATGGCTTTTCCCTTCACTTTTTCTCTGTCATTTTTGGAGAACATCAGAATGAAAAATAGAGAGTTAGATGAAAGAGAAAGGATTCAACAGCCTATGATTTCAGCGGTATGTTCTCCCACGACACTAATCTAGAGTTTCATGGAACAATCATTTAAGATTTGAAATAAATCGATTACAAATATCTGGATTCTGATGAACCCATAACAAAAATCCTTGAAATCTATCACTCAATGGATTCAATAAGTTCCAAATTTACAAGAAGTTTAGAATATGGGAAAATGGGAAAGAACTACCTGCCAAGAAAAACATCTAGAGAAATTGTGGAATTTTCCTCCCTCTCTAAATTGCCTATTTCCTTATGTTTTTAGGAGAGAGGGAGGGCGAATGTGAGAAGAAGAAGATAGAGAAGAAGAGAGAGAATAATTAACTGAAAGAAGATTTTTTTGTTTTCGATAAGAGATGGAAGATATGGAAAAGCTGCTAAAAGGAAAAATGCATTTAATATAATGTGGCCCCGCCAAAGTGGACTTAAAGAATACGTAGTTTCTAACTACGTATTCTACCTGGCATTTTGAGAACTGTGTTTTCTTACACGTCAGTTGCCACGTCGGATGCGTAGTTTGTGAATACGTATTCGGTATTCCAATTTTGAAAAGTCAAAAGTAGATGGTTTTACTAAATAAAATTTCTAGCGGATTGTTTTACTCATTTTTTTAATTTTTCATATTAGAGCCCTAATTAACCCCATTTTTTCGGTAAACCATGTATCGATGACTGTGATTTAAAAGTTGTTTTCCCTTTCTTTTATCGTCTGTTTTCATGGAAAAGCTGTTTTTAGAACAATTGAAGTTATTTTTCTTACCAAAACAATGCGCTTGTGGATACTGTTTTGTATGGTTTATCCTTTACAACCCACTTCAAAAAAAAATTCTTAAAAGCAATTTGAAAAACAAAAGTAAAAGTTGTTCTTCAAAACAACTCTCAAATACGATCCACTAACAATCAAGATCCTACTTAGATATAGGCAACAGAGAAATTTGTAGGACATCTCAAGCAAAGTTGTAACTAGTATCCTTCATTATTAGTAGACTAACCCAAAAGAAGACAGTAAATAAGCTATCATAACTCTCAGTCATCTTGAATCCACCTTTTAAGGAGAGAGGAAGTAGACTGTGGTAATTTAGCTTTTGCATAGTTTTGTGGGGAATTTGGTTAGAAATGAATAGGAGAATATTCTGCAATAAGTTTCGTTCCCCATCGTTCCCCAGATTATGTGTGGGATTTGACACATGTTAATACCACTTTTTGGGTGTCTAAGACAAAACTTCTTTGTAATTACCCCTTATTTTGATTACTAACAATTGGGCCGCATACTTGTAATGTGGTGGTGGTGCTGACAGGGGCGGCGGGTTACAAGTATTCAGTCTTTATTTTTGTTGATACGATGGGGTATCTTTTTGTTTTACTTCGTATATATTTGCTTTTATCTTTCATTATATCAATGAAATGGGCTTATGAGCCATCTTTTCTTAAAAAAAACTATCAGTCATCTTGAGAAAGAAAACAAAAAATACCCCGCAAAAGATGAACTAGGGAGTGACAAAAGAGGCACTGATGTAATGTTGTCAAAGTTGAAAAAGAGAATAACATTTGTCTAACAAAAACATGCAATAGCAAGTAGCAACAGAGACTTACATTATCTTGGTCAATTTCCGTGATTATCTCATCCAGATGGACCTCACCCAGACCAAAGTCTTTGCAAGCTTGTTGAAGCTCATCAATGGTGATATAACCGCTACCGTCTTTGTCAAAATAGGAGAAGGCTGCAACTAAATTATCCTCTCGCTCTATCTTATTTAGGTGCAATGTAGCAGCAAGGAATTCACCATAATCTATAGTTCCACTGTTGTCTATATCAGCCTGTTCAAAGATGAAAAGGAAAGAGATAATACAGGCCAGCTAGATTAATCATAGTAATCAAGATATTACAAATTGAAATGATTAAGTCAATGGAATTTGTGGAGATCACTCGATAAAATATCTAAAATCAATATCAAGCTGTGTCTATAAGAAACGGTTCAATATTTCCAAAAAGATTTATGGCAAGTTATCTACCGCATCCATAAGAGACTTGATATCAGACTCCATCATTTCAGAGCCGACTCTTTTCAACCCCGCTTTGAGCTCTTCAAAGGTTATGGACCCACTATTGTCAGTGTCAATCATCTTAAACAATTCCTTCAAGCCACCAATTTCTTCCTCTGATAGTCTTTCTGCTATGACCTGCCACCAATCAGGTTTTCTAAAATTTCAGACAAATGCATCTTGGTTTTAGAAAAGTACCATTACAATAAACAGTGATATGAGAATTGGTTTTATAAGAATTCTGATTTGAGATTAAAGTGCATAGGACTTCACTTCAGCTAAAATGCTTTCGTGTTTATACCTACATCCATGCATATACTTGTCATTATTCACATGCATTGCATATGTTTATGAATGATATATTTTTGGATATTTCTTCTTTTTAAAGGTTTTTTTTTTAAAATCATTGACTAAGCTTGAAAATTACATTACAAATAACTGTAAAATAATTTAATGTCGTCCTGACATCACCACAAAAATTTGTGATATGTTCCACAGTCCACAACTATCAATACTCTCAATTTACCACATAAATTTGTGATACATTTTTTTTCTCAATAGGAGACAATGACTTTCTAAAAGAGGTCAAAATACAACGAATGATGAGAAATCGTCCTGAAGAGCCAAGTGGTTACCAAAAAAAATCCTCCAATTGGCAGTTAATAAACAAAGTTGTTATTAAAAAATAAAAAATAAATAAAATAAAAATTGAGAGGGAGTTCCATAAGGAAACTATGAAATGAAGAACATTGATCATTCCTCGCTAGATCTAATAATGCCCTTGAAGACTCTAGAATTTCTTTCCATCTAAATTTCCCAAAAGATGCCTTTGATGGCATTTTCTCAAATAATCCCTCTTTTAGAGGGGGGACTGACAAATAGTTGATGGGGAGCTTTTGTGGTGCTAAGAGGTTGGCACCAAGCAATACCAAAATCATCCATCAAAGAGTTTCATATGAACTGAGCAAAAAGGCAGTGAATGATATAGTTTTTTAGATAAAACAATTTCAGTGATAAATTAAATGCAAAAAAGAGTACTCGCACCTAAGGATTACAAAAAAAATCCTCCAACAGGGGGATGTTAAGGTAGGATAATTATAAGAGGTTTTGGAGCTAGCACTCCACAAGGAAGTAAGCCTAACCAACAGGATCCAAAAATTCTGATGATCTGTGTGCTCATCTTAAAAAAGGCTTTTGTTACTTTCCTACCAAGGGAGCCACAGAAGAGTTTTCACCATGTTGTGCCAAAAGATTAGTGGCTTGTCTTAGAAGAAAACCCCACATGAATAGCAAAAGGGAGATCATTGGGGAGGGGGTCATATCCAACTATTTCCTCCAATGTAGAAGAATAATGTGCAAGTAAGAAAGAGATGTGCAACATCCTCATTGCAAGAGTTGCATAAAATGCAACTGTTAAATCATTAATAGACTCAAAAGCTTAAGTTGATAGGTTAATGCAAATTTAAGCTTTTAAGGTATTCACAACACTCCCCCTCACATGGCGGCTTGGTTTTTAATAAAGGCCCAGCATGTGAACAAATAATCCGAATTGGGATCAAGTGTCATAACGGAGGTTTGAACCCGAGATCTCTCTAATACCATGTTAAATCGCTAGTAGACCAAGCTTAAGTGATAGGTTAAAGAAAATTTAATCTTTTAAGGTACCCAACAACAACTATTTGAGCTAAGCATCGTCTTGGAGAACTCCAATTGCATATTATCATTGACATTGAGGCCACCTTTGAGAAGAGTCTAGAGGAAAACCTTCACTTTCTTACGGTAAATCTCTTTCCACACATCAAGAAGATCCTTGGGGCTGGTGGAAGGGTTTCTCGAGGAACCCTCTGACAAAGGGGAAATGGAGAATTGTGGGGAAGGAGCTGGGGATTACAATTTGAATTTCGATAATGGGTCTTTAATTTCTGGGCCTTCATTTAAGAATTGCATGAAACAGTTGTCTCCTTCTGATCATGCCATGTCTTGAGGCCCTGGGCCCTCTTGCCACCCAAACCCAATTGGGCCCCCCCCTACAGCAAAACTTGACTCAGCTTTCTTCTCACGTGTCACCAAATACTGGGCCTTTTTCTGGCCCAATTCCAGATGGCAAGGAAACCAAACAAACACGGATGGATCCAGACCCTTCTAGGGTTAAAATTCTCCAACGAAGACCTCAGGATCTTAGTCTTACTTCGTCCTTTACCAGCCAACCCATCTCTCTCTCTAACAAATTCCCTTGACAAACTCCTCCTTCCTCGCATGGAGGTGATTCTGAAGATGCCCTTTCAAGTCCTCCTAGCGTTCGTGTTCTTGATTCACAGATTAAAGGGAACTTTGCTCCCCTACCGGAGGTGGATCTAGGGTATGGTGAAAAGGTTGTTTTGGATCTGAAGAGCTTTGACGACGATTTCTTAGAAGACAATCCCTTGCCTTTAAATTTTTCTACTCTGGAGGAAGATCAAAGAGTGTCTACTGATGATGATGAACTCTACATCACTTCTTTTGGTGAGATTTGTAACAGTAGAGGGGAAAACAAAATGAAGTTGGGTGAGTGGCTGGATTCTACAGCCATGCGGATCCTTCCAAAGGCGGGTAGAAAATCTAAAAAGAATGGGGTTTCCTCTAAAAAGATTACAGGGTTGAGAGAAGTTAGGAATTTACACTCAAGTATAAACTATGAATCCAGCTGTTTGAAGAGGAAAATGGGCAAGCAAGTTTTAGATGTTAATAATTAGCTGGAATGTCAGAGGCCTTGGTGATCCAAAAAAAAGAAGTGTCATCAAGGATCTTATTCGGAAGTATAAACCTACCATTGTTATCCTTCAAGAAACCAAACTTCATTCGATTGACAGAAGCCTTGTGAAGTCTGTCTGGATCTCCAGAGACCTTGCTTGGTCCTCCCTTCCTACTGTGGGTTCCTCTGGTGGCATCCTGATTATGTGGTCTGTCCCAGCTTTTGTTGTCAAGGACACTTTCTCTGGAGCTTTCTCTCTCTCCTTGCTCCTTGAAATTTCGGACTCTTCCCAATTCTGGATCACTGGCATTTATGGTCCTCCGGTCTATAGGGAGCGAAACCAGTTCTGGGAAGAGTTGTATGCTCTTGGAGGTATTTTGTGATGGGCCTTGGATTCTTGGTGGAGACTTCAATGTGTGTAGATGGTCTTCAGAGAAATCTTGAAAAGGTTATACGAAAAGTATGAAGCGTTTCAATGAGTTTATAGATGATTTCTCACTTGAAGACCTTCCCATGACAAATGGGCAATTCACTTGGTCTCGCCTTAATGGGGCTGGTTCTCTTTCTCGCATCGACAGGTTTCTGATGAATCAGAGATGGCTGGACTCTTTCTCTGAAGCCCGTGTTTCTAGACTGGAAATGCCGACTTCGGATCATTTCCCCATTTTGCTGAAGTCTGGAGGTCTTTCTTGGGGTCCCACCCCTTTCAGGTTTGAAAATATGTGGCTCTCTCACCCTTCTTTCTCCTCTCTTATTTTTTCCTCCTGGAATTCCTTTCCAGTTAGAGGTTGGGTTGGGTATTCTCTCCTCTGTAGATTGAAACTGCTGAAAGGCATCCTGCGCCGTTGGAATTTAGAGGTTTTCAGTCACATAACCTCCAAGAAAGTTGAACTGCTTTCTGAAATCTCTACCCTGGATATTCTGGAGGAAACTCAAGGATTAGACCATCTTCAGGTAGCTAGCAGATCTTCAGCTAGGCTTCAACTCCTAGATATCACTGCCCATGAAAACATTCTTTGGAGTCAGAAATTAAAATGCCGGTGGATGAAAGAGGGTGATGAGAATACGGGTTTTTTTTCACAAAAGCCTTTCAGGAAGAATGTCTAAAGCTTTTATCTCTGAGATCCTTTCTACCCAGGGTTCTAGTTTGGTGACAGATAAAGAGATTGAAGAGGAATTTAACTCCTTTTTTGAAGGTTTATATGCTAAAGATCAAGGGGTTAGATTCTTACCTACTAACCTGGACTGGTCACCAGTTAGTGATAGTGACAATCAGGCTCTGGAAAAGAATTTCTGTGAAAGGGAGATTTTCAATGCTGTTTCTTGCTTGGGGAACTCTAAGACTCCTGGCCCAGACGGTTTTACAGGTGAATTTTTTAAAAATACCTGGAACATTCTCAAGTCTGATTTTATGAGAATGTTCCAGGAGTTTTTTCAAAATGGTATAGTCAATGCTATCACGAACGAGACTTACATCTCCCTCATCCCTAAAAAGACTGATGCGAAAATGGTGAAGGATTACAGACCCATTAGCCTGGTCACGGGACCCTATAAGATCCTTGCTAAAGTTTTGGCGGATAGAATCAAACTGGTCCTCCCCAAAACTATTTCCAAATTTCAAAATGCTTTCATTGGAAATAGACAGATTGTGGACTCTATCCTAATTGCCAATGAAGTTGTGGAGTTTTGGAGGACTTCGAAAAAGAAGGGTCTGGTTTTCAAATTTGATTTGGAGAAGGCCTATGACAGAGTTGACTGGGAATTCTTAGATGCAGTTATGGAGATTAAAAATTTCGGTACAACCGGGAGAAAGTGGATCAAAGGCTGCCTTTCCTCAGTCAACTATTCCACTATTATTAATGGCAAGCCGAGAGCAAAGATTAAAGCTTCTAGAGGTCTGAGACAAGGGGACCCCTTCTCCCCTTTTCTCTTTACCCTAATTGCTGATGCCCTAAGCGGGTTAATTACTCATGCTGAGAATTTTGGTTTGTTTAAGGGCTTTTCCTTGGGTAGTCTTGCTATCTCGCACCTCAGTTTGCTGACGACATTTTGATTTTTTGTGACTGGGATAGTCAGAAGTATTCCAATTTACTTGTTGTTCTCAGGGTGTTTGAGCAGATGTCTGGTTTGAAGTTTAACCTTGATAAATCTGTGGTGGCTGGTATAAACCTTGATGAGGATGCTGTTAATGAGGTGGCTACCTCCTTTATGTGCAAAGCCACAAATTTCCCTTTGAACTATTTGGGTCTTCCCCTTAGGGGTAGTCCTAGGAGCTTAGCTTTTTGGGACCCTGTTATAGAGAAAGTCCAGAAGAGGATCAATAGATGGCACAATTGTTTACTTTCAAAAGGTGGCAGATTGACTCTCGCTCAGTCGCTTCTTAACAATCTTCCAACCTATTATCTCTCTGTTTTTTCCATCCCCGTCTCTATAGCAAAGCTCATTGAGAAGATGATTAGGAATTTTTTCCAGCAATAGTGAATGTGGCTCTAATCTGGTTAAATGAGAGATTGTCTCTAAACCTCTGGATCTGGGCGGGCTGGCAGTTGGCAATATCACTAAAAAGAATGCGGCTCTTTTGAGTAAGTGGCTTTGGAGGTTCCCTATTGAATGCGACTCCTTGTGGACTCAGGTCATCAAAGCCATTCATGGTGCCCCTAGAAATGTGTGGCAATTCAAAGCTAATAGATGTTGCTCCTTTCGCAGCCCCTGGAAGACCATTGTGAATTTGGAAGACCTTCTGCTTTCTTCTTCTTCTCTCAAGCTTGGTTGTGGCTCCACAATCCATTTCTGGAAGGATAGATGGTTTCCTTTTCCAAGACCCCTTCAGAAAATCTACCCTTCCCTCTTTCAGATTGCTGCCTCCCCTTTGGGCTTTGTTGCTGACTTTTGGGACCCGGTGTGCAATTGTTGGTCTATAACTTTCAGAAGATGCCTCAAAGATCATGAGGTTGATGACTTTGCCTCTCTGATGCAAGCCATTGCCCATTGTCAGCCGCACTACTCCTCGGATGTCAGAATTTGGAGTGGGAAGTTTGGAAGACAATTTTCTTGCAGAAAAGTCTTCAGAACGCTGTCAGATAGTGTCTCTTCTTTACCGCTGGAGCTCACTGCGGCTATTTGGAAGGATAATTACCCGAAAAAAGTTAAAGTTCTCCTTTGGACTGTTTTTCATGGAGGTTTAAATACTAATGATAAAATCCAGAGAAGATTCCCTACTATGGCCTTTCGTCCCAATCGCTGTATTCTTTGTGTTTCTGCTGAGGAAGATCCGTACCACCTGCTTTGGTCTTGTCCTTTTACTGTCACTTTATGGAACAGACTACTTGACATCTTCCCCTTCCATGGTCCCTTGCCCTCTACTCTCCAGGCGATCCTTCATGGTTTTCTGTGTGGTGTGGACATCAAGGATAAAGCTCTAATCCTTTGGCGCAATTCTATCAGGGCTTTGATTTGGCTGACTTGGTGGGGAAGAAACAAAAGAATGTTTGATGAGGTTTCGATGAGTCCGTCTGATCTTTGGGAGCTCTTGGTTAAATTTACTTCTTTATGGTCAGCTAGGGCCGAAATGGGAGCAAGTGTCTTAACGGAGGTTTGAACCCAAGACCTGTCTTTGAACCTATCAGCTTGTCGATATTCATGATAAATTGGCAAAAATCTGTTTCTTCCTTGTCGATATGCAACTGTCATAACAGAGGTTTGAACCCAAGACATATGTGACAGATCATTTGGACTCTTTTAATGGTTTCTAGAGCCTTATTTTTAGGAGAAATCTCAAGGATCGGGTCTCAAAATAAATTGGTAAAAAAAACTACTCTATGGCGTGAATATTGACAAGTAACAGATTCTCAAGCTAGAAAATGGGGCTGCAATTCAGGTAGCCTACCTTTTTTTTTTTTATGAGAAACAAAGCTTTTCATTGATGTATGAAAGAGCCAAAAAAGTGGCCAAACAAACTACAAAAAGGCCATCCAATTAGAGGCAATAATAGAGGGACTATAATTACAAAAAGATTTACAAAGTGCACTCCACGAGGAGGCATTAAGAACACAAAACTCCCACACTTCCTCCCAAGGTCTAAATTTATCTTCAAAGATCCTCCTATTCCTCTCGAGTCAAACATTCCGGACAACAGCTTTTACTCCATTATCCCAAAGAATTCTTTTCCTCTTGATGAAACTCAAAGCACCTCCAAGGAAAGCTAAGGTAGCCAGGTAGCCTACCTTTTGATTATCTTGAACTTCCTTTAGAAGGTAATCCTAAATCCTTGGAGTTTTGGGGGCCATGATTGATAGTGTCTCGTCGTCTAGACAAATGGAAGAACGCTATTTTCTCCAAAGGTGGGAGACTCACTCTCATTGAATCCGTTCTTTCTAGCATGCCAACTTATTACATGTCTCTCTTCCAAATGCCTTCGAAAGTGATTAACATCTTGGAAAAGAAGATGCGTGATTTCCTTTGGGCCAAGGTAGGAACAAATTCAGGTAATCACCTTGTGAATAGGAACATTGTTAAGATTCAAAAAAGTAGAGGTGGCCTCGGCATAAAAAATTTAAAAGAAAAGAATAAGAATCTCATTTCTAAGTGGTGTTGGCATTTCCCTATTGAGGTAAACTCTTTTTGGCATTCAATTATCTCTAGTATTCATGGTCTGGACATAGATGGTTGGTTCACAAATTTTAGGGTGGTTACAAAGGGCCAAAGTCCATGGAAGTTTGTGATTGCTTGCAGGAAAAAGTTAGTGGGTTTGATTAGCTTTAAGCTTGGAAATGGGAAAAAAAATCATATTTCGGCATGATTGTTGGCTTGGAGACCTTCCTCTTAAAAGGACTTACCATAGACTCTTCGGTCTAGCTTGCAATAAAATGCCTTGGTGAATGACTACTAGACCAAGAGTAATGAAGTCTAGAACCCGAATCTGAAAAGGCCGCTCTATGATAGGAAATTGATGATGTCTTTTGCAAGTGAGTGAAAAGTCTTGTTTCTTATAAAAAAAAATCTTCATTTGGAATTTATCTACAGGGATTTAAATACGGCAGATACAATTCAAAGGCGGAATCCGAAAAATCTCTCTTTCTCACAATATTTGTTGCCTTTGTCACCAATCATCCGAAAGTAAGAATCACTTGTTTTTCATGTGCAATTTTACTAGTCTTATTTGGGAGAAATGATTGTAGACTTTAAATATCAATTGGTGTTTTAATGAATCTTCGAAAGCGAATCTTCATTCTCTTCTCATTGGTCATCCTCTTAAGGATAAAGCCAAATGGGTTTGGGAAACGGAGGCTAAAGTCATTCTGTGGGGAAGCCAAGTTGGAAAGGAATCATAGAATCTTTGATAACAAGAGTAATACGGCCAAAGATGTTTGGGAGATTATTCATTTTAAAGTGTCTCTTCTAGCCTCTCTCTCAAACGTTTTTTTTTTTGGGAAAATTTTTTGTAATCCTGTTGGCGTGGGTTGATTTCTTATCACCCTTTTTGTATCTCCTTTTATTTTTAATGAATCTTTCAGTTTCCTATTAAAAAAAATATAGGGTAGGAAAGCAGGCAGAAAGAGGGGAGTTCGAAACTCATCATCTTCGCAAAATCTAATCTAATCTCATCGCCAAACCAAATTTAAAACATTTTTAGAGCTCATTCAATGTTTCCTTGGTCTGTGAGAGGAGCAACACATATTTAGTCCCGAGGTCCAACCTAAATTAGAAACAAAACCATTTTGGGTAACACTATTCAAGAAATGCAGGACCTTAAGAGTATAATTAAAGGTATGATCTCATTGAGGAAGCTAGGCCTATCATTCTGGAAGAAAAGCATGCTGGAAAATCCAACTCATGGACAATAACTTCAAAAAAGAGCAAAGATGGAGGCAAAAGTGTAAAGGTAGATGGCTTCTAGACAGTGAAGAGAACTCCAAATTTTTCCATGTACAATTCGCGAACGACCCTTTGATCTTTTGTTATGGGAAAGAGGACTCATTCCAAAAAAAATTTGGACATTATCCAGATGTTTGAATGAAGCTCTAGCCTCAAGATAAACAGATCCAAATGCTCCATCATAGGTTTAAACATGGAGGAAGTGAAGTTGAAATTTTTTTTGATGATAGAGCCGGTTGCCATATTGCCCCCTTCCATTCAACTATCTGGGGCTGTCATTGTGTGATAACCCAAGATTGAAGACTTTCTGAGAACTTGTGGTGGAAAATATTCAAAAGAGATTGGCTTCTTGGAAAAGAGGCTATTTTTCTAAAGGAGGCAGACTGACCCTTATACAGTCGTTTTTAGTGATATCCCTACATACTACCTGTGTCCATCTTTACAATGCCTTTAAACATAAAAGAGAGACTTGACAAGATTATGAAAAAAAATTCTTAGGGAAAGATCCGGTGAGGGTGGTGGTCCTCATTTGGTCAACTAGAAAATGACTAAGAGACCTATGGAGGAGGGAGGATTGGGGATTGAAAATTTGGCTAAGAAAAATACGACCAACTAATTAAGTGACTTTGGCGCTTTCCAAACTCAAAGTCTATGGCATCGGGTGGTTAAGAGTAGGCACGATATCCATCCAAATGGGTGGGACACTAATATTGTTGATCGGGTAATGGTAAAAGCCCGTGGAAGGAAATCTTGAAAGACTATCCCTTGTTTCTTAATTGTGATAACTAGTAGGTTAGGGATGAGAACCATATTCGCTTGCGGGAGGATACCTGAGTAGGAGATCTTGCTTTTAAAGACCTATTTACAAACCTCTATTCTAAAACCTTAGCCAAAAACTCTCATATATCCTCGTTTGTTATTATTGGGATGCCCGACTTGGAGTTGGTAGCCAGTTTTGACTTCCACTTTCGTATACTTATCTGGGATAGGGAACTTCTTGAGTTTTCTTCTTTTTTTGCTCATTTTAGAGGGCATGTCCTTAAGAAAGGGATCTCTTGATAAGAGATTTTGGATCTTGAACTTGTTTTCTTCATTTTCTTGCAAATCCTTTTTTAGCATAATTGTAGCTTCCCCGTTGAATTGCACTACTTCTTAAGTGAGGTTTTTTCTTGGACGATTGCCCTTGGCAAAATTGATAACCTTAACTTTCTTCAGTGATCTTCTTCCTTTGCCCTTAGATCTCAACGATGTTGTTTGTGAAATCAAGAGTCAAAGGACCATAATTATATCATGTGGAAGTGTTCATTCTCCACTCATATTTGGCACAACATTTATAAAAAACCTAGTGTATGTATGTGTCAACATTCAAGAATAGTATGATAATACTATTTATAATTGAAGAGAGTTTGTCAAAAACAAAAGCTAGAATGATAAGCATTTGAAATGAAACCGCCCATTGGAAAACCAACTATCTTCCAAAGTATCCACCAAGCCACCATGACATGCAATCATATTGAGAAATCAAAATCTATGAGTTGGATACTTTTGAATACTTCTAGACTAAATTGTAATATATATTATTTCTAATTCATTCTCCACTCTCTTCTTGCTTTCTTTCTTGCTCATCTTCATCTTCCCAAAGTGTTAATATCATACTCAGCACTCCTAAGGAGTAATGTCATTATCTTAGCACAATTCATCATAAAGAAGTGAGACTCAACCTGAATCAAATCTATACTAATTACCTGAATAATTCAGTTAAGTATCAAATTAAAATAACAAAAGTTCTAAAAGGGATAAATCATACACGAAGAGCCATCTTCTTAAGCTTATTCATTGCTGAGAATTGCTTTAGCCGTGACAAAACTGCAGAATCTAAAGGTTTGTCAGGGGCAACTTTGTCATCCACGATCCATGGGTGACCTGAATAGCCAAACTCCAAGCTTGTGAGTTCGATGTAAATATAAAGAAGCATAGTATTGCTATAAAGTAGGAACGACTATTTTATCTCACAAAAGTGTCTAAATCACTCACAAAGAACTTCATGAGCGGAAATTCTATCCCGTGGATGCCTTGTGAGCATCTTTCTAATTAAATCTTTGGCACTCTCTGAAATATTAGGCCATGGTTCAGAGTTGAAATCTAGCTTGCCATATAAAATCTGTCTGAAGATCCCTGAATCAGTTTCTGTTTGTAATACAAAATGACAACAAAGCTCAAGAGTTAATAAAGGAAAAAAAATTATATCATATAACTATGGGTCCAAAATCAAACTCATCTACCTGCCCAAAATGGTGGAACTCCACTTAATAAGATGTAAAGGATAACACCTGCACTCCATACATCAGATTCATGCCCATAGCGCTTCAAGAGCACTTCAGGGGCAACATAATAGGGGCTTCCAACTACATCACAGAAAGCTTGTCCTAGAAAGGAAGATACGCAAACAAAAAACTAAGTAGCAGTTTTGTAAACATATTCATATTCTGTTAAGAAAACAATGGCTTTAATCAAAGAACGAAGGAGAAGGATACAGCTTAAACACAGAATCCAAATTAAGAAAATATCAACTTGTACAAAAGCCTATATCAAGAAAATGGGCCCAAAATATTATTGCTATCCACCAATTAGCAGTTTCTATTGGAAAGAACACTACTAAAAACCAACTTGAAAAGGCTGCAAATGGAAGACTTGAAGGCCAACCATTTGAAGAAATACGCTTAAATGAATCGAGATAAACTAGCAACAAGGATTGAAGGGTTCGCGCAAGAGTTCAAATAAAGAAACTCAGCCAAACAGTTATCGAATTGAAAAGGTCCAGAAAGGGTTTACGCACAATTTTACATTGCTGTTTGTAAATAACCAAATAATTAGGAAAAAAAAATTAAAGGTTAGATACCCTGAGCAATATCTATATTGCACACCAAAAGTTTCAAACGCCATGCCACTCACAAGGAGGCAAACAACAAACATAGGCTACAACATCAAGGCTGCCTTAGTCCATTTTCCTCACTTCCTGATTACAAAATTCTGCTTCCATAATGGTAACTAGATTGCTACACAATCTGTATATTCTGTAGTCAAGGGAATGAAGAAAGCATCTATAAACTATAAAGAATGGGTATCATGCAAACAATTTTTCACCTTCAATTTGGTAAGAAACAGATTTCATTGAAAAGGTGAAATATGCAATGGTATGCATGCAGCATGCATACATATAATTTAGCATAAACTAGTTGAATTCTGCTGCAAAAGTAAAATGGAGGAAGAAAACACAACACAACTTCAGTATTTCAAATCTGAGGTTCAGCAAACAGACTCTTTAAGGATCTGCATATCAGCACTAGGATTGTTCTTCGATACTGAAGATATCATGTGATCTTATATTACACCACCAAACCCAACCATTTTTCCCAGGAAAATGCAGGCATAATCTAAATTATGAACTACATTACAACTTCTCTAGCATATAAACATAAAAATAAGAAAGAAATGCAGTTCAGAAACAACCTAACGACAATGAAAAGCACTGCCATAAACACAAGTGATGTAAAATTCACCAATAATGCGCCAAATGAAGTAAAAAAAAAAACAATGAGAAAACTAGGCCACGATTCACAATGTAGGGTATGCCATGACATGATTATTAGAATACCCTAAGGAAAAAAAAAACCAGTTACAAATTAACAGATTCAACAAGAAAAAAACTAAGATTTCAACTTTTTCAGTTCACCAATATAAAAATAAATCATGAGAACAAAAAGAAAATGATGGGTATCTATACTAAATAAAAAAAGACCCAAATCCACAATCTTTCATTCAAACATGAAAAAGTTAACAAAAATCAAGAAAACTAACCAGGCTGATAAAAAACAGACAACCCAAAATCTGTAGCCTTAAGCTTAGCATCTTCACCAGGATTATCAAACAAAAAGTTTTCAGGCTTGAGATCTCTATGCATAACACCAAGAGAATGACAAGTTTGCACAACACCAACAATAGTTTTAATAAGCTTAGCAGCTTCTCTCTCACTATAATGACCCTTTTGCAAAATTCTATCAAAAAGCTCACCACCAGCACAAAGCTCCATCACCAAATGCACAAATACCGAATCTTCATAAGTTCCCTTAATTTGAACAACATTTGGATGTTCAGATAAATGATGCATAATCTGAATCTCTCTCCAAACATCTTCATAGTCTTCTTTGCATAAAAGCTTACGTTTTGGGATTGATTTACAGGCAAAAAGATCTCCATTGGTTCGATGGGTACATAAATAAGTGGTTCCAAATTGGCCTTGACCAAGTTTCTTTCCCAAAAGGTAATGATCTCTCAGTCTTGGTGTTTGATAAGGCAAAACTGTATTGGAAACCTTGGTAGAAGATGATGATGAAGATGTTTTTGTCGGATTTTCCATGACCCAGAATGTAAAAACGTAAAAGATCTATGATTTATGATGTTTTTCTGATGAAATGAAACTAATCTTTGTTTAACTTAGATGGGTTTTTTTATTGTCGAAATGGGAAATTTCTAAAGCCATTACCTTTGATTCTTTGAATGTTCATCCACGACCACGACCACGACCATTGAATAATTCGAAGTACTAAAGTTTGCTAGAATTTCATTGGAGATGACTTTTGAAGGAGGGTATGGTAGGGAAAGAGATGGGATTTTTTTTTCTTTTTTCTTAATAGAAACAGATTATTAAAGATGGAATTAAGGTCTCCATTGTCAAGTGGGTCATGAAGGGCGAATCCATCTTATCATCCTTGTCAGGTAAACGTGGGGGATGATTTAGGGTGTTGGATCCCACTTTCCCATATGTTTTTGTTAAATTATTCTAAAGTATCTTTCAAAGATTTTAAGGTATAATTAAAGTATATGATTGCTACCTGTGATTTATCCCGTGTCAATTTAGTCTCTATATTTATAGGAGTCTTAATTTGATCCTAGGTTTTTTAGGGGGTGTTTGATAGGTCAGATTAGATTAGTTTAGTTTGGATGATGAAATCTGAAATTATATTTAGATGCACATGAATATGAGTTTATGTAATCTATGTTATGGTAAGTGGGTTATAATTTGAATTTTATGTTGTTGAACTGTATTGAATATCTTAATAAATCTACATTTTTTATCATTTTAAAACTCATGGGTCAAACAAAACCAGAAGTTGTTAAGCTTGTTAAGTCCGTTAAAGATTGTATGAGACTGGATCGCAGTATATTTATCATCTCTCGGTTAGGTATGTTATGAGATACATAAATCTATTAATAAGAAGATCATCCTCATAGCCTGTTCCATCCATGAACCCGTTATATCCATAAGTCACATCATATATTGGCGCCCAAGGCTGGTTTCATTCAGGAGCTCAATATATCTATAAGTTCCACACTACATAGCCTGTTTCATCTATGAACCTATTATACCCATAAATCACAAATCTCTCGGTATAATGGCGTCCATAGCCTATTTCATCTATGAACCCATTATATCCATAAATCGGTCCAAGACCTTTTACATCACAACAAAAACAACAATTAATCAATACAATTCACGTTAGTTTACATGCTTATCTTTTGTATACCTCAAGGATTACCCCTTACAAGATCACAAGTACATCATTCATATTGTAATTAGAATTTTCAATATCCAAGGTATTACCAGGGACAAAATACCCCTATACTAACCTTTTATTTTGTTTCCAAAATACCATTTGTTTGAAAAATTACTCTTTCAAAATATCCATTTTTCGGGAAATTATCTTTCATTACAAAAAAAATCTTTCAAAAATACCCTAAATCTTTTAATTTTCATTAAACTTAGCCGAATTGCACGCATACTATATATCTAAAGATTGATTTCTTCAATAAAGGGTATTTTTGAAACAAAATGAAAGGTTGAGGGTAGAATTGAAACTTTTAAAACGTTAGGGGTAAAAATTGAAACTAACATTATAGGTTAGGGGTATTTTGTATAATTTAACCATTAATTTAACCAAAAATTGAAACTCCCATTTAATATTATCATAATTATAAATAAAGATAAAAAAATAGATCTTATCAAAATCATTCTTTTAAAATTATATCTATATAAATATCGATATTATATATATTTATTTAAAAGAATAAAGTAATTATTTATTCAAATATTTAAAAATAAGTTTAAAAAAAACTAGGGGGCCATGCCCACCCCTATATTCGCCCCTGGGTATTACCACTATCAAACCATAACCCTCAATCATTACATAAGGTAACGAACTCAGACAAAACGATAACCGTAAACACCACCGATACCAACCACGAAAAACGTAGTTTCTACGGTAAACAATTATCAAGATTCAACACATCAATGCTACCAAAGACAAAAGAATACTTTAAAATGCATAATTAACCTCCAAGAATTCCACTAAGTTACTTTGGTCCAAAACTACTCAAGCTACCTTCCATTACCGAGATTCTTCCAAAATTTTCCATAACCTTACATAACTACGAAAAACATACTAAAGCTTACTTTTCAACCAATTCCAGTAATAGAACTCCAAATACACTCAATAAACCAAATAACTCAACTCACTTCCAAACTTTAAAGTCACCAACCAACAAGTATTAGTTCCTAACAACAAGTGAATCTCTTAACCTCGATCCAACAATGTCGTCAAGTAACTCACTACATAAAATTTCAACCACCACTTTAAACTCATCTTAGCAAAGTAGACAAGCTTTCTAAAAGCTGAAAGATTGACCACGCGAGCGATTACCAACACCTATAAGAACACCAATCTAAAACATTTTATAACCCATAACTAAAATGAGAAAAAGAGTGATTCTCGGTAGGGATGGCAACGGGGCGGGGCGGGGTCGGGGATGCATTTTCCATCCCCTAACTCGTAGGGATTTTTAATCCTCATACCCTACCATATCCCCTAATAAAAAAATCGGGGGCAGGTTCAGGGATTCCCTGTTTCGAGGATCGAATTTCCCACAGGGAAAATTCCCCATTTTATATTTTAATTCTTATTTAAAAAGGAATATAAAAATGAAATATATAGTTAAAATATACATTTTAAGACAAAAAGAAAACATAATGCTAAACATTTTATAATTTATCAGTTAATATAACCATGTTATATATTTTTTTCAATAAATAAAGATAAAAAAGTAAACAAAATACACAAGATATTATTAAAATATAGGGTTCGGGTGGTCAGGGGCGGGGCAGGGAATGTATTCCCATCCCCGTACCTAAAACAAATCGGGGAAAAATTTCTCCCATAAGCCTAATAAAACGGGAATTCCCCGCAGGGCCCCTAACCCGTGGGGAATTTTACCATCCCTAATTCTCGGGTGAACAGTGATTTCAGATGAATAGTGTTTTGGGTGACTAGTGTTTTATGAAATTTTGAACTCAAAATCATTAAGTTTCTCAAAGGAAATTGATGAATTAAACTTAAAATATCATTTATAAGTAAAAATTAACAAGTTCATAGGAAAAGTTTTTAAAAACTCATTTTTTTGGGCTTCCCTTAGAGAAAGAGAAACGCCACAAGGGTAGGATGGATAGATAGCCCACTTCCCAATCAATCAATGCAAAAGAAATCGTCGAAAACGGTCGAGATTCGAATAAAACCCAGAAGTTCTCCTTCCTTGCCCTATGCGGCGGCCATGAGAGGGAAAATGGAGAGTTTTGTGTTTTCTTTTGCTTTGGTCAATGAAAAAGATGATAAGAATAAGTAATTAAATTGAAAAAATAAATTACGAATCCCCTCTTTTATTTCTAGCCTTTAAAACTTAACCCAAATCACTTAAACTAGCTAAAGGGTGATTAATAATTATTAGTTGGCCCGTTAACAATTATTAATGCATATAACACTCTTTTAAGCTTCTAAAGTAATAAACGTCAAATAAAAGAATAGAACCTCTAAAATCTAACCATTAACTCTAAAATTAAATTAAATACTTTAATTAAATAAAAAAATTACCTCGAAAAGTAACGGGGCGTTATAATTAAAGATATTAAATCAACTAAATTAAATAATGGGAAATTATTTTAAATTATTGTTTCCATTATTTATTTATTTTCTTGTAAGTTTTAATATGAATTTGAAATTCAAATGCATTTTTATTCAAAAAAAATAAAACAAAATGCATTTTATTCGATA
Organism: Gynostemma pentaphyllum; assembly: GCA_028015215.1. Taxonomy (NCBI): domain Eukaryota; kingdom Viridiplantae; phylum Streptophyta; class Magnoliopsida; order Cucurbitales; family Cucurbitaceae; genus Gynostemma; species Gynostemma pentaphyllum. Next base: position 47,682,209 of record CM051353.1, on the reverse strand, counting down.
AAAAAAAAACTAATTCTCTTATGAATATTGGTTGTCTTTTAGGAATCATGTCAAAGTTTTGTTTCTACTTTACCTTATTTGGTTTTCTACAATCACAATGGCATGTGTCACCATCATCATCCGGCTCGCGGCCTAAAGGCCAGCCCAAACTCGGGCTTGACCCTAACTTAGTTTAAAAGTCAACGTTTGACGGGCCAGCTCAGCTCGGCTCGTTAAATGAGCCTCCCTTTTTTGAACGAGCCGGCTACGTTTGAGCCTCCATAGGGCCAATCCAACGAGCCGGCTCAAGCTCGGCCCAAATAAAGCTCGCAATATATATTTTTTTAAATAGAATATTATATTATTACCAATTTAAAAACTAAAGATAAAAAATAATAATATACCTCATTTCTTTTTATATTATATGGTCGAAAGTGCATCACTTCAATATAAGTTGAGAAAAATGCATATCATTGATTAATGAGTGGGTGCCAACCTAGTTCGAGTTTACTTATGTATTGATGCACTCTATTCTCAAATATTAATGTATGAAATAATTAATAAAAAAATATATTTTTTAAAGTTGATACTTTTGTGTAATTACTAAATAGGATAAAATAAAATAGTTAAATTATTTAATGTATAAAATTGAACAATTTTGCTTTCATGTTGTTCAAAATAATAAGTTTAATATATTGATTTTCAATCTTTTTAGCTATTTAAAATAATAAGTTTAATATGTTGATTTTGTTAACACTTGTGTGTTTTTTTTTAAAATATTTCGACAGTTATGCACTACTGGTTTTTGAGATAATGTAATTCAAAAATGAACTCATATGATAGGTCGAGCTTGGCTCGCTCCAAAGAGCCAGGCCCAAGCTCGGCTCTCCGAGCCGAGCCGTGAGTCTTAAAATTTTATATTAGGCCGAGCAAAAGTATAGACTCGTTGGGCTCGAGCTCGAGCCCGAGCCGATTCTGAGTCTGAGCCCTAATGTTTGGACCGAACTGAGGTGAGGCATGTGATTATCGTTTTAGAATATCTCTTTAAACATGATTTTATTTGAGAACAAAATATTTTTTGTTTACAAAGAAAGTTTTTGGTCAATTTGCTTTTGACGTTTCATATTGACATAGAGTTTGAATGATGTGTCACAATTAGTAATTGTATTACAATCAAGCTTGTTGGACAAATCGACAGTTTCCTTTTGGAGCTCTACCAAGGACCATTCTTCTTATTTAATTGGTACTTCTTCCACCTCATATTGCACGGAGAATAAAAATCAAATTGTTGATATTTGCTTAATTAAAAAAATCTCCTAAGCCTTTGGATTGTGAAGCAGAGATCAAGTATTTTGTGAGTTTCTATCCTATTGTAAATCTTGGGAGTTTGTTGATTTTAAGGGAGGAAGAAGTCATCTTGCTTCATACATCAAGGATAGAAGTGTTAAAAAAAACTGAAAAACCGATGAACCGAATCAAACCAAACCAAATCGATTGGTTTGTGGCCTAAATATTAGAACCAATGGTTCTTTCGTTTTGCAATTGTAAAAAACCGTATAAATCGATTTTGGTTGCAACCGAATAAAACCGAACCAAACCATATATGTAAATAATGATGAAAAACAATAATTATATTAGTTTTTTTTGCAACCTTAATAAACAATTTAAAAAACACATCTATCTCTCGACTCCCTTTGCAAATTCATCTCCTAATCTTGTGGCTTCCTTCCCTTTTGTTTCTTTAACATTTATTTTAGTTGACAAAAATTCGGAAATTGTTAACATTTTCATCTATCTCCTCTAAGTTTGTTTGTTTAAATTTTGTTGCAAAAAACCGACAAACCGAACCGATGTAAACCGAACCATCGGTTTGGTTCAAGAATCGGTTTTGATATTTCATTGGATGGTTCGGTTCCATTTTTAACAAAACCGAAGTGTTTGGTTCAGTTTAATTATTATGAAAAAACCGACTGGACCGAAACGTGCACACCCCTAATCAAGGAAAGGAAGTTCCTTGATCCAAATCCACAAGGGGAGCTTGTGGTATGATCATTATAAGAACATGAGGTTTCTGATTCAAATCGTCACAAAGAGTGCTTGTGAAGAAATCCATCAAAACGAGATACACTTGGGATAAAATAGAAGTATACTAATGTTTGGAGAATAAAATTGATTATATTTGTATTTGTTATTTGAAGGTTAATGAAAAATGTAGCAGACACATACATATATAAAGCCCCACAAAGATAACCAACCTCCCCCTAATATAAAGCACAAAATATCCTAATAGATTTTCTAAACAAACTCTCACATTAACACCTCAATATTGACTAATTCTATCCTAAGAAACCAAGAACATAATTTGAAACATTAGAATTTGCGCTAACGTGTAACACTCCCCTTTACTGCAAACTTACAACTAATTACTCCAAGAGCAGTTCTAAAATTTTATAACTTGGTTTAGCCAAAGCTTTTGTGAAGACCTTTGCAACTTGATCATTTGTAGATATTCCATTTAATTCGATTTCTTGTTCCATCACCTTCTCTCGAATATAGTGATGACGAACTTTAATGTGCTTAGTTCGCCCTGAAATATCAGATTTGATGCAAGTTTTTCTGCACTTTCATTGTCATATTTAATCTGTACAACATAATAAATCTTGCACATCACGTCTTTTATTAATCTTTTCAGTCACATGCATTCTTATGCAGCCATAGTTGTTACCACATATTTAGCCTCAGTGCTTGATAAGGAAACTTATTGCTTTTTGCTACACCAGGAAATCAAAGTTTGAACCAATGTTAAAACAATAACCAGAAGTGGAATGTCTATCATTTGCCTCCCCTGCCCAATCTGTATCGACCCATTTGGTAACCTTTCTCGTTTTCATTTCTTGTTTCTTATTTCCATTCCTTGTTTCTTATTTCCATTTCTTGTTTCTTGTTCCTGTTTTTATAAAAAGAGTAACAGAAACATGTTTGATAACTGTTTCTTATTTCTTGTTTCTGGAAGGGAAAAAAAACAGAAACGTGTTTGGTAACTATTTCTTGTTTCTGTTTCTCATTTAAAAAATTAAAAAAAAACTAAAAATATTACAATTTTAAATGACATATTTAAAAATATTATATTAATATAAAATTTGGATATTTATAATATATTTTATAAGTCAAAACGGGACAACGTAATAATTTATTAATGTGTTGAAAATCTTTGGAAATAAGAAAGAGAAATAAGAAACTATAATTTGTTGTTTCTAATATTTCTACACAATTTTGGAAAGTGTTTCTAAAAAATGAGAAACAAGAAGAGTTACCAAACAACTCAATTTTTTTTTAAAAAAAAAAGAGAAATAGAAACAAGAAACAGAAATTGGGAAAGTTACCAAACGGACCCTAATTTTCCTTCATCTTTGATCAGCTTGAGGTGTGGCTCCATTGGAATAGTTTTTTATTTTGGTTCCCCCTATGCCAAAACATAGTAAGAGCTCATTTGCATAGCCTTTTTGAGAAATAAAATATCCTTGATCTATTTTTTTTCAACTTTTAAACCAAGAGAACAACCTACCTCCCCAAAGTACTTCATATTGAAACGAACAAATAAATCATTCTTCAATATGAAAATTTCATCTTCATTGTCTTTAGTGGTTTTCATGTCATCAACGTACATTATATTGAGATTTGGGGCTCAAATATGCTAAAATATCATATTTTAGCCTGTGACCGCGGCCACGTCTCTCACGATCGTGGCGACCAAAGCGGTATTTTGAGAACAATTGTCTCGTGGCCGCGGCCGCAGCCACAGTGCAATTTTCTGAAAATATTATCTTATTATAATTTCTTTCTTAGTTTATCTTTACATAGTGGTTTATCTTTTGTAACCTAGATATACTTGTATAAATATGGGCTATTAGCCATCAGAACAATGAGAAATACAATCTTTCAAATTGTCACTACCCCCTCGAACGACGCGGAACGGCCAGACCCTCTTTAAAAAACGCATATGTCTTTTTCCATCTTGACAAAAGAGTAAAAGAAAAGAACAAGAAAGAAAATATGAGTCGCCACCAATCATTGATTTTAAAAGGGTGTGATTGGTCACCCGAGAAAGACAAAAATAAAAACGGTATGCGATTTAAAAATAATGGGTTCGGGAGTTTATTCATGTTTAGGGAAGATATTAGCACTCTAAAACATTCGTTTAAAAAACGATTACTGTTTTGATTTATCTCAAATATGTCATTAAATGCCCTTTAAAAATAATGGGTTCGGGAGTTTATTCATGTTTAGGGAAGATATTAGCACTCTAAAACATTCGTTTAAAAAACGATTACTGTTTTGATTTATCTCAAATATGTCATTAAATGCCCTTTACTAAAACAAAGTGATTTTATTATTATTTTGGAATGTCCCACATTTATTAGTCAATATCACTAATTATTTTAATGATATTGTTAAATAATTGTGAGTGGCATAAAGCCATTAGGAAAAAGTTTGTTTTATCTGTTTATTTTGAAATGTCTCATGTTAATTTGATCATATCATTAATCATTATAATGATATCATTAAATTACTATGAGTGACATTACGCCATTAGAGAACATTTTTTTGAAAATCAATGATAAAATTATCAAACCATAAAACTTTCCATTTTATGAAATTTGAGATCAAAGTATTCTTGTGCTCCCAAATTTCAAATTATAGAGAGTTCTTTGGAATGAAAGTTTTGAAGAAAAGTCCTTTAATTTGATTTATATGTCATGCCATAAAACTTCTTGATTTATGAAATTTGGGATCAAAGTATCCTTGTACTCCCAAATTTTATATTGTGGGAATTTTTTGGGATGAAAAACTTTTTAAGAAATCATTTAAATTGGTTTTAAAATCATGCCATAAAACTTCTAAATTCATGAAATTTAGAATCAAAGTATCCTTGTACTCCCTAATTTCAATTCCTAAGAAGTTTTTTTGAATGTAAAAGTTTTGAAAAGGTTATTTCAACTTGGTTTTAAAATCATACCATTAAATTTCTTAATTCATGAAATTTGGGATCAAAGTATTCTTGTACTCCCAAATTTCAATTTATAGGAAACTTTTTAGGATGAAAAAGGTTTTGAAAAAAATTATTTCAAATTGGTTTTAAAATCATACCATAAAATTTCTTAATTCATGAAATTTGGGATCAAAGTATTCTTCTTGTACTCCCAAATTTCAATTCATAGGAAACTTTTTAGGATGAAAAAGGTTTTGAAAAAATTATTTCAAATTGGTTTTAAAATCATACCATAAAATTTCTTAATTCATAAACTTTGGGATCAAAGTATTCTTGTACTCCCAAATTTTAATAGTAGAAATTTTTTTGTATGAGTTTTTGAAGAAAAAAGAAAAAATTATTTTAAAAAAAAATAGTTTTTAACATTAAGTAAAAACAAAACAATAAACTTAACAAATAATAAATGTTAATTACTGTAAGATAAGGAAATAAATCATAAACATAAATATGACATTCGAATAAAACTATCACCCCCAAAAATATTCATATCTTTAATTAAAAAACAAACAAATTTACATGAAAAAAAGCAACTCATTCTCATTTTACAACAAAAAAATTGTGCAGAATTTTATACTAACTTTGAAAAATCATATCTTTTTTTATACTTAACGAAACGGAGTGATTCATGTTTCTAAATTTTTATTTATGAATCTAGTTTACAGAAAAAATAATCATAAATAATAAATCTCAAAAAACAAGCACTGGAGATGCACATAATTGAAGATGGTCAGAAATTCCCATAGCCTATAAATATATTTGAACATCAAACTTCAAAATATCATAACTTTCAAACCACTAATCGGAATTAGTTGATTCTTTTTCCTATGTGTTCATATTCAAGTCTATTTTCATGAAAAAATTATCACATAAATCAAATAAATATATATATATATATAAATCTCATAATGTATTTGAACATAAAAGACTCAACCTAAAAAAAAAACAGTTTTTGAAAGATGAAGCTTATTTTGTTTGAAGATGGAAATAACTCAACACCAATCATGTAACTAGAGAAATAAATAAGCACACTCATGTAAAAATAAAAATTACTACGAACATCCCTATTTCCTCTTGGAGTCCCCTTTGTGTGTGAAAATGAGAGGATAGAGGTTTGAGATTTGATTTTTATGAATTGTGGGTAAAATTGGATGATATGAGAATGGTGGAAGAGATAGAAGTTTTTGAAAATTTAAGGTTCTTTTGTGAATGGTGGTTAAGTCATGGATTGGTAAATGATGGAGAATTGGAGGTGGGAGATTGGGTGAGTGGTTTTTTTAAATAAGTTTGGGGGGCAAGAGAGATGAATGAATGGTGGTTGGAAAAAGATGGAGGAATTGGAGGTGGGAGATTAGGTGAATGGTTTTTTTCTAAATAAAATTGGGGGCCTCATCTCTCTCCTTGAAAATGTAAGAATAAGATGAATTTATAGAGGTAAGTTAGGGTTTAGGTTTTCTTTTAATTTTAATTTATTGTATTTTTCCATTTTTAGCCATTTTTTTGAAAATATTTTCCTATCCTCTTCCCCCTCTTTTTTTCCTACTTCTTTTGTCTATGAATTCAAAATATCATCTCCCCCTATTTTTGCCCAAAATAAAATTAAAATTTAATATCCATTTTCATTTTAATTTTTAAATCTTCTTTTAGCTTAACCAAATTTGTATCCATAAATTTCCCTATTTTAGCAAAAACTAATTTTACACTCTTCCATTTCTTTTAGCTTAACCAAAATTTTATCCATAATTTTTCCTATTTTTGCAAGACTAATTTTACACTCTTTTCCAATTCTTTCATTGTTCACTTTTCATCTAATTTTTCAAAACTATCCTCTTTTTTTAACAAAATTATTTTCCTTAAATTTCCACCTCACTTTCCTATCTTCTCCACTTTTCCACTATGATCTAATCTTTTAAAAACACACACTTTTATTATAAACAACTTCGGATAATCATAATTAAAAAAAGATGTGTTAAAAAAATAAATTGGTCAATTTTATTTCAATTCTTATTATTATTATTTTTTTTTAAAAAAAGAAAATTCTAATTTTTAAATGATACCGGACAAAATTAGGGGTCTACAAAAATTTTACACAGTAACACTAACAAATGTAAATCTGATTCTAATATAATAAACAAACTAGAATCTGCAACAGAAAGTTTGAAACCATAAAAGATGAAGTATTGAGCAATTTTAAGTGCCAAGGCCTTCTTTAAAAAACAAAGATGATAAGGATATTGTTTGGAAACATATCCTTTTGGTTGCTCCATGAACACTTCTCAATCTAATTTCAAAAGCTGTAAGAGAAAACATGGTTCTTACTTTTACCATTTTTGCAACGAGGGTGAAAGGTTCTTCATAATCCAACATATAAATTTGGGAGAAACTATTTGCAATAGAGAAAAAAAGAACAAGAGAAGGTTTTTTTTTCTAAATATGCTTTTTTCTTATAGATAATACCAAACCTTACATCAATTTATAATATTACTGCTACATGAAAAAGGAAATCTTAAACTAATTCCTTAAATCTTGCAAAAAAATGTATATAAAGATGCAACAGCTTTCATAACAAATTAAATCACCATTTGTGAAAGAAGTTGTTACCATTTGGACTCTTGACACCAACCATATTCCTTATTTACAGATAATTGCCTTTATCTTTCAAGATTTTGTGGGATACACCTTATCACTCCTTGAACCTCCCTTCTCTCTCCATATATTGTGGGATACACCTTATCACTCCTTGAACCTCCCTTCTCTCTCCATATATTGTGGGATACACCTTATCACTCCTTGATATTTAAACTAGCCTGTACCAGATTTGCTAATACCCTCCCGCAAACTGTGGCGGGGTTGAAGGCACAGTTTGTTGAGAAAGTAAGTTAGGATAGCTTTTGGAACAGATTTAGTAAAGAGATCAGCAACTTGGTTTGTGGAAGGAATCTGTTCAGTGACAAGAAGTCCAAGAGCAACGCGTTCCCGTACAAAATGATAATTTAATTCGATATGTTTGCTACGAGAATAGAAAACTGGATTAATTGTCATATATAAAGCGCTGAGATTGTCACAAAAAAAAGTTGGTGAAGATGGAATAAAAACATGAAGATCTTTGAGAATATAAGTTAGCCAAGTAAGCTCAGCAGCAGTGTTAGCCATAGCTCGATATTCCGCTTCAGTACTAGAGTGAGAGATTGTGTGTTGCTTCTTAGCTGTAACGTCCCGTTATTTTTTAGGTAAATTTTTTTTTATTTATTTAATCAACTAAAATATTTAAGGTTAGTTTAAATTTAGTAATTTCGAATTTAGTAGTTATTTTTGTTCGAAAACATTTTTAACCCTTTTATCACTTTAAATTAGTTTCGGTTGTATTAATAATTATTAATTATTATTAACGGGCCAATTAATAATTATTAATCACCTTTTGATTCATTTAAGATCTTTGGGTTTCGTTTTATAAACTAAATCATTTAAAAAGGGACGTAATCATCATTTTCTAATTTTTTAATTATCAAACCACTATTTATCATCATCATCTTTAAATAGTCAACCAAAGTCACAAAATTTCACTCATCTTTCTCTCTTCTTCCTCCTTAGGACCGAGACCCTCATTCTCTCTCTCTCTCTCTGGCTTTTCTTTATTGCTCGATGGATCGACACAATTTCAATTGCGTTGAAAAGCCCTCGACCAGAGGATCGGTTCCAACCTAACAATCGAGGTTTTCGTCTGTTTTCTAAAAGCCTCAAGGTATGACAAAGTTTCTAAATTTTGCTATGAATAGTGTTTTAATGGAGGTTGAGATTGAAATCTTCAAATTCATACACCGAAGCTTGAAGATTTCAATCGAGGAAGTCGTTTTATGCAATTTTAGAAACTTCTCTAAACCCTAAAACCGAGTTTGAGTCAAAAACCCGTTCTGTGTGATTTTCTCTCACTTGACCTTGGCTAGGGTGTTTAGTTTGTTATGATTTTGTATTTTACTTAATTTTTCAGAAATCCATTAATGTGCAAAACCCTAAATTACGGATACCCATTGATATAGCGAACTTTCAAAGTATCCAAAACCAACCTAAAACGCCTCTAAATTGCATAAAAGCCGAAAAACCGAACCCGAGCCTTTTACCCTTGTTTGGCCGAGAGCATGCCTAGGGTCTTTTTCCGTGTTTTTCGTCGTTTTATGCGTTTATATGTCGATTGCTTGATTTTCAGTTAATTAATGATTGTTAGGTGTAATATATTGATTTGTAGGATTGTGATTGATCGTGTGGATTTGATCTCGTCATATTGGGAAGCTTGACTACAAATCCAAGGTGAGTTTAAAATGGAAGTTAGTAATTTTATGAATTAAGTTTCGTTACGATATTGTTTATTGAGGTTAAGAGGGAAACTAACTTCTGGAAATTAATACTTGGTTGGTGACTTTAAACTTTGGAAGTGAGTGGAGTGACTTTGGAGTTCTGATGAATTTGGGTGGAAAAGGTAATATTTGAGTGGTTTAAAAGTCTTGTAAGATGAATTGAAGAGTGTTAGATGAAATTGAAGATTTTAGATGAAAGTGAAAGTTTAAAGAACTTTGAGTGGTTTGGGAGTCAAAGTGACTTAGAAGTTACACTTGAGTGTTCACTCATGTAATTCAAGTAGTTTATGTTCTTTAGTAGCTTAATAGAATTCTTTTTAGATTATCTAACTCACTAGGGAACTTGATGACTTGTGATATGGTAAGACCGTACAGGGTAGTATGTTCATGTTGATCCATACGGTAACCCGTTACAATGACTTGTGATATGGTAAGACCGTACGGGGTAGTATGTTGATGTTGATCCATACGGTAACCCGTTACGATGACTTGTGATATGGTAAGACCGTACGAGGTAGTATGTTGATGTTGATCCATACGGTGACCCGTTACGATGACTTGTGATATGGTAGGACCGTACGAGGTAGTATGTTGATGTTGATCCATACGGTGACCCGTTACGATGACTTGTGATATGGTAAGACCGTACGTGGTAGTATGTTGATGTTGATCCATACGGTAACACGTTACGATGAAACTTGTTTGGTAACAAAGCAAGCTAGTGTTACATTTACATATATTCATTAGAATTGTGTAGTAAGACTTAGTATTAGTTATTACTTTTACTTCAAGTCTCTATTTCATTTTCATACGGGATTGAAAGTCTATTATGGGAAGTATATTACTATTGTATGATTGTGTGGAAATTGGAAGTGTGGAATGGGTAGTAAAGTGGAATTTAGGCCTTTGGACACAATTTCCGGTATGAAATTTGGTTCATAGGATTACTTGCTTTCATTTTACTCTCACTAGCATTTTTATGCTAATGTTGCTATACTTACAATTTTTCAGGTAAATCTCGTCGCAAGGGACGTGGTAGAGGAGGTGGCGCTGTATGACTTGCCGAGTTGATGGATGGACATGAACATGAATACTTTTGGTTTAGCATTCTTGGAAATGCTTGTAATATTTTATCATCTTCCATACTTTACATTTTTTAGCTCGAAGGGGTATTTGTTTAAAAAATTGTATATGTCTTCTGGTTTTAAGTCCTTTTAGAAGTTTAAATATCAATATGGAATGCGCATTCTATGTTTATTGTTTTCTCTGAAAATGGGTATATGTAAACAGGTTTTGGATAATCCGATTTTTAAACGAACCCATGCCATTTTTCTTTAAAATTTGAGTCTTCCACTGTGTATTTGAAATTAAAGAATTTAACGAAAATCGGGTCGTTACATTAGCACACCATGAAATTATATTAGAACCAAGAAATGTGCAATATCCTGTAGTTGATCACCTTGTTGTGGGACAACCCACCCAATCAGCATCAAAAAATGCTATCAATGTAAATGTAGTATTGGAAGTGAGTTGAAGACCAATAGAGAGTGTGCCTTTAACATACCGAAGAATGCGGCGAACCATTTTCAAGTGAGAAACTGTAGGAGCATGCATGAATTGTGAGACATAATTGACACTGTAGGCAGGGCCGTTCCTACATAAATAAGGGCCCAGTGCGATATATAAATTTGGGCCCCAATCATATAATTCCTAGTATAACAAAACACGAAAATATATATAAAAAACATTATTTTTTATGAAAATACAATATCAATAAAAGAGTATAATAAAAAGAATGACATAAAATTATAAAAGTAGTATAAAAAAAAAATATAAAAAATGAACTTTGAACTTATGTTGGGATCAAACTCAACTCAAAATGACGGATAATATAGAGATATTGTAGGGAGAATGTCAGCCAACGTAACTTAGAATAAATTTTCATTTATATATTATTAATACTAAACTTTTAATTCAAGATTTGGGGCTCCAAAAGTTCCAGGGCCCTGTTCCGTCGCACCAGTTGCACCATGCCAACGACGGCCCTGACTGTAGAATAAATCAGGGCGTGTAAGTGTGGGATACTGATAAGCCCCAACAATCCCACAATAAAAACTAGGATCCTCAATAAGAGTTGTATGTTCAGGAGGCTTGAGATTGGTCTCCAACGGAGTGGACACGGGTTTGCAATCTAACATTTTTGTTCGTTCAAGAATGGTAAGAGAGTAGTGTGATTAAGAGAGATGCAACCCATCAGGAGTAGGGGAGACCTCAATGCCTAGAAAATGATGGATTTGTCCAAGGTCTTTCATGGAGAATTCACGGCTTAAGACTATCACAAAGGAAATGACAAGTTCATTTGAAGATCCTGTAAGTAGCATATCATCAACGTATAAAATTAAAACAAGGATACCCAGATTAGTGTGACATATGAAAATAGAAGGATCAACAAGACTACAGAAAAATCCACAAGAAATTAGAAAAATACTGAGTCTATCAAACCATGCTCGAGGTGCCTGTTTGAGCCCATAAAGAGCACGTTGAAGCTTACAAACATGATTTGGAAACCGAGAATCAACCATACCTGGAGGTTGTGCCATGCATCTCTTCAACAATATGACCATGTAAGAACGCATTTTTGACATCTAACTGTTAAATAGGCCAACACTTTATAAAAGCAACTGTTAAAATTATACGAATTGTACCCGGACGTATGACAGGAGAAAATGTTTCTATATAATCGAGAACACTGACTTGATGATAACCTTTTGCTACTAAACGAGCTTTGAGGCGATCCAAATAACCATCAGGTTTGAGTTTGGTCTTAAATACCCATTTTGAGCCAATCACATTCGTGTTAAAAGTACGTGGAACTAATCTTCATGTCTCATTTTGATGAAGAGCAGCAAGTTCATCAAGCATTGCATTTTTCCACCCTGGGTGAGACAAAGCCATTTGGATTGTCTTTGGTTCATGGGGTATGGTTGGAGAGAGATCAACAGATAAAGCATATTTAGGATTGGGTTTAACAACACCACTTTGTGAACGAGTAGTCGTTGGATGATGGTGTGATTGTGGGTCAGAGTTATCAGCGAAACACATAAGAGGCACATCAGGAACTGTCTCAGTGTCAATTGATGATAATGTAGAGTCCATTTGAGGATGAGTGGTCACAACAGATGCTTTTGCCATATGAGAGTGAGATATAGAAGTATCTTCCTGTGGAGATATAGATTGTGAAGAAACACAAGATGACAACCAATTATCAAAAATATGATGCACATGAGACATTGAAGAAATTGAATTACTTGCCTTGAATGGAAAAATAGTTTCAGCAAACACAACATGTCGAGAAATAATAAACTTACGACTAGAGGGATGAAAACACTTATATCCTTTATGTTTTTTACTGTAACCTACAAACACACACAAAACATATTTAGGATCAAACTTTTTTTTGTATCCCATGTATATGGAAAACATTTCGAGCCAAACACACGAAGAGATGTGTAATTAGGGTGAGTGCCATGCAACATGAAATGTGTTGTTTCAAATTTAAGAGAGGAAGAAGGTAATCAATCAATATAAAATAATAGTCAAAATTATACATTAATCAATTCTAAACTTTTGCCCAACGATTTATTGTATTAATAATTATAAGAAAGTATTTATGCACGAATTTATTTATAAATTATTTATTAGAAATGTATTTGATAAATATAATTCTTACAAAATAAACAAAATCCCAATAACTACAATTTTTTCTAGAAAACGAGAAATGATGAAGAAAAATTAATGAGGGAACATATTTTTTTTAGAAAATAATATTGTAAAATTTAATTATAGTATTTAATTAATGATTATTAATTATGAATGATGACATTATAGAAATTAAAATGAATTATAAGGGGTTTAAAGGGAAATCAAAAGTTTTTCCTTCAAGCCACTTTTTAGATTGTATAGAAGATAAGATATAAAGTGGATTTAGTCTAAGATAATGTAACGAACCAGACTTTTCAGATAAATTGAAATTTTAAGCTAATAATAAGTTGTTTTGAAAAATTTGAATTTAAAAGTTTATTTATTATTTTCAACATGAAAGTTTAATTGAGTTTAATTTTATAGTTCAGAAAAACAATTTTGGTATTGGAATAATTTTGGGTGAACTGAATGAAAATTTTATTACACTCGATTAATTTAAGATGTAGAGTAAGTTGGGTTAGAGTTAGTTTTTTTTTAGAGGAATTAAGAAAAGAAAAAAGAATAAAAAGGGAAAGCCCCTTCTCATTTCCCCCAAAACCCCATTTTTCCCCCAAGCTCCAGTCGGCCAAGGGTTGCTTCAATTTCTTGGTGGGTTTTTGTGGATCTACAATCTTAGGCAACATTCCATCTCCTTTCCTTGAAGATTAAAAGGTAAGTCACTAAAACCTCTTTATCATTTTGAAGTGTTGATTTTCAATATCCAAACCACCACTTCCTTGCGAAAATGGGTTCCTTGCATCTTTCGATTTCTTTCCTAGCTTTTTGATTGTCCATTGATTGGGCTTGATTATGGGAGATGACTTACTGATTTTTCTTGAACTAAACCCATTCTTTTTCCATTTTTAATACTTCTTCTCTCCTTGCCAAAATCTCCATTGATAAGAGAGAAAGATTAAAAAAAAAAAAAAAAATACACGTGATAACTTGATGTCTTAGTTAAATACTTTTATTGTTTTTTCTTTTTCTTGATTTTTGTCCATAACAAAGAGATGAAATATGCATTATGTTTTAGTTCAATAATTTATCGAGCTTAAATAATTGAAGGTAAATCTTTCAAAATTAAAATAACTCAAAGTAAACACTACAAAGCTAAATAAGTATACATTCCAATACATTTTTAAAGTGTGGTAGGTGTGGGAGATTTGGCCATAACAACCACACGTGATAACTTGATGTCTTAATTAAATACTTTTATTATTTTTCTTGATTTTGTCCGTAACAAACCATGAAATATGCATTATGTTTAAGTTCAATAATTTATTGAACTAAAACAATTGAAGGTAAATCTTCAAAATTAAAGAAATATGCATTCCATTTTAGTTCAATAAATTATTGAACTAAAATAATTGAAGAAAAACTCAAGAGAACATGCATTTTGTTTTAGTTCAATAATTTATTGAACTAAATTATTTGAAGCTAAATCATACAAAACTAAAGAAGTAAACATTCTAAGACATGGTTAAAGTGTGGTAGGTGTGTGGGAGGTTTGGTCATAATAAGCACATATGTAGATATGAGATACCTTGATGTCTTACTTAAAATACTTTTATTGAACTAAAATAACTAAAGGTAAATCTTTCAAAATTAAAGAAATATGCATTCCATTTTAGTTCAATAAATTATTGAACTAAAATGATTGAAGAAAAACTCAAGAGAACATGCATTAAATAAGTATAGCATTAAATCCTTACTAATAAGAAATATGTAAAATTGTCAAATAACATTAAGTTCAACAGAACGTTTACTATTACACATTAATATAAAAATGTTTTCAATCAACTCCTGTTGGCCTTTGAAATTTACATCCTCTTTAATCTCAAATCTACCATATCTCCCTTCAAACACCTACAATATCTACATATTTTGACAAATAAAATAACATAATTAAAATTAAAACATGGAAATTAAAACAATACACTCACTATGAGTTTTTAAAATAAAACACTAACTTTTACCCTTTGATATGCTTTGATCAAGTTTTCTAAACACTTTAACACATGGAAATCAATAATACACTTTAGTTCATTAATTTATTGAACTAAAAAATATACATTTTTGAAAGTATTTTTGCACATGAAACAGTGCCATATTTTGAAACATTTCAAATTTTTTAAATTGATACCCATTCTTATCATTTATTCTTCATTTTTTGAAACATTTTCAATCTTCTTGCATATTTCCCCAATCTCCTTAACAGTCCACTACTTCAAATTTTGAATCATATTTTTTATCTCTATATTTTTGAAAGCTCATTCTATCTTTTTCTTCTGTAATTTTCCCCAACTTGTTAGAAAATCCAACTTCAAGCATTCCTTTCTTGTCCTCTCCATCTCTTATGTATAGATTTTTTGTCTTTGACATGAAGAAGTATTGCATATGTTCCATTTCCTTTTCTTTATCAGTAGGTAGAAGTGTCTTCATTTTCACATGTATTGAATACACTAGTAATTGAATAAAAAACATTTTAAAGAAATAATAAATATATAAATCTCAAAGTGTTTACTTACTTCTTTTTTGCCAAACACTTCCCTTTCAAGTCACTCTCTATCAATTTTTTCACTTTTGACTTCCCAATTCAACATTCATATTGATCTATCACCAATCTTTTATGCATACAAGTGTTCAGGACTTGAAATATCTGGAAATGTCTCAAATATGTAGATAAGAACAGCAAAAGGGAATCCATCAAATATCCAGTTTTTACTTTTTGGCTTTTCCAACGCCCTTTCAAACGATTTGATTATTAACTCAAAACACGCCCTACCCCAAGGATAACTTTCAAACTACTCGTAGGTATCCAATAACCTCATGTTTCTATTGTTAATATTGATATCGTCAGGTTTAGATAGTGTGAAACACTCAAGTAAGTACAACTTGGCAAATTTGATTCTCAATTCTGACTCAAGTCTTACCAACTTACCATATGCCTTCTCAACATCTCTTTTATAAAGAGTTTCTTTCTTCTTGAAAACTTTATGCCACAACTCAGCTTCTTCCCACTCTTCTTCATCAATTAAAGGGTATTCTTCACAATTTAACCCAGTAATCATTGCTAATTCTCTCGAACCAAATTTCGCAATTTGGTTTCCTATTTTAAACCCCAACTCCCCAATGTTTGTTTTCATACATTGTCTCCTAATCATGTGGAGCAATATTTGTTGTGGAAACCTTTTTATCTTAAAGTCCAAAAAATATCCTAATTGTGATTTCCTCATCTTATCTAACTCTTCTTCATTGAGAGATCTCAGAATTTCCTCTAGTACATTTGACTTTGCAATTGTATGTAATACTATTCTTAATATCCCAATTTTTTTCTTGCACAATCAATGAAGGAACCTATTTTTAGAAAACAAAAATAGTGTTATTTTTATGATAAGTTAAAAAGCAAGTTTAATTATTTTTTGTAGCAATAAAATGTTTGTACCTTCCCAGCTTTTGATTTTCTTCTTGTTTTTTTTTCTCATCTACCTGCAAATCAACATAAAAACAGTTGCAGATTTAATCAAAATTCATGATTATAAAATCAATTTTTTTTATCATGTTATAATTCTTATTACCTTTAGTTTATCTTCTAATATAACGATATCACAATGCACATTCGCATCATGGCGTCTTCCTTTCTCATTTTCTCTTTGTTGCTTCTTTTTTCCTTTCTTTTGTCTTTTTACCATTTTCTTCATCCGTTCTTCTGTTTTCCTCCCAGTCCCTTCATCCTCTTGTTTTTGCTTTTTTACTCTCTACAAAGATACATTTATTTATATTTTTCTTTATTCCATTTTAAGTACATATAATTGTAACAATATTCTATTATGTAATTCATCTAAAAGAAATCTTTATAGTAAATTACAATTTTAGTACAGTTAATTATTAATATAAAGAATGAACTACAGTAAAATGCATAGTTTTGGTTTAGTACAGTTACCTTATCCTTAAACTTCATCTTTCTTTTGGTCCCCTGTCCTTTATCCTCTGATCTTTTTTATGGTCATCCTTCAATTATATAGGTTATATAAATGATCTTAATAAAAAACAGTTTTATATTAAATAATAGTAAAAGTAATTTTCACATACACATTTTTTCTCTTCTATGCTCCTGTCATCGGCCACATCTTCTTTTTCCCTCATTTTGGCGATGTTTTGCTTTTCATTAAGCGCAATATTTTTAGAGAGATGACCTTCCTTTTTATTATTTCATTTTTCAAATTTATCTCCTTGAGCATGTTTCTCCTTAAATGGATCATTTACATTGCGTATTATATATTTAAATAAATACTACCTCAATAATTTATTGATTGATTTAAGATAAAACCATAAATTATTGCACTGTATATTTTTCACTCGTGTAATAAGCTCAGGATAATAAACTTTAAATAAAAAAAGTTCTCTATATAGAAACAAATGAAAGTTGTTCAACATACATATTTTTGCTCTTCTTCTTTGCTTAAATCATTTGCCAAGTTCTCTTCCTTTTTCTTTCATTTTTTCAATATCTTAAACTTCAGCTTCTTTTTGTCCTTTTTCCATTATTCCTTTATCTTTTTCATAGTCCTCTTTTTTTTTTTTTTTTTATAATTTACATAAATGAACTTATTAAAAATTAAATAAGAGAAGGTTTTTTTATTAAAAAATAGTAAAAGTAATTTCCACATACAAATCCTTTATCTTCGTCTAAGCTACTCTCTTGAGCAACATCATCTTCTTTTTCCTTCATGTTGTCAACATTTGAATTCACTCTTTCTTCTTGTTTTTCATAAAGCACAATTTCTTTAGAGAGATCACTTTCATCTTGTTCTTCCTTCTTTCCTTTTCCCAATTCATCTTCTTCATCACTTTCTTTCTGACATAGATCATTTACATAATATATGAACTCTAAATTATTTACCCATATATAATAGGATAACCTCAAGATAATATACTTTAAATAAACAAAAGATGTTTATAAATAAGAGAAAAAAGTGATTGATTATTAACAAACCAACAGTTCAATAATTTATTGATTAGATTTTTAACCAAAATACTATCATTAACCTTGTTCATAAACTGGATGTTTTGTTATATTCTTCAAACTCTTCTTCTGTCTCATCTTGATACCTGTTATTTTCACTCATTTTTGATTCAGATGTAGAATCATCACTGTTAATTACAATCGATTCTTTTATTTTCTTGTATGGCCCTGTTCTTGTAAAACTTTGTATTATATTGCTTCTTCTTTCTTGATATCTATAAATCTATTGTAAAATACACATAGAAATATTCAAAAGGGATGCGTACGATTGAATCAAAACAATCATCACTTTTTACAAAAAAAAAAAAAAATAAAAAATCAATCACTCACCTTCCTTTTTTAT
Organism: Gynostemma pentaphyllum; assembly: GCA_028015215.1. Lineage (NCBI taxonomy): Eukaryota > Viridiplantae > Streptophyta > Magnoliopsida > Cucurbitales > Cucurbitaceae > Gynostemma > Gynostemma pentaphyllum. The sequence continues at coordinate 47,663,721 of CM051353.1, read as the reverse complement.
TTCATTTTCGTTCTATTCTTTTCCTTTTCCTGATCTTTTGAAATTGACACCATTTTCCCCTTGTTTTCCATCTTTGCTTTTTTCTTTCTTTCTTTTCATTTTCTCCTTTTGTTTCTATTTTAAATAGATTTTTAGAAGGAGAGAGAGAATGAGAACCATTTTATGGTATGGAGAAATTCAAACTAATTCAGTGCAAAGTTTCAATTTTTTGAGAATGAGTTTTTTCATAGGGGAGATGTTTGCTGATTTTTGTGTGGATGATCAAAGGGAGTATAATTATCAAAAGAAGGAAGTAATAAGTATATTTGGGCCAAGATGACTTTTTTGAAATCATATTTGGGCCAAAATTACCAATTTATTTTCTATTCTACTTTTTGGGGGTAATAATGTTCACTTTTTAATTCATTCAATTATTGAACTAAACTTTGGAAAAAATATTATTGAACAAAACAATTCTATATAATAAACAACTTTTAGTTCAATAAATTATTAATTTAAAACTTCAACTTTAGAAAATGCAAAGTTTTTGTATAATTCATTAATTTGTAAACTAATAATTATATGATTCTCATTCAAATTATGTTTATTTTATTGAACTTCAATAACTGATGAAAAAAAACGAAAAGCAATTAAGCATTTGTGAAACAAGTGTAATTTTAAAAAAACCAAAAACCAAATAGTATTAAAAAAGAAGCCTCAATATTTATTGAAGTACAATAACAAAAGAAAAATCTAAATTTTTTGAAGAAATATGCATAGTATAATAGTTAATCAAATAACCATTTCAATACCCCCGTTTTTTTTCTAGTTTTTTTAATTCAATATTATTGAATTATAACAATATGTGTGTTTCATTTTTTCCACAAAATGTTGCTATGTTTTAGTTCAATATTTTATTGAATTGTTTTCTCGTTTCCCCCCAATAATAAGCCAATTATTGGGAAAATAATAATTTATGTTGCTTCCTTTCAAAACTACAAAATGACCAAACTAATCCCACCAAAACAAAAAATGACCGAGTCTGCACTAGTTAAATAAGGATTTAAAAACATTGATTAGAAACTCAACAAAACAATAATAGGTTTCTAAATGCTATCATTAATAACCTGGCTAACTATTACTTCCCATTTGCAAATGTTCTCCAACAATGAGATATATATAATAAGGCAAAATGACAAAATAAAGTTACTTGCAAAAAAATTAATACCTTTTTTGACCTGGAATTGTTAAAGAGTACATTCATAATTTTTGTAAATACATTTTGATCTATAGACATGTTAAAATAAATCCAAGTAATTGAGTTCAATTAGGTCTATACAATAAAAAATTCCCAGAAGAAGATATCCAAGTATTTTTGCTATTTCTACTTTTCTTCCTAGGTTTGTCTTCATCTTCTCTTTTTTCATCCGAGCTGAATTCAGTTGTGAAAACAAATGTCTGACTGCTTAATATCTCTTTTTCGCCTTTAGTGGGGAGAATTCGTTCTTATGTTTTTCCTTGCCAAACATATGTTCTTGTTATCTTCTTCTACTCCACATTTTCAATGTTTGGCAATTGTAATGTTGTCTCTTTCGAGACAACTTCATGTATATGTTCGTGAAATACACCAAGACAAGTAATTGTTAATCCAAATTACTAAGCAATTGACTAATTTTTATTTATTTTTTTTTCAATTTTTTTTTTGTAGCCACTGTTTTTAGTTCAATAATTTAATGAACTAAAATAGTTAGTTTAATAAAAATAAAATAACAATATATACTTTTATAGAAAAGCAGGTTTACCTTCTCTGAAATTAAAGCCTGATGAACAATCCCTTGAACTAAGTCACTAAGGTTGTCAAAGACTTCTTTAGAGTTCATTTCTTCATCTTTATGGTCACTGGTTACCTAATTATCAAATAAGTAATTAATAAAGTCTTTTTCATATCTATGTATCCTGCTCCAATTGATTTTTATTCAAAATAAGAAAAAGTATGAAAAGTTAAATAAATTATAACTTGGAAATTGAAGTAAACAATATCATGCAAAATAGGCTAAACAACTAACAGGGAAATGAAAAAATACATAGAAGGAACAAAAATCGTTTCAGCATTGGTCTATCCTGACTAAGAGCATAATTTTAACAATGGTTTAATCTTTTTAGTTTACAAGTAATTTAAGATAATGTTAAGAGACTCGATTCAACATAATAAGTTATCAATTGACACATAATATATATTTGTTTAACATCGTTAGTATAGTTATCCATTTCCAGCGCATTAAAAACGGACTGCAAACAATAAATATACAACCATTAATCAGAGTATAAGACTATAGTCATAATCAAAAAATGTATTTACACTAATTCTTTTCCTAATAATTTAGTTGAAAAACAATATAAATTAAGAAAAATCACATTTTACCCATTTTGAATGAGCAGAAGCATGATTGTTTTTTAGAATTTTTTGACTGAAATTTGATTTATGTAATAAACAGTTCACTTTTAGTCACTGTCTTAGTTCAATTAATTATTGAACTAAGCTCGTGACCAATTGTAGTTCAATTTTAGTCACCGCCTTACTTTTATTTTCTCTTGACTCTCATCCCCAATGTTATCCATATGAAGATCAACAATATTATTGTCTGAGTACTGCTCTATCTACAAATAAAATCAATAAAAAGTAGATGGTTAAAATTAATTTTCAAGTCGGCATGAAATCACATTACAATAAGAAGTTGAACTTACACCATAACAATCAAATTGTTTAGATCTATCAAATGTTTCATTACATTCTCCACTACTATTTTCCAAATTTTTTCTATTCTTTTCTTCCCTCTCTTTGAAACATTTCATCATGAAGCATTTGTAAATTGTAACTCATTCTCTTCAACTCCTTGAGATCATCTTTCACTGTGTTACACATTTTTTAACAAATAACAACTTTTTATTCATTATATCTTCATTTGAATTTCTCCTTATCGCTCATTTTTTGTCTCAAGTTGAAGTATTCCATATACTGCTTTTTTTCTTCTTCTTCAGTAGCGCTTTCATGGATATCAATTTCACCTTTTTATAGAATTTTCAGATTCACACAAAAATCAGTAGTTAATGTTGCAAAGAAACTAAAAAAATTTAAAAACATAGTTAGGATTTTTTTTTTACTTCTGATTTTTTGAAGACTTTACTTTCCAAAGATTCTTGATCTCCACGGGTAAAATTTATTTTCCACTTTACCATCAGTGGAATCTTTTTTTCACCCCTCATCTCAAAAGCAAATATATTTTCAGGGGATGATAGGTCAAGGAAAACTTCAAAGGCCCAAATTAATATAGCAAATGGAAAACCGTCAATGGCTATGCATTTGAATGCTTTTCAAACGTTTTTTTAAATAAGCCTATTGTTAGCTCGTAACATGCCCTACCGCAAGGAAAACTCTCAAACTCTTTCTCATTTTCCAACAACCTAAGATCTCGAATGTTTATTTAGTTGGAAAATTTCTTAGTTAGAATTAAGCATTCTAGCAAGTACAACTTGGCTAGTTTGATTTTTAATTCCCCTCTCAAATTTGTATTTCCTTCAAAATATTTTTTTACATCACTCCTCAATATTGTGTTATTCACCTTAAAGATTTTTTTCAACAACCCTCCTACCCTCATCTCATCATAGTTTATAAAGGGCATAACACAATATTGATGAGTGATGGAAAAAAACATTTTGAAGGAAATAAAGATTTGAGAGGGGAATTAAAAATTAAACTACTAGAATGTTTAATTCTAACTAAGCAGTTTTCCAACAAAATAAACATTCGAGATATTAGGTTGTTAAAAAATGAGAAAGAGTTTGAGAGTTTTCCTTGGGGTATGACATGTTATGAGCTAACAATAGGACGATTTAAAAAAGCGCTTGAAAATCATTCAAAGGAATGCATAGGCATTGACGGTTTTCCATTGGCTATATTAATTTGGGCCTTTGAAGTTTTCCCTGACCTATCATCCCCTGAAAATATCTTTACTTTTGAAATGAGGGGTGAAAAAAAGATTCCACGGATGGTAAACTGGAAAATAAATTTCACCCGTGCAGATCGAGAATCTTTGGAAAGTAAAGTCTTTAGAAAATCATAAGTACAAAAAAATTCCTCACCAAGTTTTTTTAATTTTTTTAGTTTCTTTGCAACATTAATTTTGAGTGAATCTGAATTCTGTAAAAAGGTGAAAAGAAAAAGAGAAGTATATGGAATACTTCAACTTGAGAAAAAAAGGAGCTATAAGGAAAAATTCAAATGAAGATATAATGAATGACAAGTTATTTGTTAAAAAAAAAGTGTAACACGCTGGAAGAAATGTGTAACACAATGAAAGAAGATCTAAAGAGTTGAAGAAACTGAATTACAATTTACAAATGTTTCAAAGAGTGAGAAGAAAATAATAGAATTTTTTTGGAAAAGAGTGGTGGAGAATGTAATGAAATATTTGAAAGATCTAAATAATTTGATTGTTATGGGGTAAGTTCAATTTCTTAGTGTAATGTAATTTCATGCTAACTTTAAAATTAATTTTAACCATTTATTCTTTATTGATTTTATTTGTACGGAGGGCAATACTCAGACAATGATATTGTGGATCTTCATATGGATAACATTGGGGATGAGAGTCAAGAGAAAATGAAGGTAAGACAGTGACTAAAAGTGAAAATCTGTTCATTATATAAATCAAATTTCAGAAAAAAAAATCTTGCTTCAGCTTTTGCTCATTGAAAATGGGTAAAACGTGATTTTGCTTAATTTGTATTGTTTTTCAACTAGATTATTAGGAAAAGGATTAGTGTAAATACATTTTTTGATTATGGCTAGTCTTATATTGTGATTAATGGTTGTATATTTGTTGTTTGTAGTCATTTTTTTAATGCGTATGAAATGGATAACTACACTAACAATGTTAAACAAAGATATCCTATGTGTCAATTGATAACTTATTGTAATGTTGAATCGAGTCTATTAACGTTATCTTAAATTACTTGTCTATTAAAAAGATAGAACCATTGTTAAAATTATGCTCTTAGTCAAGACAGAGTAGCTGATGTTGAAATAGTTTTTGTTTCTTCTATGTATTTTTTTCTCCCATTGTTAGTTGTTTAGCATAATTTTGCATTATATTGTTTACTTCAATTTCCAAGTTATATTTATTTAACTTTTCATACCTTTTCTTATTTTGAATAAAAATCAATTGGAGTTGGATAAGTAAATTATGAAAAAGACTTTATTAATTACTTATTTGACAATTAGGTAATGGTGGACAATGACCATAAAGATGAAGAAATGAACTCTAAAAAAGTCTTGTACAACCTTAGTGACTTAGTTCAAGGGATTGTTGTCCGGGATTTAATTTCAGAGAAGGTAAACCTGCTTTTCTACAAAGTATATATTGTATTTTATATTTATTAAACTAACTGTTTTAGTTCATTAAATTATTGAACTAAAAACAGTGGCTACAAAAAAAACTGAATAAATTGCTTAGTAATTTGGATTTACAATTATTTGCCTTGGTGTATTTCAGGAACAAATACTTGAAGTTGTCCTAAAAGAGACAACATCACAATTGCTAAACATTGAAAATGTGGAGAAAAAGAAGATAACAAGAACATATGTTCGGAAAGAAAAAACACAAGAACGAATTCTCCCCATTGAAGGAAAAAGATGTACTGTTTAACCTTTCACAACTGATTTCGGCTCGGATGGAAAAAAAGAAGATGAAGACAAACCTAGTAACAAAAGTAGAAAGAGCAAAAATACTTAGACATCTTCTTCTGGGATTTTTTTATTGTATAGACCTAATTGAACTCAATTACTTGGATTTATTTTGTTCGCATGTCTATGATCAAAAAGTATTTACAAAAATTATGAATGTACTATTTAACAATTCCAGGTCAAAAAGGTCTTAAATTTTTTGAAAGTAACTTTATTTTGTCATTTTGTCTTCTTATATATCTCATTGTTTGAGAACATTAGCAAATGAGAAGTAATAGTTAGCAAGGTTATTAATTCATGGAACAACCAAAGAGCTTTGAAATGAAAGGTAGCAAGATTTTGTATGTGTATTGAAGAGATCATTGTATTGGCTTACAACAATCCCCTTAATGTTGGTGTAGAAGATTTGATGAATATGTTCTGAAGATTGGCTTTAAAAGAAGCCGTGTCTACATGAAACCATTAAGGAATCATGAGATGGTCTACTTGTTGCTATTTGTGGATGTTACAGTTAAGTTGAAGATGACAAAAATGATGAATCATGACCTTCCATCTATTTAACAACCACTACACTACTACAAACCAAACATGTTGCAAGTTTCCAAAATCAGATCAATTATAAAAAAAACTTTCACTAAAGTTTGAATAAAATATAAACAAGTAAAATTCACCCCTCATGTAAGACTATTAAATAATAAAAATATAACTCATATCAGGCAGTGAGAGAGTGGACGAGAGCAAGATGAAGACCATGCGAGACAAAGACAAAAAAAATACTAAAAAAAGTGGAGACACGAAAAAAGAATCCCTAAGAATAGATGTTGGGGGCGCAAAAGTATTTTAATTATTCCTCTGCTTTTTCACTCATCTGTCATTTTTTTTAAATCTCTAGTGTCACCTACTATCATTTTTCTTGTAGTGAATAGGATAACCAGCCCAGTCCTAAACTTGGAGATGACTGGTGCCCCAACAACTCAAAGAGAGGGAAGAGGGAGAGATCATCATTCACTATAAAAAGAGAGAGGGATGGACAGATCATCATTTCATACCTAGTGAAAAAAATCGAGTTGATGAAAGAGAATGAAATTTCTATTTCGATTCATTCTCAAGCCCAGCCGAAGCCCACGTATAGTAATTCCAATAATCACTTAGCTCTATCAAAGGACCTTGACCAAATGGGTTTTTCTTCACATACTCCTGTCCATTTTCAGCATCAGCAAAGACTTCCAGATAAACCCTAAGATCACCTCCAAGACCTATCATTCCCACAACCACTAAATCTAAATCACCGCCACCGACCTCAAATAGTAAAGTTCATTCAAAAGATAATTGGAACTCACCCAATGATGTATCGTTTTCATGATCATATTTGAAAGAATGTGGAAAAATTCCAGTGTGTGGCTGTAAGAATAAAAAAAATAATATTTTTTTAGATAAGAGACACTTTCATTGATAAAAGAAAAGTATACAAAAAGGTCACCCAAGGATTACAAAAAATTCCTCCAGTTGGGGGCAATAATCGAAGGAGCATAATTACAAAAATTTTTGGCCCTAGCTGACCATAAAGAAGTAAATTTAACCAAGAGCTCCCAAAGATCAAACGGACTCATCGAAACCTCATCAAACGTTCTTTTGTTTCTTTACCACCAAGTCAGCCAAATCAAAGCCCTGATAGAATTGCGCCAAAGGATTAGAGCTTTATCCTTGATGGCCACACCACACAGAAAACCATGAAGGATCGCCTGGAGAGTAGAGGGGCAAGGGACCATGGAAGGGGAAGATGTCAAGTAGTCTGTTCCATAAAGTGGCAGTGAAAGGACAAGACCAAAACAGGTGGTACAGATCTTCCTCATCAGAAACACAAAGAATACAGCGATTGGGACGAAAGGCCATAGTAGGGAATCTTCTCTGGATTTTATCATTAGTATTTAAACCTCCATGAAAAACAGTCCAAAGGAGAACTTTAACTTTTTTCGGGTAATTATCCTTCGAAATAGCCGCAGTGAGCTCCAGCGGTAAAGAAGAGACACTATCTGACAGCGTTCTAAAGACATTTCTGCAGGAAAATTGACTTCCAAACTTCTCACTCCAAATTCTGACATCCGGGGAGTAGTGCGGCTGACAATGGGCAATGGCTTGCATCAGAGAGGCAAAGTCATCAACCTCATGATCTTTGAGGCATCTTCTGAAAGTTATAGACCAGCAATTGCACACTGGGTCCCAAAAGTCAGCAACAAAGCCCAAAGGGGAGGTAGCAATCCGAAAGAGGGAAGGATAGATTTCCTGAAGAGGTCTTGGAAAAGGAAACCATCTATCCTTCCAGAAATGGATTGTGGAGCCACAACCAAGCTTGAGAGAAGAAGAAGAAAGCAGAAGGTCTTCCAAATTCACAATGGTCTTCCAGGGGCTGCGAAAGGAGCAACATCTATTAGCTTTGAATTGCCACACATTTCTAGGGGTACCATGAATGGCTTTGATGACCTGAGTCCACAAGGAGTCGCATTCAATAGGGAACCTCCAAAGCCACTTACTTAAAAGAGCCGCATTCTTTTTAGTGATATTGCCAACTGCCAACCCGCCCAGATCCAGAGGTTTAGAGACAATCTCCCATTTAACCAGATTAGAGCCACATTCACTATTGCTGCCTTTCCAGAAAAAATTCCTAATCATCTTCTCAATGAGCTTTGCTATAGAAACGGGGATGGAAAAAACAGAGAGATAATAGGTTGGAAGACTGTTAAGAACCGACTGAGCGAGAGTCAATCTGCCACCTTTTGAAAGTAAACAATTGTGCCATCTACTGATCCTCTTCTGGACTTTCTCTATAACAGGGTCCCAAAAAGCTAAGCTCCTAGGACTACCCCCAAAGGGGAAGACCCAAATAGTTCAAAGGAAAATTTGTGGCTTTGCACATAAAGGAGGTAGCCACCTCATTAACAGCATCCTCATCAAGGTTTATACCAGCCACCACAAATTTATCAAGGTTAAACTTCAAACCAGACATCTGCTCAAACACCCTGAGAACAACAAGTAAATTGGAATACTTCTGACTATCCCAGTCACAAAAAATCAAAATGTCGTCAGCAAACTGAAGGTGCGAGATAGCAAGACTACCCAAGGAAAAGCCCTTAAACAAACCAAAATTCTCAGCATGAGTAATTAACCTGCTTATGGCATCAGCAATCAGGGTAAAGAGAAAAGGGGAGAGGGGGTCCCCTTGTCTCATACCTCTAGAAGCTTTAATCTTTGCTCTCGGCTTGCCATTAATAATAGTGGAATAGTTGACTGAGGAAAGGCAGCCTTTGATCCACTTTCTCCAGGTTGTACCGAAATTTTTAATCTCCATAACTGCATCTAAGAATTCCCAGTCAACTCTGTCATAGGCCTTCTCTAAATCAAATTTGAAAACCAGACCCTTCTTTTTCGAAGTCCTCCAAAACTCCACAACTTCATTGGCAATGAGGATAGAGTCCACAATCTGTCTATTTCCAATGAAAGCATTTTGAAATTTGGAAATAGTTTTGGGGAGGACCAGTTTGAATCTATCCGCCAAAACTTTAGCAAGGATCTTATAGGGTCCCGTCACCAGGCTAATGGGTCTGTAATCCTTCACCATTTTCGCATCAGTCTTTTTAGGAATGAGGGAGATGTAAGTCTCGTACGTAATAGCATTGACTATACCATTTTGAAAAAACTCCTGGAACATTCTCATAAAATCAGACTTGAGAATGTTCCAGGTATTTTTAAAAAATTCACCTGTAAAACCGTCTGGGCCAGGAGTCTTAGAGTTCCCCAAGCAAGAAACAGCATTGAAAATCTCCCTTTCACAGAAATTCTTTTCCAGAGCCTGATTGTCACTATCACTAACTGGTGACCAGTCCAGGTTAGTAGGTAAGAATCTAACCCCTTGATCTTTAGCATATAAACCTTCAAAAAAGGAGTTAAATTCCTCTTCAATCTCTTTATCTGTCACCAAACTAGAACCCTGGGTAGAGAGGATCTCAGAGATAAAAGCTTTAGACATTCTTCCTGAAAGGCTTTTGTGAAAAAAAACCCGTATTCTCATCACCCTCTTTCATCCACCGACATTTTAATTTCTGACTCCAAAGAACGTTTTCATGGGCAGTGATATCTAGGAGTTGAAGCCTAGCTGAAGATCTGTTAGCTACCTGAAGATGGTCTAATCCTTGAGTTTCCTCCACAATATCTAGGGTAGAGATTTCAGAAAGCAGTTCAACTTTCTTAGAGGTTATGTGACCGAAAACCTCTAAATTCCAACGGCGCAGGATGCCTCTAAATTCCAACGGCGCAGGATGCCTTTTTTATATTGTTATTATAAAAAAATAATATTAAGAATGGTAACTCAATCATTTAAAAAATATACAAAGAAAAAGATACAAAACATACATGATTGAGCAAAGGCTTTGTAAGGAGAGTCATCTAACACCACCGTATTTGATTCGTTGTACTCTCCTGGTTCGCACTGAAGATTCAGATCATGCTTTTCCCAAATTCTTCCTAGTTCCTTGAAAATCACTTTTTTATTTTTGATTTTAGGATGTTTACGTTTTGAACGTGTGCAATGCGAAGCATCTTGTATAATAAATCCATTAAGTGATCTCCCCTCAATAATTCATGTAAGAGTTTCAATTTCAATTTTAAGTCCAGTTCATTCCATAAAAAAAAATGAATGGAATAAAGTTTAGTCCCTATCCAACAAAATAATAATATGTGTTTCATGTCGTCTTTCATCAAATAATCAATCACACGAGACAAACTACCACTTTAAAAAATTAAGAAGCTTAATTAGTTTTTCATAGTTGATATTGAACCACCACACTTCTAAGCTTCAATATTCCAAATAAAATCAAGCTGTTAGACGGGAGAGAAAATCCATAAAAACCAAATACAATAATTCTAGCAATACCTGCATCTTGATGACTATATTCCTACTTCAAATCTCTCAAAGTCGAACTTTAAAAAATTCTAGATATAAAGGCTTTTTGAAAACTAAGAAAATAAAAATCAACATTCAATCAAATTTAGAGTATAGAACATGTACTAAAACAACATTTATGTACAAAATGCAAGTCAATACTCACTACTCACTTGCACTGCCAAAAATATGTGTGTCTGCATTCATATACCACCCCTCTTCTCTGATATCATATCAACAAGCAGACCATTTAGATCGAGAACAATAAGTTTTTTCTTAATCACATAAGCTGGCTTAAGGTTCTTACACATACTGTATCTTTCTAAATCATTCAAATTTTCCTCGATATTTTCCGCCATGTCTTCTTCATCACCTAATCAAGATTGAGCTTTAGTTGAGACATTTCTTGATGAAATAATACGGTTTATTATTTAAAAATAAATAAATAAAATTCAAAAAGGACTCTTTTTCAAAGAAATTCTCATCAAAGTCATCACCTCTTCTATCCAAGAGGTCTTCCTTCTCTGCACCTAGCTCTTTCTCAAAAACTATATCCTCTCCACATTCAGTTTCATTCCCTATTTCATCCTCCACAGGCTCTCAAACTTCTTCAACATTTACAGCTGCATGAAGAAATCAAAAAATCAAAAGAACTTATAAAATTAAAACCTTTGGAATTAAGATAAAGAAAATAGGAGACCATTAGCTAACGTTATAGCACCAAACTTGTTGTAGCATTATTTTTCTTCTTCATCTTCGTCTTTTTTCGCAATTTCCTTCTACCTATCGAGTTCATAGAAAAAATTCATTACCTAAGAAACACCTTAGAGAAAAGTCGAGGAGTGAAAGATAGAATGCGAAAGAAATTGTGATGTGAATGAGAAAAATAGGCTACAATTTTTCCTTCAATGGTCCAATCCCCCAATGTTTTGGAGGTTTACGCTTTCTTACTGGACGACCTGCCAACAAAGTACCTTGTTTTATAAGATTTACACCCTTCGAAGGATGAGAGAGGGGCAAGAAATAAAAGGCGAGAATGAATGATTGTTAAATGTTGGCACAATCCTCAAGAAGAAATGCGAGAATGAATTAAAATAATTAATTTAATGATAATTACCTGCTAACAAAGGCTCCAACCCTACTCCTCCAAAAGGATTGTTCTGCGGTAGAATTTGCGTTTCTTCTTCAGGAACTGCCTCAAGATCATCATCTCGATCCATTCTCGCATTTCTTCTTGAGGAGGATGATCATACATGGATCGAGATGATGACTCTGAGGCAGTTGCTGAAGAAGAAACACAAACTCTACAGCAGAACAATCCTTTTGGAGGAGTAGGGTTGGCGCCTTTGTTAGCAGGTAACTATCATTAAATTAATTACTTTAATTCATCCTCGCATTCTTCTTGAGGATTGTGCCAACATTTAATAATCATTCATTCTCGCCTTTTATTTCTTGCCCCTCTCTCATCCTTTGAATGGTGTAAATCTTATAAATCAAGGTACTTTGTTGGCAGGTCGTCCAGTAAGAAAGTGTAAACCTTCAAAACGCTGGGGGACTGGACCACTGAAGGAAAAAATTGTACCCTATTTTTCTCATTCACATAACAATTTCTTTCACATTCTATCTTTCATTCATCGACTTTTCTTTAAGGTGTTTCTTTGATAATGAATTTTTTCTTTGGACTCAACAGGAAGAAAGAAATTGTGAAAAAAGACGAAGAATAAGAAGAATAATGCTACAACAAGTTTGGTGCTACATCATTAGCTAATGGTCCCACATTTCTTCATCTTAATTCCAAAGGTTTTAATTTTATACTCTTTTTGATTTCTTCATGGAGCTGTAAATGTTGAAGAAGTTGGAGAGCGTGTGGAGGATGAAACAGGGAATGAAATAGAATATGAAGAGGATATAGTTTTTTAGAAAGAGCTAGGTGTAGAGGAGGAAGACCTATTGGATAGAAGAAATGATGACTTTGATGGGAATTTCTTTGAAAAAGAGTCTGTTTTGATTTTTTTAACAATAAACTGTATTATTTCATCAAGAAATGTCTCAAATAAAGCTCAATCTTGATTAGGTGATGAAGAAGATATGGCGGAAAATATCAAGGAAAATTTGAATGATTTAGAAAGATACAGTATGTCTTAAGCCACCTCATGTGATTAAAAAAAAGCTTATTGTTCTCGATGTAAATGATCTGCTTGTTGATATGATATACAGAGAAGAGGGGCGGTATATGAATGTAGAGACATATTTTTGGTAGTGCAAGTGAGTATTGACTTGTGTTTTGTATATTTAATGATGTTTTCGTACATGTTCTATACTCTAAATTTGATTGAATGTTGATTTTTATTTTTTTAGTATTCAAAAATCCTTTCTATCTAGATTTTTTAAAGTTCTACTTTGAGAGATTTGAAGTAAAAATATAGTCATCAAGGTGCAGGTATTGCTGGAATTATTGTATTTGATTTTTATGGATTTTCTCTCCCGTCTAATAGCTTGATTTTATTTAGAATATTGAAGCTTAGAAGTGTGGTAGTTCAATATCAACTATGAAAAACCAATTAAGCTTCTTAATTTTTTAAAGTGTTAGTTTGTCTCGTGTGATCGATTATTTGATGAAAGACGACATGAAGCACATATTATTATTTTGTTGGGTAGGGACTAAACTTTATTCCATTCAATTTTTTTTTATGGAATGAAGTGTATTTGGACTTAATGAATTATTGTGGGGAGATCACTTAATGGATTTATTTTTCAGGATGCTTCGCATTGCACACGTTCAAAATGTGAACATCCTGAAATAAAAAAAAAGAAGAAGTGATTTTCAAGGAATTGAGGAGAATTTGGGAAAAGTATGATCCAAATCTTCGGTGCGAACCGGGAGAGTACAACGAATCAAATATGGTGTTGTTGGATGACTCTCCTTACAAAGCCTTGCTCAATCCTATATGTTTTATATTTTTTTCTTTGTATATTTTAAATGATTGAGAGTTACCATTCTTAATGTTATTCCTTATTGTTACTGGAATTTTTCCTCATTCTTTCAAATATGATCATGAAAACGATACATCATTGGGTAAGTTTTAATTATCTTTTGAATGAACTTTACTATTTAAGGCTGATGGAGGTGATTTAGTTATAATGGCTGGTCCTGAAGGTGATCTTAGGGTTTATCTGGAAGGCTTTGCAGAAGCTGAAAATGGCAGGAGTATGTGAAGAAAAACCCATTTGGTCAAAGTCCTTTGACAGAGCTAATTGATTATTGGAATTACTATACGTGGGCTACGGCTGGGCTTGAGAATGAATCGAAATAGAAATTTCATTATATTTCATCAACTTGATTTTTTTCAATAGGTATTAAATGATGATCTCCCCCCCCCCTCTCGTTTTATTGTGAATGATGATCTCTCCTTCTTCCGCTCTGAGTTGTGGGGGCACCACTCATCTCCAACTTCAGGGGTGGGTTGGTTGTCCTATTCGCTACAAGAAAAATGATATTAGGTGATACTAGAGATCTTAAAAAAAATGACAAATGAGTGAAAAAACAGATGAATAATTAGAATACTTTTGCGCCCCGTCATCTATGCTTAGGGATTCTTTGTTCATGTCTCCACTTCTTTTTAGTCTTTTTTCGCCTTTGTCCCGCACGGTCTTCATCTTACTCTCGTCCTCTATCTCACATTGCCTGATATGAGCTATATTTCTATAATTTAATATAGTCTTACATGAGGGGTGAATTTTACTTGTTTTTATTTTATTCAAACTTTAGTGACAATTTTTTTTAATAATTGATCTAGTTTTGGAAAGTTGAAGCAACATATTTGGTTTGTAGTAGTGTAGTGGTTGATAAATAGATGGAAGGTCATGGTTCATCATTTTTGTCATCTTCAACTTAACTGTAACATCCACGTATAGCAACAAGTAGGGATAGCAAAATTCCCCGCGGGTTAAGGGCCCCGCCCCTATAGGGGCGGGGAATCCCCGCTTTATAGGGTTAGGGTTAGGGGGGAATTTTCCCAAAATTATTATAGGGTTAGGGGATGGGAACACATGCCCCGCCCGCCCCCGACCCCGAACCCAATATTTTAATAGCATCTTATGTATTTTGTTTACTTTTATCTTTATTTATTAGAAAAAATATTAAATATAGTTATATTAACTTATAAATTATAAAATGTTTAATATTGTATTTTCTTTTTATCTTAAAATGTATATTTTAAATATATATATTCCTTTTTTATATTTATTTTTAAATAAGAATTAAAATATAAAAAAAAAATAGAATTTTCCCCACGGGGAATCCCCGAACCCGCCCCGATTATTTGATTAGGGGATAGGGTAGGGTATGGGGATTTAAAATCCCCGCGGGTTAGAGGATGAGAATGGCATCCCCGACCCCGCCCCGCCCTGTTGCCACCCCTAGCAACAAGTTTCAATAGTGAGTCTACCTCATCTTGCATAGCTTTCTTCCAATGTCTTGCACCAGGTCCAGTGACTACTTCATCAAAAGTTGCAGGCTCATTTTCACAGGTAATGGATATGATGTTTAGAGCATATCTCATGTAGTCAGCTTCACCAAACTTGGCAAGGGGGCCTTTATAGTCCTCCCCTGTTTATCCCTTGCAAGTGAGTTGTCAGATAGGTCAATGTTTTTGTCATCTGGAGTGACATCTTCCTAGCAGATGCCTCAACATCTTCCTCTTATTGAGAGTCAACCTCAGGCTCCACCTCAAAACAAGTTGTCCTTTTTGCGTGAACTCTTTCAGAGGTGCTTGCCTCTTCATGTCTTTCTTCATACACATATAAGTTTCAACTATATGGAATGGATTAACTTTTGAGAATGGCGTTAGTAATGGGCACATTATTTGGGGAAGTTAGACCAAGTAGGGTAGATATATACTATCGCTATCTGACACAAATATCATCTGGTATCATTAGATATGTCCCAATAAGTATCAAGAATGATGTTTATTTGATAATACTGTTAAAATTGTTGTGTTGATTCAACAAATATTGGACAATTTCGGATATATTGTCAATTATGGGAGAATTTGGGAAGGTAAGAACAAAGCCATTGAAATGGTATTTGATAATTTGGAGGAATCATATCAAAAATTACCACGGTGGTTTAATATTATTAAACAAAAAAATCGGGGAACACAAGTTGATTGGAGACTTGATTCTATGCAAGAGGAAGGAAGGGGATTATATATTGCGGTCCGTATTTTGGTCGTTCGAGCCATCCATAGAGGGATTCAAATATTGTAGGCCTATTATACAGTTGATGAGACTCATTTATATGGAAAATATAACGGCAAATTATTGATTGCGACATATTTGGATTCCAATGGGCATTCATTTCCACTAGCTTTTGCAATAGTAGATGTTGAAAGTTCGATACTTGGGGTTGGTTCTTTGCTCTATTGAGATTGAGAGTGACGCGCGCTCTAGTATTTGTTTGATATCGAGATAGACATCTTGGTATGATCTCTGCGATAAATTATCCTAGAAATGGGTGGGCATCACCAATGACTCATCATCGCTTTTGTTTAAGACATGTGACAAGCAATTTTAATGATAAATTCAAAAGCAAGTTGATGAAACAATCGGTTTTTAGATCCGGTTCTCAATTTACAGTGTGTAAGTTTAAAAAATGTATGGATGAACTATCTGAACTGAATCAGAATTCCATTCGATATTTTGATAACATTGACCCGTCAAAGTGGACTCAAGCATTTGACGAGGGACATAAATATGGTTGGATAACGATAAATCTATCTGAATGCATCAATGGTGTATTAAAAGGAGCACGCTCATTGCCTATCACACCATTAATAGAGGCCACATTCTACCGGTGGGTAACATACTTTGAGGCACGTAGAACAGAGATTAGAGATGCACTTGGACAAGGTGATGAGTATACAAGGTATGTTTCATTGTTTACATAACACTATAATCTTCAGTTTCATATAATTTATATATTACTTATTATTTTGTGGTAGGTTTGCATTGAATAAAATGTCTCGATGGGCTACAAAAACAAGTAAATATCGAGTAAAAATGTTTGATAGATTACATGACGAGTTTGAAGTAACAACTGTCTATCGTAATATGACATCACAAGGAGGTAACCGTCATGTTGTGCACTTGGAGTTAAAAACATGTACTTGCAAGATGGCGAGTTTGAAGTAACAACTGCCTATCGTATCATGGCAAGTTTGAAGTAACATGGTAAGTTTGAAGTAGCAACTGTCTATCGTAATATGACATCACAGGGAGGTAACCGCCATGTTGTGCACTTGGAGTTAAAAACATGTACTTACAAGAAGTGATAAGTATACAGAATCCCATGTTTGCATATAATTGCAGCGTGCTTACACTGTCATGTAGATTACATGAAATATGTGAAAGATTATTACAAATTGTCTACCTACAACTCATGTTATGAGCCACAATTTCATCCAATTCCTCATGAAGCGGAATGGCCTTACCCTAATTTTGACTTGATACATCCTAATCGATTGCTATTAAGGGCGGTAGGCAGACCACGAAGTAGTAGAGTTCGCAATGAGATGGATTTGAGAGAAACAACTAGAAAATTAATATGTGAGATTTGTAAACAGGATGGGCATGATCGCAGAAAATGCCCTAATAAAGAGGGGAACCCAACACATGAGGGGAGCACGTCATATCCGAAGAACACATCATTGTAGACAATTTTTATTTTATTTTATTTGTTTTGAACATGCATATTTGACTTTATAGAATTTGTATTTAGATTTGATTTTAATTTTGATAATTTATATATACTATGCATTCTTCCAGTGATGGATCCAGGACCTAGAGACACAAACGTTTTACATAGACAGGATGTTCATAGATCCAGTTTGGTGTGGACCAATCGAATGACACCTATTCTTACTTGTAGGCGTAGAGAGACTAATGTGCGTAGTATTCCGCATGATCCCCGTATAGATGTATACTTACGACATGCATGATTTTATGAGATATCTCGGATAGGGTTTATAGCTTTAGATTGGCATTTGATTACCACAATGATCGAGCGATGGAGATCCGAGAATCATACTTTTCACATGCCTATGGGGGAGTGTAGTATTACTCTACAGGATATCTCACTCTTATTTAGTTTACCGATAAATGGAGATGTTGTCACTGGATCGGTCTCCCTTGGATGGGTAGATTTATGTGAGCGTCTATTAGGTGTCACTCCATTTAGACCTCATTTAACTGGATCACGCCTATCTTTAACATGGTTGGGACAACATTTCACAGAACTACCTGATGATGCGGATGAGATTACAGTACAATGACACGCCCTGAGCGTACATTATGCAACTAATTAGTGGGTGTCTTGTTCGCTGACAAATTGAGCAATTTAGTCCATTTAATGTTTTTGCTTTTACTTGAGGATTTTTAGATAGCCGGTGGCTTTAGTTGGGGATTTGCGTGTTTATCATGGTTATATCGGGAAATGTGTAAGGCTTCTTCCAAAGACGCCCACGAGATTTCCGGCACACTGATATTACTTCAGTTGTAGGCATGGGATCGATTTCCTACTACTGCGCCTCAGCGATTACTTCCGCAACACCAACGCGATGTTGATCTACCCCTGGGTACACGGTACATTACATATATTTTAGTTTTTTAAATACGTTTACTTCATTAACATACTAATATATTTTAACATATTGTTTGTAATTTGCATTTGCAGTTGGAATGATGTCTTTTCCATCACTGATGTTTCTACTCATGTTTTACTTCAGTATAGATACATGTTGGATCAATTGGGAGAAAATGATGTATGTCTTTCAATTTATGTATTCTGGTTTATTGGATTGTGAATCACTCTATTAATTAACTAATATTTTTCAATGTTATAGATCGTGTGAGAACCTTATTTGCATCATATGAAATCATTGCCGGACTTCTGTATAGATAGTCGTGACGTGTGGCCGAGTATTTTCCCACTCATTTGCTTTCATATAGTTGAGTGGCATCGTCCAGATCGAGTCATGCGTTAATTTGGTCTTAGACAATCACCATGTGATACAGATCTCCATTTACACACATTGGATCTCAGAGGTCGCAGATATACTGATTGGCGGATCGAACATGCACATCTCATAGGATGGTGGTCAAATCGACGATCTCATATTATTGATGAACATCCTGTTCATTTTCCTGGTGACTGTGAGGTTGAGTATGTAGAGTGGTATACCTCTATAACTTGTTTGTTCATTACTTGACACGCTACTGCTTTTAACTTTGTTTTTTACTCGAAAAAAACAATTTTAATAACTCATCATAAAGTCAAAAGCAACAACGTGTCGAGTAATGAACAAACGAGTTATAGAGGTATACCGCTCTACATACTCAACCTCACAGTCACCAGGAAAATGAACAGGATGTTCATCAATAATATGAGATCGTCGATTTGACCACCATCCTATGAGATGTGCATGTTCGATCCGCCAATCAGTACCTCTGCGACCTCTGAGATCCAATGTGTGTAAACGGAGATCTGTATCACATGATGATTGTCTAAGACCAAATTGACGCATGACTCGATCTGGACGATGCCACTCAACTATATGAAAGCAAATGAGTAGGAAAATACTCGGCCACACGTCACGACTATCTGTACAGAAGTCCGACAATGATATCATATGATGCAAATAAGGTTCCCACACGATCTATAACATTGAAAAATATTAGTTAATTAATAGAGTAATTCACAATCCAATAAACCAGAATACATAAACTGAAAGACATACATCATTTTCTCCTAATTGATCCAGCATGTATCTATATTGAAGTAAAACATGAGTAGAAACTTAAGTGATGGAAAAGACATCTTTCCAACTGCAAATGCAAATTACAAACAATATGTTAAAATATATTAGTATGTTAATGAAGTAAACGTATTTAAAAAACTAAAATATATGTAATGTACCGTGCACCCAGGGGTAGATCAACATCACGTTGGTGTTGCGTAAGTAATCGCTGAGGAGCAGTAGTAGGAAATCGATCTCATGCCTACAACTGAAGTAATATCAGTGTGCCGGAAATCTCGTGGGCGTCTTTGGAAGAACCCTTACACATTTCCCGATATAACCATGATAAACACGCAGATCCCTAACTAAAGCCATCGACTATCTAAAAATCCTCAAGTAAAGGCAAAAACATTAAATGGACTAAATTGCTCGATTTGTCAGCGAACAAGACACCCACTAATTAGTTGCATAATGTACGCTCGGGCGTGTCGTTGTACTGTAATCTCATCTGCATCATCAGGTAGTTCTGTGAAATGTTGTTCCAACCATGTTAAAGATAGGCGTGATCCAGTTAAATGAGGTCTAAATGGAGTAACACCTAATAGACGCTCATATAAATCTACCCATCCAAGGGAGATCGATCCAGTGACTACATCTCCATTTATCGGTAAACTAAATAAGAGTGAGATATCCTGTAGAGTAATACTACACTCCCCCATAGGCATGTGAAAAGTATAAGTCTCGGGTCTCCATCACTCTATCATTGCGGTAATCAAATGTCAATCTAAAGCTATAAACCCTATTCGAGATATCTCATAAAATCATGCCTGTCGTAAGTATACATCTATACGGGGATCATGTGGAATACTACGCACATTAGTCTCTCTACGCCTACAAGTAAGAACAGGTGTCATTCGATTGGTCCACACCAAACTGGATCTATGAACATCCTGTCTATGTAAAACTTCTGTGTCTCTAGGTCCTGCATCCATCACTGGAATAATGCATAGTATATATATATTATCAAAATTAAAATCAAATTCAAATACAAATTCTATAAAGTCAAATATGCATGTTCAAAACAAATAAAATAAAAAAATTGTCTACAATGATGTGTTCCTCGGATATGACGTGCTCCTCTCATGTGTTGGGTTCCCTCTTTATTAGGGCATTTTCTGCGATGATGCCCATCCTGTTTACAAATCCCACATATTAACTTTCTAGTTGTTTCTCTCAAATCCATCTCATTGCGAACTCTACTACTTCGTGGTCTGCCTACCGCCCTTAATAGCAATCGATTAGGATGTATCAAGTCAAAATTAGGGCCAGGCCATTCCGCTTCATGAGGAATTGGATGAAATTGTGGCTCATAACATGAGTTGTAGGTAGACAATTTGTAATAATCTTCCACATTTTTTATGTAACCTACATGACAGTGTAAGCACGCTGCAATTACATGCAAACATGGGATTCCGTATACTTGTCACTTCTTGCAAGTACATGTTTTTAACTCTAAGTGCACAACATGGCGGTTACCTCCCTGTGATGTCATATTACGATAGACAGTTGTTACTTCAAACTCGTCATGTAATCTATCAAACACTTTTACTCAATATTTACTTGTTTTTGTAGCCCATCGAGACATTTTATTCAATGCAAACCTACCACAAAATAATAAGTAATATATAAATTATATGAAACTGAAGATTATAGTGTTATGTAAACAATGAAACATACCTTGTATACTCATCACCTTGTCCAAGTGCATCTCTAATCTCTGCTCTACGTGCCTCAAAGTATGTTACCCACCGGTAGAATGTGGCCTCTATTAATGGTGTGATAGGCAATGAGCGTGCTCCTTTTAATACACCATTGATGCATTCAGATAGATTTATCGTTATCCAACCATATTTATGTCCCTCGTCAAATGCTTGAGTCCACTTTGACGGGTCAATGTTATCAAAATATCGAATGGAATTCTGATTCAGTTCAGATAGTTCATCCATACATTTTTTAAACTTACACACTGTAAATTGAGAACCGGATCTAAAAACCGATTGTTTCATCAACTTGCTTTTGAATTTATCATTAAAATTGCTTGTCACATGTCTTAAACAAAAGCGATGATGAGTCATTGGTGATGCCCACCCATTTCTAGGATAATTTACTGCAGAGATCATACCAAGATGTCTATCTGATATCAAACAAATACTAGAGCGCCGCGTCACTCTCAATCTCAATAGAGCAAAGAACCAACCCCAAGTATCAGAACTTTCAACATCTACTATTGCAAAAGCTAGTGGAAATGAATGCCCATTGGAATCCAAATATGTCGCAATCAATAATTTGCCGTTATATTTTCCATATAAATGAGTCTCATCAATCTGTATAATAGGCCTACAATATTTGAATCCCTCTATGGATGGCTCGAACGACCAAAATACGGACCGCAATATATAATCCCCTTCCTTCCTCTTGCATAGAATCAAGTCTCCAATCAACTTGTGTTCCCCGATTTTTTTGTTTAATAATATTAAACCACCGTGGTAATTTTTGATATGATTCCTCCAAATTACCAAATACCATTTTAATGGCTTTGTTCTTATCTTCCCAAATTCTCCCATAATTGACAATATATCCGAAATTGTCTAATATTTGTTGAATCAACATAACAATTTTAACAGCATTATCAACCTTCACTGTATTTCGAATCTCTCTAGCAATAAACAAAGAATCCAATTGAGGATGATCTTGAGACACACACGAGTATGTACAAGTGTGTGGACCAGTAAATTGTGTGATCTCAAACATATTATGCACTTTTCGAATTGATGTTCTAAGTCTCCATATGCATCCGTTATTATACTTTACACATTTCACTGCCCATATCACATGTGTTGATTCGATGACATCAAAATCATATTGATTTTTTATTGACCACCGATTCACATCATGCTTCAAATCAATTTTTGTTTTGTACCTAAGTCACGTACGCAATTCCTCATGTCCACCTCTTAATACAACACGTGGAAATGATGAGACTTCATTCATACGATTCAAATAATCATTGTTCAACTCCGTGAAAGAAGGACAAGTGACATCATGCATCCTATTATCACTATTCAAATTAATCATTTCTTCTTCATTATCAGTTAGTGTACATAAATCAATAAACTCATTTGTCGGTGGAATGGTCTCATATGGATGATATGGAAGTAACCCAATATCATTGGATTGATCACCTACAACGTTACCCTCAGTATTTTCAAAACATGTCACTATCCACATATAAATCTACTATATTTGGTGGCGGCAAACTGACGGTGATAATAAATGTCAAATAAACATCATTCTTGATACTTATTGGGACATATCTAATGATACTAGATGATATTTGTGTCAGATGGCGATAGTATATATCTACCCTATTTGGTCTAACTTCTCCAAATAATGTGCCCATTACTAACGCCTTAAAATTCTCAAAAGTTAATCCATTCCATATAGTCAATGTCTTGTAAGGTGGTTTGTCATACTCAATTCCATCAGGGCCATCAATAATCCGTCCATTCACATAACATTGTAATGTAATACATTTATCTCCTATTGGCAATAGCTATATATCAAAATTTTCAAATGCTAATTTAGATTTCAAACTAATTAACTCAATCACTAACAATCTTAATGTATAAATTTAATTAAAATAGTAAATTAAAGACATTTCAATTTGATTAACACACTTTTTAAACCAATTTATGTATCACTTAAAAAAAATTAAACTATCATAAAAATCAATTTAAAACCCTAAATCAGTTTGAATCTAACTAACTATCATGAAACCCTAAATCATAATCTATAAAATTTTCCCATTGAATCATATATATAAATCAAACAAACATTTTTAATATTAAAAAAAAAGATTGAGATATTTACCGGTGAATGATGAACGGAAACGGCGTAGAAGAAGTGAAAAGAGTTGTAAAGAGTCCCGACAGCTGTCTTAACCCGGCGGTTGTCCGGCGTGGCGAGGGGCGGCAGATCGGATCGAAAACGGCGTCGAAAATTAAAAGCTAGAGAGAGTAGAGGAAGAAGCAGAGGAAGAAGAGAAGAAAGAAATTGGGTTTTGAAGTTTCTGTCTTGAAATCACATACCGTGTATGCGATTTCAATTAAAATTTTGAAATCATATACCGTGTATGCGATTTCATTAAAAATACTAAAATCGCATACACGAGATGCGAGTTTTGTTTTTAAAGTTTTAAAATCGCATCTCGTGTATGCGATTTACCTTATTTTTCTTAATATTTTTTTTTACAATATTTTTCTAAATATTATTAAAATATACAATATTAAAAAAAAACTCCCATAAAAAATATTTAATATTAGCATATAAAAATTAATTTTATTTGAATATAAAAACACTCCTATTTAATTTTAATTCTAAAAATGTAAGTAATTTTGCCTACAAATATATCTAGCTTTTCTAAAAATATTATGAATTTGAATAAACTTTGTATATTTGTAATGTGTATTATTTTTAACCTAAATATACAACTAGAAAAGAAAAGAAAAAAGATATTATACAGAATATAGAGAAAAAGATATAACAAATATTTCATGAAGGAAATTGACAATTAATATTCACAATATAGAGAAATAAATCTTAAGAATAAGTCTAAACTAAGAATTCAATTCAGCTCTTGATACCAACCAATTGGTTCACTTCACTTCAGAGGAGATAAAAGGCGGTCTTGTGGGTTTAGTTAAACTCGTTGACGTGGCGGGCCGCAAGATGGTAGGCATAATGTGACCAGCAGACTTAATAATTTCTCCTCCATGTGGGAAAGTTTTAAAAGCTATGGTGTTCTTAATGATAATTAATTCTCTCAATTTTATTAAAAAAAAATACCTGGTTTAATCCATTTCATTGTTGATTAGTTTACTGCCTACTGGCATGGTAGCTGTTTTAGATTTTACTTTGGGTAAAGTACCCTTTTAGTCCCTGAGTTTTGGAGGTCGTGTCTATTTGGTCCCTGCGTTTTTAATTTGTGTCTAAGTGGTCCCTGAGTTTTGGATGTCATGTCTATTTGGTCCATGCGTTTCCAATTTGTGTCTAAGTGGTCCCTGAGTTTTGGATACTGTGTCTATTTGGTCTTTAGATTTCTAGAACTATTAGAAATAAGTTTAATTGGTGCTTAATTTAACGTATTCGTTAACTTCTTATCATATTATTGACTTAATGCTGACTTAACATGTTTAATTGGTCAAAATACGAAGATAGGAATAAATC
This sequence comes from Gynostemma pentaphyllum, assembly GCA_028015215.1. Classification (NCBI taxonomy): domain Eukaryota; kingdom Viridiplantae; phylum Streptophyta; class Magnoliopsida; order Cucurbitales; family Cucurbitaceae; genus Gynostemma; species Gynostemma pentaphyllum. The sequence goes on along the minus strand of CM051353.1, from coordinate 47,638,982 downwards.
TTTCATCAATCTAGGCCTAAAATTTGACATAATTATTAATCTCATGTCAGTATTTTGATCAATTAAACATTTTATGTCACCGCTAAGTCGATATTATGTTAGTGAGTTAACAAATTAAGAAAGAATTAAACTTATTTCTAATAATCCAGGGACTATTTAGACACAAATTGAAAACTCATGGACCAAATAGAAACAATATTTAAAACTTAGGGACCAAATAGACACAAATTGAAACGCAGGGACCAAATAGACACAATATCCAAAACTCAGGGACCACTTAGACACAAATTGAAAACGTAGGAACCAAATAGACATGATCTCCAAAATTCAGGGACCAAATGAGTACTTTACCCTTTTACTTTTTAATGGTAAATTAATTATATTAACTATTTCTTGTTTCTTTTATTATCAACAATTGGGACTTGTTTCTGAAATAGTTTTTGGTTTTGTTTTTCTTTCATTTAAGTGAAGATTTGAAGATTATCATGGATTAATTATATAGAGAGAAAGAAATACAACCAATAATAATTTGATTAATAGATTTAAGGGTAAAAAGCAAAAATCACCCATAAACTATTGAGATTGTGACAAACACACCCTCAAACTTTAAAATGGAGCAAATACCCCCCTGAACTTATATAAGTGTTTAAATTTAACCCTTCTGTTAACTAAGTTAATTTTTCTGTTAAAATCTTCAACTTGTGGCCATACATGTACAAAATAAAAGGAAAATTTTCAAATAGCAGAATGTTTTCAAAGAATTTGGTGGTTTCTTCAATGATCTCATGGCATTACTCTTCCGGCAGTTCATTATTCAATGAATCTTTGGAAATTTCACTGACCACAATTTTCTTTATGTTATTCCTTTTACCATGATTGCTCTGTTGATTGTGGTGGAGTCTTCTTGATTCACGCGTCAGTCAAAGAAGCAGGAAAAAAAAACAATTTTGATCTTGAGCCAAGAGACCTGAAGCGGCTTTTATCCAAATTTATTCCATCGATTGAGGAATTCATATGAATTTGTGAAGTTTTTTTTCAGTGATTTCAGAGAATTTGTGTGAAAGGATGTCATGTAATGATGTTTTCTTCTGATGACTGTGATTGGATTGAAGAATTTCTGGTTTATGCGATGGAGTTGGGAGTTTGATCCAAGATCACATCTCCATGAATTTGATGAATTCTTCTTGCGGTGGAATCAAAACTCTACACAAATCCACTTTCTTTCAATTCCTCAACCAACACTTGATTTGATTAAACCACTAAATTGAAATAAAATTTGAACTTAAAATCAAGAATTGGAACCGTATCTCAATTTTTTCCAATCTTTGTGAAAGATTTGGTACTCAGGAAGGAGATGAAATTCCATTAATCGATAATTAAGAATCCCAACAAATCTCAAGATGAAAATTATGGAGGAGATGAAATTTATTTATCAACAATTAAGAATCCCAACAAATATCAAGATGAAGGTCATAGAGGAGATGGAAAAATGCCCTAATCTTTATCCAGAGAAAGTTGCCCATGCTGCCTTGCTTCCTCAAATTCTCAAACAAAAACCTTTTCACCTTTCTAGAGATCTTGAATGCCCAAACCATTGCTAGTTGCTAAATCGCCAAAATTCCTTCCTTTTTTACGTTGAAATATGCTATTTCAATTTTGCCATCTTTGAAGATTTTAACAGAAAATTTAACCTAGTTAACATTTGGGTTAAATTTAAACACTTATCTAAGTTCAAGGGGGTATTTGCTCCATTTTAAAGTTTAAGGGTGTATTTGTCACAATCTCAATAGGTTTTTGCTTTTTGCCCTAGATTTAATCCTTGATTGAGTAATCAGATAAAATATGGTTCTCTCAATTCTTTTTTTGTATTTCTTTTTTTTTTTCCTCGAATTCTTGCATGCTCCGGGTCCAATGAGGCGGTTTCTTTTTATGTATTAAACTATTGACGGTAATTCACGGAGTTTAGCTATCAAACTTTAACTTTTCAATTTTCCCACTGGCAAACAAATTCCCTACCCAAAAATCTTTTACTGACCGCCCCGCTTTTATTTTTTTCTCAATATATCTATTATTTCTTAACCCATTTGACAACTTTATCAATTAAATTTAGAAAAAATAAATAAAACCAAATTTAAAACTCAAAATAAGCTACGTTTTAGAAAATGTTTAGAAACAGATTTAGAAAAAAAAAAAAAAAAAAAAAATAAATTGATAGAATTTCCTTTAAAAATGAAGTGATTCAAAACTGACTTGAGCCTAAATAAAAATTAACATAATAATTAAAGATAAATAAAAAAAAACTGTTTATCAAGCAAATTGTAAGAAGTTTTAGATACTTAGTGCACATAACTCTGTTCCAGTACATATAACTCTTAAAAACTAAAATAAGAAAATTGAAAACAATCCCATATATAATTCTAAAACATGACATAAAACTAAGGTGTCTCCTTTGGCAGATGATTGATATCTCCATCTTGAAGATTATGCACATTGACAAAATTTAATTCCTGTTAAATCCCAAAAGAAAACTTTAATTTGCTAAATATCAATGAATGTAACAAAACTTTAATTATTTTAATATATTGTATACCTGGTTTGGATAAGATAAATCTTGATCATAATATAGTCCATCAACATTGTAATTTAAATTATTATTGGATGATTCCTGAAATAACAAATTAATGCAAGAGTACAATTAACAATAAGTAATTAGTATGCAAAAAAATATGTATTTCAGTAACTGTCATAAAAATAAAATGCTTTGCTATTCCTTATTGTGCAAATATAATTAAAAGAAATACCTGAAGAATATTTGGCATTTGCGTGTATTGGTGTATTAAAGATGTAAAGCTTGAATTCGATAATGTGTTAGGAACCTATATTATATAAATATGTAACTTGTAAACTTATTTAAATAATTAAACTATAACAAACTTTAAGGTTTAATACTTACTTGATTGCTCGTGAAATTGTTAATACCTTGCTGTGAAAGTTGATATTCACTCGAAGATATATTGATTCGTTGATGCGTCGATTCTATTTATAAATTAAAAAAAAAGGTGAAAGTTATACAGGCATTTCAAATGATATAAGAAAAAGAAAAGACCTTCACTTACTTGTTTTTTCTTGACTTGGAACTTTTTTCTTTTTCTTGCCCTTTTCCATATGACTTTTCAATCGTGCATTTGAAATTCCTTTTGGCCGTACAAATGGAGGATCTAAAACAGGGGCTTGATGAGAACTCAAAGGCAACTCATTCAAAAAATTACTCATACTACTTTCATTGATATTGTCTTTCATTTTCAGGTGACACGTTTCTTTCTCAAGAATACACGTTGCTTCAAATATTTTTTCTTTCACAATTTTAGTACCCTCAGATGTCTCTGCTCCAATTGAGACCATTTTATAAGCATCACGCATCATTTCATTACGCCGAAGTGCCTTAATCATTTTTTTATCTTCTTTTGATCTCTAATGAGTTACCTCTAATATGCTCTGTTTTGCTAGTTTAGTCCATCTTGGTAAAATATATTGAGAAGGTATTGTCCCAATATTTTTTATCATCATTACCCGTAATACATGACGACATAACATACCCAAAGATTCAAACATATAGCAAGAGCAATTAATGGTCCCAGATAATATATTGTATGAAACTTCCCAAAACTTATTTTCTCCATATAATCCAACTTGAAAAGAATAAAGTGCATCTGTAACATACTCTTTGTCTATAAATATAGATAATATTGTCGAAAGCTCACTTTCAAACATTTTAAATATTGTACGTGTATACAACTTTGTTGCTTGAGCAACCATAGGTCCTCGTTCATATGCACGTGGAGGTATACCTTGGTTACAACGAAAATCTTCCTCTAACTCTATTTCTCTCATCTGCTCTGTCTTTCTTTCATAATGTAGTACAAACTCAGTAAGATGCATTGTTTTAGTAGAAATTTTATGAAACACGTTATTTATGCTCTCACTCCTCGGTGTCGATTTGATTCCAGCCGAAAATGTATCCATACTAAAAGCAGGACACCATTTAAATCTTAATTCATAGAGATTCTTCAACCATTTATGTTGATCAACATCAAATTTATTAATCATAGAATTCCAAAGTACCTCAAAATCCTCAACCGAGCCTGAAAAATACAAGCATTTTTTAAAATCTCTCTTAAACTCTTGATTAGAATATAAAGTGGAGAGATGCAGCATTTTTAGAAATATGCCAAATGCAAAGACGATGTCTTGCACCATTGAAAGTTTGAGAAATAGCCCTTGACATAGCTTGGTCTTGATCAGTAAATATTGTTTTCGGTTGACGACCACTCATTGATTCTAAATGTCTCAAACAACCAATTAAACGAGGCAATAGTTTCATCTAATAGAAAGGCACACCCAAAGAGTACATTCTTCCAATGGTGATTAACTCCTACAAATAGAGCACATATCATATTATATTTATTTGTGCGATATGTTGTGTCAAATACCACAACATCTCCAAAACTATCATAATCGATTCTAGATCTACCGTCTCTCCAAAAAATGTTTGTCAACCTATTCTCTTGGTCCACTTGAAACGAATAAAAAAATAATGGGTCATTCTCTTGTCTACTTCTAAAGAGATTCACCAAGCTTTGTGCATCACTTGCTTCAATCAATTGTAATCTTTCTGAATTGACAAAATTGTAACAATCCTTTTTAGTGAAACCAACATTCTCTAAACCCCTGATTCTTGAGCCATAAATGAGTATGTTTGTATTGTTCTCATCCCTGCATTGACCATTGTCTTCATAATCCCCTTTTGTGCATCAGTAATTTTTCTATTAGATCTCAAAAAATGTACTTCTCCAGCCTTAGCTAGCTCATGGTTATGTTCCAAGACAAAATTGATTACTTTCCAAACTCCTGCTCTATCATATTGAAATCTAATACTTGCTTTACATCCAGTTCTAGTTTCAAGCCTCTCTATTGTTCTCTTATTCAATGAACTTTTTTTTGCAGTATAGCCTTCTTTAGAACACACATAATTTACAATGGTTGAATTTCCAAATTTATCAAACCTTTTCTTTGCTTTTCTAACACTAAATCCCATACTAATAGCATATTTGTTATAAAAATCATAACTTTCTTCTATGCTATTGACGATCATTCCAATGTATGGCTCGGTAATACCAAAGTATTCTTCTCCTCCTCCTTCCCCTCCTAATTCTTTTTGTATCTCAATCCTATCAAAATTAATATTAACTTAATGTATAATTGTAACTAGTAAAGTATTTCAAATAATTATATAACAATTGTTGAAGAAAGAAACATACCCGGACATGAAGTTATCTCCACCCATGTGTAAAATAAAGTTCCTTTGCCCTCTTCAAAAAGTACGAACCGGAGTCGTCCGAACAAATATTGTGTATGAATTAAAAAATAGAAGTATTACGTTTGAAAGAAATATTGTGTTATAGCCACCTTTTGATTTCTCCAAAAGAAAAATTAAATCTTGTAGGGTTGTGTTTCACTACATTGAGTTTTAAATTTGGTTTTATTTATTTTTTCTAAATTTAATTGATAAAGTTGCCAAATGAGTTAAGAAATAATAGATATATTGAGAAAAAAATAAAAGAGGGGCGGTCAGTAAAAGATTTTTGGGTAGGGAATTTGTTTGCCCGTGGGAAAATTGAAAAGTTAAAGTTTAATAGCTAAACTCCGTGAATTACGGTCAATAGTTTAATACATAAAAAGAAACCGCCTCATTGGACCCGGAGCATGCAAGAATTTCTCGTAAAACTGGTTCTTAATATCTTCAATTAAATTTATTTTATATTTTATATTTTATTGATTTTTTTTCTCTGTGACATATTGATATGTAAGGAAAGAACTGGCTAATGGTGCGCAGTCATTTATTATTACTAGTCAACAGAACGTCGGTATTTTATTAAGTATTTTAAACTATATTTTTTAAACTTATTTAATTTAATAAGAATAAGTTTATGATTGAATTTGTAAACTTTTGAATAATGTATTTTTCTCAACCAAACAATGAAGTTATTCATACAAAATGTCATCTATCGAAATTTCTCAAAAATATACCTTAATTTTTAATTATTTCATAGAATAGTGATTGTAAAATCAAAATAAATGTGAAATATTAGTTATTTTATGCTCTCTACTAAACTACTCCAAAAAATTGATTTCGTGACTTCTCCAAGGTAGGGAAAAATATCATTTTGGTCCCTGAACTTTCACTCAGATTTCATTTTTGTCCCTAAAGTTTCAAAAGTTATATATTTCGTCCCTGAACTTTACGATTCGTTTCGTTTTGGTCCCTCCATTTGTGTTTTTTCGTCTAGGACCCTTCTTGAGGGCTTATGTGGCGTGTAATTGATGATGTAACATTATATAAATATACAATGAAGTTAAATGACGTGAAAAAACGAATAGGCAGTGAGGTGAAAGACTAAAATTAAGGAGAAAAATATGAGATTAGCCACACTACATATTCTTTCTTCCATGATATTTAACCTCACGGTATATTTCTATAACGTCACAGTATCAATTACATGCCACAAAAACCCTCCATTAGTGTCATAGATAGAAAAAGAAAGATGGAAGGACCAAAACGAAACAAATTGTAAAGTTCAGGGACGAAAAATGCATCATTTGAAAGTTTAGGGACGAAAATGAAACTGAAATGAAAGTTCAGGGATCAAAATAGTATTTTACCCTTAGATGTATTTGATAGAATATTCATTTCCTTCATTGAAATTCAGTGAATCCTACACTGGTTGTTCAACAATCGAGAGAACCCTTTGGTATTTCAAAACAAATAAGATTCATGAAAATCATTTAACATATTCATATTTTATCAAAACATGAATATGACATTTACACAATTTTCAATTCCAAGGTATCTCACTTGATTTATTCATGAATATTTTGAATTCAAAATTATATTTTTTTTTTCCAAACATTAAAATAAATAGGTCATTCACTAAAAATAAAATATAATAATAAAAAAGGATAAAAGAGGAAATTAAAGTTTCTCCTCTTAAGCTAAAAAAACTTAAAAAGAAAAAAAAAAAGGAAAAAAAATACAGCCACTTACCATCACCACCATCTTACCGAGAGTACCTTTTATCTTGTGAGAAAGCTCATGTTTATCTTTTATTTAAATAATACCTTACCTTCTCCTTCAAAATAAGAAATGTATGTAGTAATTATCATAACTCATCATTCTCTCCTGATTTGTGGTTCATTTGATTTAGTCAATTTTAATTCCATTCTCAGTATTTCGGTGGATTTGTGAAATTAAAATGTAGAACATATATATTTTAAACAGGTGTAAAAGGGGAAATCAAAAGTTTCTCTTTTTAAGCCTCATTTTAATATACTAGTAGTTTACAACGTGCGTTGCACGTGTTTTTCTTTTTAATAAAATTAAAAGGTTTAATTGTGAGTATACATATATAATTTTTTTAAATAGATCATCTGTGTTTAATAGAAAATAAGGTAGTTCAATAATATCATTTTTATTGAAGATATATAATACCTTTTCAAATATTTTTTTATTTGTGAACCACAATTTTGTATTTATTTAAAATTGAATTGAAGATATAAAATTTAATATTCCAATTTATTAAATTTTATTCGTTATAATATAATTTTTTAAATATCATTTAGAATATAAATCAAAATAGTATGTTTAGTGGTTCCTTTTAAATATCCCGACATATAATTGAAAAAAATAAAAACAAACATGATCAATTCAACAATAAAAAAATAACATTTCCATCAAATTATACTCCAAGATAAACTATTAGACAGATCTAATTAAAATTGTAAGAGTCGGAGAAGAAGAAGTTCGTTAAAAAAAAGTCGGAAAAGAAGAGGTTTTAGGGGCGAAAAATGTACAAATAGGCTCCTTCATTTTTGTGCCTGCCATCATGGGTATCTCTCCACTAACCGATCTTGAGAAGGGTTTCATTTCTAACGATAATGAACAATTCAAACAATCACAAATGATAATCAGTCAATACATAAAAAATATGAGTATTCAACAAATCTATAACAAATTATATTCTAAAATAATTACGGTCATATAAATTTCAAAATAAAATTTATGTTTATATACATATGAAAAGGGTAAAAGTCATACCAGTAGAATATGTAGAAGATACATTTGATTATGTAAAATAACCAAAAGATATTACAACCTGATTTTGCCAAACAGAAATAAACCACCTTGATTTATAGTCAAAAAAAATGAGAAGTTGAAGTGAAGAGGCTAAAAAGCAAACGAAATGAGTAATTGCTAACAAAATGTAATCAGGGCAACACTTTATTTTTATGTAATCGACGGTTTTTTTAAATCTACGTGGATTGAGGAAAGGAAAAGCCATTTCTTTTAATGGAAAAGAAAAAGCTACTTAACCGATTGTTTGATAACATTTGAAGAAATTCTCTCAATTAATAAAATGCAATATAATGGAGTTAAATCTTTTGGTATTCCCAAGTCTGTTTCTCTAACTCTAATTATAAGTACTTTTAAATTTCCAATTTTTTGACCTACTATTAAATGGAAATAATATGATAAATTAGATTTAGCTCAATTAATGATCAAATGGGTATTCCACGTAAATGAGGGCAGAATATTAAGGGTATTTTTGTGTACTTTAAAATAGAAGAGGGATAAAAATGTCAAAAAAAGTTTCTAAAACATTCCCACTTTTAGAGATTAGAGATAGGTAGTCCAATATTATGCACAGCACGTCTAAACTTTTTTTTTTCTTTTTTTGACAATTTGAGAATGTTTAATTCTATATAAAATAATTATAAAAAAACACATTGTTAGAAGTTTAAAATTGTCTACAATAAATAAATAAATATATATATATATATATATATATATATATATATATATATTATATATATAATTAAAATTATAAATCATGTTTAAAAAAAATGTTTGTTGCAAGTGATTTATATATTTATTTTCTCAAGGTATTCCCAATATAACAAAACAATACCTTTACAATATTTCATCAAGTTGAAGAGGCCCATTGACAGTCGTCTTCCACCTTTTTACCATTATTATATAACCATGACTGAGTAAAGAGAAGAAAAGAATCAATACATCAAACTGAATACAATTACTTGAAAGTAAATCTTTAAACTGATTATGGAATAAAAATAGATGTCCGTACATACTTCCACCTACGATGACATAAAACATTGATTTGTCAAATATATTGGAACGTTCAAACACCAACTTTCTCTTCGTTGATTGGATTTACGCGAATTTGGTATAGTTTGCACAGGTTTGGGAGTAGACCCCTAATTTAGTCCGACACTATTTAAAAATTAATTTATGTAATTTTTTTTTCCCATTCATAATCTTTAAGTTGGAGAGATTGATTTTTGAAAGTATAAAGTGAAGCTTACTTTTATTTAATTGTCTTAATATTTAAGTTAGGAGAGTATGTATTAAAAATCAAGGGTTTTAGTAATAAAAAAAAGGGACTAAAGATTTGATAAGATTAAAAGAGGAATGTTAAAAGAAATGCTGAAAAAGAGAAGAAATTGAAAAAATTGTTTTTTTTTGTTATAAGAGTAAAGATGTGGATTAGAGTTGAGAATTTTATATTAATTTAAATAATTAGGTAAAAGAGGTATTAAAAGAAAATGAAAAAATAAGTGATAATTCTAATTTTATTTTGGGCAAAAAAAGGGGAATATGCTATTAATTTTTTCTTTTTTTGATAAAGGAAGTTAAGAAAAAGAGAGGGAGTAGGATATGGGAATTATTTCAAAAAATAACAAAAAAATATATTTATACAAACCCTAATCCCACCCCTATTTAAATCCCCACTATTCGTGAATTGTGGGAGGCACCTATTTTTATTTCAAAAAAAAACCTTCACCACCTCCCCTTCGTTTTTTTCACATCCCACCTCACCATTGAAAAAGTTCATCTAACCCATAACTTAACCACCGTTGACAAAAACCAAAGCTTCCATAGCCAAAAATCCAAAAACAAAAAACAAAACTTTATTCACTCTTCACCTAGCCTTGCAACTATTTATAATTTATATAGTTTAGGGATAATCCACTATATAGCCCATTTTAGCTACACCCTATGTTTTTTTAGCTTCTTAAATTCCTTATGTTTTTTTAGCCTTCTTAGAGTATCTCTTTTTTATTTATACCCGTTTTACCCTCATTTAATTTGTTTTTTTTTAAATTGTTGATTTCGTCCATTGACTGTTTTGGTAACCGTATTTCATTAAGTTTTTCCCTTTTTAATACTAACTCTCTCTCCAATCTTTGCAGTTTTTTTAATTGTTTTAGTTTAATTGCTCCACAAATCGTGGGATTTTGTATTCATTGATTCAATTTTTTTGAATGTTTTTTTAGGTTTTCACGTTTCACATTTCCTCATTGATTTTCCATTTGTCACAATCGATTTCTTCTAGGAGTGTTTTTTCGTTTAGTTTTTTTTTTGTCAATGGATTCGATTTTTGTTGACGTTAAGTTTACTTTCTTTCTTCTTCTTCCTTTTCATCTCTTCATATTCCTTAGATCTGCAACTTTCGGGATGGCCAAGGTCGAAAGTCTTTTCTTCTTCTTCTTCTTCTTCTCTTCTTCTTCTTCTTGTTTTTTTTTTCTGGGTTCGCTGTACAGTATACGTTTATTTATTATACTGTACATGAATCCTTCTTCTTCTTTTTTTGTTGGGTTCGTTGTACAGTTTAAGTTTTTTTATTATACTGTACATGAATGTGGTTCTTCTTCTTCTTGTTGTTTTTTCAAGCGTTCTCTGTACAGTACAAGTTTTTTTTATTATACTATACATGAATATGATTCTTCTTCTTTTTGTATTGTACAATTATATTGTACTATTTTTCATCTGTCATTTTTTTAAAAGTTTTTTTTTTATTAAAGTACTTTTATTTTCCGTATACTATACATTATTTATATTTATTATTTACTTTAATTTTTAATGTATAGTATTTGTTTATTTAATATATTTTGTAATTTTGTTGTCGTTATTATGTGAGTTTTCTTCTCTTTTTTTATTATATAGTTTGTTTTTTCGTTATTCCTTATTCCTTATTGTACAGTTTTATTTGGAATACTGTACTTTATTTAAATTTATTATTTACAAAATGTTTTTAATATATATTATTAGTTTTTTTAATATATTGTAATTTTTTTGTTTTTTTTTTCGTGTTTGTCTTTTTATTAATGTATAGTATTTTTATTAATACCGTCATCTTCTTCGTTGTCATTTGTTGTTTTCCTGCAATTTTTTTTTCTTTGTTGTTTTTTTACCGTACATGTTTGATTTTTCCTATAAATCTGCCAAGATTTTTTCCCTTTAATTTCAAATTTTCTCTCTTATTTTCTTTTATTGTTTTTTCATATTTAATGTTTCCTTGATTTTAGTATATTCAAATATTTTTCTCTTTTTTATTTATTTATTTTTCTTAATTTTAGAAGGGCATCATTGTATTTTCATTCTCATTTAAAAATTCCCTGGGGCTATTTTGTTTTATCTTTTTCTTCGGGGCTATTATGCTTTAGGTTTTTTGAATTTGGGCTATATACCCAGTTTTCCCTATAGTTTAGGGTTAAAGTTAATAACATTTAAAGTTGATAAAACCTCTAAAATTCTAGTTAAAAATTGATTTTTTCCAAAAAAAAAAAAGAAAATATGAATCATCCACCTATGTAATTTCCTCCATCGTGACAATCCCAAGAGAAAGGGACCCAATTTTTTTCTCTCACATCCCTCTTCTCCTTTCTCTGTCACGAGGAAGCAAGAAAAAACCCAATAAAAATTTGTTTTTTCTTTCCCCTTTCATTCTTCTTGCCTAGTAGCCCGTAAATCCCCAAGAAAGAAAGAACGGAAAAAAAAAAAAAAAAAAACCTTCCTTTTCATCAGACCTTAGACCCGACCCCGACTCTTAAATATTGTCGCTGTAATTCCTGAAGGTCTGTTTGAATCACTGTGTTTACGGAAGGTTTGAGCACGATTTGTAGTCGGTAAAGAAGATTGAACTAGGAGTTGTTTGAAACCCGACATTGGAAAGATAGTAGATTAACAGCCCTTATAACGTATTTTTGGTTAAATGTTGGATTTATTATTGATTAACTCTGTTTATTTTCTGTATTGTGGAAGTTACGACTCTTGTTTTTTAGAAAATCCGAGAATAGGTTATATACTCTTAACGTTTTCTTTATTTTGCCTCTATTTGTTTTGGTATTGGGTTGCTGGCTATGGCTCTGATGAGAAGTGATGAGAAGTTATTGTATTTACCAAATTTTGAGTTAGTCATATAGCTTTATGAGTAGATTGCATAAGATTGACGATATGATGATTCGATGTTCGGTTTAACATATATCAAACTTAGTGTCGCTTCCTTATCTTGAATTGTGTCTTGGGTCATTACAAATATGCTTGACATGGTTTAGAAACACCAACTGTTTAAAGCATCCTTGGTTAAGAATTCTTAGATATCATGGGCATCCATCTCAAAACCAATTAGTAATGAGATGAGGGGCTCTTAGAGTTTATAAACGTTGTTAGGTCCTTTCATCTTTCTGATGTGGGATCCTTAACATGCCCCCTCAAGATGGTGCCTCTTTTGGGTTCACCATTCTTGGGTTCAATCATATTTTTGGATCGAATGCCCGTTTGAGTTTGTTGGGCTCTGATACCATCTGAATAATGTGGGCATCCATCTCAAAACCAATATTAAATATGTTAAATCACCAATTGAACCAAAAGCTTAAGCCTATGATTCAAGGTAAATTTAATCATATATAATATATCTCAACACTCCCCCTCACATGTGGGTTTGGATAATTGCACAAGACCCAAACATGTGGAATTTAAATGAGGAGGAAATAAGAGCAAATGACATAACGGAGAGTCGAACTTGGGACCTCCTGCTCTGATACCATATTAAATATGTTAAATAGAATAAGTCATCTTCAGCTACCTTTGCTTTACCCTTCTTTCAAAGCCGAATAAAAGAATCAATTTTTTTTGTTAATGCCCCAAGTTTCTGACAACTTATTGGTTCTTTCTTTTCTTTTCTTCTTTTTTTTTTTGGGCAAATCGCATCACTCTTTCTTCCATCTTTGAGAAATCCCAAAAAAAAAAGACTAAGAGAGAGAGAAATGCATTAATTAACAACACCAGAGATTCAGAAATAGAAACAAAAACAACCCTCTTTCTCTCTCTCCTTCTCATCATCCAAAAGAAAAGAAAAAGCAAAATGAATAGAATTCAGAATGAAAGCTGGGTGTGAGTCGACAGAGAGACATCTAATGAAACATGAGATTTGAATATTTTAAGGTCATATGATTTTTGCTAGAATTGGTTTTGGTTTTAAAGCCGAATAAAAGAATCAAATTGAAAGTGGTCAAAAGGGGGTGCCAAATGAACTGAGAAAAGCTACAATCAAAGAGGAGATGGCCAGTAGTATCCACATTCTTTTTGCAAAGAGTGCACCAATTAGGTTGAAGGGCAATCCAAGGCACAAAAAAACTGTAATAATTCGATTAACAAATAAGATCCTAGCTGGCAAATGCCTATATTAGAAAGCAAGGAAGGTGCATTTTAGCACAAATGAGACACTGATATAAAAGAAGAAGCTTCAGAAAGCAGAGATTTAGTTGGAGAAGTTAGAGAGTTCTTGGAATGTTCATTGAGTTTACTGTAATTCTAAAGTGAGGATTCTTTGTGAGCATTGAGAGATTGTGAAATCAATAATACAAGTTCATAATTGTTTCTTGTCATTTTAGTTTTGATTTCTAGTTCTTCCATTTTCATTTTCTTCGTGAGTTTTGTTCAATCTGTCAAGTCTATAGATTTGGTGAACATCAACAAAAACTTTTATCTATTTCGGGTACCTCCCTTTCTAGATGAGCAAATTCGTAACCATCTCGACTCCAAATCATCTTTAGAGCAGATTTGCTAGAAAAATCATGGAGCTTCAACTTGTCTGGATTCCAAACTCTGACATAACGAATTTGTTGTGCACAAGAGATTCTGAATGTGTCAAGCTTTGCATCTTCAAGGGCACCTTCAGACATTACTACTAATTTAATATTTTAATTTTGATACCTTGTTGATTATTGATATTATTGATTGATGTCAGATCGAACTAAGTTATTTTCAAGGTACAATAATAAACCTTATAATTATATACTTCATTATTTTATAATTTAAAATAAAATTTATTATAGATGAAATTAGCGTCGATAGAACATTATTTATATTTTTCTCACTAAAATTATTGAAATTTTAATGTCGTATTTTTTTAAAGTTTTGTGCAAAATGGAATACATCTATATCTATAACATATTAAAAAGTGGGAATGAGGAGAAACATTGGGTACCCATATTACCCTCACTTTTTAAATTATTTCCTTTACTACCCTTTTTCTATTAATTTTAATTTAATTTAATTATTATTCATGTTTGAAAAGATGCAAGTTTTTATTAAGAATGTTGTACAATTGAATTAATTTATTTTAATTATTATTAATGTTTAACTACCACCCTTACGTATGGAAAAAAATCTTAATATTCAAATCTCCAAATTCAGTTATGATCTTTTGAAGAGCCACTTGAAACCACATACACAAAAACAACTTTTGGGATTTTAAAAACTGATAAATTGGTTATATGTATTTCAAACTTATTTAGATTTAAATGAAAGGGAACTTTTCAAAATAAATGAAGCTTTTAAAACTCGAAAAATATTGTGATACTTACAAGAAGTGGTTACCAGAAAATACTGTTTAGTAACGAAGAATAGGGAGAAGAGAAAAATGATGAAACACTATAACGAAGATGCGGGAGAAGAGAAAGAGCAAAAATAAGGTCAATAGTCTTTTTGTTTGAAAAAAATCTTTTGTTTCGCAACTTACATATTCCATTAGGCATTACCCAGATGAAAAATAGAAAGACTATAACTCAGTAGGAAAACAAAGAAATTGAAATGGTAGTAATTGAAGTTTAAAAAAAATGGGGTATTGAACTTGCACATGACAGGTGAAAGAAAAGAGACTATCAAAGAAAAAGCAAAAAATATAATAGAAGTAAAAGATAAAAATATAATTTTTAAATATTTGAATGAAAGAATGAAGAGGATTGAAAGAAACAACAGAATTGAAAAATGAATTTGGAAATGAAAGAGGGAAAAACAGAGGATGGGTATTAAGTATAAAAAAAGGAGAAAGGTGTTTTCGTGGAGAGAGAATGAAGGAAGAAATCTTGGTGAATATGAACAGTGAAGGCATTGAGAATTGGAAAGAGTAATAGTTTTATTTTAGAAAAATAAAATTAGTCTTTTCTTTTGGAAACTGTGTGAAATGACAGACAGGTTAGATGGAGGAGATTACATAATGCTCTATTTTACTTTTTTTTTTTTGTAGATAATATTATTTTTTTAGATATTACATCAAATTAGGGAAGGGTATATTTGAACTTTGATCATAGAAGGAAAATACCTAACACTATAGTAATTAAAAAAACTAATAAAAATAAATTAACCAATAATAAAGGTGTATACGTGCAACACACGTACTTTGTAACTAGTTATATTAAAAGGAGCTATCATGGAGATTTTTTTTTTTTACATACTATATCTTTTTTCAAATCTTTCAATTACCATTCATGTCATTACATCTACCCTTTTCATATCTTTAATCTTTAAATTACCAAACATATCATTGGATTAATAATTATAAATTTTATCACTAGTATTAGTTTGATGGGTTCAGGAAGCCGGTCTTATTATCTATGGTATCTCAAATTGTATCTTATTGTTATTTAATTATAAAGTTTTATGTTTTTTACCCATATTTTTGAAAGGTAGTAGTTCTATCAATATAATCCATACTGATTTCAACATTCATTTTTCATAAACTTATTTTTTAGTTAATTATAACAATTATCATTAGTTTTTATAAAAATGATTCAAGGCATCATTTCATATGTAATTCGCAATACCAAAAATAACTTCAAAATAAATAATAAATAATTTTATTATGGCCGATTTCCACTGATGACATGATATATTAACAAAAAAAAGAAGAACTAAATACGTCTTTTGAACTTACAACAGCCAACACGAGCGTAGCTCAAGTGGTTAGGCACCTGCTCCCTTCCCATAAGTTTGAAGGTTCGAGTCTCCCCTCCCCCAATTTAATGTAATATCTAAAAAAAAACTTGCAATACATTGCCTATTGATAAAATCTTATTATATATAGAACTTTGTACTATAAATATTAAAATTGAAAAGAAAGTAAAGAAATTTATAAATTTTCAATAAACAAATATATGCAAAAAAAAAAAAAAAAAAGTTGTATAGTATTGCAACCTTAAAAAAAAAAATTTTAAAAAAGTATTAGTTAGTAATTGGGAAAATTGCGTATATGACCTTGAAAATTGCATTTTAATGAACTAAATCCTCATTTTCTATTTCTTATATTTAAGACTTTATGCTGATGTGACTAAGGTGTGAAAAGACCAAAAAACTCATTTTTTTATATTGATAGAACTTTCTCTCCTTAAATTTCAGATCATAGGCAATGATCTTTCAGATCACAGGCAATGATCTGACCGATCATAGACAATGATCGGTCAGATCATCGAGAATAAGAGATTCGAAAATAACATTTTTCTCGTAACTTTTTCTACAAAATTTAGATTTCCATAAATTTAGATTCAATGGATAGATCTCGAAAAAACGCATGAAATCGACATCTTATTTGCGCGAAACGGAATCCGGATGAAGAAATTAACGTCAAAATACTAAAATTTTAAAGAAATGAAAATCTGGAAATTTTTCCGAAAAAAAAAAAAATCAAAACTGATTGGTCCGATCAGACCGATCGTGGTCTGTGATCGAACCGATCATAACCTGGGATCGATTTTTTTTTCCAGACAAATTTCCAGATTTTTATTTTTTAAAAAAATTAGTATTTTAGCATTAATTTCTTCACCCGAACTCCGTTTCATGCAAATATATATCGATTTCATACGTTTTTTCGATATCTATCCATTGAATCTAATTTCGTGTCAATCCGAATTTTGTAGAAAAAGTTACGAGTAAAATATCATTTTTTCGAATCATTTGTTAATCAATGATCTGACCGATCCTATGATCTGACAGATCGTGGCTTATGATCGGTCAGATCATAGGCAACAATAAAATAAAATTCCAGATTTTTATTTTGTTAAAAAAATTAGTATTTTAGCGTTATTTTCTTCATCTGATCTCCGTTTCTTGCAAATAATATATCGATTTCATACGTTGTTTCGATATCTATCCATTGAATCTAAATTCATGTCAATCCCAATTTTGTAGAAAAAGTTACGAGTAAAATATTTTTTTTTCGGATTCTTTGATAATCAATGATCTTACTTATCATTGCCTATGATCGGTCAGATTATAGGCGGAAAAAAATTTTTGATTTTGATTTTTTTTTAAAAATTTAGTACTTTGGTGTATATTCTTCATTCGATCGAACTTCATTTCGCGAAAATAAGGTATTGATTTCAATCAATTTTTTGTCATCTATTCATTGAATCTAAATTTGTGGCAAGTAAAAGAGTTTTTGGAGAGATATTTTTTAGTTTTCTGGTAAAAATTTAGAGTTGAGAGAGAGAAAATATAGAAGAGAGGTAGAGAGACTTTAGAGTGAGAGAGTAAAGTGGAATGTAAGAGTGTAGTTTTTAAAGGGTTTTTGGTCTTTTCACACCTTAGTGACATCAACATAAGGTCTTAAATATAAGAAATAGAAAGTGAGGATTTAGTTCATTAAAACTCAATTTTCGAGGTCATATACGCAATTTTCCCTTAGTAATTAATACACATAATCTATCTATAGTATCTCTAGAAGGTGCTATATTTGGAGGAACTTTAGCTTCCCAAAAGACCCCTATTTTTATAATGTATTCCAATTATATCCCTTGAAGATAAATAGATGCTGGTAATTGGATGAAAGAAGACCAACGTTGAAATTCTCGGCTGGCTTTCATTTGATGGATATTACAAATTCCAACACCCCTACCCACCAATTAATAATTATTAAGTATTCGATATGTGTATGAATTTTATTTTTGGTAAGTGTGCATTAGTTTACATATGGAACATAAAAGAGATAATAAAACCAAAAGAATCACAAATTTGATATAAATTCAATTAAATGGATTCATACAATCACTGATTTCGAGAGGATTCATCCTAGAGGAAAGAAAAAAATAACTATAAGGTCGGGCTTGTGCTCACAAATCTAATCCATCTCCTCTTAAAGCGGGTTTGAATTATTTGATGATTTTGGAGTCTCAATGACAGCGAATGAGAATTATCAATTTTATGGACAACCAATTTGAATCTTGCCTAATAATTTCAAGGATTCAAAGGGGCAGCCAGCCATGGATGGATTGGGACTGGAAATGGAATGGAGTTTGAAGGGTTGAGATCATGACGAAATCCAAGAGTAATTAGTACATGAGAGAAAGAATGAAGAGTTTGTTTGGTATATTCAGATAGTGCTAAACAAGTGGACACTTTCACTGATGAGATAGCATTTGGGTCACTCTATATATGCAAGCAAACTTCAGGTCGGGTATTCAAGGGTTACTTTTTTTTTTCTTTCTATTTTCTAATGAGATTTTTGTTGGTGGTTTTATATAGACAATATTGAAAAACATTTTCTTTTTGGATACAATACTGAAATTCAAATATAGTACTAATCAAGTCCGTTAGTTCTCTCATGTTCGAACCAAAGGGAAGCCAATTACTTGGTCATGGTCTGGTGAGGTTTGTGCTTGATGGTTTCGTTTCAATTTAACATCTCTTTAGCAGAATGGAGGCACTCCTTCTTTCATAAAAGTAAGATTTACAAGGTTTATATTGCTTTGAAGTGAATATCATTTTTTTATTATCAATTGTATTTCAAATATACAATATGAAAAATTCATAAGACACGTGCAACGGACGTATTGACCAACTAGTAACAATAAATAGGAGATAGCACATAAAATCTAACTAAAAGACTTGCTAAATTCTAATAAACTATTCGTATATTGGGATGGGTTAAAATAATTTATCATTGATTAATTTATTCGGTATTTTCTTATCTTATTATTAGTTTTCAAAGGATATGCTACTTGAACAAAATATAGAAAAGTGATTAGTATTTAGTAACAACTATTAGATTTTCCTCCTAAAAAAATAAAGCTTACATGATGTAATTAATTAATTAATTAGTAGTAATAGTTACTACTACTAGACATTAAAATATACTAATCACATTCTTAATTAGTAGACTCTAACTACTAGATTTTTTCCATTTATATGTTTCTCAAAAGATGATTGTTTCAAGATATCTCATCTCATGAAAAGAATACTCCAAAAAAAAATCGATTTTGTTCAAACTTAATTTTTGAAAAATAAATTAACCTTATTTTCTTAAGCAATGACTCATATTACTATATTGCAATAACCTCCTCCATTATTAGAATTGATAATTGATAATTATTTGTATTTAGTGTAAAATTTCCATTTTAAAAAAAATTATGATTCTCTAGATTCTATATTATTATTTTAAAATTAAAAAGGGGACTTGATCTTAAAATATGATTAATTATAAAAATTATGTTAACCTTTCAAATAAGAAATTCTCCTACAATATAATATATAATTATGTAGGAAATGAATCGATTATAAATAATAAATAATTACTAAAATATTGGAAAAATAAAAAAAACAAAACTCTATACAGATAAATTAAATTATTAAATATTAAAAAGAAATATACATGCAATACAGTTAACCCTTGGTATAAATTTAGTAATATTAAAAACTTCAAACATAACTCTTTTTTATATAAATAAAAGTTATGGGGCACAAACACAACATATTCACAGCCCATAAATTGATTTTCTATTAAATTATTATTAAAAAAAAATAGCTCAAAAGTTTGAACTTCATCTACCCACGGGCTACGCCTACTGCTTCTTAATTAAAAAACCTGAGATCTCAAGACTCTCAAACATGGTGGATTTCAAGACTCTCAAACATAGCGACGTTTCGTGATTTCATCTCTTCTTCTTCAGTTCGTGATTCCAAGCATCAAGTATCAGATCTCAGATCTATGATTCGTTAGGGTTGTCATCTTCATTTCAACAATCAGAACTGAAGGTAAACAAGTTCCTTCAACTCATTCTCCCATCTTCTGAAACGAGTCTTACGATTCAAGACATGAATCGACCGATTCTTCCCATTTACGAGTCAAACAAGCGATCTGATTCGATTCGAAACTTACGCTTCGAATCGCGAATCGTACGTTTTTGATAACCTTGGTGAAGCATATTTACCATACGAGTCTTCCTGCTGGAAGTTCTAATCATGTAGTTGCTTCTAGATATGCTTCACCATTTCTCGGCATAAAATGACATTTTTTAATTGTGAATTTAAAAAAATAGCAAAAGTTTTTAGCGTTTTAAAAAATAGCACTTTCATCATGTCAACGAAGACTAATTGAAACCTCACGACAAAAAATATGAAATTTGATTAGGCAGCGTATTTACATGAAAAATAGATAATACTATCAATAAATTTTTTTACATGAGCTATGATGAATCATCATTGATGATGGACTTTGGATCCTTATGATTCACCCACATCATATTCATTATATCAATGAAATGGCCTTGTTAGGTGTTTTTATTAAAAAAAAAAAATGATTCACCCACATCATATTGAAAATGGTCAAAAGGGAGTGCCAAATGAACTGAGAAAAGCTACAATCAAAGAGGAGATGGCCAGTAGTCTCCCCATTCTCGTTGCAAAGTGTGCACCAATTAGGTGGAAGGGCAATTCAAGGCATCCTAGACTGACGTTTTCTGTTAGAGCCGATCCCATCATTCTAAACAAGCCATGGAAAACTTTTATCTTTTTCGGATACCTCCCTTTCTGGATTAGCAAATTTGTTATGTCTAAATCATCTTTAGAGCAGATTTGCAAGAAAAACCATGGAGCTTGTCTGGATTCCAAACTCTGACATCCTCCCTATCAGACGTCAAAAGTTCCAATTGAGACATCAAACTGATCCATTCTTCTACCTCGACATCATTCAAGTTTCTTCTAAATTCAATAAACCAGGAATTCTCCTCCCCATTCCAAAAAGCATTAATTGGGTGTGTTTTTTTCTTCGGAAGAACTAATATTCTTCTACTTTTCCATTTCTTTGCCTAGTTCCTTGCAATTTAGTTTCCATTTTTGTTGATGGAATTGTTTAAACAAAAGTTTGTAAATGATATTTACTTCATGTGTGCCATGTTATTTTAATGATTCCATTTCTTGCTGATAGGTTTTGGTTTTCACAGTGGAGGACATGAAGGTCAAGATTTTGCGTATCCCATGTATATTATAGTTTCTTGTTCATTCTCAAATTTTTTATTCTTTACTGGTTGACAACTTTGTGCCTTAGTCCCCATCAAAAGACAAAACATTTTTTTGTATCCATTGCCTGATTTTGGTTATAGCGACTCCCCTGGATGTTTAATGCAAAATGGGTTTGTAAAGATGTTACAAAATGCTTTGTACGAGTGTAGAAGCTTGGTTTTAACCAATGGATTTGAATGTTTGTTTGTGTAATTATTAATACATATGCTTTTGAGCTTGCTTAAATGTGATGTTCAACATGGATTACATATCTCTTTTGTAGGCATTTATTATGCTTTTGTAACTGATGGTAAGTATTCTTTTTGCATTCTTGATCCAAACCATTGCATGTATGTTCATTGACTCCATAATCAACTATATTTCCTTGACCAAATGCTCTGTCCAAATGTAACTCGGGCTGTCAAAAAGAGTAAGTTACCATTTATATTTTGGTTGAATAGAATGAACATTTTGCTTATTCTTGGATAATTGATCCTTTTCATAAAACATAGGTGGCATGCTGTTGCATCGTGGACTTGGAATGCTCAGGATGAAACATGTGGGATTTGTAGGATGGCCTTTGATGGTTGTTGTCCTGATTGCAAACTCCCTGGGGATGATTGTCCATTGAGTGAGTCAACTGGCCTTGTATTCATAGCCTCACTGTTTTTCTCTTATCATCAATCATCATAACTCACAGTCTGGCACAATTCACATGGTTTCTTTGATTCCCATTTCCCAATGCTATATTTTTTTTACATCCGATAAGCAAACAAACTTGAAGAAATACAATTAAATTTAGGGCTCTACTAGTCTACTTAGCATGCAATGTATGGTTTAGCCTTGTTTTCGTGCTTTGGAACCATATGTGGATGAGTTATCCTTGTTTCATTTGTTTGCATGATGCGGTAATGATACTTTCGGGTGATGCTTTAAATGCAGTTTGGGGTGCTTGCAACCATGCTTTCCATCTTCACTGCATCTTGAAATGGGTAAATTCACAGACTTCTCAAGCTCATTGCCCCATGTGCCGCAGAGAATGGCAATTCAAGGGATGAGAGAACAATTGGATTACTTGTGACTAGTTGGAAACGTTTTTCCCCCTCGCCCGCGACTAGTGCTTATGGAAACGTTTCTTTTGCATTATTTAATTGAATGCTAAAGTAGAACGTTTGTTTATGAAATTAGCTCTCTCACGCCCTTGTATTTTGAAACACTTTTAATTGCACTTTTAGATTATGAAATATGCACTTTTAGATTATGAAATATGCACTTTGGTCACTTTTAGTGTCAAGAGAGATGGTTGATCTTTCATTCCGTTCATTTGAGAATTTAGATGTTTCATTTACTCCACATGCTTCATCTCTTTCTCCTTAAAACTCAATTAAACGAATTAAAACTAGTAATGTCAATTTTTTTTTAGAAAGGAGACAACTTTTCATTGATGTATGGAAAGAAACAAAAGAAGTTTCAAAAAGGTTATAAAAAGAAATCCTGATTTAAGCTTATAACGTCAAAATATAACTCAAAACTAGTCATGTCATTGAAACTAGTTAAATATATTTCTCATTATTTCCTCTCCCTCTAATACCTCTCTATTTAGACCTCTGAAGAAAATAAGATGAATTCTATCTGCTTCTTGCAAGAATCAAGATAGTGAAACGTTCACGATTTTTTTCTTTTATATGATTTATTGTTATGATTCAATTCAAAATCTGCTTTTCTGGGACTTGGAGGAATTAGAGAAATATTAGAATTTAGACTTGAAGTTTTTTCATGGAAAGTTGTTGATTTTTTAGCTGGTTGTTTGCTTTTGTAAATATTGGTTAGTTTGATGGTTGAGACAATGAGTAATTTGAGTAAAACTCTATCATTTAACACGAAGGCTTTAAGTATAGGAAGCTCCATGGTCAATTGGTTCGTTTGGATTTCACTTGAGTGTCACGTGTAGTGTCAAGAGAGACGGTCAATCTTTTATTTAGTTAAGTGAGAATTTAGATATTTCACATGCTCACATCCTCCAACTCTTTCTCTTTTAAGCGTAATTAAACTAATTAAAACTAATCATGTCAAACTTCTTAAAAAAAGTTGACAACTTTTCCTTGATGTTTGAAAAGGAACAAAAAAAAAAAGATCCGAAGGGGCTAAAAAAACCACAATTTTTAAGCAAATAAGGCAAAGATTAAATTATAAAACTAGTCATGTCATGTATACTTTATTGATTTCAATTCAAGATTCAAAGACTCAAACCTTCGTTGGGTAACCATGACTGTAGTGGTAAAACTTTTTGGCATGTGAATAAATCTTATCAATAATTAGGTTTGGTTCAACAGGAATTTTATGTTGCTAAGAATATTAATGGGCAACTCAAAAATGAAAATAAATCATATAAATTTTAAACGATATTAGAATTTAAATAAGGGAAATTCCCTCGGACAAAAGTTTAAAAAAAAACATTGAACCATATTTTCACCATATTTTTCCCTTGAACTGTGTAAACAAAAATGCCACTTTCATGAACTATACTAAATACACATACAATATTGTTGTATTAGATACTCGATCAAAGCCAAACCACCTCAAATTACTAAGAGCAATGCCGAAGAATTTAATTTGATTTTATTTTAAATCCCATAAAATATCCAGATTTCATTATCAAAATCCCTCCAAGGTTTGAAGATGTAAACAATGTTTCAAACAATAACGGACCAAGTAAAAAATATATTGACATAATAAACGGCAAGTTCAACGTTACTTTACTTGTTATGCTATCTTCAAGGTTTTTTTTTTTACGAAATTAAGAAATCATCAACAAATCATTATTGTTACTATCAATTATCAGCTGAAACTTCAAAAGGTAAGCGAACAAAAAGAACACAAAATATAGCAAATATACATATGAACAATCAGTGTGCAATCTAGTTAGAGAGCACTTTATTTAGGGCACACACTTGCAAACTGTTCAAAAGATCCATATTGGTAGGGAAGTAAAGGTTTTGATACTTTTAGTGAAGATGAGCTGCTCCTCCTGAATGCAGATGTGCTGCTCCTCCTGAATGCAACTGAAGTCTAGTGCTCGGGACCACTTGTAGAACTCCTGGTAACTCTGTCAAGTGCCAAAACAAGAGTCTTAGAAAACAGTTTGTTATGGAAATTATGAGGATTAAGGCCCGGTTTGATAACATAGATCAAAAGGGATTCTATAAAGGTGGAAGAAGAAAAAAAAACGTGTAGGCGTAATTTTAATGTGAAAACAGAAATAGAACCACAAGAGCTCAGTTGATATTTGCACGGAAAGACGACATACTAAGGACAATCTTTTACAAATTAGTTTGTAAGACAATACTATGGTTATACTTATGAGTAAGATATTAATATTGTGTTATTCTATCTTTAAAGTACTATCCAATGGAACCCAATGCATGAAACCAAAAGCCGAAATTGTAAGATAAAACAAGCATCAAGCAGGACAGCGTTAAAAGGTACACCTCTTTTTTTTTTTAGAAAGGTGAACTTTCATTAATGAAGGAAAAAACAATAAATACAAGGTACCAATCAAAATTCTTATCCAAATCATCATCGGATAATCAAATAAACAACTTCAGCAACATGCTTAACAAGTAAGAATATTTATCTGACACCGTGTTAAATCAAAACAAAGATGGGTAGCTACATCATTTAAACTTTTTTCTTTTCTTTTTGACGAATAAGTGTCGAAGGCAACCATCCAAGGAAACATTTTTTTTATTTATCAAAATGAAGATAGATAGATCAAGAGCAGTGAAAACATCAAGATAGATAATTTCAGGTACCTAATTAACCAACTTAGAGTCTTTAGACCACAAAAAGAGAGTTAGCAGGTGTTGGTACCAATACGTAATATGAGCCGTTGCACAAAATCTTTCACTGGTATGATAGCAATAAATTTATACATCCCCAGCTCAAAATCTTCAATTTCTTGCAGTAATCCATTAAATATAAAAAATTTCTTGAGTTTAAATGCAAAAAAAAATGTCCATTTTATAAAACAATTAATCAAGCGAAAACAGATAAATCAAGGAGGAAAACAAAGTTATATTAAGAGAACAAATTTGCAAGATTTCAAATCCATAGATTCATTTAAAATTTCAGGATTTGAAATCACTTAAAAAAATATTTCCAGACCAAAAAGACTGAATTTTATAGGATTTTAAAAGAATTACAAATCAAGGTTCATGAACATCCACAAGTTATGGTCAAATGTTATATTAGGAAAATCTTCAATGCTAACATCCAAACAAAAATTTAGAATCACAATCGTTTCAAATCCAAACAAAATTATGAATACATAATTAAATTTAGAATAATATGATTTAATATCATTTCTTGAATCCAAAAGGATAATAGGTAGGGAGTAACTCACTTGAAATCTCTGCAACCTGATCAGGAGTAAGCTTAGCCGAGAAGCCACTGGCAGCATTCTTGTAACTATACACAAGAGCCTCCCTAGCAGCTTCTTCACTGTAAACATAAACAAATTATACCACAATTTCATGTAATATTGCAAATACAAATAGAAATCCTAAAAAAAAAATCTGTAAGTATGTCATTTTTAAAAACAAGTTAATCCCTGATTGACCCAGTGCCTGTTATCTATAATAATCACTCCGATAACCAATCATTTACACAATTCACAATAATTATAATAAATCAATGATTAACGTTCTCAATAAAGAGATATATTTGCAAATATAAATCTTCAAAAAGTACATGTAAATATGTCATTTTTAAAAACAAGATCGACTACAATCTATGGTAATCATTCCAATAATCATTCATTTACATAATTCACAATAATTATACTTAAAAAAATATTTGTAAATATGTCATTTTTAAAAACAAGTCAATCATTGATCGACCGATTTTCTGTGATCTACAATAATCACTCCAATAACCATTCATTTGCATAATTCACAATTAAGTATAATCAATCATTAATTATCATTTTTCAATTGAAAAAAATAAAAACTTTTTGTTAGATTTACAATTATACCAGATTCAGCGTCAAATCCCACCATTTTTTTTCCTACCAAACAAACACATATAAAGAAAGAAAGAAAGAAAGAAAAAGACAAACCTGCCAAGAACAGAAGTTAGGGTTTGGAGATGATAAACCTCAGGTTCTTGATCGAGAGGCCTCTCCGTATAAACAATATGAACCGCCGGAGAAGCGGACAAGGGTATGACGGGGATTGAAGCGGATTGATCAGCCATCGCCAGAAATCTACAATCGAAATTAGAAGAAATTGAAAACAATAAAATAAGAAGGAGAAGAAATTGAGAAAGGAAAGAAAAAGTCTTTTTCGCCATTCAAAATTCGAAGAATATGAAAAAATGGCGGATTTTGATTGAACCTGTCTGTCTGTCTGTGCTTGATTCTTCTTATGAACACAGCTGGAATTTTTTATTCCTTTTACAAAATGTCAACTGCTTTCTTGAGATTGATGCAAATAAAATTCTTTATAAAATTCTAAGGAAGGTTTTGTTTATTTATTTATTTATTATTTTATATATAAAAAAAATGGGAGGTTAAGTTTTAATTAATTAGTTTAATGACATTATTTATTAAAGAGTTTTGAATCAATGAATAGGGGAAATTTTGAATCTTGTATTGCAATGACTTGAGCCTTAAGGAAATGATGAACTTAGGAAAAAAAAAAAGTTTTAGATTCACGAAAGATTTTATGAGATATTGAGAAACGATTATTATATAAATCGGATAATTATAAATCATATTATGATCATTCTTTTCTTTTAGTTAGTTTTGATAGATAAGTTCAATTTATAGTCGTATATGATTTAATGAAATATTGATAATATTATTTTGAATAAGGTGAAAATTTGAATCTTGAATTGTATTGACTTAAGCCTTAAGGAAATGATGAGCTTTAAAAAAAAAAGTTTTGATTCACACAAGATTTGGTGAGATATTGAATATGTATTATTATTTTTTTATTTTAAAAAAAAAAAGAGGGGGGGACCCAATTTTTAAATGGGGGGGAGGCCCCCCCTCATTTTTTTAAATAATGAAAATTTTTAAATAAAAATAGTAATATGTTAGGTTAAAATTTGAAATTTTAGTATTATTGATCTATTTTGCCCCTCTTATTTTTTAAAATTAGCATTATATAATTTTTACCCCCCTAAAAAAATTCATGGCTCCGCCCTTGGATATTGAGTATGTATTACTAAATAAACCCGATAACGGTAAATCATACCACAACAATGTTCTTAATTATAAATTAGGATATCACACTTCTATGATTTTTTTAAAGAAATTTATACCTTCTTGATTTAAAAACATTTTTAAACACCTTTATAATTTATGAAATGATAAATCATATCCCTCCCTTAACTAGCTTTAATAGATGAGTTCAATTTGTTATTGTTATAATGTGATTTACTGCACTTATCAAAATTTTCTATTATTTTTAATAAAATTGAGAAATATGACAAACATATTATTTTAATTTCATTAAAATTATCTAACATAGACAATTTAATAATATTCTTTAACATTTTCAATGATAATTATCACTTTAAACCATCCAGAGATAGAGATTGTCATTGACTATTCAAGATATAGTATCAATATTTTATTGGAAATTGTATATATCATTTTCATTTAAATCAGAACGACAACAATTTTTAGATATTGAATTTTTTAATTATAAAAAACATTTTATAAATTTATTTCTTAAAGATATTTTATAATTAAAAAAAGTAACAAATAAATGAAAGGAGGGAGAAAATAATGACAATAAAGAAATAAAAAACCAAATGGAAGGGAAGGCAGAAAGAAAATCCACCTCTATGTGGAAACCAAAATTTGAAATGCCAATTTGATTTAAGGTTGGGAAAACATTAGGATACCCAAGAATAAATTAACTGAGAATAAAAAATGTTTGTATTTAATTTTACACGAGAATGCTATCAGAAATGTCCGAGAATAAATATCGTTGGTTTTTTTTTTTTTTTATAGTTATGGGATTTATATAATTAAAATTTATTTATTAATTATAAAAATTAAAATTCAATAAACCAATTTTTCACTAAATTTAATTAATTAGTTATTAATAGTCATTAAATATTACTTTTAATTAAACAATTAATCATATGATTGTCATTAACATTTAGGGAAAAATACAAATAACACCCATGTGGTTTTGGTCAAATGCAAACACACTCCTATAGTTTAAAAATGAATATTTATACCCTATAGTTTCAAAATTGTGCAAATTGACTCATCCCCACTACGCCGTTGATTTTTTTTTAGCAATAATTTTTTCATTTGAATGATTTGGGATGGTATGAAACCCTAGTTTTGAACTCTACATTATACTCACTTAAAAACTTAGACATCATCAATATATAAAATAGTTATCATCATCAAAATATTCAATCGAGTTGAAGTCGTAAACACTATTATATACTGATGATTTAGAAATTTTTGGTGACTACAACGTAGAGCTCAAAATGAGGATTTCATAACATCTTGAATCATTCAAATCAGAGTTCAAACGAAAATATTCTGGCTAAAAGAAAATCAACGACGTAGAGGTAGAGGGGAGGGTTAATTTGCACAATTTTGAAACTATAGAAGTATAAATATTATTTTTCAAACTTAATAGGGGTGTGCTTGCATTGACCAAAACCATAGGGATGTTATTTACATTTTGCCCTAACGTTTATTAATTGATATTGGACCAATTAAAATCAATCAAAATAATCTTCCTCACTTGCATAAGTATTCTTTTGAGATAACAAACACAGGGATTGGATTAATGTATATCCCAAAGATTTGAATTGATACTACTATTGTATAGTTTCAAGACCACCACTAGATGGTTGATCTACTCATCTCTCTAATCAAACGAGCAAGATAAAAGGAAAAGAAAAAAAAGACCAGATTTATTAAGATTTATGATTAAATTTATTTTTACCCATTAACTTAAATTTTTGAGTCTAGTAGTGATTTAACATATTGAATAAGAGTTAAAATACTTTGAAATGTATATCACAAGTATAATAACCCAAAACCTCGCAATATCCCTATCAACAAATACATTTGTCGATTAAGGTAAAATTGTAAATTGCCATGGTAACTCAAATGATTACCGTCAATCTTACAAAATCTGATTGACACGTTGAAAAATAAGTTATATAGCTTTCTAAACAATGATACATTTTCATTAACCACGTTGCATATCATTCTCTAATGTTTGCCATTAAAAGTTATAGAATATGTCTCAAATAGCATAAATTTACATATTAATTACTAAAATGTCAGAACTTTTTAAAAATTACTCAAATAACATAATTATAATTCAATAAATTATTGAACTATAGTTTAATACATTATTGAACTATTTTTCATGGGTATTTAATGAATTTATATTTTTTTTCACCTTTTTAAGTTCAAGTTCAATAATTTATTGAGCTATTTGATTATATTTCATTATTATTTTTAATGAATTTGTTAGGTTTTTTTTTAATACTTTTTTTAGTTCAATAAATCATTGAACTATAATTATGCTATTTTAATAATTTTTAAAAAGTTCTTAATTAGTATGCAAATTATCCTTTAAAATTAAGCAAAAAGCAACCGAAAACTGAAAAGTAACGCACATAATACATGCCAAAAACTTGATTTCCGTAGATCTCAAAATCCAAACATATTATTAACACAACCATTTTTTTTTGTCAAAAGAAATGTTGGTATTATGATACACGACATACAAACCTTGCCCAATCGCTGATAAATTTAAATAATAAACAAAAAAATCCCACGGAATAGAAACTGAGGGAAAGAACAAAACTAGGATTACCAATAACATTCTAATTACAAGAATGGACAAAACCAAGGGTTACTTATGCATTGACATGAGAAATCTATCAAACAATCGAGAATAAGGCTACAATCGGCGCCTGCTCCGGGAGAAACTCGGGGATCCAGTTGCAGCTATGCCTCTATAATCGGCATCTAATGATCCTCTAAATGAAGCATATGCTGCCTTGGCTGGCTCAGGCACTGAATCTAATGGAATTGATTCAGCAAAGCAAGCAGTATTTATTCGTGTTCTCTCAAGTTCTTGTTGTAGCAACTCCGAGCTGTATTGTTGCGCTAGTGCCTGTAGAATGCAAACGTATTCAACCATAGTCATTAAAATTAAAGGTATTACTGGTCATATAAATTAAAGCTAGAAGCAATAACTACAATATAAAATAGTTGAGATTATTTTTTTGAAATCAAGATAATTATCTTCCTTTTACATTGTCCCATCACCAGGCTATCTAATAATTCCACAATGATATTTTTTTGATGAATTCACAATTTTTTTTATTAATAGCTGAAAAAGATTACAGAAGAGGATGAGATATCCTCGAGTATAAAACATTACATTTAGAAACAGAAAAGGAAAGCAAAAACAGCCCAAACCCTTGCAAAAACGAATTTTCATGCTGTTGCCTAATCTAAAAAAATAAAGAGGAAGCCTAAGTAAAAATTAAATTGAACTTTCAACATGCTAGAGAATGATATAAAAAGATAACTCCTTACAATCAGTTCATCTGGTGCAGTTGCTCCTTGCTGTCGTTCATCTGGAAGAGCCTCCTCACTCCCACGAGTTGGGCGACGATGATGTCCTGGATTGTCAGCTGCCTCTGTCACGCTTTCAGTAGCTTTCTCCAAAAGTACTCCTTGCAAAGACTTCAAGGACTCTCTTGCATCAGGTGTAAAATAAGGATTCAATATGGTCTCAAAGTACTCAAGCTGCAAAAGAGATACAAGTCGACAATTACCATTGACGCCTATTAATCTAAATGAAGATGCACCAAGTTACAAGAAAAAAAAGCCAGTTGTTTACCTCAAGCATGATTTGACAGAAACCATTTGTATCAAGTGACCTAAGCTCTTTAGTGCTATTTTCATCATATAGGCTGAGAAACGTATCAATTAGACCTTCAACAAGAATGCCTAGAGTCTTGTCCAAAAGGGGCTTAGCACCAGCAAAAACCTGAAACAAGAAAATTCCGGATGAATATCAAAGCTAATTAACCTAAACTAATAGTCCCGAGGAAATATGCAATTATAATGAGAACAAGAAATCAAGTGTTGGAAAGGTTACTTTTCAACAACGAAAAAAAAACCTTCAGGCTGTAGCCTTTGGGTAAGTGAAATTTTTTAATATGCATATAGCAAATCAAAATTATTAGAATGCAAGTGTTTTCCTTTGCATGTAATTTGTTTTAATTCAAATAGCATGGTAAGATTACCTCAGCATGGACAGAGACAAGAGTGTGAAGTAGCTCTACAGCTGCATCACGCACACCCTGAGAGAAAAGAAAAGAAAAGGAAGGGAAAAAAAATTTAGATGCTCAATATAGGAAATGAATAGAGAAATAAAGGGGCAGTACAGGTGCAGCGATGAAAAGTAGTAGCGCTCATGATCAGTTTTCTATGGAAAAGTACTTACTTTAACTGCAGGTGCTGCTCCCCAGTGAACTCCAGAGTCCAACAAATAGTTCATAGCAGCTGTTCTCATCAAGTTCCCCTGATGAGAAGACACAAATCATTACACGATGACAATGTCCATAATTCATAATAATCATATCATCTACCACTGAACACTTGGTATAAAGATAAAAATGGGGATAAAAAATAATAATGGAAGCGATGGCAGCTGAAAGCTCGTGGATACTTCATTAGAATGAAGTGAACTAAGCCACAAGTATAGCTCCCTCCAGGGAATTTGAGAGCCACAGACCACCCTTTCCACACCAAAACTCTAATGAATGCCTGTTTGCTCTCCTCCCCCAATTAAATTCCTAGCTCCCCTCACCCCCACAATCTTGTGGACCCCACAATCTTGTGGATGAACATACAACTAACATTTAACAAAGTTTCTAAGGACATCTCTACCCTCTAACCTCCCCTGCATTAAGTGATCAACTCCAACCTTTCTTCTTTCCCATTTATCTGTCAGCAGTCTAGAAGTTTTAATAATTACTCCCACCCCAAAGTCTGAACTTCAGCTCAAGGTCAAAGAGAGAGAATTGCTGCTTGATAATACCATAGGACTCTCATCAAGTGGCATCAAATAAGAGCCAGTCCATTGTACTAGCCTCCTAGTGGTCATGAGAGGAAGGGGTTGGTTGTCACACGCCAAATATGGCTTCAGGCTCCACCACCAAAATTAGATCATGTACGAGGTGTGGTAAAATAGGGGTCATAGTGGTTGGTAAACCAATTGGAACACCAGATGTATGCAGGTAAGGGTGGATAGAAGAGTTTATAAGCCCCAGGACCAACCTTGGACTCCAATGCATACGGCCCTAATTATCTTGGAGCCAAACACCAATGGGCTTTATAATAAAAAAAACACCAATGGGCTTCCTATAAAAAAAAAAAAACCAATGGGCAATGACTGCTGTTGGTAAGGATGTAGATTAATATACACCAATTCTCTTTCATCAAAGGCTGCCTCTCAGCGTTTTTTCTCTGCAGTCGTCTTTATTTGTTGTTGAGCCTCCACAAATTCACCTTAAGCTCATCCAACGCAGCATGTCTTTCACCTATTAACTTATGAAGGTCAAGACCAACCCCCAGTATATTCCTTCGCCCTCCGCAGACAACATTGTACCCATGATCACCGACCGCCTTTTTGGAAATGAAATCATGAGTAGCTGTAGCTCCATTATCAATCAAAATGACTACATCTTACCCTTGATTTCATTGAAGCCTTTGTATGGCCTTTGGCGCAATAAGGTGATCTTCGGTCACTCCATCTACTCATTTGATTCCCCTACCAAAATCAATAACTGCAATCTCTCAAGAAAAATCTAGGTTCCCGTGGGGTAACTTGAATTCCACCAGTCTTTTCAATTCCCCAATTGGCTTAACAATGATAGTTGATCCTCCCACTGCCAGCTAGGTTCCTGTGGGCCACTAGTAGGACAGACTATGTAGGGCTATCTGGACATCATTCCTCCTCTTGCAACTTTACTCACTTTCAGTTTCTGTCCTCAATCCTTTGGGTCACATTTATCATCTTATCTATAACTCATGACCACCTCCTCCTTTAAGCCATGGATGCCCCTCTAACACATGCTCTTACACGTCTCTAAAGGTGCCACAAGCACCTCCAACTATCGATACTCCCCACACGCAATGCTGTAAATTGCTCCATCACTATCGCCTCAATGGATGATTGTATTTGTAACCTCCATAGAACGAGCAGCTTCTAGTCATGCCATGAGCCCATCCCAACAAAGTGTATCTTCGGTGTATCCTTAGGAAAATTGACGGGATTTATTGTGATTCAAGAAGGGATCAATGTAGACCCAGATAAAGTGAAAGCTATTACAGAGATGAAGCCACCACAAACTGAGAAGGAAGTTCGAAGTTTCCTGGGGAGATTGAATTATATCTCACACTTGACCGCCACTTGTGAACCGATATTGAAACTACTTCGCAAAAGCAACACTAGCAAATGGAATGAAGATTGTCAAATAGCTTTTGATAAGATAAAGCAATACTTGCAAAATCCATCAATATTGGTTCCCCCGACACCTGGTCGACCTCTTATTTTGTATTTAATAGTGTTGGAAGATTCGATGGGATGCATTTATGCCAACACGATGAGTCTGAGAAAACAGAGCGAGTAATTTACTACTTGAATAAGAAGTTCACCATTTTTTTTTTGTATGATAGACATTTCATTGATAAATGAAAATCAAAATACAAGAACAAAAGAACCCCCTGGATTACAAAAAAACATTCCAGTTGGGAGCAATGATCGATGGGGGATAATTACAAAAAAAATTAGACTTAGAAGACCAAATCGAAGTAAATCTGACAACTAAATCACACAACTTGTTGAGCTCCAAGCAATCATCTTGAAAGATCCTTTTGTTCCTCTCCCACCAAACGAGCCAAAGGATCGCACGAACCGCATTACGCCAAATCACATGAGCTTTCTTCTTTAGCTCCACCCCACACAAAAAGCCATAAATGATTGAATGAAGCTGTAGAGGCCTGGGGCCGTGGATTGGAAAGAGATCCAGCAGCTTGGACCAAATCTGAGAAGCAAACCGGCAATCCCAAAACAGGTGTTTCGCACTCTCGCCACTATTATTACATAGAATGCACCTATCCAGACTGAGAGTGATGGAAGGGTACCATTTCTGTCATTCGTGTTCAGCCCACCATAAAGGAAGGTCCACAAAAACTTTAACCTTCTTGGGATCTTTCCAAATAGCATGAACTAAATCAGTGGGGGGGAAGGGGCTTCCTTAAAAAAAGCTTCAAAGGCATTCTTGCAAGTGAAATTGTCCCCTCCCCCCATCCACACTCTGCAATCCATGGAGGAATCTGGTTTGACTAAAGTAAGCAACTCCAACAGGGAAATGCAATCATCTCCTTCACTGTCCTTGAGATTTTTGCGAAACCTGATATTCCAAGCATTACAACAAAAATCCCAACAATCATGAACAGTGGCCTGGGGAGCAAGAACAAGACTAAACAGGGTAGGAAAGATATCCTTCAGGGGTCTATCAAGTAAGAAGTTCACCATTTGTGAAACAAATTACCCATAGAACGGGCAGCTTCTAGCCATGCCATGAGCGCATATGTTATCATCCATTCTCCCACTCGAACCATGCAAATGTATCCCCTCCAAACTGATCACAGCTGCATTGAATTAATTACATTTAGGCAGTCAACTCAGGAAACCAAAAAAAATGATCTATTCAACATCCATCCTTATCGATCAATTCCATTAAATACGGGCATTGCCAATTTCTGCATAAGGAATTCACTTCTCTAAAACAATTCCTTTCTACATGCAGATTGGCTATTCACACCCATATGACACCATCACCTCCCATGGGTTGTTCAGTTTTCAACTTCACTAAGGATGCTTGAAGTATGGTTGTGCAGCCCTCCGTCCAACTTCTCATAGAGAATTTCCATGCCTCACTCTAACACCTGCTACTTGGCTAGAGTCTGTTTCATTCCCTGTTACACCTCTAATTGATTGCTTTAGTAAGTGATGTCATCCACTTCTCCATCACTTCCACCCAATTATCAAATTCTTTCCCACCGTGGTCTTGGATCAGAAATACTCTAATATCAAAACTATGGGTGCTGTAGGCCCAGACCTCTCCCTTTCCACACCAAAACTCCCATGAATTCGTGTCCCCCCCCCGGATTAGATCCCTTGCTACCCTCAATTTCATGCTCTCATGTGCGAACATCTAACTAACTGGACATCTTTATCCTCCTTACCCTTCCCCACATTAAGCTATTAAACATTAAAGAGGGCTAAACAGGAACCTAACAATCAGCTAATATTTGGGCCCAGGGAAAAGAAACGCTCAACAATCTAATTCAAAACTTAGTTAAACATTTTGGAGTTGATAGATTATAGAAAAAAAATGATTAGGTAGATAGAAATTAGAAACTATAAGAAAAAATCTCAGAGATTTGTGTTAATTGTAGAAATTTCAAATAAAACTAAAGTATCTGATCAAATTCATTCTTGTAATAAGCACATTCATAAATAACTTATAATATTCTTTCCTAGTTCTTTTTTTTTTTTTAAATATCTAAACACCATAATTCAATATGCAAGTCCCATTGTATCTTAAAGCTTCAATATACTAGAAGAAGATGCTCAACAATGGCTCATCTTTTCCAAGTTCATCAAAATATAGAAAATCAATGGTGGCTTGGTCGGAAATTACCAGAGGTAGAAGTGTGATCATATAATTAGTGTACAAATATAATGATTATCACCACATTAATCATTATCACAATTGCAATAGCTAAAAAACATTTTTCATATGCAAACTGCAAAGGTTCTGTAAACTATGCATGTGTGCTGCAAATGGCTAGCAGCATATAAAGTTCAACACACAACAAGGCTTGAGAAAGCAGAGCAGTGAAGAAGTCCTGTAAAATTTTCTTTTGGATAGGAAGGAATCCTTCCAGAAATTATTATTCCACAAATATTCTTATATTACTACTCTGTTATATTCTCAATTTCTGCGGCCCAAACAATGTTCCTATCAAACACAGAATAAACTTCAGTTTGGCTTTTCTTTTCTGTTGATATAGCCAAAAAATTACATAGATAATCGAGTGGACAGTTACACATGTATAAATGATTAAAAAATTCCATTTAAATTTAAAACGGATTTTTTAACAATACCTTTGCAAATGTATACTGTTCAAGGACCTTTTCTTCTAATCCGGAAAAGGAGATAACAAGATCTTGTAGGTCGCTATCCTCTTCAGTTCTTCCCCTATAATAAAGATAGGCCATTAAGCAGAGAACCCACAAATACATAGTGTTAATTTTAAATAACCACTAGACCCAAAAGCTTAAGTTATTGGGCGAAGGAAAATTTAATCCTTTAAAATATTCTCAACACTCCCCCGATGTGTGGGAGGAAATGATATTGTATGAGTTTGAATTCAAGACCTCCTACTCTTTGATCCCATGTCAAATCACCACTAGACCCAAAAGCTTAATAGTTTTTGGGCTAATGCCAGTTTAATCTTTTGATGTATTCTCTAACCAAAGGATTCTTAGCAATTTATTATCTCAATCCCAAGGAGTTGAATTTTAAAAAATATATGACACCGTTCTCTTAAATGTTAGACATCTCATTTCAACAATCAATTCTTGCACTGCATTTAGGAAAAAATTATAAAGACCTTTAATAAACACGAACAACTAAATAGTATCTCTGTACACCATGGAAAAGTGGGCCTAGACCACTCACCTGGAATGCAGCCAGATATGCTTGTACTTGCTGTATAACTCATAAGACAGTTCATCTTTGCAATATCCAATATTACTCAAAACTACTAACAACTGTTGATGTGGATGCACAGTTCTCCCGTGCAGATCAGAAAATAGCTTTTCTTGTAACTCATGAGGATGTCCATTCTGCAAAAGTGGACTTTCTTTGTTTTGCTTGTTCTGGGAAAGCTCGCTTCCAATACGTTCAAGATTACCTACATAAGATACACAAGGATTAAGGACATATGTCACTAGTTATATTTTAGTAGCATTTTTATGCAAGGAAAAGTAAGACAGCTATTAGAATTTTGTACCAGCAAAATCAAGGAAACAGTTCAAAAATGCAAGTCTCACAGATTCTTCAATTTCTTGAAGCTGCAAATATATATCTTCGGACTTTGAAGCCTCGGTTCTTAAAGACTGAACCATGCTGAAAATTTAAATGAGAACTGTAATCAGTCAAAATGAATAACTAATTATTCTTATAAAATGAACTACATATTCAAATTTCCAAAGAATAAAGATTTTGCTGAAGGTTCCTCAAAGGTACTGCAAAACATAATCATATAAGTACGACTTTTTCAAAAGACCCTCACAAGGTCATTTCATTGATAAAATGAAAGATGCAAGAAAATAATACAATATAAAAGTGGTATATAGTTAACCCAACAACCCAAAAGACCTGACCGCCACCTAATTACAAGTATACGGGCAACCTATCTATAATTAAACCTAAACGATAATTACAAAAATATTTGGAAGTTGACACCCAAAAGGATGCATTTACATGTGTCAATTCCCAAACAACTTAGTTTTTGGGTATCTATTTTGTTATTTACCCCCATTTCATATTCTTTGTTCACATGTTAGGCCTTTGTTAATACCCAAACCTACATCCGAGGGGGAGTGTTGGGAATACCATAAAGATTAAATTTACCTTAGTATAACAGCTTATACGTGGTGACTTAACACTACCAAAGAACATCCAAAAGGGTAGGGGTGAAAATCATTTCGGTTCGGTTTTTTAAACGACTAACGGAACCGATTGGTTCGTTCATCTAGTTTTAGAGACCGAACCGATCGAGGGGTAAGAGCAGAACCGAACTAATTCGGTTAGTTTGAGTATTTTGGGGAAGCATTTTCAAACCAAATCTGTGAAGGGAGAGGTGATTTTCTCAAGCCTTTGATTTCTTCTTCCTTTTCGTTTAACAGGTGGTGATTTTTCTTCTTTCTTCGATTTACAAATCTCGATTTCGTGGCCATTGAAATGGATTGTGAGAAGAGAAGATGAAGGGAAAAATTGTACGCCATAAAAAATGCTCGGCTCTATTCCTTGCAATTTCATACGTGATGAGAAGAGAGGGAGTTGGGGATCATGAGATGAGAAGAAAAGAGAAGGGGAGAGAATAGTTGAAGAGAAATAATCAAAATGTCAATAATACAATTATATTGGTTTGGTTCAGTTATGAACCGACTATGAAGCATATACACTTCAACTTGGGTGACATATCCTTGTCCGACACGTGCGTATATTAAGACACTCTGATACTTCTTGGACAAAGTAATAAGAGTTGAGATATAATTGTAATGTATAAAAATATTTTAATATATTTAAAAATGTATATTGTAATCAAAGTGTCCTTGTCGTGTCCGTATCCTAGTTTTTTAGAAAATGCCATGTTGCCATGTCCATATATGTATCGTGCCGTATCCCGTGTCCATGTCTATGCTTTCTTAGTGAACTCATATGGAATTAACGAACCGAGAACTAACCAACAGGGTCAGTTTGGTTTTGTTTGAAATAAAGGGAAAAAGGGAACCAAACTAGCATGGATTGTCATTGGATTGGTTTGGTTCATTTCGTTGGTTCATTAGGTTTTTTTCACCCCTACTAAAGGGTGCGCTATACGCCCTACAAGTGAAACAATTTTAAAAAATGATGTAATTATAGTTCAAAAAAAAAAAATCTCCTAAGTCAGGATTTTGTATAAAAATAAGATTAAAAAAAAGCCTACCATTCATTTCCATTATTTTTTTTAAGGAAAGATAAACTTTCATTAATCAAACAAGGATAAAAACAAGTACATGAGGATGAGAAATCCTCCAAAAAGAAAAAAATAAAGATTAGACAAAAGAATTCATTTATAGAATGTGGAATTCAAAGGAAAATCAAATTCTACACTATTTACAACTTTGGCCCAACTAAAAGTTCTTGAAGCAAAAGAATCCCATGAGAAAAACCAAGATTTGGATTCTCGCATAAAAAGCCGAGAATTACTTTCCAACCAAACAATCCACATCAAAGCAGCCACTACACTTTTGAGAAAAACTCATTTTTTTGTGAAATCTTTGAACCAAATAGGTCCACAATCAGGAGATCCCTAGCATCCTTTGGAGGAACCCAACTCAAGTCAAATTGTGAAAGACGTTTGAACCAAAGTTTGCTTGTGGAGACTAGAAAGTGGACAAATGGGATTGCAAAACATCCCCAATGATAAGTTTTACCCAAGTAAAAAGTCCTCCATTGTAATACCGACATTTAGTGCAAATCTTAATAGTTTAACTCTAATCAAGATTCGGGTGGCACCAAAAATCTTCCATTCTCCATTTTCCTTTCAGTTTTTTTCTAACAAAGATTATTTTAAAAAAATGACCAAGAAACACTATATATCCCAAAAGCCCATTTCATAAAGAAAATGAAAGATGCACAAAAGAGAACAAAACAAAACAAAACAAAGTAAGCCACCACCACCTAATCTCTACTACTTTAAAAGGTGCTTAGAGTGGAGAATTTTTCACTTCCATCTTTATCCCTACTTTCAAATGTTATTTCAAGTTTTCAAAGCAAATTTAGCAAAAAAAAATCCAAACATTCAGGATAGCTTGGGTGGATAATGACTCCTTCCGTCAAACATTGGAGGAGTTACTCTTATTTCCACCATTCAAAGAAAGAGGGAAATGCCTTTGGATAGCCGGCTTTTGTGCCATATCATGGGGGGATCTGGTTGGAAAGGAATAGAAGGATATTTAGGGATGAAAGTAGATCATGGGACTATATTTGGGAGTTGGCACATGTAAATGCATCCTTTTGGGTGTCAACGTCAAAAGTTTTTTGTAATTACCCTTTAGGTTTGATTATAAATAGTTGGCATACTTGTAATTAAGTGGCGGTGTGGGTTGTTAGTTTTGTGGGGGATATGGTATAGCGTTTCTTGTGGCTTTTGGTATTTTCTGCCACTTTATCATTTCTTCTCTTTTGTATTGTATTTCTTCTTCTTTCATTATATTCAATGAAATGGCCTTATGAGGTTTTTTATTCAAAAATAAATAAAAATGTTATTTCAAGTTTTCCATTCATAATTATCCCTATTGCTAAATGTTATTTCAAGTTTGCCATCTATAAGTTTTATTTTATTTTATTTTACTTTCATATTTGAATCAAAATAGATAAATATCACGTAAAAATTTGTATATATATATTAATCCAAATTATCTATATATTATAGATTGTTATATTATAGGTTAATATACTATGTTAATACACTATATTAACTATTCAAAGCCTATTAAGATTAATTTATTTTATAAAATCTATATATATAGATCTATTATTAAAAGCAATGCTCATGATCGATTCGAGATTAATCCAAATTTTATACTACACGTGCAACGCACGAACAATTTAACTAGTTACAAGTAAGTGGCCCAAATGTTCATAACCAAGTAATAGGAATGTTTCAAAATGTTCGAAAATATACACCCGAAGAGAGGTTAACACATGAAATTCTCAATAATGGAGGAAGTATTCTTGAGCCCTCCTTTTAAAGATAGGGTGAAGAGCCTCTGGCCAGCTGGTTTTTTGCAATCAGGGTTTGAAAACCCCTTGACATTCCATCGACCACCATTTCTGGAGAAATTTGCGAGAAATATCTCCAAATCCATTTCCCAAGCAAAGCAATATTTTTAAATTCAAGATTTCCAATGCCCAAACCACCCAAATGTTTTTGATCTACAAACAGATTTCCAATTAACCAAGTGAAATTTTTTATCCTCATTAATGTCATCCCAAAGAAAGTTTCTATAAATTTTTTCTAAAGTCAACACAATTTTCTTTGGCATTTTAAAGAGTGAAGGGTAGTAAATTGGCAGATTATGAAGAACGGAAGAGATCAATGTCAATCTACCACCCCTATAAAAGCAACCCTTTCGCCAACCTTGTAATATGGAGGTAACTTTGTCAACAACAGGTTGCCAAAAAGAGATGGAATTGGGATTACCACCCAAAGGGATTCCTAGGTACTTAATAGGCCAACAACCATGAGCACAACCAATAGTACTTGCTAAAAGGGAAACTCTAGAAATTGCGACATTAATGCCTAGAATAGAACTCTTGGTCAAATTTACCTTTAAACTAGACATAACTCCAAATAACTTAACAAGGTCTACAAGATTGAAGATAGAAGGGTCATTGTTGGCGACAAAGAAAATAGTATCATCAGCAAATTGAAGTTGTGATAAAACTAGATTTTGACGACCAATAAGAAAATTCTCAATCACCCCATAAGAGACAACCTTATTAATCAAACGGGAAAGAACATCACTCACTAAGTTGAAAAGAAAAGGAGAAAGAGGGTCTGCTTGCCTTAGACCTCGAGAGGCTTTAACAAACCCTTTTGGACAACTATTGATAAAGATTGAGAATTTTTCCGTTGAAATCCAGCTTCTCCACTTTGAACCAAAACCTTTTGAAAGAGGAAGATAGTGTCTAAAAAATCCACTCAACATGATCAACCTTTCTATATTAATAGTTGAAAACAAAAAAAATAGCCACTTTAACACCTAAGCCCAACCCAACCCTATGGTCCCACCGCTTTCACTTTTACATCAAAGAAACCCTAATTTTACAACAACAAAAAATAGAACTAAGCGTCCTTTCTTCTCTCTCTTTCTTTTCCAGATCCATCTTCTATTTCTCTCCATCAACTCAGAATCAAGGAAAAAGTCTTAAAATTTCTACCGACTTCTTGGCTATTCCGACGACATCTCGACGAATACGGCCATATCGTCAACATCTCACAGATTTCGGTGACAAATCGCCGATTCCCAAGAAGAACAACTCCCCCCCATCGGTGTCGGTACCTTTAGATTTCTGACATGTCGCCACACTAGCAACATTTTCATCCTTGGGTGTGCCAATGACTGCTCTATAATTAGTTGGAACTAGGCATATGAGAACCTACATCTTGTGGAACCTGAACAAATTTATGTTCACTTAATCCCAATCAACTCTAGAAAAATCCTTTGGTAACTTGCCAAAGGTTTTTCCAAACTTTTGGGGTAAATTGGGTTGACAACCAAATATTTCGTAAATCTTTGAAGGAAATGGTTTTGCTCCCCCCTCCTTTCAAAGATAGGGGAAGAGTTTTTAGGTTGCAGGTTGTTGAACAATCACATGGGGAATTTGGTTGGAAAGGAATAGAAGAGTTTTCAGGGATGAAAAGAGATCTTGGAATTATGTTTGGGAGTTGGCACATGTAAATGTTTCTTTTTGGGTGTCAATCACTAAACATTTTTGTAACTATTCTTTAGGTTTGATTATAAAGAGTAGGCCTGCATACTTGTAATTAGGTGCGGTGCCCTTTTTTTTGGGGATAATGGGTATACGGTGTCTTTTGTGGATTTCGGTTGGATTGCCACTATCACTAGATTGTTTATGTATTGATTTTTTTTTTTTAATTTTACTTCTATTTTGCTTTCATTATATCAATGAAATGGCATTTTGAGGTGCTTTTTTTTTAAAAGAAACCTCACAAGGCCATTTCATTGATATAATGAAAGAAAGAGAAAATAAAAACAAATACAAATAAGTGGCAAGACACACCAAAAGAGTTTGGGAATTGACACCCAAAAAGAAGCATTTACAT
The DNA here is from genome assembly GCA_028015215.1 of Gynostemma pentaphyllum. Lineage (NCBI taxonomy): Eukaryota > Viridiplantae > Streptophyta > Magnoliopsida > Cucurbitales > Cucurbitaceae > Gynostemma > Gynostemma pentaphyllum. The sequence goes on along the minus strand of CM051353.1, from coordinate 47,595,741 downwards.
GCGCCAAATCCCAAACATATTCCCATGATCTTTTTTAAGAAGCCTTTTGAGGTACTTCTTAAAAAAAAAAAAAACTCTAAAAACATTTTTTTTATGATGACACCTCAAAAGGCCATTTCATTGATAAAATGAAAGAAAAACATAAATACATAGTTAAAGAACAAAGTAAAAGTGGCATGGACTAACCAAAAAGCCACGAACAAGGTACCGTATACCCCCAACCCACCTCCCGCATCCGCCACCTAATTACAAGTATGCGGGCCATCTATTTATAATTTGTCCTATCGAGTAATTACAAAATTCTTTGGAAGTTCACACCCAAAAGGAGGCGTTTACCATTGCCAACTCCCAAACAAAATCCCAAGACCTTCTTTCGTCCCTAAAGATTCTTCTATTTCTTTTTAACCAAATACCCCATACAATTGCACTACAACCCGCCCTCCATAAACTATTCCCTTTATCATTAAAAGGGGGGAATACAAGCATTTCTTCTAAAGTTAAGGGAATAGACTCATTATTCAACTCTAAAAACATCATGTCCTCCTTCTTTCTTTCTTCTTACATTTGTTTGACACGTAACAAAGCCATTTCATTGATAAAATGAAAGAAAATAAACTTTCTTCTTTCATTTGTCAATGTTTCCTTTGTTGGAATTGACACCTAGAAGCCTTCACCCCTTGAACAAACATTTTCCACTACTGTTTGGCTCTGTCTGCATCCATGGCTTATTTCATTCCTCCTCTTCCGATGACTCTTCTTACATGATCCTGCCCCCCTTGTGTATATCCATCTGAAACAAATCGAGTCACTCTCTTGTAAAGCTTTAAGTTCAAGATTGCAACTTGCTCTTGGATCTCCACATTTGACTATTCGACCTCTTCATGCCCGCTTTGCTCTTTTTGTAAGGTTGTGTCATCGGTGTTTGCCACCTTTTGACACCAATCGGCATGTCGTCGTAACCCATAAGATGACTTCATTTGATTTTACTATTTCTTGATCAGAGTAAATTCATTTTGAGTTTACAGCACCTGATCAGTGAATTTCAACAATTTCCAATTTCGATTTGTTTTCATACCACTAGTCAATCTTCTTCACATTCCTTTCTTCTTTAATTTCGGGAGATATCGAATTCTGCTTCCCCTTGCTGGTTTATCTTTCTATCAAAAATTATTCCCTAACAAACTCTCTAGGTAATGACCAATATACCCTTAATATCCAACACATGACAATCCTAAAATAATGCAGCTAGAAACTTCTTATTATCTTAAACATAAATAAAACCTCATATGTGAATCTAACGCATGGTGATGATAATTTTTTTTGGCATTTTAGGGAATTAATGAAATTCTGCTCAAGAATAATCCAGCCATCCATGAGCTCAATGGGATGAGTTTCCTGTGACAATAACTAAGTAGAAACGAAAACCTGTGCTTCTCTATTATTCTCATCTTCTTTTTGGTACAAGGAACAAAATAAAATAGAATATTTGCAGAACACAGATCCAGAGACTCACAAATTTATTGCATCCATTGCTGAAGACATAATAGATCGAAATGCAAGAGGCACGAAAGAGATTGTATACGGAGACTTATTCCTCTCAATGATTGACACTGGGGCCCACGTTTCATCTTTTGATACATCTTCAATGGAGGCTCGCATCCATGAGCAAAGCCTTAAAATATAAATCTTTGTCACCTCTGATTGAAGTGTTCGCAATGCGATCACTGTGTACATATAAAGGGTAAAAAAAAGAGAAAAACAATCTGAACAATGTACAATTGAGATAAAGATGACATTTAGATCACTGTGTACATATAAAAGGGGAAAATGATAATAAGAACAATCTGAACAATGTACAATTCAGATATAGAAGACAATTAAATACCGGCACTTGATGGAGCTGATTCCTTCACTTCAAAAGCTTGACATGCTTTAGATATTTCTTTTATGGCATCACTCATGTATGACCGAAGGACATTTGATTCTTCAAGATCACGAAAAGTGTTATGAACCTGCACAAGTTTGGCATTTTACACAAGTTTAGCATTTTACACAGGTTTACAATGTTAAGAGTATAGAAGAAAAAAAGGGACCCATGCGATAAATGCAGAACAAATACACACTCATTGAGATCATCTCTCAAATGATGGAAAAACTAAGAGAGAATAATAAAAAGCCAAAAAGAAAAAAAGGCCCCATAATAAAAAAAAACAGAGCCCTAAACGTATACTGTATACCCAAAAGAAAGAGACTTGAACCACGGCTAATTACAAGTATTCGGGCCAACTATTTGTAATCAAGCCTAAAGGATAGCAAGTATTCGGGTGAAACAATAATGACAAGTTTACTAGAAAAAATGCTCTCTGACACAGTTCCCTAGAACCCCTTCCATTTGCCTCTCTTTCCTTCTCCGGTGTCCTTAACACCAGAGAAGGCTGACCTCCTTTCACTTGGCCGTCTTTCACGGTGAAGATTACAGCTACTCCAAGACTTCAAACTGTTGTACTCTAACCTCTTTTCTTTTCTTTCTCTGTCTTTAGCCCTTCCATGGAATCCTCAAGTTTCGTTTGAGATCCATGGCTTTTTGGAATGATAGTAACTGCAAGGTGGAGAACAAGAGGTTCTTCATCGGTCCGGATAGAATCAATAAGAAAGGTAGAGTCCTCATAAGGGAGAAAAATAGAGATCTCTGGTTTTGTTTATCTTGTGATCCAAAAATCGTAGTTTGGATTAGAGATGCTATTGATCACCTCATTGAGACCCCTCAAAACCAAAAGTTCTTTAGACGAATTGAATGTGAAAATGGGACAATGATGATAAATAAGGTGACTAATAGAAGAGGAACGTTCGTTGACGTTACCCAGCTCTTGACAAATGGCAAGAAGTCTAACCTGTTCGTCCCTTCAGGAGTAGATAAGGGAGGATGGATCAGTTTTGTCAAGCTTCTTAATGGGGAATTTGAAGAGGATGAAGTCAAAGACATTTCGAGACAGAAGGTCCACTTTAGAAAAAACGATGCTCTGACTAAAGTGGTTAATCAACGAACTTCCTTCGCAGAGATCGTGAGGAAGGAGGGTTCAGCTATTGACCCTGGGAAAAAACCACATGCCCAATGCTAATAGGGTTGTGCTAGAGGAAGAGGTTATCCCCATTAACTTGAAAGATACTATAGTAGTTATAAGAAGAAATTTTTCTGACGATTGGGGGAAGATTTTGAAGAAAATTAAGAAGTGTCTAGGTGTGGAAACCTTTGAAATAAACCCTTTCCACCCTGACAAAGCCATCCTTAAATGCCCTTCATCTGAGTTGGCTCGGATTCTCTGCCACAATCAAGGTTGGAATACTTATGAAGAGGTTACATTGAAATTTGAATGGTGGGATAACTTCAAACATAGCAAAATGGACTTACTTCCCTGTTATGGTGGTTGGATCAAGATTAGAAATATCCCTCTTGGAGCATTGAAGTCTTTAAAGTTATTGGTGATTGTTGTGGTGGCTATATTAAATGCTCTAAAAACACTAGCAACAGAATTGGGTGTTTCAAGCTCTAATTCGGGGGTGAAGGAGAACATGGGTCCGGGTTTATTCTCACCAAATAGAAGTCAAAAATTCTCAAGGAGTTGTTTTCACGGCAAGTGTGGTTGCTTCACATGACTGGAAAGTGTTAGGAAGAGGTCACCGCGATAAGGAAATCTTTTTCCTTGGATGGATCTTCTGGGGGGGGGAGGGGTGAAGAAGAGAAGGTCTTTGTCCAATGGATAAAGTCAGGGAGAGATGGAAGACTGTTGTGCCCTCTGGCCCATGTGATATTAGGCCGGCTGTAGTACAACCTCATCATCCTTTTCTGTCAAATCAGATGGCAGAAACAGTGGTGAATGTTCCTGTGCAGAATACTTTTGACAGCCTGTTCTTTGAAAAAAAAAAAGTAAGTTTGAAAAAGGGGGTACTAGTTATGGGCCCGAGAAAGGTTGTCAGGGGGAGAGATCTGATGATTTAATAGATGTGGATAAAGTATATTATTTAAATGCTTCTGAAGAAGATTTAATTTTTCCCTCCAAGCCTAATCCCTTGTTGGGCCGTGGGCCTGGTCATCAGACTGTTAAAGAGAGAAAATTGAAAAAGGCTGTTTGGAGGGAGGTAGTAAAAAGGGGCACTTCTACTTTTAAGAGTAGTAAGATCAATCATACCACTAGAGTGAATAGTAGCCCTTTAACTGATTCTGATAATGAGTTCTATAACTCAAGCCCTTATGAAGAAGCTGAGGGGAGTTACTGATAAAGTTGATTCCTCCCTTGAGAAAGATGAGGCTTCCTTTGTGACTTTATTCAAGGAAACTGCGGCTGATGAAGAATGTGAGGATGGTTGTTTCTTCTCTCCTGCTCCTTCGAATATGATCCCTGAGTTGGTCTCCCCCTCCAATACAATTGATAATTTGGAGCTTACCATTGTTCCTGAGACACAAGTGGCCATTCAAATGATCCAGCCTGATTAGTTGCAAGTCTCAACGTTCGAAGATTTAGTCATCAAAGGAAAGGATATTATTTTCAAAGATAAATGGGGTGTTAAAAGATCCAGCTTTGATGCCTGGCTTAGACTCTCTGAAACCTCCATAGCTCCTATCAAAAAGAAGAAATCGAAGAGTAAAGCCAAGAGCCAATTAGAACCCTTTTTACATCCTGATTCTCTAGAAGACTGGTTCGAAGTGATAGGGGACTCTGAAGGTTCTTTCATCACTTTTGAAGTCAATGGTGAGGAAAAGAGTATCAGGTTAGCTAATTGGTTACGAATCAATAAGGCAACTATTATTCCTTCCAAGGAAAAAGCTTTGCTCACACTACCTAAGACCCCAGCTTCTGAAACTAAAGGTAAAAGGGAGCTTCAAAGGCTCAAAAGTACTCGAATTATGAGAGATCTAAAGCTCGAACTTCTCTCATCGGGGTCCCGGGGTTGTCTATGAAAATTCTATCCTGGAATGTTAGAGGGCTAGGGGCCTTGCCTAAAAGAAGCCTCGTTAGGGACCTAATCCGTAGTCGGACCCGGATTTTGTGATTCTTCAGGAGACCAAGTTGGCAACCATTGGCGTAAACTTGATTAAATCTATTTGGAGTAGCGGCTTTGTTGGTTGGTCGGCTTTAGAAGCTTCTCGGTTCAAGGGGAGGGATCCTCATTTTGTGGTCAAACCCCGACTTCACGGGGTTATTGAAGCTCATGAGGGTTTATTCTCTCCGACCATTAAGGTCTTACTTCCTGATTCCTCTTGTTTTTGGATTTCTGGTATCTATGGTCCCAATCATAAAAGGGATAGAGAAGCTTTCTGAATGGAGTTGGCAGCCCTAAGGGTTCTATGTTTGGGTGTCTGGGTGCTGGCTGGTGACTTTAATGTTACAAGATGGATTTTTGAGAAGTCCTCCAAGAACCGCATTACTAAAAGTATGAGAGATTTCAACTCCCTCATTGATGAGCTAATCTTGAAGACCTCCCCATGCGTAATGGCAAGTATACCTGGTCTTGTTTTAGAGGTACTCCGTGCATACACGTATTGATAGGGTCTTGGTCACGGCTGATTGGTTATCTCGGTTCCTCGACACTAGACTTGACAGGCTCAAACGTATCACCTCCGATCATTTCCCCCTTCTTCTTCAAACTTGGTAATTTCGGTTGGGGGCCTTCACCGTTTAGGTTTGAAAATATGTGGATGGATCATAAAAATTTCTATGGTTTAGTCCAAAGAAGGTGGATTAACCTTAATAATAGCCACTGGCCTGGGCACTCTCTTATGTGTAAGTTGAAACTTCTGAAAGATAAGCTTAGAGCTTGGAACAAAGAAGAGTTTGGTGACATATTTAATAAGAAGGCCACCTTACAGAATGCTATTGATGTTTTGGATACTTTGGAGGAATCTAATCCTCTGTCTTCTTCTTCTGCACAAAGAGAGGAAAGATTTATTTTGAAATCCAGTCTCTTGGATCTGATCTCCAAAGAAAATGTTTATTGGAGGCAGAGAAGTAAGAGTCTGTGGCTTAAGGGTGGTGATGAAAATTCTAAGTTTTTCCATAGTTTTGTTAAAGGAAAAAGGAAAAAGAGTTTCATCAACCAAATTGTGGCTGCTTCTGGTAGATTGTTGCTGAATGAGGAGGATGTTGTGGGGGAGTTCATTGGCTTCTATTCACAGTTGTTCACTGCCAAACCTGGTATTCGATCCACTTGGAATGATATGGCCGGGATCCTATCTCCCATTCTCGATAATGAGGGTTTGACGCTCCTTTTTCGAGGAAGAAGTGTTTCGTGCTATCTCCGACCTTGGCACTAATAAAACCCCGACCCGATGGTTTCACCTTGGAATTCTTTAAAAAAATTGGAACATCATCAAGTCCGACATCATGAAGGTGTTCCAAGATTTTTTTGAGAAAAGGCATTGTTAATGCTAGTGTCAATGAGATTTACTAACTCTTATACCCAAGAAAATAGATGCCATGGTCACAATGAGTACCGTCCTATAAGTCTCTGGCAACGGCTTGTATAAGATCATTACTAAAGTATTAGCCGATAGAATTAAGATAATCCTCCCTAAGACTATCACTGTCTTTCAAAATGCGTTCATTGGAGGTAGACAAATTGCTGACTCTATTTTGGTAGCCAATGAAATTGTAGAAGAGCATAGAAGAAGTAAGGATAAAGGGGTGGTCGTGAAACTAGATCTTGAGAAAGCTTACGATTGTGTAGATTGGAGCTTCTTGTTGGATATTCTTAAAAAGAAGGGTTTCAATTCTACTTGGTGTAAATGGATTAGAGGATGTCTCACAAGTGCTAATTTCTCTATCCTCATCAATGGCAAAAGCAAGAGGTAAGTTCAAAGCTACTAGAGGTATTAGACAAGGGGATCCCATTTCTCCCTTTCTTTTCCTCCTTGTTGCGATGATGAGACTTTTGATGAGAAATCAAGCTCAGCTTAGTATTAGAGGTCTAATGGTGGAAATCTTGAGATATCACACCTCCTTTTTGCGGATGACACTCTTCTTTTCTCCCAATATAATTTGGACAAGTGTCTCCAACCTTGCTGATACCATCAAGGCTTATGAGAATGGTTCGGCCTTACGCTTAACAAGCCAAGTCTTCGTATGGGCATCAACCTCTCGGGATGAGGAACTCAAAGAGGTGGCTGAAATTTTAAGCTACACTAGAAGTTCTCTCCCCACCACTTATCTTGGCCTTCCCTTGGGAGGCAACCCCTCTTCCAAGATTTTTTGGGACCCGTTGGTTGAAAAGATTCAAAGAAGAATTTTGAAGTGGAAAAAACTTACTTTCTCTAGAGGTGGTAGGCTCACCCTTGTGCAATCCATTCTCAACAACCTCCCTACCTACTACCTTTCTGTCTTCAAAGCCCCAGTAAATGTTACCAACACTATCGACAAGTTACTTAGAGACTTCTTTTGGCAAGGGGCAGATGGTGCGAGTGGATCCCACCTTGTAAGTTGGGATAAAATTCCTCCTCCTTTAGGCTTTGGGGGCTTGGCCTTCGGAGGTGTTAGAAAAAGGAATGACGCCCTCCTTCTTAAATGGCTGATTCCCTTTTGATTCGAAGCTCCTTTGGCACAGAGTCATATTGGGCATACATGGAAAGGAAGATATGGGCTGGTATTCAACGATTAACCCGAAAAGCATCAATAGGAGTCCTTGGAAGCATATTTTCAAGCTCAATTACCTCTTGAAAGGAAACTGCAATTTTGAGGTTGGTAAGGGTATTTCTGTCCTGTTTTGGGAAGATATTTGGTTGGGAGAGACATCGCTAGCATCTAAATTTCCTTTGCTCTTCAATCTTGCCACCTCGAAGAATCAGGCTGTTTCTAAATTCAGGTGTCGATGGTAATTTCCGGAATGTGGAGTTCGGGAGAAATTTAAAAGATGAAGAAATTGAGGTTGGCGGTTTGAGCGATGTCTTTCTTGTACTCAATTAATATCCGTGATAAGGAGGATGTGAGGGTTTGGACTCATGATTCTACTAATGGATTCTCTTGTAAGTCGCTCTTGATCTTATTTGGAAAAACAGGGGTTTGAAAAGGGAAAATTCCGGTTGTTGTTATGGAAGAGCCCTTATCCGAAGAAGATTAAGGTCTTCCGTGGACTCGCTCTTAATGATGGCCTTAATTCCAACGGGAAAATCCTAGTCTAGGAAGCCTTGGATTGCTCTTCACCGGATTGGTGTGTTCTTTGCAAGCAAGTCAAATCTTCCAACCATCTTCTTCTCAGGTGTTTTTCATCTTCCATATGGAACTCCCTCTTGAATATCTTCAATAGCATTGGGTTTTTCATAGAGACCCTAAAGTCAATATAATCACTCTCTGAAGGCTCGAGACTTAAGGATAAAAAGTAGAGATCTTTGGGTTAATGCGTGAGATCCATTCTTTGGAATATTTGGTTGGAGCGCAATAGGCGCATTTTTGTGGATGTTAGTAAAACTTGGGTAGACATTTGGGATACTAGTGTTCTCAATGCCTCCATTTGGAGTGCAAATTGTAAAGTTTTTTGTAATTATAATCCCTCCACCATTGCCTTAAATTGGAAGGCTTTTTTGTAATACTTGGCCTTTTTGGGCTCTTTCATACATCAATGAAATAGCTTTGTTTATTATCAAAAAAAAAAAAAAAAGCTCTTGGTTTTATTTTTGGGACACTAGTGTTCTTAATGCCTCCATTTAGAGTGCAAATTGAAAAGGTTCTTGTTATAAACCCTCCACCTTAGCCTCTTTTTGGTAGGTTTTTTTTTTTTTTTGGTAATCTTTGGCCTTTTTGGCTTTTTCATTCATCAATGAAATAGCTTGTTTATTATTTAAAAAAAAACTGTTTGGTGGTTGACACCCAAAAAGAAGGATTTACAACCTCCCAAACATAATCCCACAATTTCATTGTATCTCTAAAATTCTTCTATTCCTTTCCAACCATAACCCCCATGCAATCACACAAAAACCGGATAGCCATAAACTTTCCCCATCTCATTAAATGGAGGACTCAAAAATACTTCCTCAAAAGTTTGGCGAAAAGAGTTGCTATGAACCTATGAAACATCAAAGGTTTGAAGAACCTTTGCCAAATGCCAAATAAGCCTCGCAATTTTGCACGTTCACATAATGTGGTTTGGTTTACAGTCTTGATTGCACCACCAGTGTGGTTAAAGAGTGTAAGAAAAATCGCTAAAGAAACTCAAACATGTTAATTCTGCCAAGCGCTAGTGACCACATTAAGAACCAGATTCTTTGGGATCTTTGTATTAATAGGAGGATGATACAAAAAGATGTTTAGCTATCCTCCTAAAGTCGAGGGGATTAGGAAATGCGCAGTGTAGATAGGGTAATAGTAAAAATAAAGGGTAATTACAAAGTTTTCTAGCAACAAAAAAATCCAATAGCATAAATGAAAACACCTCCCAAATGTCTTGAGGATTTCTCTCCTTAGAGAAGAGGTTAAAGGATTTCTTCTGGAAGGGGTGTCCAAAGACGGTGGTTCTAACCTCGTTAGGTGGGAGTATGCTTCCTTGCCTTTGGAGCTTGGTGGTTTGGCATTTGGTAATATCATTAAAAGAAATAAATCCCTTCTCATTAAATGGTTGTGGAGACGTCCTATTGAGGAGGATTCCTTATGGGCTGCTACCATTAAAGCTATCCACAATGTTTCGGAGTCGGGATGGAGATCAACTTCCAACCCTTATTCCTCTTGTCACAGCCCTTGGAAGGCGATATCCAAGCTTGGGAATCACTTGGCTTCAGCTATCACCTACAATATTGGCAATGGTTTGACAGTTAGTTTTTGGCATGATGTGTGGACGACTCTGAATACTCTTCTGGCAGTGGCTTTTCCTTCCTTTTTCGGGCTTTCTACTTCTCCTAATGCCTTGGTTCTTGATCTTTGGGACGCAAATTGTAAGTCTTGGAACGTTATTTTCAAGGAGGAACCTCAAGGACAGTGAAATTGAGGAGTTTGTGTCTCTTATGAGCACAATCAATGACTTGAATCTGGGAACTTCACAGGATACCAGATCTTGGCACGGGGTGGGGGCACCTTTTTCTGTTGTAAGAATGCTTTTAGCTCCTTCTTTCCTGTTGCTACTTCGCTGCCCACTGACATTATTCAAGCAATCTGGAAGGATAGTTAGCCGAAAAAAATTAAGGTTCTCATGTGGACTATTTTTTATGGAGGGCTAAAAACTTATGATAAAATTCAGAGGAGGTTTCCCGCGCTATGGTTCTTAGCACCAAATGGTATATTTTATGTTGTGCAAACACAGAGGATCCTATGCACTTGTTTTGGGGCTCCTCTTTTACTTCCAAGCTTTGGAGACGCCTCTATGAGGTGTTCAACTTTAAGGGCCCGAGTCCTTCGCAGCTAAAAGAAAGAATTTCTCAAAGACAAAAAAGTTTAAAAAAAAAAAAAATTAAAGCAAACCTAAAAAGCTAAAACAAAGAATTCCATTTATAATACATGGAATGAACAAGAAAGCTAAAATTAGAAGGATTAACAACGTTTGCCAAAAACAATTGAGTCCCAAATGTGCCACCAAGGGTTAGCAACATCATTGAAGATCCATAAGTTTCTTTCTAACCCTTCAAAAAAGAGCCTCCATTGCACGATTCCAAAATGTTTTTTTCAATTTTTGTCCATTGAAGCCAAAGAAATCCCATTTCAAGACATCACAAGCAAGTCAAATTGGCAAAAAAAGCTTGCACCAAAACTTTGAAGTAAATTCACAATGCATAAAAAGATGGGAAGAAGATTCAAAGTCTTTATAACAAAGAAAACAAACATTGGGAGAAAGGCAAGAAGAAGGAAACCTTTTTTTTTAAAAAAAAATATCTGCAGTGATTAGTTTTCTCAAAGAAAAAATCCAAAGAAAGAATTGAATTTTGGGTTGCAAACCGGGAAGCCAAATTGAACGAAGAAGATGTAGAAGAGGAGTTGGTAAGGAAACCCAAGAATCATTTACACGACAAAGAACCTGAAGAAAGAGGTATCCAAGAAAGTCTATCTAGTGACGCCTTGTCTTTGCCAGCGACATTTCGCCGATTTCATTGACATTTTGGCGATACCCGCGCCCTTTTGGTGATTTCGGCGATACTCCATGGAAGAACGACTCTCCCCCCCCCGGTGTCGAAACCCTAATATTTCCGACATATCGGCGACAATGTCGCCAACACCGGTGATATTTTAAACCTTGATATACGCACATGAAGTGTTTTCAAGACGAGAGGCACACTCCAAGGCGACAAAAAGGCATCATCTTAGCAAAGCACGACACACATGAATAATTTTTTAAAAATAAAATATATATATATATATAGCATTCATATGTTTTATAACTTTTTAGCTTCCAAACTCAAGTTTTTAGCTTCCAAGCTCAAATATCTACCTAGGATTTCAGTCTTACACTCTTATTTTGCAGTAAAATTTCATAAAATTCCTTATTTACCCATTTTTATGGAAACAATTCCCTAAATTAGCGCCGCCTCATCGCCATGGTTAAGGCGACAAAATGGCACTCCAAGCGCGCGCCTCATTGAAGTGGGGCGCCTCACCTTGTGGCGAGGCGAGGGAGGCTCTATGCACCTCGCCTCTCACCTATGGCAAGCGCCTGTGTGCGCCTCAACATCACCGCGCATGTGAATATACATATATATATAAAAAAAAATAGTGTATCCCTGACACGTCCATATCCTACTTTTTTGGAGATCACCGTGTCTATGTCGTATTTGTGTGCTTATTAGTCAAACATGATCTCAAGAACTCCCAACCACCTAGAACACTCTTCTATGCTCAAGCCATAAATTCCACATAACTGCAAAAAAAAAAAAGTATTCTGGTCCTTTATCATCAAAAGACAATGTTCCATGACCTCTGGTCTGCCATCATTAGACGACATGCTATTAGACACTCAGGTCATACCCAAAGTGCTAAAGAACTTGACCAAATCTGTCATGCATGTGAACAAGAACACATAGAATGTCTACAAGATCTACTTTAGATGTCTCTATGATGCATTTCCTCAAGATCTACTCTGGAAACAGCACACAGTAATATAAACATAGCCAAATGGAAGGCAAGTTAATGCTCTTAAACCAATACACACACATGCACACATTTGTAGCATCAACATCTATAATCTAAGCAGAAATCAACCAAAACCATTCCAATCCAATAGAGTTCCAACTGTTAAAGTAATCATCCAAAATAAAGGCTTGTTGTTTTCTAATTATATGCACACCTTAACTTCAAATGCAGATATCGTATTGCGTATCATCGTAGCAACTTCATCAAGAGAATGATTTGAGTACTTCCCCTCACCAGCTTTGTCCTCACTTTTGCTTGCTGAGGTGTTAGAATTTGATTCAGTAGAAACTTGAGAAGACTGAAATGAAAATTCAGAAGCAAGATAAAGGTCATTCATGTATCACAGTTTTTACAAGCATTAAAATAGAGAGCAAACTTTACCGATAACTAGAGGTCATTCATGAATCCATCAATTAAAAAAAATTACAAGCTGGAGAACAATGTTGATAAATTCCAGTTGCATTTCTGTTTAACCCATAGATAAGTTCCGATAAATGTTTTTAAAACAAGCACATATGGATGACAGCATGCCCTAATCACTAAATGGTCTGACCTTTGAAAAAAATAAATCAATAAAATACCTTGGCAAATTTCCCACTGAAAACAGAAAGAGCAGTTTTCCAAAATACTGGTATGTGGTGGATAAGGACAGCAGTCAATCTTCGAATATATCCGGCTCTAAGAGCATCAACTTCTTCACTAGTTAATTCCACTTGTTCGGAATCCACTGGGAGATGGGCATCCAGAGCTGAAGAATAATCAACATCTGACTGACAATAAAAATAAATCAAAATTAAGATCATAGAATAATGTTTAATTTGCTCATACCATTATAAGATGGAAAGATTTCACCCACAGATTGATTAAGATCTTGTTGAATCTGCCTCCATCTGATATCCGCAAGAGCTCTTTCACGTATCTCATTATGCAATGATTCCATTCTTGACTCGTGATCTAAGGTGCACTTTTCAAGCAGACCTCGTATTCTGTGATTCTATAGAAGAAAAGAAAAAATAACTCAGTGAGATGACCATTCTTTTCTCATTTCTCCAGGTTGACTTCCAAATAATCCCTTGACACCCCATGATTAAAATAAAAGAGGAAAAAATACACATGATGATAAGATTTTATTTCAACCAACATGGGTTGGCCTAGTGGGCAAGGGGTTGCTTTCCAACCTTGATGTCATGGGTTCAAACCATGTTGGCTAACTACCTAGGATTAATCCGACGCCAAGTGTTGTAGGGTCATAAGGTTGTCACGTGAGATTAATCGTAGTGCGCGTAAGTTGGCCCGGACACTCACGGTATAAAAAAAATGATAGGATTTTATTTCGCTTCCAATTTAAAAAGACAACTATTAAGATATTAATGACAATTTTAACATGTTTCCGATGTATCCGTATCCTAATTTTTGGAAAATGGCGTATCGCCATATCCGTGCTTTCTAGCAAGATACTAAAGACAATTTTTAAAAAAAATGAAATGTGGTCACAAATACATACAACAAACACAATTAATCATTACTTACTTTGCATAAAAAAAATCCAATCTAAAAGTGCAACATGCACTGTGGATGATATGTTCAGAAAATTCAAATGCCATGAAATAGTGAACTGCTAACCTGGATGTTTAAATAATGCCATACAGGATCTGACTCGGGCTCCAGCTCCAGTAACAGTCTCACAGTGTTTTCAAGCTATATGAAATAGAAGAAAAATTATCCATCATCATAGTAATAAGATCCAAGACTTTATAAATTAACAAGATCACGAGATATCAATTAATAACACTTTAGAATATACTAACATCATAATGGACAAACCACAGCTTATTATATGACTCATAAAAGGAATTTGGATGGAATGACAATATTTTGTTTTATTTAGAACACTGTTTAGAAAGATATCCAATATTTTTTGTTTTCATCAACTTTATTTCTATATTTATTTAAAATTAGAAACACCTTTAAATCAAGTTATATTATACCTAAATAAAATTAAAGACTATCTATGAGTAGTTAATTATTAAAAAACATGAAGAAAAAAAACATGAAAATAATAAAATACTGTTTTCTATTTTATGCTATTTATTGTTCTGAAAACTGTCTTTAAGAAATATGCTGCCAAATAGGTTTTCTACATATACCACTGTTATTTTTTAAAAACAGAAAAGTTGTTTTTAAACATGATTCCAAACAACGCCTTAATAATTAAAAATAGAAAAACTAAAAATCAAATGGGATTTAATCCCTCCCCCTTTGAGTTGTGGTGGATTGGCCTTCGGTGGGTTGAGAAAAAGAAATGATGCCCTTCTTCTCAAGTGGTTGTGGAGATTCCCTTTAGAGTCACATCTTCTTTGGCACAAGGTAATCACTGGAATTCATGGTTTAGATGTTTTGGGGTGGTGCTCCAAAATCAAGGCTAATAGCATCAATAGAAGCCCTTGGAAGCATATTTTTAAACTCAAGAAGCACATGGAGAATAATACCGTTTTCGTAGCTGGTAAAGGAGCCAATATTCTGTTTTGGGAGCACATATGGGTTGGGTGAGGCTGCTTTGGCTGTTAAATTCCCCAATTTGTTCAATCTTGCTAAGAATAAGCTACATCCTATCAAGTATTTCTGGAAAGTGGAGGTGAATTCTTGGGTGATTGATTTTAGGAGGAACCTTAATGATGTGGAGGTGGAGGAGTGGATTAATTTGATGACCTTGTCAAAGCCGGTTTGCATTAATGAAAGGGAGGATAATAGAGTTTGGATTCCGGACAAAATAATGGCTTCTCTTGCAAGCAGCTCTTTCTTTGCTCTGGAATATGAACGGTTATAGAGCGGAAGACTACAATATGTTAGTTTGGGGTGGCAAGTATCCTAAGAAAATCAAAGTGTTCTTGTGGTTAGTCTTTAAAGATGGTATTAATTCCAATCTCAAGATTCAGTCAAGGAAGCCGTGGATTACTCTTCAACCCAATTGGTGTTGTTTGTGCAAGAACGATTCGGAGTCAACGGAGCATCTCCTCTTTGATTGCAGCTTCTCGAAAGCTCTTTGGGACTCTCTCTTAGCTACGCTTAATATGGAATGGGTCTTCAATAAAGATCCTAAGCTTAACTTGATTACTCTTTTGGGAGACTCCTTACTTAAAGGGAAAAAAAGGATACTTTGGGACAATGCGGTGAGATCAATAGCTTGCAATATTTGGTTTGAACGCAATAGACGAATCTTTTTGGATAAAGAAAAGCTTTGGAAGTAAATTTGGGAGCTTAGTATTCTTAATGCCTCCAATTGGAGTGCTAGTTGTAAAACTTTTTGTAACTATGTCCCCTCTATCATTGCCTCTAATTGGAAGGCCTTTTTGTAATTTGTTTTTGCTCTTGCCTTTTGGCTCTTTCATACATCAATGAAATAGCATTGTTTATTATCAAAAAAAAAAACAAATTGTTATCAAACACCTAATTATCTAGAACATCCCTTCACTTCCTGTGGAATGTGGTTGAAATGGGGCTGGAAATCCAAAGAAAATAAATGAGGCACTCTTGGCTAAATGGCTATTGGAGATTTTGTTTGAAATCAAAAGAGTAATGGAAGAAAATTGTGGTGAGCATACATGGGATTGAAAAGAGCCAACGGTTCTCTAAAGAAAGAAAGTCTAATAGCTAACTTGTCCCTTGGAAAATTATCATAAAAAATGACTATTGATGGAATCATCACCAACAGTTAAAAAAATTTGAATAAAGCACCTCAAAAGGCCATTTCATTGATAAAATAAAAGAAAGTACATAAAACATAAGAAAATAAAAAGTTAAAGTGGCACTAGACTATCCAAAAAGCCACAAAACAAAGGTATACCGTATACCCCAACCCAAAACCCGCACCGCCACCTAATTACAAGTATGCGGGCCATCTATAAATAATTTGTCCAAGTGGGAAATTACAAAAGTCTTTGGAAGTTGACACCCAAAAGGAAGCATTTACATTTGCCAACTCCCAAACATAATCCCAAGACCTCCTTTCATCCCTAAAAATTCTTCTATTTCTTTCTAGCCAAATACCCCATACAATTGCACTACACCCCGCCCTCCATAACATATTCCCTTTATCATTAAAAGGGGGGGAAATGAGCAATTCTTCTAGAATTAAGCGATAGACTCATTGTTCACCCATGATATTCCAAACGTTTGGAAAAAACTTTGCCAAATTAGCCTCGAAAACTTGCACTTCCACATGATGTGATTTAGGTCTTCCGAATCACAATTGCATAGACAACACCAATTGGGGTTTAAGATGAAAGGAGAAGATCGCTGAAGAAACTCAAAAGTATTTATCTTGCCCAAGGCCACTGACCAAATAAAAAATTTGACTTTCTTCGGGATCTTAAACCTCCAGAGTTTAGAAAAGAAAAGAGGTGAAGCACAAAAGTGTGAAGGATTACTAAATTCAAAAAAGGATTTACTCGAGAACACGTTGGAAGAATTTAAGGACCATAGTCTACTATCACTTACACCCTCATGCACCAAAACACCCTCAAGGTTTGTAATGATGGAAGTTAGTTCATTCATTTCCCTTTCCCGGATCGATCTTCGAAAATGTAAATCAATATTCACACTCACCCCCTCTCTCAAAATAAAAGCTGAAATTGGATAATTTTTTTGCAAGGGTTAAGGAGTATAACAAAGGGTAAAGGTCTTGAAGAGAGCTATCTCCCAACCAAGCATCTTCCCAGAAGCGAATCCGGTTTCCATCCCCAACTTTCCATTTTACACAGTTAAAAAACAGGGGGTAACCTTTGGATATCTCCTTCCATGGATTCCTAGCAGTGCCCCTAATCACTATATTTGTGTCCCAACCATTTGAATGGATCCCATATTTACTCTCAATCACCTTATGCCATAGGCTATTAGGTTCGATTGGGAATCTCCAAAGCCATTTTACAAGTAAAGCCATATTTTTTCTGTCCAGATTTCCGATACCAAGCCCCCCCTCATTCATTGGGCGAGAAACTGTCTTCCAATTCACGAGGTGTGCACCTTTCCCCTCACCTGACCCCTCCCAGAGAAAGTTCCTCATAATCCTCTCCAAATCCTCTCTAATACTACTTGCAGGCATCTTAAAAATAGACAGATAGTATGTTGGGATACCGGACAAAACTGATTGGATAAGTGTGAGCCTCCCACCCTTGGAAAAATACCCCTTTTTCCAAGATGCCAATCTTTTAGACACTTTTTCAATCACAGGTTCCCACACTCGTTTCTTCTTCGGATTATCCCCCCGAGGCATCCCAAGGCTCTTTGCAATGGGCATAATACTATGTTCTGGAAAACACGAGTAGGAATACAACCACGTGGCGAGGCTCCCAAGGCTCTTTGCAATATCAAGGGACAACAAAGTTTCAGTACAAGAGGTGTGGGAGGATGAAACACTGTTTTTAGAAGAAATATATAAATGAAGAGGATATAGGAGACTTTAGTAGCTTTCTGAGCTTCTAAACAGAATACATCCAGAAGAGGGAAGGGAAAAAAGGCGGGGTCATCTGGCAACTTCAACCAAACCATTACAAAAAGGTCTTCCAATTACAAAAAAAAATTACATCCGAAAAGAGGCATTAAGAACATAAAGTTCCCAAATCTCTTCCCGAGACTATAGCGTATAAACAAAAAATTTCCTATTCTGCTCGAGCAAAATGTTCCAACAGATTGCTCTCACCGCGTTGTCCCAAATAGTCTTACTCTTATCAAAAAGAGTAGGCCACAGTAAAATAAATTTAACACCAAATAAATGACACCTGAGTAATAAACTTGCTGCTTAGAAGGAAGAAGTATAAAGCATGTGAAGTTCTTCATATGGACTCTATGGTACGAAGGGCTAAACACGGATGAGAGAAAAAAAAAGGAGTCCATTATTTTATTTTATTTTTTGATAGAAAGATGAACTTTCATTGATCAAATAAGAATAAAAACAAAATACAAGAGGATGAGAAATCCTCCAATGAAACAAAAGTAAAAAAATTACATAAAAGAATTCCATTTATAGAACATGGAATGTGTAGGAAAATCAAAATCTATACTATTTACAAATTTGGCCCAACTAAAAGTTCTTGAAGTAAAAGAATCCCATAAAAGATGCCAAGATTTGGATTCTCCAGAAAAAATCCGAGCATTGCGTTCCAACCAAACAGTCCATAAAAGAGCAGCCACCGCACATTTAAGAAAAATTATCCTCCTTTTTGCAATCCTTGAACCAAAAAAGTCCATAATCAAAAGATCCCGAGAAAAAAGGAGTACATTATTAGACCATCTTGGTGTGCAAACGAGCAGCAGAGGAAGATGTGGGGCATGTTCATTCACTGCTTATTTGGAATAAAATGTTGAAAAACTTTGTTGCAACATTTTAAGATAGCATGGGCATGGGAGAAACAGCAAAATAAAATATTCTTCAGTTGATATGTGATCACAGGTTCACATGGTATATGAAAACCACATGGCAATGATACGATCTCCTCCATTGTTTTTTTTTAAAAAAGAACACCTCAAAAAGCCATTTCATTGATATAATGAAAGAAAACAAAGAAAAATAAAACATTACATTAAAGTGGAAAATGCAAACCAAAAGCCCAAAAGCCACATAAGTTCGGTATACACACACACACACACACACACACACACACCTAATTACATCGGACATCATTTATATTAACCTAAAGTTATTTTCAAAAACTTTTGACCCAAAACACGATCTCCTCCATTGTAAGCCAACATGATACACACACACCACACATATATATATATATTTTTTTTTTTTTTTTTTTATAGAAAGATGAACTTTCATTAATCAGGAAAATTAAAGTACAATAAGAGAGGATGAGAAATCCTCAAAAGCAAAAAGTTTTTTTTTTTATAAGAACACCTCAAAAGGCCATTTCATTGATATAATGAAAGAAAAAAGTAGAAATAAAGCAATGGCAAAAACAATCCAAAAGCCACAAAGAAGGTATACCGTATACCCAAGACCCCAACAAGCCCGCACCGCCACATAATTACAAGTATGCAGGTCAACTATTAATAATTAACCCTAAATTGTAATTACAAAAGACTTTAGTAGTTGAAACCTAAAAAGATGCATTTACATGCGCCAACTCCCAAACATAATCCCAAAATCTCATCTCCTCCCTAAATATCCTCCTATTCCTTTCCAACCATATACCCCAAACAATTGCACACACACCCGCTACCCAAAGGCTCCCCCATTTCGTTGAACGGTGGGGATAAGATCAACTCCTCCAAGGTTTGGCGAAAAGTTTCATTTTCCACTCATGTTATCCCAAACGTTTGGAAAAAACTTGGCCAAATAAGCCTCGAAAATTTGCACTTCCACATGATGTGATTAAGACAATCAAGATTGCATAAACAACACCATTGAAGATTAAGGGTGTAGAAAAAAGATCGCTGAAGAAACTCAAAAGTGTTAATTTTACCTAGTGCCACCGACCAGATAAAGAACCTGACTTTTTTTGGGATCTTCAACCTCCACAATTTGGAGAAGAAGGGGGAGGAGGATCTCAAGGAGGGGGATGGCCTCAACTCAAAAAAGGATTTGCAAGAGAAATTGTTGGAGGGGTGTGCTGATGACACGCCAGGACATGCAACAGACAATGGTGTTGGATTGGTGAAAATATAGAGCCCGCCAGATTCACACCCCCTACCAATAATCTTCTTCGTTAAAATATCCTGAAACAAGCAATAGCCATGATAAAATGAGAGAGAAGCAATTTAGATCACGAGTAAGTTTACTCACAGAAATTAAATTAAATGAAAATTGAGGTAAATTAAGAACGGATGTCAAAGGAAGGGAGGAAGAAAGTTTTACGATGCCAGACCCAAGTGCAGTGGATGTTGATCCATCTGCTATGGTTATGGTGGTGGGGGAAGTAGATGGTTGAAGGGTAGAAAATAAATGAGGGTTACCTGTCATGTCATCTATAGCACCAGAATCTATGACCCATTTGGAAGACGAGGAAATAAGACTATGATGATTGGTACCTGACTCGGCGATAGCTAATAGCACTGATAGGAGTAGATGAGAGCTTTGAAGATTCTTGGTAGAATTGGAATTTAGCAAAGTCGTCAGAAAAAGACAGATTTGTCTGAAGTTTCATGAGTAGAGGCAACATGAGCAGACTGAGACTTCTTCCCTTTGTTCATCAACTTCCTACAATCACGCTTCAAGTGACCTGGTTTACGACAATAATGACACACAATATCACCATAATCGCGTCTCAAAGCACTAAAATCTCTTCGTTGACCATCAAACTCCACTACAGAAGTGTTTGATCCAAATCCCCTGTTATTATTATGATCATTACCACGCCCTATCAAGGCATTAAATGATTGGCTCGGTGAAGGTGTTATGGATCTTTCGTACGGAGTACTCTACTAAATGCCTCTTGTAGACTAGTGATCTCAGAACCCGAAAGAACCTGAGGTTGAGTTGTCTCAAATTCAGAAGGAAGACCAGCCAGAAAACTCATCACAACCATCTGTTCTCGTTGTGCTTGTTGAACTTTGATGTCCGTACTAAATGGTAACAACATATTAAGTTCAGCATAAATTTTCTCGATGAATTCCCTGAAGTAACTCGTAAGCGACCTATCTCCCTTCTCTGCACGATGAAATGCCTTGCAAACATCAAAAGTGTGGTTGATCTGTCCTTTTCCTAAGTACAAAAATTCCAAGTACTAGAACAATTCTCTCATCGAGTCACAATGATTAACCAAATTCACCACATCATTCTCAATGGAATTCTTGACTAGTAAGAACAAACGAGCATCATCACGCAACCAAGTCTTCAAAGTGGCATCCTTAGGTGGATCATCAGTCGTATGCCCGTCCATATCAACACTCCAAAGATAAAGCTAAATCATTTTACTCCGATCATAATAATTTGAACCATTTAACTTCTGTTCGTGATTTTAGACGCCATGGGAACAAGCTGAGACATGACGACTAGTTTGTCGTCGGCCATAATACCAAGTAGATGACGGATGATGTAAAGAACACAAAATCAGATAGTAGCGGAAGCCTAAACGACCAAAAAAATAACACAAACCAGAGCTGGACAAAAGCAAAAAGCCCGAAAAACCAACTTGCTGAGCCAAAAACAGCGTAACCGAATTGTTTGTTCACAAACCATACCTGCAAACGTGACGGGAAACACAAATCGAAGAAAAACGCGATGATTGGAGACGAAACAGACAAGTCACGAGCCTCCACGCGCCGGCGTAGGAGGCAGAACCTGAAACAGAACAGCGGCATGTGTGGCCCATGCGCTGGTCATAAGGCGACCAGAGTTTGACAGAGAGGTGCGCCGGTGAATGGGTGTTCTGTTTTGGTGGGTGATGACAAAAAATCACTCAGAGGTTATTCTCCAAGATCCAAAACCCTAGTCTTCACCTAGGTATAACGGACAAACAAAACCCTAACGGCAACCAATGTCCATGACAGAACCCAACGCTCTGATACCATGTAAAGTCAGAGAATATGAGAAAATAATTTGGGAAATTTCATTGGGTAGCAGAATACTTAGCAATATTTAAAAATATAGCATTTTTAAAAAGTATTTGCAAATATAGCAGATTTTTAAAAACTCCCATTCATGTGATCAGTGATAACTTATAAAATAATCAGCGATTACTATTAGGTAATCAATGATTCCTCCACAAAATATCAGGATATCAATAAATCAGTGATTACTTATCACTGATTACTAGTGGCAATTTTGTAATTTTTAGGCGCGAATTTAATTTTTCTACTATTTTTGCAAATAAGTTTTTTTACTGCTATTTTTACAAATATTGGACCTATTTTTGCTATTTTCGCAAGAGCCCCAAATAATTTCTTGATTACAATTCACTGATCACATACACATATATATACATTAGAGTCTTAACATAATGGGCTATTAGTAACGGGCCTCTAATTACTAGACTAAACTATACAATATAATATCCAACAATATCTAATCTATAACATATATGAAATAGAACTATACTACAGGGAATATATAAATGGAAATCTGAAACATATTACCATTAAATAATTTTATTTTTGGGTTTTAAGGTTTTTACCATTAGATGTAACAGGCAGCTAAACTAGATTTGTAAAAAACACAGCCTCTCTCTCATTTTATTTTATTTTTCGAAAGGATGGCTCATAAGCCCATTTCATTGATATAATGAAAGAGAAGCAAAATCAACAAAAAAAAAATACAAGAGAAGCCACAATGTAGGCAAGAAAAGTAACCGTATACCCCACCACAAGCCATACCTAATTACAAGTATGCGGCCCAATTGTTTCTAATCAACTCTCTCATTTATGAGCAAGAAATCTTGCTCTTAGGATAGAACTAGTGTAAAGATAAAGCCAATGACATTCATTAGGCATCAGGATGATTTCCTATAACTACTTGTTATGAGGGGGATCAAGTGAAAATATAAAAAATACAAAAAAAGAGAGCTCACATTTGTCAAGTCTATTAGTGGATCTTCCATTGACTTGTAGAGAGTGCCTTTGAATTCATGCATCACTTTTTCAACCTCTTCTAAAACCTTTTTCAGAATTCCTACCTGAAAGTAACTCATGGCAAAAAGAAACACTTGTTTGTCAATTTGATAAGTTACCAAAATCCAAATACGTAATCATCACTTGTTACACATAAGAGCTTAAGAATGATATTTTCCTTGGTTATACATCTGATCTAAGAAAATGATACATAGAAACAATGAACCATGCAAATGTAATCATACAAAATAATTAAGATGCATAACTAAAAGGTGAGACCGTCAGATATTCCAATACTCAAATAGATGTGGAAATATAGGCACTGCCCTGATTAAAATCCATGAGTTGCATAATTAATTCAACAACGTAATGAATGTATGCTAGGATTTTATTTGCCAGAACTATAACAAGATGGCAGTCTGGCAAGAAAAGTTGGTACAGAGTGAAAGAAATTTTATTAAACAACAAAGAACATTATATTAGGTAGAGAAAACTCTTCTTTATAGGATACGAAGTTACTGATATTTTATTTCGGGAAAAGTATGCGTGAAAAATTCATTTCATTAAGGTAATGAAAGATAAACAGAAAAGTCACTAAAACCACCACTTAAGTACAAGTATGCGAGCTAGCACCCAGAGGTGGCACCTAATTATTTAAAAAAAAGGCCCAAATGTTAAGAATTAAAAAAATGCTCTTAAAAAATTAAAAGAAAGCTCTCAAACACGCGTCCCTAGACAACCTTTCTATCTACCCTGTTAAGCCCCTCCGGTGTCTTTTACATTAGCGGTGGCTAGCCTCCACCTCTCCTCCGTCTTCTACGGTGCAGATTTTCCCTTTCTCCATGATATCAAACTATCGTACCACCCTACTTTACTTCCATTCTTTTTTCCTAAGCCCTTCCATGGAAGACTCACAAGTATCAGCTCCAAATATAAGTTCAGTTCTACTTCTTTCATGGCCTTTACATAGAAAGTAGATGTAGAATAGAAAATAATTTTTTTCCTAGGCCCCGATAAGATTCAGAAGAAAGGAAAAGCTCTTTTGAGAGAGAAGAACCATCCAGATGGTGGTGTGGATTAGAGATGCCCTGGAAATGATGATTGATAGAACCAAGAACCAAAAATTCTTCTTGAAGCGTGAGTGTGACAATGGGGCATGCTAGGTCAAAAAGGTCACTAACAGAAGGGGCTCCTTTGCTGATATCTCCAAGGTGCTGAAGAATGGTGAAAAATCCAATATGTTTGTTCCTTCCAGAGTCAATATGATGGTTGGAGGACTTTCATTAAGCTAATGGAAAGGAAGTTTGAAGGTGAAAAAGAGATAGAGAAGAAACCCAAAAGGTAAGCTTTTGTTAGACAAACAAATACTTTTGCTGAGGTGGTGACAAAAAAAAAGTTAGTGGACAATGAGGAATGAGTGGAGATCCTAGAAAAGAAAGGTAAGGAAAGTCAGGAGTTTTGAGGAGGAGGTTATTTCACCTTTAAACCTCCTAGATACCATAGTGGTTACAAGAAGATGCTTCCATGATAATTGGGGTTTAATTCTCAAGAAGATCAAAAAGTGCGACACCTATGAAATAAACCCCTTTCATCCCGATAAGGCCATTTTAAAATGCCCTGATGAGCATATTTCCCTGAATCTGGGTCAAAATCAGGATTAGTGTACTTTTGAAGGAATTACTTTCAAGTTTGAGTTTTGGGAGAACATTAAACACAATAGGATGGATTTATTGTCATCTTATGGTGGTTGGAGGATCAAGGTACGCAACATTCCCCTCATTTATTGGGGAGGAAAAGTCTTTAAAGCCATTGGTGACATGTGTAGAGGATACATAAAATGTTCTAAACACACTCCCAATAGAATTGGCTGCTTTAAAGCTTTGATTATGGTCAAGGAGAATCTTTGTGGCTTCATACCGACTGCATTAAGGTTAAAAAAACCCATGGAAGAAGGTTTTTCAGCTACTGTTGTTGGCCTCTCATGACTGGAAATTTTAAGAGAGGAGGTTTCCAGCGAAACATGGGTCTTCTCCTCGCCAGAAGGAGGCTGTGCACAGTGGTGCAGGAACTAGTGTTGGTCTTTACCCAATGGATACTTTGAGAGATGAATGGAAGTCTGGGGGCCTAAAAATGGTTGATCTTGTGACCTGTCTTCTCATCAAGTATCAACTATTCCTAATCAATATCAAACATCCCTGACAGCTCAGGCGGCTCCAATGTTTAGTGTTCTTGTACGAAATGCATTGACAGACTGTTCTTGGAAAAGGAAAGCACTTTTAAGAGGATGAGCACTAGTCATGAAAGGGACATGGTAACTTTTAGTTTTTAGAAAGGCAGTTTGAAGGGTCTGGCAAAGACAATGTTTATTATTTAAATGAATCTGAAGAGGAGTTGATGAAAAGGCCTATCACCTTACCCATAGTGGGCCAAGTCTGGAGGAAAGTGGATAAGAGTCATCTCTACTAGCCTGTTAATAGGTTTGAAAAAACTTAAATAAAAAAAAAACTACTTTTTTGTGAGAGAGCCCCTCCCCTATCTATTTTAAAGCAGGGGACATCAACCATACTACAGGGATGCACATAGCTATTAAAACAGAGTCTAATCCAGATTTTTACAACTCAATCCCGTGTTGTGTCTGCAAATGAGGATTTCAACATAGCCAAATTGGATCTTAATCCAAGTACTAAGGTACCTGAGTGAGACTTTGTTACACAGGAAGGAGGCTCAATGGAAGACAAATTTGAGGGGATGGAGGATCGTTTGATGGAGTTCTTGCCTAATTTGGATTTTCCAATTGCTACCAGCCGGAATGAGAAGCTTTCTGAGCTATGTCCTAGCTTGGAGTTGACTTGTGTTCCAAACTCTGAAGATGCTCTACATAGTTACCTAGCCCAGGATGTCATTTGTGTAGCTGAAGATGTGTTGGGGTTGGAAGAGGGAACTTTTATTATCTTCAAAGATTGTTGGGGTGAAAAAAGAATGGAGTTAGAAGTTTGGCTCAAGATCACTGAAGTTGCTATTGTCCCTTTAAAGGAGAAAAAACCTAAGGTTACCATGGATACTCAGATCTTGGCTTATGAGGCTGATGACTCACTTGAGGAGAGAGGTGATGGCTATGGGAAGGTGTTGGTATTTTATTGCCTTTGTGGATAAACGGGGGAGAAAAGGCAGAAGCTTGCAGATTGGTTGAGATCCACAGGCTCCACAATTGCCCCAATTAAAAAGAGGCATTCTAAAAGCTTGTACAAGACAGCCTCTAAAGATAGTAAAGGAAAAAGAGAAACTGAAAGGCTTAAAAGCTCAATTAATTAAGAGCGATGTGATCCAATGTTAGCAAAATGTCTACCCAAAAGGGAACAACAAGTTGTTGATGAAGATTCTTAATTGGAATGTTAGAGGCCTAGGGGCTAGGTCCAAAAGAAGCCTCACTACGGATGTCATTCGTAGCCAAGATCCTGATTTTGTGATCCTCCAAGAAACAAAGGTTGACAAAACTGATGGAAGTTCGATTGAGTCAATTTGGAACATGGGTTGGGTAGAGTTAGATGTCGCGGGCTCTAGAGGGTGCAACCTTCTTATGTGAACAGACCCTAGCTTTTCCATTACTGAAGCTCATGAAGGGGTGCAATCTCTCACCCTCAAAGTCACTCTTCATGAAGTTCCAGTTTCTTATCCCAAAAAAAATTGATAATTCCCCCTTTTGGTTAACTGGGGTCTACTGCCCTAATCACAAGAGAGACAGAGAAGCTTTTTGGCTTGAGTTGCCAGCACTTGGGGGCCTTTGTTTAGGAGAATGGATGCTTGTGTTTGACTTTAATGTTACTATATGGTTATTTGAGAAGTCTTCTAGAGGTCATGTCACTAGAACTAGAAGCATGCGTGACTTTAATAAGATTATTGAAGAGCTTAACCTTGAAGACCTCCCTTTAAGAAATGGTAAATTTACTTGGTCTAACTTTAGAAGGAGCAATGTGCACACTCGTATTGAAAGAGTGCTTGTCACCAATGAGTGGTCTAGGCATTCCGTAGAAACTAGACTTGAAAGGCTCAAGAGAGTACCTCGGATCACTATCTTCTTGTCCTCCAAGTCCAAACCGAGAACTTCACTTGGGGTCCCTCCCCTTTTAGGTTTGAAAATATGTGGCTTGATCATAAGCTTTTCAAAAGCCATTTGGAAAAGTGGTGGCCTTCTTTTCACAATAACCATCACCTTGTTGAAAGGTAAACTTAGGGAATGGAATAAGGAAGTCGTAATATCTTCTCCCAAAAACTAAACTTACAAAAGTCCATTGATGCTCTTGATGCCCTTGATGAGGCCAGTTCCATGACTGAATCTCAAAGGGATGAAAGATTTAATTTGAGAAGCCTTCTTTTAGACTTGGTTATGAAAGAAACTACCTACGGGCAGCAAGAAAAATGTCACGATATACAATAAATCATATGGGATAAGGAAAGTCCCGCAGATAACCAAAATATTAAAAATGAACTACAATACAGCAAATGCTATACAAAAACCTTTTTTCAAAAGAAAGGTTCACAAGCCCATAACTGGCTATACAAAAAACAAATGGCAGAGACCCAAAAGACAGTTTAAATAAAGTTGTTATCAAAATGGTTTACTTTTACTTTGAGCATGAACCCATTGTTGTATTGTAGATAGGTATATATAATTGTCAATTATGATATTACGTGGACTTGAGCATGAAGAGAGGGATGAACTTATAAACAGGGTATTGAAGGGGATGGAGACTTAAGGTTGACAACTTCGTGAAAACACATTTGAAACACCTCGGTTAACAGTTTAAACAAAGTAAGAGTGGCTTCAGCCCAAAAATTCCATAAATGCTCAAACATACAAAGAAAAAGACATGCAGCTAAAATATCAGAGAATAAGAAAGTTCAGTTTTACATGTGATGGCAGAGCAATGGACTT
The DNA here is from genome assembly GCA_028015215.1 of Gynostemma pentaphyllum. NCBI lineage: Eukaryota > Viridiplantae > Streptophyta > Magnoliopsida > Cucurbitales > Cucurbitaceae > Gynostemma > Gynostemma pentaphyllum. The sequence continues at coordinate 47,568,165 of CM051353.1, read as the reverse complement.
TGCTTTCTTGTATTCCCTGACTGCCAAGTCGAATTCACCCTTACTAATGCTTCCACGAATGGTACTTGGCAAGTTGAAAAGTGTTCGGAACCTTTGTAGCATTCCTTGAACAGACCTGATTTTTTCAGCTTGTGCCTGAAAAAAATGAAACTTTACACCCCATTTCCAGTCAACGATTCAAAATTTGAAGTCTCTTATTAAATTTCAAAACCACACTAACCTGTCTCTCAAATAGAGGCTGAAAAGCACGATTTGCTTGTAAACTTACTCCTTGAATACAATGAAACAAATGCGAAGTTCCTGAACCTTCAGGGTCTTCTTCAATTCGTCTCAATTTGGACTCAATATCTGAAAACAAAAGGTACTTCCATCATAATCAATAGGAAATGCATATTCCTGGCAAAAGATGCAATTCCAAACTGCTGAAAATCAGAAGCAGAAAAAACACAATGAAAAAAAGTAAATCAACTCAATTTATCATATCTCATTAGACAACAGTCATATTTAGTTTAAAAATGAAATCTAACAGGTGAAGGTTGCGTACCATCAATAGTGGTCTTGCATGATACAAAACAGTCAAAATTGTCTTTAACTAATTGCTTTCTTTGTTGAGTCCGTCCTTTTAGGTCAGTTTTTAAAGCGAGTGCACCACTCTCTAAGTCTGCTGCACTTGAGTCTTGGTGTATTCGAGAAAGGAAAAGCTTTGAATCAAATCTTTCAGAAAAATACAGCAACTTTTCTGCAAATAGGCACATAAAGATAGATGTTAGCACCAATGACAGTAAGTGATATGCGGAAATACCTAACTCATGCAACCAAGTATATCAAGTACAAACACCCAACCACATCTTATGTATTTCCATTTATGTCAATACTTTTGATTTTTCACTTGAATAGCCAATTTTTTGTTCAATAATTAATTGAACTCAAAGCAAAAAAATTATTGAACTAAGAAATGAATTATCAAAATTAAATTAATAAAAAATTCTAATCAAAAAAAATATTAAATTAATAATTAACTTATAATAAAATGAGAGTTTTAGTCCCAGAAACTCATTTAGATGACAATTATTCAACCCAAAATAAAAGTTAAAATAGAAAATAATGAAAGCCAACGATTCAATAACTTATTGAACTATTTTTTTGATAAGAACACCTCACAAGGCCATTTCATTAAAATAATGAAAGAGAAAAGTAAAAACAATACAATAAAAAGTGGCAACAACAAACCAAAAGCCACGAAAAGCATGGTATACCATATACCCCACTACCTAAAAACCCCACACTGCCACCTAATTACAAGTATGCGGGCCAACTATTTATAATTAAGCCTAAAGGATAATTACAAAATAATTTTGAAGTTGACACCCAAAAGGATGCATTTACATGTGCCAACTCCCAAACATAGTCCCATGATCTTGATTCCCCCCTAAAGATTCTTCTATTCCTTTCCAACCAAATTCCCCACGTTATAGCACAAAAACCCGCTATCCAAATGCATTTTCCCTTGTCTTTGAAATGGGGGAATAAAAGTGCTCTCCAATGTTTGGCGAAAAGATGCGTTATCCACCCAAGATAGCCCTTAAGTATAGAAAAAAATTTGCCAAATTTGCCTCGAAAAATTGCACTTCCACATGATGTGATTAAGATCCTCTGAATCTTGATTACATAAACTACACCAATGAGGATTGAGGGTATAGGAGGAAGATCGCTGAAAAAACTCAAAAGTCTTAATTTTGCCCAGTGCCACCGACCAGATAAAAAACCTGACTTTCTTCGGGATCATCACGTTCCATAGCTTTGAAAAGAATAGGGCGGAAGGACTCAAAGAAGGTGTTTGACTAAACTCAAAAAAGGATTAAAAAGGTTAGAAGAGTTTAAGGACCACAACCTAGTATCACCTAAGCCCTCTCTCACTACAACACCCTCAAGATTAAAGATGATAGAAGATAATTCCGTCATTTCCCTATGCCGGATTAATCTTCGAAAATGGAAATCAATATTCACTCTTAATCCCTCAAATTGAATAAAGGACGAAATTGGTGCATTTTTGGCTAGGGTTAGGGAATACAACAAAGGGTAAAGATCTTGAAAGGCAACTTCCCCAAGCCAAGCATCCTCCCAAAAGCATATTTGTTTTCCGTCTCCAACCTTCCATTTGACACAGTTAAGGAAGAGAGGGTAACATTTGGATATCACCTTCCAAGGATTCCTAGCAGTACCTCTGGCACTACGTTCGTATCTCATCCATTTGGTTGACAACCATATTTACTCATAATCACTTTGTGCCAAAGACTAAGTGGTTCAGTGGGGAATCTCCATAACCATTTTACAAGTAGAGCCAAATTTCTTTTGTACAAGTTTCCAATTCCAAGACCACCTTCATTCAACGCACCTGACACTTGCTTCCAATTAACAAGGTGGGCCCCCTTGCCTTCACCTGAGCCCTCCCAAATCCCCTCTGATACTTGCTGGAATTCTAAAAATGGACAAGTAATAAGTTGGGATTCCCGAAAGAACTGATTGAATGAGGGTGAGCCTTCCGCCTTTGGAAAAGTAGCCCTTTTTCCAATATGCTAGTCTTTTCTTGACCTTTTCGACCATTGGTCTTTTTTGGATTGTCCCCTAATGGCATTCCCAGATATTTGAATGGGAGGTTCTCAATCTTACAACCCAACCTTCTAGCCAAAGAGACCAGTTTTCCATCATCCATATTTAACCCAGTCATTGAACACTTTGCTCTATTTATTTTTAGTCCAGAGCTCCATTCGAAGAGTTGGATAATGTCTAGGAAATTTTGGAACAACTCCTCTTTGCAAAAGCAAAAAATCAAAGTGTCATTCGCAAACTGAAGGTGGGTTAGCGGAATGTTATCTTTCCCAATCTGAAAACCCTCAATCAACCCTCTCTCCAATCCACGCTCAAAAAGTCTGCTCAAGCTGTCTACCACCAAGGTAAAAAGGAAAGGTGATAGTGGATCCCCCTGTCTAATCCCGTTACTTGCAAACATTTTTTCTTGGGTTTCCCATTTATGATGAAAGAGTAGTTGACCGATCTCGTACAAGACCACATCCACTCTCTCCACTTATATCCGAAACCTTTTCTCATGATGACTTTATCCAAAAAACTCCAATCCACGTGGTCATAGGACTTTTTCAAAGTCTATTTTAAACAAGAGGCCTTCTTTTTTCCTAACTCTATAATCCTCGATGGCCTCATTCGCAGTTAAGATCTCATCCAGAATTTGTCTCCCTTCAACAAAGGCCCCCTGGTTGGGGGAAATTGTGGACGAGAGAACTTTCCTTAATCTACTAGCCAAAACCTTTGCAATTATCTTGTAAAGACTTGTTACAAGGCTAATTGGTCTGAGATCTTTCAGGCTTTCGACCTTCTCCTTCTTAGGAATCAAGCAAACAAACGTCTCATTAGTCGAAGCATCAATTATCCCCCTCTCAAAAAATTCCTTAAAAACCTTTTCCAAGTCACCTTTTACAACATCCCAATTGCTTTGGAAGAAAGCCATCGAATAACCATCAGGTCCAGGCGCCTTATTCCCACTTATTGAACTATTCAACAATGAAAGATCAACACCTTTGATTATTTTCAGCGATCTTCTCCCTTCACCCTAAACCCCTATTGGTGTAGTCTTTGCAACCTTGATTCAAAAGATCTAAATCATATCTTGTGGACGTGCAAGTTTTCGAGACTCATTTGGCAAAGGTTCTTCCAAACCTTTGGATTATATGGAGTGAACAACGTTTCTTTTCACCAGTCTTTGAAAGAATTGATCACCTTCCCCCCTTTTAATGCTAAAGGGAATTGTTTGTGGATTGCGGGTTGTTGTGCAATTGCATGGGGTATTTGGCTTGAAATGAACAAAAGAATTTTTAGAGACGAAGTAAGATCTTCGGAGTATGTTTGAGAGTTGGCACACGTAAATGCTTCTTTTTGGGTGTCAACTTCCAAACACTTTTGTAATTATTCGCTAGGTCAAATTATAAATAGATGGCCCGCATACTTGTAAATAGGTGGCGGTGTGGGTTCTTTTGGTTTTGGGGCATACGGTATACCTTGTGTTTGTGGCTTTTGGATGGCTTTGCCACTTTTATTTTGTATTTATTTTCGTTTTTCTTTCATTTATCAATGAAATGGCCTTTTGAGGTGTTTTTATCAAAAAAAAAAATGATTCAATAACTTATTGAACTAAGAAGCAATCGGCTATTTTTATAATTCCCCCTATCTATCTATCTATCTATATATATATATATATATATATAAAGAAACAAATGCTGGTTTCGAGATCAGGCCAGAAGCGTGAATATCATAAATGTGAAAAAACCACGACGAAGCTTGAAAGCAACCACCGAAGATAGGGAATAACCAAATCGGAAGATTCTGGGGCTGAAAAGAAAAGGAAAAAAAAAGAAATTCCGGCGAAAAATCGGAGGTTAGCACTTTAGGTCATCTCTTCGGCGAGGATGCCGGCGAAGAGGATCACCCCGGGGGAAAGGGAGAGAGGATGCAGAGGAGCCCTAAGTCATCGTAGACGAAAGAAAAATGAAGAAGTCGTCCGTTCGTTCGCGATTTCCTTTTTTTTAGGGCTTTTTCGTACGGAATTTTAGAGAGAGGTGAGAGCTTCTCTCTAAAAATAATATGCATTTCTAGATATTGTTTTGGAGATGGGACGTCTGAATTTACTAAAGCCTAGATGAAAAACAAGCCACATATAAAACAATTAAAGCTATTACTGAAACTGTAAAATGTAAACAACAGTGACAAATAATATCTGGAAAAAAATGCAATGATCTTCCTGGACAAAACATTCGTTTATTTGATAACATGAGGCCATAATGCAATTGTGCACCTAAAGTTCCAAAGAAGAAGACATACCACGGAGGGTACCATCAACAGAATCTTGCTCAGCCTTGGACGGAGAGCTTTCAGATGTCTCTGTGATTAATCTTAATGATTTATTGTCTATTACTCTGTCAATACAGCACAAAACCACATTAACAAGAGCAGTATTTATGAAAGTCTGCTTTAGTTTTTATTACTTTTTTAATTAACCTTCAGATAATAAACACAAACAAAACCAAAAAAGAAGTTCCAGTTCAGTCAAGAGAACAATGTGTCATCTTTACATAAAAATTCTACCAGTCATACAAGATATCTAAGAATCAATCTCAAAATGGAACACTGCTAATCAAGAGATAGATGACCAACTTAAACTATCACATAAATTTATCCTCATAATTCCCTCACTATTTCCAACCATTATACCCTCTAATGAGCCAGAAATGCATTCTCCATGAAAACATCCTCTTCCTCGTAAACCTTCCACAAAATAGATCCTAAACTAAGATTAGAAAAATTTTCTAGGAGAAATGCTTAACACCGCAAAATTAATGAGCCAGCCACCTTCTTTCTTCAACTTCATAACATACATCCAGGAAGATAAATAACATTAAGGCTTTCTGCTTTCATTTAGAAGAAAAAGAGAGACTAAAATAAAATGCCACAAGTACAAGTTTTTAATACAAACATTTTTTTCACTAAAAATGATGAAAGTATGATGAGACGAGAGACCTACTCCAACTCTGTTCTCATATAATTTTTATTTTTTTTTAAATAAAATATATATATATATAGTTATTTTTTATTAAAAAAAACTTGTCAATTGATGAGGGAAAGTAAAAAAGAGGTTGGAAAGCCAATCGGGCAAAGAAATTAAAAAAAAATCACTCCAGTTGGCTAAATAACAAGAGATTTGTAGTTACAAAAAGAACTAAATCGGGTACACAAATGAGAACTATTAAATCTTATTGAGCACCAAAGCTCTTGGATCATCAAGACAGTTTGGATATATTGTGATGACAACATCTTCTACTGAACTGATTTTTTTGCTAGCACCATTGATGACCATCTTCTATTTTGATATCAACTTTGCTTTATGATTTTTTTTTTTTCCATTTGATATCAATGTTGCTTGTTATTTCAGACTGAATTTTGGGAAGGTTAAATCTATAAGGAAACTACAGTTTCATGCCCAGATTGTCGTAGGAGATGGATGTGGATGTTACTCACTATATGAATAGCTGGCTTCCATTTTTCTTGAACTCGATATGGAAATTCATTGTTTTGTCAAAAAAAAAAAATCAATTATTTATTTTCAGCTATTGCAAATGGTATCTTGAGAAACAACAAAGGGGTAAGTAGGTAGAATATAAGTCATATGTGAGAGGATTCAACAAATTGCCATCGTCACCACACCCAAACCCATATCATTCAAAACATTATCATAAAATAAAGTTTGTGAAAAGAGAATATAAGTCATGAGATTTACAGCAAGTACAAAAACCAAGCTAAAAAGGAACTAACCCCAACCCAAGAGGATCGATACATTCCATGCCACGAGGAAATGACTGTAAGTGGTTGAGCCCCGGTCTAATAACTACTGACACCTTACGCTCGAACTTCTGAGGTGCAGGTGCTGTTCTTGTCTCCCGCATTTCACGTACTCTTCTAACAAGCTATGAAAGGAAATAGTATTCATATTCAGGATTAATGACTAGTTAATAGATACTTATCCAGGAAGCATTTTCCCAACCAATGGGGGGAACACTCTATAAGGAACCAAACCAAAAACGCGATGGATAAAACATCATCTTTATTTCATTACCATTTCCAAAAACTGAACAAATTAAAAAAAGTAAAACCTTCTAAATGAACTTTCCAATTAAATCTTAAAAATTTCAACGACAAGAAGGAATTACTTAATGGGTGTTACTATGATTGTTAATTGATGGTAATCTAAAAAATGAAGAGAATGTAGAGAACCTCAGTTTCATCAACGTGTTTCCACGAATGGGGTTCCTCTCCGTCCCAAGCTCCATCATCGTCTCCCCCAGTGGACCTAACCACACCACCGGAGCGACCTCGAGAAACAGAAGCTCTATGATCTCTCGTGGAATCCTCATCGCCGCTCGAAATACTGAGCATTTCGACCTCGGAATCATCGTCATCATCAACAACTCGGCGATTACCCTTCGGGTTAACATTACCGATACTGGTTTTGGAATTCACTGAAGAAGAAGCCGGTTTTCGCGGCGGTTGGACGAAATTGGCGACGGGTTTGCGTGAATTAGTTTGGTAATTGACATCTCGATGTTCTTGTTCCTTCAGAGCCATCTGCAGAAGCTCATCTTCGTCAATTTCGTCGCTATCGCTTGACATTTTTGTGCTTTTTTTCTGTTCCTGTTTCGGAATTCAAATGGAAGATTGAAGAATTTGGGATCAGATCTGAGAAACTGTAGTGGATGATGTCTCGATCGATTGGGAAATTTCTTTTCAGCTAGCAGCAAAGAATGAAATGTAATGGAGAACGAAGACCAGGACCCGAAGAGATTAATATTGTTTAATTAGTTACTATACTACGTGATAATGATCAGTATTAGTAAACAATAAAACAAAACTATGGTTTAACGTTTTTTATGGGAAAATTGCATTTATGACCTCCATTAATGAACATTAATTAACTAAATCCAAGTTTTTGGTTTCTTTTAAATAAGACCTTATGTTGATGTCATCCGAGCGTGAAAAGATGAAAAAGCCCTTGAAAATTTAATGTTTGCATATGAAAACGAAACGTTAGATCGCAAACCAAAACCCCTCTAACTTCAGATCGTAAACGAAACGTCAGACTCACGATCTCAACCAAAACCCACGATCATTTCTCTTCAAAACCCACGATCTCATCTCTTCCAAACGCACGATCTCGTCCAAACGTATAAACCACCCACGATCAAATGTGTTTTCCTTTTTAAGTAAGTTTAAGTTCCGTTTTTTATTTCGTACAAGTCGCTCAAATGTATACGAAGGATCTCTGCAAATCCACGATAAAAGGTATTATGTCTTTTCAATTTTCTGAAGTTATGGTTTCAAAGTATAGGGCTAATGATCAGTCCGATCATGGGTAATTATCGGTCAGATCATTGTTTATGATCGGTTAGATCACTCAAATAAGATATGATCGATCATTAGCCCTAAAAGAGGCAATAGGTAAATGATCGGTCAGATCATAGTTAGAGATCGTTCAGATCATAGCCTATAATCTGAACGATCTCTAACTATGATCTGACCGATCATCAATCTCACCGATCATTACCTATTGCCTCTTCTAGGGCTAATGATCGGTCATACCTTCTTTGAGTGATCTAACCGATCATAAACAATGATATGACAGATCATTACCCATGATCGGACCGATCATAGGCCATGATCGGACCGGTCAAAACACCAGCACATGATCTGACATTTATTTTTTTGACCTTTTTTAATTTTGTGTCCTTCAGGTCAAATGGCTACTTTGAAATATAGTATTGCTGATCATTTTCTTGCCATTGTAACTGGGGTCTCACACTTGTCTAACATTGTGAAGAACATTAAGAAGGGACTTACTCCAACACAGCTAGCAATGTTGAGAGAAACATTCATTGGGCATTTAATTGATGTAGAATTCAAGTTCTGTGGCCCACTCATTCATCTAGTTCTACTAAGAGAGGTTGAACAACCGAATGAGCAAGAGATGAGTTTTCTGATTAGAGGACGGGTAAGGACATTTACGAAGGATGATTTCGCACGTATCACTGGATTGCCACGTGGAAAACCCTTTATACGTAGGGACCATTCTATTAGACTACGAGAGTTGTTGTTTAGAGGTCGTTATGGCATAAACAACTATGATTTAGACGATAAGATCCTTAATCACGGATTGACAGACGATAAGGAATTAGTGAGGATGACCTTGGTGTACATTGTGGAGCTAGTATTGATAGGTGGAGTGAGAAGAAAACAAATTGATACTAGTTTTTATTCATTGGTAGAAGAAGAAATGTGGGAAAGCTTTGATTGGGTTGACACCATTTATGCGATCACGCTTAGTTCACTGAAGGAAGCTATTGAAGGAAAATTGAAACCGACTGAAACAAATCAACTGAAGGAAGCAATTGATGATGTCATGGTTGAGGATAAGAAAGAGAGCAAACATGATGCGAAGGAGTGGGTGCAACCTACTCGCTTGTCGGATTTCCATACGCATTCCAGGTAATGTACCAAAAACCTTATTTGTATTACTCTGATGATGTGAAAGTGTACAATTATATGATAATTTAACTATTGTAGGCATGAATTTTTGAATAAATACCCGAGCTTGTTGCTGAAAAATATATACCAAGGGTGGATACAGATTTACCACAAGTATGCTCGTGGCGGACTGAAAAGGCAATGACACAGGTCAACCTTAAAAATGAATATATTTGCTCAATTGGACAAGGTACTTTGTTAATTTTTGTGAAGTTCATTGTTATTTATTAGATCATACACAATGATCGGTCAGATCGTAGTGTATGATCGGTTAGATTATAGTGTATGATCGGTCAGACCGTATCTATGATCTGACCGATCATTAAGACAGAGTTATGTTACGTGCTCTGTCTTAAGGATTGTCTTAAGGATCGGTCAAATTATGATCGGACTAATCATACACTATGATCTGACCGATCATGTGAGATCGACAATCATGAGACGAGTTATGTTCGTGCTTCTTAATGATTGGTCGATTATGATCGAACCGATCATATACTAACTGATCCGATCGATCATGATCAGAGTTATGTTCGTATGAACCAAGTTTGGGAATATTTTAAATAAGAGTTATTTAGGTAGATATTCATTTACAATTATATTAATTAAAGTTCTTAATTTGGATTGGATGTTTATTCAAAATCTTAAAGGCAAAAAAATAAAAATGCAGAATTTAAATTCTAATATCTAAAGAAGTTAAGAAAAATTAAAAAATGGTTAAATGAAGTCAAAACAACTTAAATAAGGTAAAGGATTAAGTGATAAAGAGGTAAAGAATTTGAGAAGGTAAAGAGGAGGCCCAAAAAAAGGAAGAATGAGTGGAGAAAAGGACAATGGATGACAAACCAAGGAAAGTATATGGTTTGTCATCGAAGTACAAATGAGCAATTTAAATTTAAAAGGAGCTCAGATATTGAACAAACAAGGTAGAAAATGATGTTCGGGATATCAAATTCATGTTAATGAATATTCAGACGTTATTGGAGAAAAAACCTAAAGAAGACGACAATAGGATGGAGGAGGATGAAAATGATGGAGTTAGTGATTTATTCATGTATCAACATGAGAGTAAGGGTGAGCAAAGGATGGAGGAGGATGGTAAGGAGGAAGAGGGGAAGGTGGAGGATGATAAGGGAGAGGAGGGGAAGGAGGAAAAGGCTAAGGGAGAGGAGGGGAAGGAGGAGGATGAGGAGGATAAGGGAGAAGAGGAAGAGGATAAGGGAGGGGGGGAGGAAGATGAGGCTAAGGGAGAGGAGGGGAAGGAGGGAGATGATAAGGGAGGGGAAGGGAGGGAGGAAGAGGATAAATGAGGGGAGGAGGAGGAGAAGGCTAAGGGAGAGAAGGGGAAGGGGGGAGATAATAAGGGGAGAGGAGGGGAATGAGGACGAGGAGGAGAAGAAAGAAGATGTGGGGAATGATAATATGGAGGGGGGAAAGATGGAAGAGGAGAAGGAAGAGACGAAAAAGGAGGAGGATGAAAAGAAAGAGGATAAAAAATAAGAGAATGAGAATAAATAGGTGGAGAAGGAGGAGTCCACTTTAGACAACGTTATGATGTCTGAAAATTTTGAGTTTAAGACGCGTCCACGAGGCATTAGAACGAGAAAGGCTGTAGGTCCACTTCAACAAGCTCCATTTATGTCGGAGAAGAGATTGAAGTTAAAAGAAGCGGGAATACAATTATATGACCCGCTATACATGGTCCCGGACAAATACTTAAGAAGTATAAGCTTTTTATTACCAATAAGAGGAATGGTAAAGCTTTGGTGTCGTGTTGGTACTACTTGGCAAAACCGAAATCATTCTTCCTAGATTGGCTTGGGGTGAAAAACGCAGATGCACATATTGGCTGCGAGGTGAGTTAATATATCTCAATTCATGAATATAACTTCGCATCTTTGTCTTACTCACTAATGTTTGCTTTTAATATATAGCACAATGATACATCCATGCTGTTTATTCAACACAAGTTGAGGATGCGGCATGAATTTATTAAGCATCCTTTCACAGTGGTTGACTCATATTTTGCGGTATGTAATTTGATTATTGTAATTGTGAAGCTCTGTCTGTATGATCGGTCAGATCATACACTATGATCGGTCAGATCATACCACCATGATCGGTCTAACCGATCATACACTATGATCTGACCGATCATGGTGTATTCAGATCAGGCCATGCACCTTCACCATAAAATTTCAAGTGATGGATATGGTCCCTGCTTATAGTTTTCTGTTGGGAAGACCATGGATTCATTCTGCTGGGCGGTTCCCTCATCTTTGCATCAGAGGTTGAAATTTATTTTTGAAAACAAGTTGATCTATATATTTGGTGAGGAAGACTACTTGATCTCAAAATCTATGGCATTATCTTATGTAGAAGCAGCAGAAGAGGCTTTCGAATGCTCATCGCGCTCTTTTAAAATTGCAAGCGCCTCGATCGATTGCCCTAAATAACCAATTGCAAAATCATTATCAAAAGCTTCAATCATGGTTGCTAAAGTCATGATAAGAGGATATTTTAAACCTGGAGAAGGACTTGGAAAGCAGAAGCAAGGAAGAAAACAAATAGTCAGTTTACCAAAGTATCCGTAACGATTTGGGTTAGGATTTAAGCCTTCAACAGTAGATAAAAGAGAAATGAGAGAAAAGAATAAGACAGAAAAAGTTGCTCGGATGAACAAGATACTAGACACTAAGAAGATGTGCATCCCTTATCTTTATGAAACTTTTGTGAAGGTAGAAGTTCTTTACTCTGATACGAAGATTGAAGTTGGAATCGATCTAGAGGAAGATGAAGAAAGTTTAACAGCTGAAATGTCCGACTTATCAATTGTCGCGGTTCTGGAGGAGCAACTTGAGGATGACCAATTTATTTATCGTTGTGCAACAGGCTTTGAACTAAATAACTGGGAATCCGAAGAGTTTCATTCAATTTTCAATTTAATGCAACAGTAATTTCTTGTTTTCTTTAAGTTTAGTCATTTAAAGCTTCAGTCATTTTAAATTTCATATCCTTTAGCTATGCCCAAGGCTATTGGATGCTTTATTTTTGTAATAAGGGCTTCTATCTTAATAAACGTATTTTTCACCTTTAAGGCATATCTATCTTTTACCTTCTATCTCTAAATCCTTTATTTACTAGCTTTTGTTTATTTTCTCTCTCTCTTCCCACCATTTCTCCCAATCCCATACAGGACTGAAAATATTGAATTAAAAGATGAAATTTGTAGTGATCCGGAAATTAATTTTAATACCCCGATATTTAATGTTGAGCTTGGTGAGGAGAATGAGGATGTGATAGAAAATAATGATGAGTTATCACCTGAGCTGTTGAGGCTTATCAAATAGGAGGAAAAAGTGACTTTACTGCATCAAGAGATGTTAGAAACTATTAACGTAGGGACAAACAGAGAAGTTAAATAAGTGAGGGTAGGAACTTTGATTGTGAAAGATGTACGGGGGAGGTTGATTGAGTTGTTGCATGAATACCAAGATGCGTTTGTATGGTCTTATCGAGACATGCCAGGGTTAGATACAGACATTGCAGTGCATTGTTGTGTGAAATCGTGATACGCAAGTGCACGCAGTCAAACAAGTAATAAAGTGATAAGAAAGATATCGTTCCCACGAGGATTAGTAGATTAAGTAGGTGTTTAACAATTAATTTAAAGAAAATAAAAACAATGATAAATTTTGGGTGATATGATTTATGAAACTAAACAACTAAAATTGTGAAATTATGAGAAACTAAATGACGAAATTCTAAATTAAATATGGAAAATAAGTAAGATGGGTTAAAGTGACTGAAATTACTCCTAAAATGTGCAAAAATATTAAATTGATTAAACTATGTAGAGACGAGTGGTTGGAAAATCAAGAATCCCCCTAAAAAGTCTTAGAATTCACAAATGCTGCAGCAGTGCTGTGGCTGTGCTGCAGCAATTTGCAATAACAAATATACTTTTTATGCAAGCAAACTCAAATGTTCATGTGACTTTGTCAAGCCTAGCATGATTCTAATTCTTAATCCAACTTAATTCCTATGTCTAGGTTAAATTAGATTAAAAATATGTTTTGATACTCCGGTTTAGGCTTTAAGGTGTAAACACATATGTCTATGCATTACCAAAAACAATTTCAAGAATCGTTAACCCTTATCAATCAATATTCTTCCATTCAATTTTAACCTTTTCAGAATTAAAACTAAACTAAGCAATTTACTTAGGTTGATCAAGCATAAGCAAAGAGACAAGAAATATCAAACTATTGATTGAGCATAAAAATTGAATTCATTAAAGCTTGTGAAAAACTAATTCCCCTTAGGGTTCATCTATCAATTCCAACCTAAGAAATTTAGTTCATGATGAAATGCAAATAAACAAAAGTGTTCTTAAAAAAATAAACCTAAACCTAACATAATCTAACAATGGAGAAGAAGAAGAAGAATAGCAAGAGTAAATAAATGGAGGAGAAGAGATCCAAACGAATTCCCCTTGAAGAAGAAGAAACTCCCTTGTGAATCGTCAAACCCCTCTTCTTTACGCAACCTCTCTGAGGTTTTTTCACATTCAAGTCTGCTTTGAAAATCCTCTAGGGTTTTCTTTTAATGAATAATCTCCTCTTTTTCTTTTGTTTTGGGCTTGGGCTGCCTTTTTATCTCCTCCAAATTGCTTCTAAGTTGGACCCTAAGTAAGTGGCTTATTTTATCTCAAGTGGATCCTAAAACGGGCCCAAAAATATGGCCTTTGGGGCCAAAAATCGTATCCGCTATGCCCGGCTATGGTGCTATTTGTATAAGGGCTCTTCTTAAAAACGTCACCTTTAGGCATACACTTTTCAAAAATCCACTTTTTCCTATTTCCGCATGAAATTTGCAATTCTTTTAGGACTTTCTTTCATTCAAATTGACAAAATTAAATACCAAGAGCCAAGAACAATCCTAAATATACTTTAAAGTGCTAAAAACCCGAATTTTCCCAAAATAAGCTTTAATAAAGAATGATTCTAAATGAGTTCAAAGTGCACAAAATATAAGCAAAGTTCAATCAATTAATTATCACATAGGCATTAAAATAGGACCAAATAACTCTATTTTATAGAGTTATAATGCATCATTTACAGTTAAAAGAAGGTTGTGCACCAGTAAGACAGAAGTTATGAAAGTTGAAACCAGATATGCTCATCAAGATCAAGGAATAGTCAAAAAACAATTTGATGTTGGTTTTCTAGCTGTTTCCAAATACCCTGAATGGGTTGCCAATATAGCCCCAGTTCCCAAAAAGGATGAGAACGTGATAATGTGCGTGGATTATAGAAATTTAAATCAAACAAGTCCAAAAGACAATTTCCTCTTACCTCATATTGATGTGCTTGTTGACAACACAACATGTTTTTCTACTTTTTCATTCATGGATGGACTCTCAGGATATAATCAAATCAAGATGGCTCCAGAAGATCAGAAGAAAACAACATTTATCACATTGGAGGGGAACCTTTTGTTATAAGGTCATGTCATTTGGTTTGAAGAATGTTGGAGCAACTCAACGGGCTATAGTTACTCTTTTTCACGATATGATGTATAAAGAAATTGAAGTTTATGTCGATGATATGATAGCCAAATCTCATTCTGAAAATGAGCATGATGTCATTCTTCGCAAACTTTTTGAACGTCTACAAAAATATCAGTTGAAGCTAAACCCCTCGAAGTGTATCTTTGGGGTATCCTCAGGGAAGTTGTTGGGGTTTATCGTGAGTCAAGAAGGGATCAAAGATGGAATCTCTCTTTCTAATGGCAGAGCAACTTCCACCCTATAAACGATAGAATAAGGTGTAACGTGAGTAGGAGTGTGCTAAGTAGTTCTATATGCCCACGATGCTTATCGAATCCTTTCTTGCCAATCTCTTTTTGTCTTTGAAATCACTTTCTTCAACAAGTTGCACAATTTTTTATTAAATGCCTCCGCTAATCCATTTGTTGCGGCATTATACATGGAGGAATTGTATTGCTTGAAGCCAAACTTTTCACATAATTTGTCAATCTAGTTGTTGAAAAACTGTCTCCCATTATCCGTCACAATTTATTGAGGAATTTTATATTGATAAATGATATGGGTGCAAATGAAGTCTGCTACATGTTCTTTCTTTGCTTACTTTAGCGGGATCGCTTCGGCCCATTTTAAGAAGTAGTTAGTTCTGTAAGAATATAAGAGTGTCCCGCTGATGACTTAGGTATTATTGGTCTAACAAGATCAATTCAACATGTTTCAAAAGGCCACAAAGCCAAAGTAGGATGTAATGGCTCTGAAGGTCGATATATAAAGTTAGCATGGAATTGACAAGCTTCACATCTTTTTGCCTATTCTAATGAATCTTGAACCATCGTGGCCAATAATATCTCATTCTCTTCAACTGATAATTGAGTTTTGTGCCTAATTGATGAGCACCACAAACACGTGAATGAGCTTCTCTTAATGCTTGAACTGATTCTTGCTTTATAAGACACCGAAGGAAAAATCCTTCATATGAACGATGATAGCGTGTATCTTAATAGTAGATAAAACGAGCCGCTTTTCTTTGTATGTCACTCTTTTGACGAGGGTTTGTTGGGAGTCTTCCATGCTCGAGATAGTCGACGATGAGCTGTCACCATCAATGACATAAACCGATATTAAATTTTCTTATTGACATTTGTTTTCAACGGGGGTCATGATCCATTTTCGACAGAGAGGAATATTTAAGATTTTATCCTTAGAAATTGTTGGCCCAGTAGCAAGATTTGCCAAGGCATCTGCTTTATTATTTTCTAATCTTGGGACATGCTTTAGGCTCACATTTTCAAAATTTTCTAGTAAAGCTTTAAAAAAATTGAAGTAAGGTATCAAGTCCTCATGTTTCACATCGTAATATAACAATAATTGATTAATTACCAACTTCGACTCACCATAGATGACCACATGTGTTAAACCGATCTCTAACGCCATTTGAAGACCAATGATGAGTGCTTGATAATCATCAACATTATTAAAACACAATTTAGCTGATGCAAAGTTATATGGTAGCATGTGTTGTTCGTGTGAGATGAAAATTACACCTGCTCGTGCTTCACTTCTCCGTGACGCTCCATCAAAATACATAGTCTAAGGGCTAGTGGTTTCAACATATAAGACTTCTTCATCGGGCAAATCTTTAGATAACTTCTAGTCTGATGGAGCTAAACCAGAAAATCTGCTATTGTATGCCCCTTTACCATTTTCTGTGGAACGTAGACAATGTCATATTATTAAAGAAAAATTGCACATTTCGCTAGTCTTCCAGAGATAACAGGTATAGATAAGATGTATTTAATTGGGTATACTTTTACCACCAAGTGCACCGTGAAAGCTTGCATGTAATTCCTCAACTTATCAATAGTGAAAAAGAGGGAAAGACACATTTTTTTCCGTATGGAGCGTAGTTTAATTCAGCTCTAATCAAAGTCTGACTCAAATAATAGAGTGCTTGTTCCTTACCTTTTTCGCTTTATTGTGCAAGAAATGATCCAAGTGACCCTTTTATGCAGCTATATATATGATCAAAGGTTTTCCTCTTATAATGCCACCTAAAACTGATGGATTTAGTAAATATTTCTTTATACTATCAAAAGCATTTTGACATGATGTATCTCATTCAAACCTTGTATCTTTCTTCATCAATATCAGGAAGGGTTGACAACGGTTTGCCAAAATTTGAGAAAAAACTTCTAGTATAGGCTAAGCGTCCTTGGAGACTCCTTAACCGTTGTAAGTTCCAAGGCTTTTGCATCTTTTGGAGAGCATCAATTTTTATTGATCACTATGTATTCCTCGGTGTCTTAAAACAAAGCCAATAAATTTTATGAAAGTCACGCCAAATGTACATTTAAGGAACTTGACATACAAGGAAAAAATTTATATCAAAATAGGATGGACCCTATGTTATGAAAGAGGTCTAAACAAATGAAGCATACAATATAGTTGATAAAGATGGACTACAGATTGACCCATAAACAACAATATGCTTAAAATGTAAAGCTCTTAATCGAATGAGCCTAAACTGCATGATATTTTTTGCCCACATCAAGATTTAAAGAATAAACTTGAACTATGTTATGACTTGATACCTAATTTTAAAAAAAAAGGTACATAGGCAGCTTAATCAAAATTAAATTCGGTCAACCAAACAAAAATAATCCATTGCATTATGACTTATTTTTTAGTTATTAAAAAGATACGTAAACAACTTCAGGAAACTACAAGTTCATTCAACTGAAAACAATAAACAAAAGAGTGATAAGGAGTTCATTCATAAAAAAAGAAAAATACGAAATAATAAATGTCAATAACTCATGAAAACTAAAGAAATAAAAATAAAGAAACTCAAGGAAGCCATTGATAGACTTTCAACTCTTGTCGAGCGTCATTGTTGGTGGAAATGGTGATCAAACTAGGTGGTGAAGGGTGACATGTAAGTGCACATGGTCAACAAGTAATAGTAGTGGTAAGTGAGTGTAGCAACCCGGATTTTCGCCAAGGGCATTTTAGTCTTTTCACCAATTTTGATCCAAATAACGTTATCTTTAGTTTTCCCGAACCATCACGTCGCTACAAATCCAACGCAATTGACTAGGCTCAATTCCGAGTTTCGAGTAAAAAGATATGACCTGAATACCGTTTACGTCCCTAACTCTTATTATTACTTCCAGGGGCATTATCGTATTTATTCAACTTATATTTTGACACCAACCCTAGATTAATATTTCTTCTCTACATGAACTCCTCTCGCCAGCCGCACGCATCATCCGAGTTCCCGTTTTGTTTTCTCGCAAGTCAGTGATCACTTTTATGAATCGTTGTTTTCCTGTTAACTCCGAATTGAATTCAAACCTTATGGACTGCTGTTCTTGCACAGATTCGAGCTCCATAACTCACCGGAATTAGTCAAGTAAACATCATTCAACTCGTCTTTTCAAAGGTAACTCTCATTGGAATCGTTGTATACGAGTTTTATTGTTGTTTTCGAGTCGAGACCAAGCAATTTCATACTTGTTTTTCATATTTTCCTTCGGTTTTAAGCTTGTCATTTTCCGTTTGATCTCGCCGGATTCTGACCGTGGTTCTTGGTTGTTCTTCACGGATCTGAGATCGATTTGGAGCGGGTTCGTTGTAGCGCTTATTGTCGGACATTTTTGAATCGTTTCCAATAGTTTCCCGGCCCCGGATCAACGTCGTTGTTCGTGTGTAGGTGAGCTGCTCGCCATTTTCTTTTCTTCTCGTTTCTGTTTTTTGCATCATCGAGCTGATGGGGGAAGGGATGACCTGTCCAACTGGACCGGCTAAGCCTCGTCTAATTGGACTGGTTCAGTTGGTCCAGACCGGTCAAAACCTGATTTTGGGTCAATTCGGGCCGATTTTCGTCCCGTTCTTCCGATTTTCATAAAATTGACTTTAAATTAATGTCAATACAGGTTTTGGGCACCTCTAGGATTTTATTTGGCGTTATTTCGAGCTCGTTTCCTTGCTCAATTTGCTATTAAGGTAGGTTAATTCCTACTTAGAAGTTAAATTGAATTCATTGTGCTTGTTTGTGTATTGTGTGATACTTAGGATATTTTTGGGTGATGAAATAAATTATTTTAAATATTATTATGCGTTCGTTTGGTTTGTAAATATTGTAATTATTTAATTTACAATCGTTAATTAGATTTAATTAAAATTAGAGCTTATAGAGTATTTAACTACAATAAACCAATATTAAATTTGATATTTTTCTATGATGGGCTTAACGATTGAATTATTGTATTATTATTATTATTTGGTCAATTTGACGTTATTAATAAAATTAAACTTATAAACATTAAATATTATAAAATTGATGATTGAATGTTTATTAATAAAAAATTGATGTTTTAATCAATTAAATACTAATAATTAACAACTATTTAATAATTAGTTTTAAATGATTTACTAATGTTTAGGATAACTTTTAGAGCCGTTTATTAGATGATAACATAGTTAATTTATAAAATTAAATAATAACTTAATGATTTTCTTGTTGTGACTTGATTGTGTAATTCCTTTCCTTTTAGTTATTTGTAATTTGATTGTTGAGTGGTTATAAATATTTATTCTTGGTTGCTATTTCATTATTGTGCGTTAAGATGTGATTATTGTGACTTCCGAATATTATTTTATTATTATTTGTGTTTGGTTATTCGATAAGTAGTTTAGTTAGAGCCTTTAGGTTTTACAACTTGAGTTTAACTTAATAATTAACATATATTAAAGTTGTAGAGTGTATACTATGGCACGTATCATGAGTGGCCTATGATCATATTTTCAAGCGTATAGTATGGCACGTATCATGAGTGGCCCTATACTCCACTATGATACATATATGCAAATTTAATAGAAATTTAATAATGGATGTTATGACACGTATCATGGTGGGTTATAAGGCATCATGATCATATTTTCAAGCGCATAACATGCCATGCAAGTTTGATAATGACAAAGAGACGACGTAGGCTAAGCACCTACACTGTGGAAGAGCTGAGCTATGTTATTATTTAGTAAGATGTTGTAGGCTATGTACCTACTAAATATTATCTAAATTGTGGTAATGGACTTGTATCCATAAATCATTTTTATGAGGTGTTTTGTATTTGATTTACTTATTTAAGTATGGATTTAATCTACTGAGCTAAAAACTCACGGTATTCGAATGCCCTGCAAACTTTTATTTTGCAGGTAATACTGATAATAATGGAAACCATGACGATTGACGAGGATATCGCTACACTGAGAGCCCTTAGGACTTGTTATTTATTCATTTCATTTCCTTTTTGAATATTTTATTTTATTGACTTTTTGTTAGTCTTTGTTTTAATGGAATTTCATTTTTTACTTATCTTATTTGTTTTAAACGTTTAAAATGGCGCCAAAATAAATGTTTTATTTTGAATATCTTTTGGTTTATAAATAAACGCTTCCGCTACTATTTGGTTTAACTCTGTTTTAATTATGTTTCAATGAGTAATTATTTATTTATTGGTTATTTTGGGTCGGGTCATTATAGTGAGTGTCGTGTCCCACGAGGATGGTTGATTTAAGACAAGATCATAATGTAAGGGTTGATGTTAACAACAAGACACTATAAATTATCAATATGAAATGTTGTAGTGCAGGATTTAAATGGATCTAACACTGAGTGTAGATCAAGAGAATGAGATTGTGATGCTGTGGGGATTAAGATAGGTTTTAACCATCAAGTAGAATGATGCGGTGAAACTCTCAGGACAACTTGAATTTATGAGACAACAACATGCTAGGAATAAAAATGCAAGAATCAAGTTTTTTCAAACAAGCCCTAACACAATTAAATAATCTTTGATTCTATCTTTAAAACCTCGGACAGTTAATTGCACCTTCAAACTAGTAATGCTTGTTGTTATCTATTCTCTTTAAACCTCTATTTATTTCTAAAATTAAAATTAAAGTAAATAAGTGAATCCTTACTCTAAGTTGCATGCAATGGAGCTTTCAATGCTTATGTGAACTCTTCTAACTCTATTTTCATAAAGCTTTAAAGAAGAACATGAATATGAAGAATTCAACGTCACAGATTCATGTAAGTAGTTGAGTTTCAAAATATTATATCTCACCTATCCTGCATCCCTTTTAGCCCAACATCGCAAAAGAGTTTAAGCTTAGAATGACTTGCAACATTATGAAAATTAAACTAACTTGTTGGAAATAATTCATGGAGAAGATAAAAGTACAAGCTTTAACTAAAACTAACTAACAGAGAAGAAATCAATTAAAAACACTAAGTGTTGCTACAACGTCTCTTACTTCCTCTTGAAAAATCTTTGTTCTTCTCTCTGGCCCCCTTCTTCTCTCTAAAGTAACCTAAAAAAACTTGCTTAAGTATCAACCAAGTTTCCTCTCTTCTTTTCAACATTTTTCCCTCCAAAAATAGTAGTTGGTAATTTTATGTGGTTGCATGCACGGCTAGGGAGTTGTAGCGCGAAGTGACAGCAACCTGTCTCATCGAAAGTAGCTGGCAACAGAAATAAATACCTTATCTTCTTCTGAGTTGGCTTGCTTCAGCATACACTCAACATGCTTTCTACGGAGTTTGCCCTGAAATAAGAGAACACTGCCAAGAGCACTACCTAGAATCTTAAGCTCAAAATAGTCAATAATTGGAAACTAAAGGCAAAAGTTAGTCAATAAGGAAAAATCATACAAAAAGAGCTAAAATAAGAACAAGTTTTAAAAGAACTGGCAATCACAAAAGTGGTCTAAATATCTGTGATGATTTACCATTTTACAAAATTACTTGGTCTTTTTACCTAAATTTTACCCAAGTTTAACGACATGAAAATCCCATTATGAGGTCTTATTAGTCATCCAGTAATCAACGAAGTAACTCTAAGGTCTTAACATCTGCATCACTTATCGTGGGGGTATTTTCAATAGTGCCAATTTCGCCATGTACTTTAAGAACCTCGGATATTTGATCACTTGAAACTCCTTCATCCTCGAGCATTAATCATTCAATGACATTATTCGTAAATTTCAAGGTCTTCAACTCAGCCTCAAGCTCTCCAATCTTTGAAAGAACTTTTATTGAGAGCTTCTGAAATGCACATCGCCTTGCCTTTTGATTAGTCTCATTAGATGATATTTTCTCCAAGCGAACTCTAAATTTTGCTAAATGACGATCTCGGTCTTCTATAGTCAATTGTATCGAAAATGTTGATCGCAGATTGTTATATTTTTTAATTTTTAGATAATACTCGTTCACGATATTCTGAAGAGACATTAAATCAATCACATTATTTTTAGAAATAACATAAAATATCTTATGTACTTCATGCTCAAGAAGAAGGACTCTGTCTAAAAGCTTACGAATAAGATCCTGTTGGACACTCTCCCACATAGTTAAAATAGTTTGACCCCTAAAGTTAGAAATCACACTATCTCCACATAAATTAGACATTTCAGAAGGTGCGGTACAAACAAACTTCGCTATATTTTGTTCATCAACTCTGCCTTTCTTTGGTGCTTTGGGATTTTGAATATGAGAAACAATAACATTGAATGCATTAGGACTCATAAACGAATGATCACTACACTTTTGTTGGATTACCTTAACGAAATCATCACAAGGAAGCTAAGAATAAAATAGATGAATAAATAAGTTAAAAAGAGAAAGAAATTAGAAGGGTAGAAAATGATAGAAGTATGTTACCCAGTCAACGCCTTGATTAGGAAAATTTAAAGCGCTGGGAACGCCATAAAAAAATAATCAAGCTAAGAAGATGTCCCCTTCAAATTCTTAGTCCTTTTCCAGTACTAATCTGCATTACTACTATGACTCTTATCCTTGAGAACTTACTGTTGTAATATTCCAACTTAAAGAAGACAAATTTTTTTAGCCTTCATTATCCTTTGGAGCATAAATATCTATTGGTTGTTTGGGTTTAGAGAGTGGAATAAGAGCATTCATCAAGAAAGTTTGTACACCATTCTTGAGATAATTGTCATGCTTATGAGACCACCAATTGAAAAGGCATCGAGTAACCTGGTTATGAGGTTTTGAACTTCGTGTCGGAAAGTATACCGGAGATAACGTCTTAGCTTGCACATAGATCATCCAGAGATGCAAGATATTATCTAAATTAACTAGAGGCATATCTCAATCTAAATCATCAAGTATGTGTAAATAAAACCCAAATTGTCAACTAAACTCGTAAGGAGTGTAAAATTCTACAATTATTGAATTCTCATACCACGATGAGAAATAACATGATCGAATTCTTATAAAGTTCAAGGAATTGATAGGTGTTAAGAGATGGTCGTCAGTTACAAGTTCACTCTTGTTCTTGAAATGAAAGTTTGCATGTCACACTATTGATTCGCCTTTGTAGATCAAACTACAAGCTTCAACGTTAGTGAAGTATTTGACACCATCTTCACCAGAATAATTAACCATCATTGGACCTCTAACTTAATTCGGAGCTGTATAATTAGTGTCGAAATAATGGGCTAACCAACCATAAACATAATGCACTGAAAAACAAGCCTTAGAATGCCCTGCTGAATGACGATCATTGGAAATCTGGCCTAATCCATGATAAATACTAGCCAAGACTGGGATAGCAAAACTGAAACAATAACTGTAACGACCCGACTTTTCAGAGTTTAATTTCAAATAGAATTAATACAGCTGAAGACTTAATTAGGTATTCTTTATTGAAAAATAAAGTTAACATCATCTCAAATAATCATTTCAAATAAATAGTAATTTCGGAATTAAAAGTTAAAATAAAAAGTGTATGAAATCAAATAACATTGTCTCATATAAGAAATTAAAACAAATAAAGAACATCAAATCTCAATGTTTAAAATAACCCAAAGTATAAATTCAGTAAGACTTGACATAATATTCATAAATAGTTATGAACGACAAGGATGGCCACCAATCGACATGAACCCCTCATCTTCGCCACTTCATCAACCGCCACCTTTCGGTTCATTATTACCTGGAAAAAAAAAGATAGCACTGTGAGGCTAAAGCTAATGAGAAAACAGTCTAATTAACAGGTAAGATTTTAAATAATCTCTAAACGAATCATACCGAGTCCAAAGCACTCAAACACTTTCCAATAACTTCTAAGGCACAAAAATACACTTAGACTTCAAGTCTCACTCGCTTACATGAATAGGCAATTCTCACTAATTCCATATTCAAGACCTCTAATAATTGATTACACTTGGATCATTAATCCTTCCGTTCTCATAACCGGAAAAAATATCCATAACTCCTCATAATCTTAATCTCATGCATAAAACCCATTCAGATCGCATAATCAACAGTAATAACGTTAAACAAGAAAATACATGCAACACTAGAAATGTGGTCCCTCGGGACTACTAACACTTTCTAGTACCTGGTTATAGACACATCTATAACTGAACCTCTAATAATACATTCTTACGAGCAATGTATATTAGCACCTAGTTATGGACTCATCCATAACTGAACGTACAATTAGTGTTAAGCATGTAGTCTTAACACTAATTCTCACAAATCAACCGGCCTCAAACCATAACCTTCCCTTCATCAAAAACATATAATAATACATTAGAATATCAATTGTAAAGTCAGAAACACAACAACCCAATTAATTAACAATCGAACCAAAAATTGTCAAAAACTACGAAAACTACCGGAAACTCAAAAACTCACTTTTACGCTTCCTAAATCAATTCTCTTATCAAAGGGTCACCTTAAACTCCCAAAAAATTATAGAATTAACTTTCATATCAATCATAATTGAAACGATTTAAAGAAATTCACTTTATACCAAAAATTTTCAAATTTGACAATAACCGAAAATCCAATTCTCCTAAATTAAAATCAATTTCTTCTAAGGTCTAAACCCAACCAAACGTTCTAGAATAACATTAATAATTATATCGAAACAAGTAAGCTATGTTTTGAGCTTTAGATTTCTCTAAAACTCCATCGTTAGTTAAACCGTTAACTCACCTCAATTACGCAAATAAACCAAGGTAATTTTCCGCCACAAACCAGACCTGAAACGACGATCTAAAATAATTAAAATCTATACTAAAATAGTACCTATCAAAATCACAGAGATCGAGGTTAAACGGCTCAACGAACAAGACAACCAAATGACGAAAACAGTTTATCATTTGAAAGGGCAGCAGCGCCGAGGCTGAACCTGGGCCTTCAAGTCTCGATTTGGTCATGGTTCAAGGATTAGGGTGATCAATTTTGATGGGTTTTTAGTTTACGGCAAGGTGGATCAAAATCTATTGGAAAAAGCTTAAGGTATTGGAAGAAAACGGTAACACCAAAATTGAATCCTTGATGAGTTTTCAAGAAAACTCAAAAACTCATCCAGAAACCAATTTCCAGAATTTAAAATTAAAATAAATCGGTTTGAATCTTACTAAAATTACGAAATAAAGATGCTACGACCTCCGATCTTCACCTAGTTTCGTTCACGCTTCGAATTGACAACCTAACAAGCAAGTGGCGAACAATCCACATCAATGCCCCAACCCTAGGGGCAGCGACACGGGGGTCCAAGAAGGGAGAAAAGGAAAATTTTCCTTTTGATTAAACAAGGATCTTCCAAGCACTCCAAATATAAGATCGCACCTTCAATCGACAAAGAAACATCGAAAGAAACGAAATCGGAATCCGGGTCTCTCAAGGGGTGGAGACGGCGTGGGAGAGGAAGGAGAAGAAAAGAAAAGTCTTTTTTTGTCACAATGACTAAACTCTTGTCATCCAACCCTAAAGTTTCCTTATTGTTAAAATCTCCTTCAACTTAGCAAATTTGCCCATAACTCCTTCTCTTGCAATAAGTCCTCTTCTAAGCCTATGGATGCAAATATATAATAAACTTAAATAATTTCCAATAATTAATATTATTTACAAATAATAATATTAATTTCAAAATTTTTAATTTACCTTGAGTCGGGGCATTACAATAACCCTCAACCATAAAGTTGGCATCTTTAAAAACTCCTGGTCGAACGAAATTAATATCTTTAAAAGGAAAAACAAATACACACAACCAACAAGAAAGAAAGGCACCCAAATAAGTATTTTCCTTAAATTCATCTTCAATGCCAAGACGATGAAATAAGTTATCTTCTTAATTAGACTAATCACGATATTTATAAGCGAAGCCATTCGTATTATGTGTAGATCAAGGGCGAGCTGGTTTTTGATATATTGATTTTCCCTTGAACCAAAAAGCAATTCATGTCCAACGAGAACTTTAGAACGATTTTTCTCTAAATGTACAATGTGATAAAAGGCAATGAAAAGATACTCACAAATTTTAAAATTACGACCCTCTTGGTTAGGATAATTTGTCAACTATTGACAATAAGGAATAACCTCCTCGTAGAACCTCAATCTTTTAGTAAGACCCCCGAACCTCCATAAATCCAATAAAGAGATGGATAATTCTCCTAGAAAAAGTGTGGAGCGTATTCGTAGAAGGACACCATGTTTTATTGCGATCGTGTGTGTAAATGGAAACAATCACAACATCAAGCATACGAGCTTTATGCAAAATCTCTTCATTTCGAGCAAGAATCGTTTCCAGCCACCAATAAAGATTAATGTAGAAGAATTCTCCATATATCTTTAATTGAGAACCACAACGTACATTTCCAGAAATCTTCTAACAACCCAATGTTAGTTTTGGTTTTTCATTAAAACGCTTCTTATGTATTGGGGACTGTAAAAAACCATATGGTTGAAAAAGGATGATGATCTGAAGGCCTCTCTACCATTTTTTCAAAGAGCTCAATTTATCCAATTATGGTTATGGCTTCGCAAAGCTACCATGTTTTGGTTCACCCATTGGTATCATAACTCCATCTTTAATAGGTTGGTTATTATCCTTTAAGATGACTAAATACTTCTGCTGGGGTTTCTGCCCTAAATGTTATGTAATCCAATTAAACTATAAATAATGCAATTCATCATAAGATCCAGAGTTACTTATGATAACTTAAAGTGAGCATGTGATGTGAGAAGATTCACTTAAGTCGTAACTCAAATAGTCTGTGATATATGAATAAAGGTTGGGTGCCTTATTTATAGTAACACCACTAACACAACCCACTTGTGAATTGGCATAAGTGATCATATCTGGATCGCTCATGTAGAGACATGTGAGTGGGGGTGTTACTGCAATAGAGATTGTAGTAGACTAGACTAAGATATACTTACTGTCTATTGGGAAAGTCTTTAGAGAAAGACACTTCGTATATTAATCGGTTGATCATGTACAATTGATCTTAATCCTGAGTGGATTACGAACTCCTGTTTGCAAGAGAAAAACCTTTGATTTGCATAGGTGAGAGTGACTCAATAAAGTTCGCTCAATATGCCTCCCACTTTGGGGATTGCATCTTGCTTATAGCTGGGAGCGCAATTACACAAGATTGGAATTCACTCCTTTTCATATAGGAAAATAGATAAGTAGTTCCCTTATGGACTGATTCAGTGCTTGAACAATCAGGCCCCATATTTCTCTGATCAAGGAAAAGCAAAGACGCATAATGAAGATTATGTAAGGTTGTTCATTAGAGAATCAGTTGGGCTTAAGGAACAAGATGTACCATGGAGGTTAATACGATAAAATTACCTAGCCATGGATACGAACTACTTATAAAGGATCAAAGTGTAGTTAATGATATTAGCCAATGGACATAACTATGTCTATAGTACTAAGAGTGCAACTCTATAAATTTAGTGGAGTTATCTAGGAGTTAATAAATAATAATTAATTGATTGAAAGCGTTTGATCAATGTAATTCTAGATCATTGAAGCTTAGTCCTATAAGTCCATTAAGTCTTTTGAGCTAACGCATGTAATTGAGAACATAAATTAATATGAATTAATTTCTTTGAAAAAATGATTTTAGTATTTGATTTGAAGTTGTCAAATCAATTAAGACAAATACAAATAGGGGAGTCTATTTGATTAATTAAATGAAATTAAATAGAGGAGTTTATTTGATTATTTAATTAATGGTGAAATTAAATAGAAGAGTCTATTTAATTATTTATTAAATAGATGAGTCTATTTAATTATATAATAGAGAGATTAAGTAGAAGAGTCTATTTAATTAAATTAATTTTGCAGCTGTTCAAAATTGATGGGGATTTAAATAAAGGAGTCTATTTAAATATTTAATTTGAGAAAGTCAAATTAAAGAGGAAATAAATAAAAATGAGTTTTATTTATTTATATATATTTAATGGGGTTGTTCTATTAAATAAAAAGGAAAATAAAATGCCCAATATTGTCATGGAGATGATGATGTGGGCGTGTGACCCATGGGTAGAGTCACATTGTAACGTCCCGTTATTTTGAAGTGAAATTTTATTATTTTTATTTTATTTAATGTTATTTATTTATTCAATTTAAGTATTTAGTTTAATTATTATTTTTGTAATTTCGATTTTAGTAGTTAATTTCACCCGAAATTCTTTTTAATCGTTTTAATATTTTAAATTCGTTTCGGTTACATTAATAATTATTAATAGGCCAATTAATAATTATTAATAGGCCAATTAATAATTATTAATCACCTTTAGATTTATTTAAGAGCTTCGGGTTTCGATTCATAATTCAAAAGTCATAAAAGGACGCAACCGTCATTTCCAATTTCTTAAAAAATATCAAACACTATTCACTTCTCCTCTTTAAATTGCCATTGACCAAAGTTGACCCTCA
This sequence comes from Gynostemma pentaphyllum, assembly GCA_028015215.1. NCBI lineage: Eukaryota > Viridiplantae > Streptophyta > Magnoliopsida > Cucurbitales > Cucurbitaceae > Gynostemma > Gynostemma pentaphyllum. The sequence continues at coordinate 47,539,701 of CM051353.1, read as the reverse complement.
TTTCTCTCCTTTTCTCTTTTCAAAACCGTAGCCATCAAACCCTTGGGGGGTGATTTCGGGTTTCGCTCGTTTCTCGACGGATCGACTCGATTTCGATTGGATCGGAAAGCCCTCGAGTCTAGGATTCATTTCCACCTAACCATTGTGCTTTTCTCTCGAGATACACGGAGTTCTCGGTAAGTTTATCTTGAAACCCTAAGCTCCAAATAGTGTTTTAATGGAGTTTTCTCTTTGATTCTTCGATTTCTTGTCGGGAAACTCGGTGTTTGTAAATACGGGAGTTGTTTTAAGAGTTTTTGAAAACTTTCCCTTAACCCTAAAACCGAGTTTCAGTTGAAGCCGTTCCTGTTTGAAATTTACCTTTTGGGGTTTGATTATGGGTTAATTATTATTGAAATAATGTTTATTGTAATTCAATTCGGGAAATTACATATTGTTCAAAAACCATATTTATCGATACCCATTGAAATCGGGAATATCGAAATTGCTTGAAACCAACTCGAAACACATCTAAATTGCCTAAAAGCCGGAAAACCAAACCCGAGACCCACTTTTCATGGGGGGAGCCGAGAGCCTCATGTTGGGGTTTGTTGAGTTTTTTGTCGTTTTGTATGCTTAGATGTTGTTTGATCGTTATTTGGTAATTTATTGATTGTTAGATGTAATTCTAATTGTAGGTGGTTTGAACTTTGCTTGATCGCTCTATTGGAGGTTGGGAGCGAAATCATATTTTACTAAGGTGAGAATAGTTAGGATTTAAAGTAATTTTAGAAACCGAATAAGTATAATGATTTGTAGAATTGGAAACTAAGATTGGGATTCGAATCTAAGAATAGAGGGAAGTGAGTTAGTGCCCTTAGGATTAGGAGTTAATCCTTTGAGTGAGAACTTTAGAGTTTCTCGAGTCAAATTTTGAATATTAGAAGTTCTAAGTTAGATTCGTTTCTAAGCTTAGGATGGATCATTGGAAGTTAAGAGATCCAAACTTTTAGATGGAACGGTTAATAGAACCTCGGATTTTATTGGAAGTTTAGAATCCTTGAAGGATTAGATTAATCGTTTAAGAAAGGATTTACTTTTATTATGGTGGCGGAGTTCGATTTACATATCGTCCTTCAGGAATTTCCTATTTATTTACTTTATGTCTTTTACTTTATGCTTTTACTTTATGTTTGTTTTGGTTACTTTAATATTCATACTTTACTTTTATTTACTTTTACAAGCATATGCAAGCATAACCATAAGATCTTGCACCATAACATCTTGCACCATAACATCTCGCACATTAAAAGAAAGTGAAAAAGAAAAGAAGGGGAGAATGTTGGACCCTACGGGGAATGTCCGCATCACCTTCAGAAAAAGAAAATAAAGTGAGAAAGAAAACGAAAGGTTAATGGTGGATGCTACGGGAAATGTCTACGTTACTTTCATGCATAAGGTTGAATGGTGGATGCTACGGGAAATGTTCACATTACCTTTATTTCATGCATAAAGGGCGAATGTGAATCCTACGGGATGTTCTCATTACCTTCATGCATATGATAGATGGAATAGAGAATCGAGATGTTATATTTATGAAAAGTTTATTTATTTTTCTTATTTATGTCGTAATAAGTTAATGGATGAGAAATTAACCATGAGTGTTAGTAATATCATACTTTGGAGAGTAGAGAATGAAATTTACCTAGAGTTTGGAGAACTTTAGGATTAATTGTGTCAGATTGATTGGACACGAATCGGAATACGAAATTCAAGTCTATCTTTACTTTATATTCTTATTATTCTCACTGGGCTTAAGTTGTTAGCTCATGATATTACAAAAATTTCAGGTAATGCCCTGACCAGAGGTCGTGGGAAAATAGATGGTGCTGCATGATCGAGGGATGGTGATTTCGAGATGAACTAGGTGTTATGTAAAAGTCCATGCACATGGTTTTGTGAATTTTATATAATTTTGAGATTTGTACAATTGTATATAGCTCTTAAGAGCTTTTGTCTTTACTTTTATGATTATAAATCATTTTGAACTCCTGGATAGGAACTTAATGTTTCTTGTGTATTTTAAATTTTGAAATTAAGATGTAAACAGGTTTTGGCTAGCAATTTTTCAAACATAACCATGCCATTTTTCTTAAAATATAAAGATTTCCGTTGTGTTTTCTAATTTAAGTTATTTAAAAGTGACGAGTCGTCACACACACGCCACATTAATTATTACTTAACCAATTATTTGCATTTTATTTTATTTAAAATATTTGGAATATCTTAATTTTAATTAATATGATTAATTTAAATAAGTAAGATATGGAATATCTTAAATTAAATTTAAAGAAATTCTCTATAATAGCATATTTTTGGGCCATATTTACTCTCATATCATTACTTTTTCAAAATTAATGAGATAGCATTTTTTTTCGAAATTTTTGAATCCGCAAGAAGAAAAAAAAAACTTGGTTTTGCTACCGGAGTTGCTCAAACTGTCGGCATTGGTGGATTATTAAGAGGTGGTGGGTATGGGATTATGATATAATAAAAAAATATGGACTTTGGAATTGTGTTCTTTCATGGCCAATTGGTTCAGTTCCATCGATTTTCACAGTTTTTGCAAATTTGGAACAAGAATACCACTAAGTTAGTCGGCAAAGAAGGGAAATCGTGAGAGAGAAGAAATTGAAGACTTTTTTTTTTCTTATTTCCAATATATGATTTCAGGTTTTACTTATTATGCTATTTGGGTAATTTATAAAAAGTTGTAACAACCCGGATTTTCACTCGAGGGTATTTTGGTCATTTTACCAATTTTGATCCGAATAATGTTATCTTTAGTTTTCCCGAACCGTCACATCGAAATTCAAAAAAATTCAATGAAATTGACTACGCTCAATTCCGAGTTCCGAGTAAAAAGATATGACCTAAATACCGTTTACGTCCCAAATTCTTACTATTCATTCCAGGGGGCACGTAATTTACAACTTACAATTATATATATATTTTCCTCCAACCCTAGTTTTACTATTCTTCTACGTGAACGTCTTCCCCGTCAGCCGAAGAAGGCTGAGGAGTTAGTGATATAATTTTAAAAGGTATCGATCATTCATTTGGCCGCAATCGTTGTTTCCCGTGATTTCACCCATTTTTTTTTTTTCCCTTTCTTTTTTTTTAAAAAAAAGGGGTTTTCCCGAGTTCAATCGCATTCCTTCGAGTTTCTTTAAGTTTTCAAGCTTTTTTAGATGGGGTCGGTTTTAGCCAACTGGCATTTACCACGTTCGCCCTGGGGGAGGGGGGGTTTTCCCCCATCGTTCATCGCTTTTGAGTGGATTCGAGGTTGTTTAATTCCGAGTTCTTTGTTACGTGTTGAGGCGAGCGAGGGGGCGTTGGGCGAGAGCGCAGGTAGATCGCGAGGTAGATGTTGATATTTGCTTTTAAAAGTTAAAAAAAAAAAATATATATAAAAAGGAGAAACGCATCAATGGCAAGCGTTCATGAAGGTGAAATGAACCGGTGAGAGAGTTCAAGATAATTGAAGGCTTTTTTCTTTTCATAAAATTGACTTTAAATTAATGTCAATAGGGGTGGGGAAAACTTGGGAGATTATTTTAGATTTTATGGATTTAGGTTGCTTATTCAATTTGCGAATAAGGTAGGTTAATTCCTACTTAGAAGTTAAATTAAATTCCATGTGATTGTGTATTTATTGTGTGATTGTTAGGATGGTTATGGGTGACATATTTAATTATGTTGAAAGTACTATATGCCCGGTTTGACTCGTGATTTGTGTTTATAATCGAATTATGAAGGTTAATTAGTTTTAATTATAAATAGAGCCTATAAATTATTTTAGTTAAATAAACCCATATTAATTTTAATGTTTTAATTAATTAATATTAATAATTAATAACCGTATAATAATTAGTTTTAATTGATTTAATAATGCTTAGGATGATTTTAGGAGTCGAATATGACATGATAACATAGTTAATTTATAAAATTAAATATTAACTCAATGATTTTCCTTGTTGTGACTTGTTTATGTTGTTTTCTTTTCTTTTAAATATTTGTGATATGAATGTGTGTTGTTTTAAATATTTATTCTTTGTTGTTATTTTTGTTATTCGGGGGGTGGGAAGGGTGAAGAGTTCGGTGAGTTAATTTAAGATTGTTTGTTGTTTGATATTTATTTGAATGATTTTACTTAGTTATATGATAATCACGTTGGATAGTGTGGACGTATTATAATGGCCATTATGATACTATTCTATAGGTGAACACTGTGATTATGATTTATCTAAGTAGTTGAGATGAGTTGGACAAGTGATTACCCAGTGATGGATAGCGTGGACAGTGATTAAGGGAATATGATAGGCTATTCTATGTGAACAACACTGGTTATGATTCTTTGTAGGCTAAGTACCTACTAGTTGTTGATGAATGGTGGAAATGGACGAGTATCCATACGTTATTATAATGATGAGATAAACGCATTTAATTTACTTATTTGAGTATGAGTTTAATCTCCTGGGCTAAAAACTCACCAGGCAAATCTTTTAATTTCCGGGAATAACAATGATATTATGGAGACCTTTTTGACAAATGAGAGACCCCTTAAGACATGTCATTACTATTTATTAATTTTTATTTTATTTTATTGAACATTTTGTCATTTGCTTTATGGATTTTCTTTTTAATTTATCTTAGTTGTTTTTTTTTTAAATTATTTAAATTGGCGCCAAAACAAATGTTTTGTTTCGAATATTTCTTTGGTTATTAAACGAATGCTTCCGCAATTATTTGGCTTTTACTCTGATTTATTTATATTTAAAATGAGTCATGTATTTATTTATTTATTTATTTATTGGTTATTTTGAGTCGGGTCGTTACAAAAGTATTGCTTTTTTAATAATATGTTATGTTTTATATGCTATTTAGGTAATTGGCCCTTAAATTAATATGATTAATTGAAATGAGTAAGATATGGAATAATTATTAATTCAAATAGTGATATGGAATAAGATATCATATCTTAATTATTCAAACTATATTTTATAATATTTTTATTAATTATTTGATAATTAAAAAGATATTCAAAGATTTTATGAGGCATTAGTTTTCCTATATATGGGAACCTTGGAGTGACCCCAAAACACACCACTAAGAGAGCAAAATAAAAAGCTCAGGAAAATTCCCCTCCTCCCCCTCTATCTGCTGCCGCCTATAGGGTAAGGGAAGAATTTTTTTTTCTTCCCTCTTCCTTTTTCCAAAGAGGATAGTCATAGTGCCTACACATCGATTCTATTTTGTGCTTAGTGAGGAAGAACCTTTTGGTGGTCTCAGGATCGTAACCAAGAACGACGAGGAAGAGCCAACACTTATTTGCAAGAGTTAGTTTTCTTTTATGCATTTAGTTTTGATTATATTATACTGCAAGAAAAGATCCTTGGAATTCCGTATGAGAACTCTTTTATAGAGGCCTCAATCTCAACAACTTCTTTCTAGAGCTGATGTGTTGTCTAAAGTACACCATGATGCAAATCCTTAAAAAAAAAGCATATTTGTCTAATGTCCTAATGATGATGTCCGCTGCCATATATGTGAAATGTAATCCACCAAATCAAAGCACTCTAAAAAATTAGAGATGAGATCCATCATAGTACAAGAAAGGTGACCATCATTAATCGTTGTAGAGTGTCATCACTAAAAAAATGGTGATCATCGTCGATATCTAGAAGCGTTATCACTAATAGACTTGGGGGCATTGTTCGTTGGATATCAAGAATGGTTGTAAGGAAGGTTCAAGGTGACCACCGTCAGTAAATTCGGGAGTATCATCACTATAAAAGAGATGACCACCGTTAATCATCAGGAGTGTCGTCACTACAAAAGATATGATCACCATTTAAAAATTAGAAGAGATGACCACCACCAGTAAATTCAGGAGTGTCATCAGTGTAAAAGAGGTGGCTACCACCAATAGTTGGGAGTGTCATCATTGTAAATAAGACACCGGTATCTCTAACATGGAGGAATCACTGTCGAAAATCAAGAATAATCATGTTGTAAAAGAAAAAGGGGACACAACAACGATATAATATATATATGCAATTATAAATGTTTATATATGATTGTTGCATACCTTTTCTTCAAGAGAAGGAAGCCCAAGACAACCTCGAAGCCTCTGACAATCCAAGACAATTTCGAAGACTTTGAATATTCAAGACAATTCAAAAAGAAAGAAGATCAAAGACAACTTAAAAACTATAAAGATCTAAGATAATTTTGAAGGATTATTCGAAGACAAATTATTTGAAGATCAAGATCCTACGAGCTCGAAAAATTCTAGTGTTCAAGATAGAGGATTTGGACAAACAATTATTTGATTCCAGAATACGTCAATTGACCGATCGAGTCAAAGTTTATACTTTTGAGAAAGCATGAGAGAATTATTTATTAGAGATTGTAACTACTCAAATTCATCAATACAAATTATTTTGTCCGCATTTATTTCACTATTTCAAAATTATGTGAACAGTACTATCACATTTTAATTGAATCGAACAATTCTCTTATCCTCAAGTGTCATAATAGTTATAGTTTTTATATACTTTCTAATTTGGAAAAAATGCAACACACACAATTTTTAACTAGTAAATGTACAAAAGGAGTAAAATTGATGAAGTTATTGATTTTTTTCTTCCAAATATGGTTTAATTCAAAGCATCTAAAATAACTATCATAAAAATCAAGATTTGTCTTCATGATGGAAGCAAATTTCCTCGACATTATCAAAATTTCCATAGAAGTTTCTCTCAAATTGAACCTCAACATTGAAAGAAGGCAGGAGATTCCCCCCCCCCAATTTTTTGAAATGTCAAAAATATCGATGGAATGTCAATTTCCATGGAAATATTGAGCTAAAGTACACGTCAACCAACTATGGTGTTAAATGTCTTCTCTAATTTGATGGAAATGTCGACAACGTCGTGTAAATTTTAGTAATGTCAATGGTCCACAATGCATGCCATATAACACCTTTCTGCCAATTTTCAATTTAATTTACCAATCTCTTATCCAACTCCTATTCATATATTTTTAGTCAGTATTTCTCTAATTTGACTCTAGTCATGTGGTATCAGTAGAGTCATTAATTTTTTTTCTAAATTGTTAACATTTTTATTTTAGTTGATAATTTTTAATCATAATGTTATTTTGATATATTAGTTTAAATCCTAATGTTATTTTGATAGTAAATTTTAATTAAGTTTATCCTAATGTTAATTGATTGTAAATTTTAATAATGTTAAATATTTTTTAAAAACCCCATTTGAAATTACATATTAAAGTCTTCATGTTATTTTTATTATTATCTTTTGCCAAATTTTAGTGTAATAAACATATTTTAATATTAAATTTTGATATATTTTATTATATTTTGTTATGTTTACCATCATTTGTAGGCGTATAATTCAATTATATGGTAAAATTATGAATTAATCAAACTATTACTAAAGTTTCATTCAAAAAGTCAAAAAAATCCACATATATTTCCATTGTTTCCATGATTTTTCAAGGAATATCCGTTGACATTGACATTTCCATAAATTTTAACCTTGATATTTCTGTCGACATCGACATTTTATTCTTAAAGAAAAAGATAATAATAATAATAATAATCATTCATTAATTTAATGAACCAAAAGTACAAACGTAGCTCAAGTGGGTAGACACGTACTCCCTTCTCATGGAGAAATTATTCAATCTACCGGTCCTATTATGCCTGTCTTTCCATTACCCGACACGTGTACATGGTTATTTATAAGAATTCACTTGAACCTGGTTGCACTATTTTTTTGTTTTTTTAATATTTAATTTGTGTGCAATTCACAAAACCAATTTTCTATTTGCAAGTAAATAACACGATATTATTTACAAGCTAAGAAGCCTTTTATACGTGATTGTTTTTTTCTCACTTTAAAAATCATAAATATTGATAAAATTCAATTTTTATGCCGCTTCAAAAAATAATATTAAATGTAAAATATAAATGAAACCCCTCCGATTTTAGTTAAATGTAAACATAGTTTCTATAGTCAAAAAATGAATCTTTATACTCTCATGATTCCAAAATTTTGTAATTTGATACATTTCACTAACGCCGTTAACTTTTTTTTAGTCATAAGTTCACCGTTTGAAATTCGATTTGGATTATTCAAGATGTTCCGTAATCCTTGTTTCGAGCTTTACATTATAGTTATTTCAAAATAATCAACAAATAAAATAGTTATTATCATCAAAATATTAGGTATGTTTGAAATCAAAAGCCATTTTGTTTAGTGATAATTTTGTTGTTTTTGAGTGATTATTACGTAGAGCTCATTTTAAAATATTTTGAATAATCTAAATCAGAATTCAAATGAAGAATTTGTGACTAAAAAAGTTTATGACGTTAGTAGAAGAGGTTAAATTGTATAATTTTAAAACCACGAGAGTATAAATTTGCATTTTTAAACTATAAGTGATATGTTTGCATTTGATCAAACCATGGAGATCTTATTTGCCTTTTGTCCCAATATTAATATTCAAATTATTAAAGTGATATCTAATTATTAATTTATAAAGGAAATTTCATGGTTTCATTACCGTATAATTCAATTCCCGTTGAATTATTTTTTAATTATATTTAAAAATTGATACTATCCATCGAAGAATTTAATTATTTCAAGTGTTTTTATTTTAGTATCAATAAATTTCATTTAAAAGTAATAGAGAAAATTTCATTTAGTCAATTGAAATTGAATAACCCTTTTTCATTTTACTTGTATTGCAATGAATTGGTTGTTGTTCTAAGTTTCTACCATAATTTTTTTCTTTAAATGTTCGTAAATAATATTATTATATTATTTTGGTTGCAAATAGAATATTAGTTCTGTGGATTGCCCCATGAATTGCATAGAAAATAGAAAACCAAAAAATGATGGCAACGGGTGAAGTAAATAACCATGTATATGTGTCGGGTTGAAGGTTAGAGTCTCCTCTCCCAAACTGATGTAATATTAAAAGAAATAAAAAAAAAAATCCTATTTCTTTGTTTGTTTATAAATAAATCATACCGATGATCAAAATTTAAAAAAATAAAAAAATCATACTTGTTATAAACTAAATCGAAAGAACAATAAGCAAAGAGAGAAATATGAAGAACACAAGAGAGAATAGAGAAATGATCAATATGATATTCACTTGGGGATATAGAACCCTTCTTACAACCTCTATATATAGGCTTACAATGGAATACTAAATCCATGAGTTACAAGGATTAAATAAGTAACATAAATATGAGGAGTAAATTACAAGGATTGTAACTTGTGGAGGTTATAGAATTTGTAACCTATTGGGAGTAATGGACATCTATTATATTTATTTATAACACTCCCCTTTAGATGTCCATTATATAATGAATATGCTCGTTAAAACCTTACTAGGAAAAACTCTTTAGGAAAAAATCCTAGTGAAGGAAAAAGAGTACATAAGTTATATCGTTAAAATTGTCTCATTAAAAACCTTGTTAGGAAAACCCAATGGGACAAAACTATAAGCAAGAGAAAAATAGTACAACTCAATATTTACTCCCCCTCATAAGAACATCAACTAATGTCTTCTTGACATCTTCATGAATTGCACAAGAACTCCAACATGATTCAATGAAGTAATTGGGATAGCACTTGTAAATCGTCATGATATATATTTTTCACATGTATAAAATATGATGCCGCTTTATATTTTAAATATATAAACATATCAATAAATTGATTGATAAACTAGTTAACTTCAAAGTTGATGGATATGTTAATATAAAATAAAATAAATCATATCCATGATTCATCAATCGTAATGAAATATATATTTATTTCATTCTCTGATTTGGATAAAACTTTATTTATCTAATAATATTCATTAAAATGTTATAACTTTTCATATTATTAGAAAATACATGTCATCTATTCACTAAGATATGGACTTCAAGAAAATAAGTTATTTATTTTAATTCAAATTATAAAAGATCATTTTTAACATTATATATATATATTATTTAATTTATAAACTTTTTATCTTTAAGTAAAATCATTTCAAGACATTTTATTTTTATGCTTGATTTATCTATAAAAATTGAACAATAAATGCTTAATTTACAAGCTTTTTTCCAAAGAATTTATCTCAAATTCCAAGGATAATCTATTCCTTACTAAGCTTAATAAAATGTTAGAATTATTATTTAAATCAACACTACTCAAATAGTATTAATGGACGTTTATATAAACACATAAATAAATTGAACTATTTCAATATCTTTTTTCAATAGTATTCACAAAACTGTTACACCACATTTCTTTTGATAATGCAATTTTTTAAATTTTTATAATTTGATTAAATATACAAGTTCTTTAGGATAATTTATCTGATCTATTTGATTGTTATTCATTATAGATATGTTGTGAATGAATTTATTAGATTTTTTTTATACCACTTTAAGTTGAATAGAATCTATCTTTGATCTTTTTAATCTAGGCCAATCATTTTAATAATATTTTTGAAAGTTTGGGTTTACAATCCTACATTCTATGATATCAAAAGCAATATTAGGCAACTTTTGATTCCATATTTTCCTTGTCAATTTGATTAATGTATATCTTTATTTTTCACTATTCATAAAAGCTTGACCATTGATGTAATATATAAAATTAATTAAGTTTTTTCATCAATAACCTTCTAATTCCTCAATTACTATTTTATTAAGAATTATTTTTTTAATATTTATTTTTGAAATCATTTGTCATTTCGAACTTAATTTAGTGTAGAAGGATTTTTATCTTTAGAACCAATGACCTTTCCATAATTCGATGAAGTTTAAACTTGTTAATTGTAACAACTTTTTAAATCGTCATGATATAGCCTAACATTGGAAAAGTATCTCGTCAATATGAGAATCAACCATGCATTAAATATTATCACCCGTCTTTGGATTAGATAAATAAATTGGAATCATACTCAAAACCAATTCACACCTCAAACTTATATATGTTAATATAAAATAAAATAAAATCATATCAATGATTCATCAATAGTAATGAAATATATATTGATTTCATTCCTACTTAATGATAAAACTATATTCTAGATAAAAAAATTCAATGAAATGTTATAACATTTCAAATTATTGCAAGATCCATGGGTCGAATATATTTACCATCTTATTATATAAAATTGCACTTCAAGATCTCCAAGATTTTCTTTACTTGGCATGATTAGATTGTAACTAAAGTATCATTTTTAACATTAAGTGCAAGACTAATGCCATTTTAATACTCAATAAAAAATGTTTTTCACTTATTTAAAAGCTCATTTTAGTGAACATTTTCCCTTTCATGTGTGATTTTTGATCTTTAAAGAATTATCGCATTATGACTACACGATAGAGAAATGCTTAATTTACAAGCTACAAGGAAAACCTTTGATTTCCAATTGATCCTTGATCGTAAAATTCATTTAAAGGATAATTTATTACTTAGCAAGCTTTTCATCGTTTTAAATCAAAATCTCATTGTCTAAATCAACAACGAAAGACATGGGATAAACATAGTAATTTTAAATTCGTTTCTGTTATTACTAAAAGACACATTTGAGGCATGAAAATATAAATTATTTCTTGAACAATAATCTTTTCCTCAAAATATGTCAAATTTCAAATTAATTGAAACATAAACCATTCATTAATTAAGATAAATTTGTGTCCATCATTCAACCACATGATATTCCTTATGGTCTTAGCTCAAATAAAATTTTAAAAACAATTCTTCTCTTACAAGAGAAATTTTAAATTTAAAAAATAAAAAAATAAAATACGTATAACAAGAAATTAGTGTGATTTAAAAACATATACTAAATGTTCTGGGGAAAAACATTATGTACAACTAAAAATTAAGGATAAAAAAAGACTTGAAAAGATAATAACATATCTTTGATCTTTTCAATCTAAAATAATCATTTTTAAAACATAGTTACTAATCAATGAAAAATATAGTGTAGTTTCTTTAAATTAATACAAACATTAAAACGAAACTTATAATTATAAAATAGGAAAACACTATTACTAAAAAGTAAAATCACAATTATTAAAACATTGTAACAAAATTTAAACCAATTTTAATAACATCTTAATTAAAATTAAAAGCCAATTTATAAGGGTTAAATATCGTTCATAGGTTTCTTAAAGTAACCATAAATTACTCAATTGAATCATTTTGAGAAAAGCCCATTTCATTTTTTTTGTTTTGACATATTTTTATTTTTGAAATCATCTTAAGTGACATTTCGCACTTGTGTGTAAAATGGATCTATATCTTTAGATACATTATAACCTTTTCAATCTTAATATAGGCTTTCAATAGTTAATATAATGTATTAACGTTGTAGCATTAACAACTAATATCTAATGACTTTTCATAATTTTCCCCTAACTAAAAATGATTTTTAACAAAGTATCATGACATATATATATAACCAACCACTGAATAAAAAAAATTGATATATATTTTTAAATGAAAAAGAATAAACAAAATTTTAAAATAATTTGAAAAAATGTCAAAACTACTCATTTAAATTCACTAAATCTTTATTATAAATTTGTAGTATGTAATTTTGAATATATATATATATTTAAATCAAAATTTAGATGTTCTCAAATATACTCAACCAATCTGTTGATTATAATTTATTTAAAAATTAAATATTTTCATCAAAATATCCAATGATTTAACAGCTTTTAAATATAAATAAATCGAAATAAGTGGGTTAATTTACCAATTATAAAAAAATTTCCTTTCAAAAACTTCAAAAAATTGTTTAAACCTACATGATTCAAATATATACTAAGTAAATGGATATTATAAAATTTTAGATTTATAAGACTAATGCCCTTTTAAAATAACTTTAAAAAAATGATTTTAATAATTTGAAAGTTAACTCGATTGTTTTGTGAACCAATAAATGCGTGTTTTCTAATAATAAGTATTAATTGAAAATTGAAGAATTAAATAATATATAACTAGACAACAATATGAGACAATATTTAGTTATGTAGCTAAATAATTGACCAACCTTAATTCCCTATTATAATTAGATCATTAGATAGTAAAATATCCACTTCAAGTAATATTTTCACCATCAATTGAAATGGAGAATTATGGCTACAATTATATCAAAATCTGATTGTCTTAATTTGTTTCTAAAGACGACCATCAGAACAAATTCATTTTATTTCCTTAAATTCTCTTTGTCGATAGAAATTACTAAAGAAAGACATATTTGAGGCATAAAATATAAATTATTTACATTTAATCAAGAAGGTTAATTCTCAAAATAACTGATCAAATATCAAATTAATTGAATACATAAACCATTCATTAATCAAATAAAAATTTGTTAGATCCCTCATTTAAATAAAGAAGTTGATATAACATTATTGGTCTTTGCTTAAAATAACTTAAATTTAAAAACTAATTCAATTCATTACATCAAGAGAAATTTTAAATTTAAAAAAAAAATAAGCAATACTAATTAAACAAGAAATTAGTGATGCTATAAAAACAGTCATTCTAAATTGTTAACTATGAAAATAAAATAATAATAAATGGAAAAAAATTAAAGATAAAAAAATTATAATAATAGATAAAAAAATATTGTGTTATAAATCAATAATTAAAATATTTTTACAATTATGAAAAAAAAGGCATATTTACTATATACAATTAAACAATTATCGTGTAGTATAATAATATAATATTTAATTTTACTATAACATTAAAATGAAACTATTTAATATTATATAAATAATGGAAAACACTATTACAAAAAAAAAAAAACACAATTATTAAAACATTGACTTAACAAACATTTATAAACAAATTTTAATATACAAATAATATTAATTTATGGAAATTAAATAACCATTAAATGTAGGGGTAGTTATAAAATCGTATAAAAGCGTAAAATTAACCATAAATACTAATTCAAACGTTTAAGAAAATTATATGCAGTAGACTTAAACAAAAAAAATTTATAAACTAAAGAAAAATGATATGAATTAGAAAATAAACCCACAATAGATGAAAAATCAATTCATAAAAGTCTCAAACTAATTAATAAATAACTAATCCCAACCGCTAGTGGGGGTTACAAAAACAACTTAATAAAATAATGATAAAAAGATTAAATGCTAGACTAAATATTTAATTAGATTGATAATAATAACAATTAATTGATTCATAAAACAATTATAATTTGTCTGCAACAATAATAAATAGAAAGAGATGTAGAAAACCTCCGGTTTAAATAAAAGAAAAATAAGAAAAACTGTAGGGAGCTTATTTTTTTTAAAAAAAATCACAAACATTATTTTACAGTCATTGTATTAGATTTGTTTTTTCTTTTGGAAAAAGCTAAAATCAAATTAATATAAGTAAAAACTAAATTATAACAATAAAACGGACTAACTTTGAGGTAGGATTAATGTAAGTAAAAATCATGTATACTAAATTCGTTGATAATTATGAAACTATATGTTAAATATTCTAAAAGAAAAATACAAGTAGAAGCTCAAATGAAATTTACCAATTCATACGCAAACTTTTAATTAAGTTGGAAAAAAAAATTATTATGTAAAAATATCAATTTAAAAATCCATATGAGGCATATTTCAGAATATATAAATATCTATAATAAACATAAATATTGACAAAAAGGAAAGGGAAAATACGAAAAATATAACATGTCATTGATGTTAAATAAAGAAAAATTTGAAAGAAATAATAACAAAATATTTGAACCATTGAATTGTTACAGAGAGACTAAGAAAATATTAGAAAACCAGATTATTATTATTATTATTATTATTTTAAAACCCCAAAAACTAAAAGATTGCAAAAGCAATCCTTAAACTAAAACAAAATTATAAAAAATATTAAATTTTTTTTTATGAACTTGTCACTGCATACGTAAAACTAAAAGAAATTTTTTAAAAATAAATTTAAATTAAAACCTCCATTCTAAATTAAACAAACAAAAAACAAAAGAATTGAGAAGATATAAAAATCAACTTACTAAATCATAATGACAAAATACGAATGAAATACTAGTTTTATTTAAAAAATATATAAATGGCCAGTATCTTTAATGAATAAAATCAAAATAATAAAAGAAATTGAAGTCATAAACCTTCAAATGGTTAATAGAGAGGAAACTAAAAATGCTTGAAGGCACTCAATTAGCTCAGATAATCCAAAAATATGATCCTCTCAATCCTTGCTAATATGTTCAAAAAGAAAATTTGGACAAATTCTTCACATCTAACCAAAATATCAATTTGGTAGTGTTGAAGAAAACCGTAATGAGAAAAAAAAAATACAAATCAATGATAAAATATTGAAGAGTATCGATATAGAAATGAAAGAGGGAAAACTTTAGCAAAAGAAAAATAGTAGAGACTCGTGCTGATAACGTGTTATAAACTAAATCGAAAGAACAATAAGCAAAGAGAGAAATATGAAGAACACAAAAGAGAATAGAGAAATGATCAATATGATATTCACTTGGGATATAAAACCCTTCTTACAACCTCTATATATAGGCTTACAATAGAATACTAAATCCATGAGTTACAAGGATTAAATAAGTAACATAAATATGAGGAGTAAATTACAAGGATTATAACTCGTGGAGGTTATAGAATTTGAGTAATAGGGATCTATTATATTTATTTATAACAATACTGAGTTTTTCTATTTTTATTTTAAAAGCCGGCGTGAATTCTCGTTGATTAAATCCACTTTCCTCTCTGAAAACTTCACTTTTCTGCTTCACTTAGCTCTGATTGAAGCCAGTTTTCTTCATCAATTAGGGTTTAGGATTTTTGTTCAGAACGAAATCGATATTCCTCTCCCAGTTTCTCACAAACAATGGGAAATGAGCAAGATATGAGTTCATGGACTGATCTTCTTCACTCTTCTACTAAGCTTCTTGAACAAGCTGCTCCCTCGGCCCAGTTTCCTCCGCTTCAGGTCTCATTTTTTCTCTTTTCGCTGCTGAATTTAATGCAGATTTTTGAAAAAAAAAAGTTACGCATTAAGCTTTCATTTACATTTCAATGTCGATTACTGTTGAAATAGAGATTCATAGATAAGAATGGAACACATTTTAAAAACTAAACCACCCATGTTTTGTTCTCAGCTGCCTCTAACATCCGCGGTAATTTGAGTAATTTTTTTTTTTTCCAATTGATTTTGTTTCCTATGAATTAATGACGTTTTCAAGAAATGTGCAAGTGTAATTGTCTCGTCTATGGATTTAACATAATTTTTCATCACTGTAAATGTTAATCTATTGTATTCTCAAAGCTCAATTATGGTAATTTTTTTAAATCTGAATGAGAATATTTTTTTAAAATTGAAAAAGGAGGAAATAAATCATAAAGGTTTAGGAAAATGAGAAGAATTTTTAAGAAACAAAATCTCACGTCTCGCTTTTTATCTCTGAGTTTTATGAAATGTGATTGTTTCAGAGAAACTTAGATCAGTTGGAAGTGTTATCTAAGAAGCTCAAGGCAAAGTCCTTGAGAACTGAGGCTCCTACACAATCTATTGCTGCCACAAGGTAGTTTCATTGCTTCTACCGAAATTCCCGACTCTTAGCACTTATATGCTTTCGATCACCTATTTTTCTTGTGATGCTTTGTATTGACACCCTATTGATCTGGTTTATTACAATTTACAGTAATGACATGGATTTTCTTTTCTTTTTTAATTTTTCCATGTGATTTTTATAGGCTACTTGCACGTGAGGGAATAAATGCAGAGCAACTTGCTCGGGATTTGAAGTCTTTTGAATTAAAGGTGAAAATCTTTTTTCAAGTGTAAATAGCTTCTCATTTTCAATGACTGATTTTTATCTTAAATTGATCCATTTCTTTATATTTTTGTTTGGGCTAATGAGAGATTACGCCTCATGCCTTTTTAATATTACACTTACAATTTCCATTAAAAAAAAAAAACACTTACAAAGAACCGGTGCAACTTGCAAGTATCTTTTGGCCTTTGGTGTGAGCTTCACTTTTAAGTCAGGTACTGGATATTTATTGGAGGAGTTGCTTGTCAACTCTCCTTTTTTCGTGGTAGAGGTTCTTTAGCTTGTTGTTATTTCTGCCATTTTGGGAACCCGGAACCCTTTAATGTGTTTGATTGAAAAGGAATAGGAGAATTTACTATGAAAATATTTTTAGTGTTGAACTGAAAAAAGTTAGATCCTTACACATTTTAGCAATTTTTGTTGGATATTAGTATTATCTAAGTTTCAGAATGTTCGTTTTTCTTGCTTACTAACAAGGAAGGTAGTTTGAGGGATGAATTTTCGGTTACATGTTCTTTGGCCACCACTTCATTTGTAGGCGACTTTGAGTCGATAATTTGTCCTTGCTGTCTTGGTCTAGATGTTGCAAAATTTTATTTTATGATTTTCTTGCTTCTTAATTATTTAATTATTTTTCATTTTCCTGTTTTTCTTTTTTATCTGTTAAAGACTACATATGAGGATGTCTTTCCTGCGGAGGCAACAAGTATCGAAGAATATTTGCAGCAGGTATTTTATTTTTTATAATCTGTACCCACTTTTGCAGATTTTTGTTTTACTTATGAAGCTATTGGTTCATACTAGGAAATGTTGGTTGAAATATCCATTTCATACTCTCTCTTGGTAGAGTATCTCACTATATTATTATTGTTACTGTATGTTGTGATTCATAAATATTTGTCTGTTTGAGATCTTTCATTTACTTAATGAAAGCTGAGCCTTGAGCTTTTTGCCTGAAAAAATAATTGTCTTACAGGTGCATTCAGAATGAAAAGCATCATGGTATTCTCTATAGTTCTTGAACTTAATGAACATGCTTTTCTTCTATAATTTGTTTTTAAAGAGACGGCTCAAAAATCCATTCATTGATATGATGATAGATAATACAAGAAAAATTAAATAAGACAAAGTCCTACAAAAAAACAGCAACATAGCGCATACCCTCATATACCCAAAAATAAACCTAGGCCGCCACCTAATTACAAGTATGCGTGCCGGCTATTTATACTCAAGTTAAGTGGATAATTATAAAAAAGTTTGGCGGTAGATACCCAAAAAGATGCATGTACATGTCTCCAAACATAATCCATGATTGTGAACGAAAAAAGATTTACAAGAGAATAGATAAGATGAGTTAAGAATCCATAGTTCTATCCTGAGACCACTCTCTTAAATAGGGGCCCTCAAGCAAGTTAAGGATAGAAACAAGCTGAGAAAATTACTATAAGAAACCATTCCATATTCATAGAAAGGAAGGAAATTCATCCCAATAGGTCATGGCAGTTTATAAATACACACCACAATTGACATTATAAAAAAAGGAGAAAAAAAATTACAGAACGGTATCCAAGGAAATCCAATTGGAAGCCATATATTGAACTAAATGACAGTAATCTTGGAAATGATGCTCCACCCCTTCCAAACTCTTTTTTTTCCCGCTTGAGGGGGAACCGTGTATATATATATTTTTTGATAAGAACACCTCAAAAGGCCATTTCATTAAACTAATGAAAGAATGAAGAGAAAAACAATACAATACAATAAAATGGCAAGACAAACCAAAAGCCATAAAAGCATATGATATACCGTATACCCTCTACCCATCACCCTACACTGCCAAGGGTAATTACAAAAGAATTTCGAAGTTAACACCCAAAAGGATGCATTTATATGTGCCAACTTTCAAACATAGTCCCAAGATCTCATCTCCTCCCTCAAAATCCTTCTATTCCTATCTAGCCAAACCCCCATGTTATAACACAAAAACTCACTATCCAAAGGCATTTCCCCCGTCTTTGAAAGGAGGGAATAATAGTAACCCCTCCAATTTAAATTTCCCCATTCTCTAACAAGGTTTTGACATCCTTTTGAGGCAAAATCTTTCACTCCTTTTTTTTTTTCCAGTGGGGGCACTTTTAGTATAACAAATTTCCCCTATTTAAATAGGGTTTTGACTTGGATCATATTGTTTAATCGATATGACCTTTCTTTTAATGGGCTGATCAGTTATCTGGGCTTGAGGGCTGGGTTCAATTAGATTTTCATGCCTATTTTCATAATCCCTCCTTTGTTGTTTGTATCACTCTGGTAGTTAAGACTTTAACAAGAGGTAAGACACCTCACCCCTCCATATTGAATGAATTTCTCAGGATCACCTATGACTTGAATTTGGAGTTGAATATCATGCACCTTTTCTTGTTATTCTAGAATCAAGCTATTTCAAGCTGTGCTCGTGCTTTTTGTATCTAGTGTTATTTCATTTAGTTGATCACTTACACAATTTTATAGATGATTGATGAGCATGCACTTCGGATCTAATTGTTGGAATTGGAAAACAACTTTATTATTATTAGGGAAATCGACGTCACTAGAAAGAGGATGAAAGGCCCACTACTTCTTCATTTATGGCCGATTTTTTTGTTTGATTGATCTCCCTTTTGTATTCATTCGACCCAAGGTTGAAAATGTCGATGTCGATGTCGATGTCGACATCTCAATTTTACGGACATGTCGGTTGTCGATGTCGATATCGACGGATATTCCGGAAAAATCACGGATATCACGGATAACTATAGAAATAGTTTGAATTTGTGGATGAAACTTTTATTAGAGCTTAATTAAACATTAAACCATCATTCTAAGTAGTTATATCAATAAAATACACATATATATGGACATTAGTGGTATAAAATATCAAAATTTAGGCGCAAAATAACATTTTTATAAATGCATTAATATTATATAAAAAAGAACAATTAATAATTACATTACATGAACATCTAATAATACCAATCATATTTAGACCTTGTTTACTAAAAAAAAAAAGAAGTAAAAAAAACCTTTATATACAAAAAAAAAAAACTAATAATGTGTTTAAAAAAAAACCTAATAATAATAATAATTAGCTTAAATAATTAAAAATTAATAATTAAAATTATTTTTTATTTATTTATTAATAATTTAATATTATATATTTGAAAAAATATATATATAATAGAGATAAATAATTTTAATATTCATATAAATAAAAAATAATATTAAATAACTTCAAACCAAACCTTTTTTTTAGAGTAAAAAAAACCTTCTTTATATAAATAAAATACAGCATATTGACAGCCAGCCCACAAAATGACAGCATATTGACAGTCCAGCCCACAAAATGATTTTCTATTAAAATATTATTTTGAAAAAAAAGTAGGTCAAAAGTCTGAGCATATCCTCCCACGCCTACCTCTTTTTAATTAATATATTACTTTAAAAAAACTCAGATCTCAATGCGCTGCTTCATCGTTTCTTCCTTCGTGATTCCAGCCGCCTCTCTCTCTCTCTCTCTCTCTCTCTCTCCCCTTCTTCTTCTTCTTCTTCTTCTTCTTCTTCTTCTTCTTCTTCTACATTTCTGATTTTTTGACCACCAAAAAAGACTAAAACAGAGAAAAAAAAAGCTGCAGTGTGACACATTTTTCCCGATATGTCGTCGACTTTTTGATGACATATCGGCGACTTGTCGAAAAAACGACATGTCGTCGACTTTTTAGGGTTGTCGACGACATGTCGCCGATAGGGGGGAAGAACGACTCTTCCCCCCCATATCGTTGTCAGATACCCCCGACAACCGATAAGTCGCCGACAATGTCGGCGACTTCGTCGACTTTTTAATCCTTGATTCGACCTGAGGCAAAAGAGAAGTCATACAAAGAAAGGTTCTTTCATGCAATGCATAACGGGTGGGCCTCCTATGGATTCCTCCAACTCAATGAATGAAGGGATGAGTATGAGGAAGGCTGGCTCATTAGCGTTGGATGTGGAAACTTTAGGGGTTAACAATTATACCCACAAACTTTTAATTTGTGCAATTGGCCTCTTATAGTTATAATGTGTTAAAATTAGGCCTACCAAATTTCAAATTTAACAAATACCAATTTTAAATTATTAATTTACTAATTATTATCATTAAATCTCTATGGAGTCGGGTCTCGGAGGGCCCACGCCCCAATCCCATCCTTGACCCCGATCCCAAAATCCTCCTCATGGGGGCAGGGAGCTCTTCTTCGATTCGCCCCTCCAGATTGACATTAAGGATGCATTTCTCCTTTCTTTAGTGATTTGAGGGTTGAATTTTATAATTTCAGGAGGACATTTTCTAATAAAATTTTCATGGTCAAAATTTAACACCTTTCAAATTGCTCAAATTTAAAGTTTGACTCCACATATCTGTTACTTATGTTTAAAGGACTATGAGACTGCTATAGTAAAATGTGGTTTAAGGGCTTCTTTGGCACTTGACTTGAGTTGGTTTTGTCAATTTGCTTATGTGGGATGTCTTTGTGTCAAAGAAAAAGTTTTTTTTTGGAAGTGTGCTATTTCTGCTTTTCTTTGGTCGGTTTGGCTTGAGTGTAATGCCATAATGTTTGAACGGTCATCGAACTGTAATTCTACATGAGATATTATTTTATATCGCAATTTCCGTTGCATTTCCTTTTCATTCTATGTACTTAAAAGTGAACTATTTTTTTGTAGTTTCTAGCTTTGTTTTTTCTTTAGTGGACTCCTCGTCATCTTTTTATTTATTTATATATCTTGTATTTATTTTTTCGATTAATGAAAGATTTATCTTTCCATAAAAAAAAATTGAAAGTTTGTGGGTGTAATCGTTACAACCTCTATAGTTTAAGGGTGGTTTGTGTAAGTTTCCATTATCATTATCATTATTATAATAATAATAATAATAATTATTTTCCTGGCAAATCTTCTGACTTTTCATATGTTGTTGATTACATTTTATCACTTAAAGTCATTAATATTGATATTTCTGACCTTTGTGGACAATGCATTAATCTCAGGTTCATGAAATGGCAATGGTCTCAGCCATCCAGGAGGCTCAGAAGGATAATCTTAGAAGTTTTAATGATTATATGATGAAAGTTTTGGAGGTTAGCATGACTGAGTTATTTCTGAGATGTTATTTGTACTTATTTTATGATATTCTTTCTGTATGCTATACATATACTAGCAAGGAGTGCACTCTAATTCTTCAGTATTCATCACTTTGCCCTTACTAATTCTTCAGTACTTGTTAATTCTTCTTATCATTATTATTTGGTCGGCTTACTTGTAATTTGGTTGCGGTTGCTTTTGTATCTGGGCCACATACTTGTATATTGGTGGTGGTCTTTTGGTTTACCCTCTTTCTATTGTTGTTTCTTTCATTTTCCCAATAAAATTGGTTCTGAACCATCGTTTAAAAAAATAAATTTTGGGATCTCTCTTTAATGCTCTCACTAAATCTTGGGATCTCTCTTTCTTTAGACATTTCAAAGATGATGAGATCTTAGAATTTTCTAATTTGCTTGGCATCATCTCTCATTTTTCCTTAACCCACTCACCGAATAGACTTTCTTGGATACCTCTTTCTTCAGGTTCTTTTTCCTTGTAAATCTTTCTTGGGTTTCCTTACCAACTACTCTTCTACATCTTTGGACAGTTTTCATTCAATTTGGCTTCCCCGTTTACAACCCAAAATACAATTCTTTCTTTGGACCTTTTCTTTGGGAAACCTAATGACTGTTGATGTTTTACAAAAAAAGGTTACCTACTTCTTGCCTTTCTCCCAATGTTTGTTTTCTATGTTATAAAGACTTCGAATCTTCTTCCCATCTTTTATGCATTGTGAATTTACTTCAAAGCTTTGGTACAAGCTTCTTTGCCAATTTGACTTAAGTTGGGTTCCTCCAAAGCATGCTTATGATGTATTGAATTGGGATTTCTTTGGCTTCAAAGGACAAAAATTGAAAAAAACATTTTGGAATTGTGCAATGGCAGCTCTTCTTTGGAGTGTTTGGTTAGAAAGAAACTCACGGATCTTCAATGATGTTGCTAACCCTTGGTGGCACACTTGGGACTCTATTGTTTTTCGTACTTTTTGTTGGGCAAAAGTTGTTAATCCTTCTACTTTTAGCTTTCCTCTTCATTCCATGTATTATAAATGGAATTCTTTCTTTTAGCTTTTTAGTTTTGCTTTAATCTTTTTAAGTTGGGCTTTTGAAAAATGACTTTCTCTCTCCTCTTCCCTCTCTCTACCTTTCTCTCTCTTCCCATCCCCTCCCCCCCTTCTCCGAACACCCAAATCTAAACTTTCGCCTAACCTACTACCTCTGGCCACTTCTTCCTTCCCTCCGGCATTGCCGGCGTCTCCTACGCCGGTGATTTTCTTTTTCCCATGGGATGGGATTATACCAAAAGGTCGATCCAGATTGAAAGCAAGATTTACCATTTGGAATTTGACAAGGCTTATAGAGGCTCTAGAGCGAGAATTAAGGAATCAAGTAGAAGAGGAGTTTTCTCGTTCTCCATTCAGTTTGTCTCTCTGGTGTGGCTGTGGGATTGCTTCAAGAAGTTGGTGGAACATAAGGGCAACCTGAAGTTTTTTATGCAGACAAGATGCGATGATTATCTTCTCTGGGTAGAAAAGACGTCCACTAAACGAGGAAATGTAGCAGAAATTTTCATGATTGATAACAATGGTCATAAATGCAGCATTATGGTTCCAGAAGGGGAAAAGCATAAAGGTTGGATACTTTTTATGAACTTGATTGAAGACTACCCGGGAAGACGTGTGGAACTTCTGACACCTACAGCCGGTAAAGAAGTGGTTCAGGGGGTGTCCTTTGCTGAAGTCGTAAAGAGCAAAAATAAAGGCATTACAGATTGTGAGGATATGGCGAAATCACATAAGAATGAGAAAGGTAAGGCTATAAATGAGGATGATGGAGTTGGTGGGCCTTTAAACAACTTTTCTCATAACATTAATAGCTCTTTCGAGAAAATTGAATGGGAAAAGACCATAGTGCTGACCCGAAGGTTTTTTCATCAAGATTGGGTGGACATCATCTCTACTTTACAAAAGGAATTTAGTGATTACTGCGCCATAAGTCCCTTTCACCCTAACAAGAGCCCTCCTTTTCTGCCCAACTGAAGATCTGGCTCTCCATTTAGGCTCTTTACACGGTTGGAGGACGTTTAAGAGTTTCCAGGTCAGTTTCGATTTTTGGAATCCGGAGTTACACGCTAAAATGGACCTGGTTCCTTCGTTTGGAGGTTGGCTGAAGGTTAGGAATTTGCCTATCCATCTATGGAACTTAGAAATTCTAAAAACTGTGGGTGACAGATGCGGGGGCTTATTAGAAATCTCTTCGAAGACCACCCTGTTTAGGGAAACCATGGAGGCCTACGTCAAGGTTAGAGGAAATTTCACTGGTTTTGTTCCGGCGGAAGTTGAGGTGTTTGATGAGGAAGGCCGTGCTTTTAAAGCCCAAATAACAACCCACTACTCGGTTCCGTTACTTTTGAAGAATGTGGGGAAGATCCATGGTCCTTTTTCTAAGGACATGAAAGAGAAGCTCATTTTGGACAATTTGGTTGGTGAAGATGACAAGGAAAGTTGGGTTGAGGTCGCTGGAAAAAAGAAGAAGACTGTTTTTTCCGGTGAACCGTCGCGAGGATACAGTCCGGTGAACAAGGTCACTACCAGACAAATGGGTGATCAGCCCAAGGAACCTACTCTGATCGCTGATAGGTCTGCTGTGCAGAACGGTACGAAGGAGGCGGAGGTTAATGATAACCCTATGTTCTGTCAAAATCTCGAGGGAACTGTTCTTAACCTAGGGCTCGGTCTGGCTAATACTATGGGCAACATGTGTTTGGATGAAGCTGAAGACCTTATGGGTTATGGGCCATCTGGTGGGCCGAGGGAGTTTAATGAGGCCCTTGTCAAACATTCTGATTATGGGGCTGAACATTCGCAAGCCTATCCTGACCAGCATGTTGATAATACTTTTCCAGACACTCATAAAACTCATTTTAGCCAGCCTGTTCATAATAACCACTTTAAACAAGGTGGGCCGAGGGAGTTGAATGAGGCCCATTACCCTTCACAAGCCCAGATTAACCAGCCTGTTAATAAGACCTTTCCAGAACCGGCAAAGGTTAAAATTCTGAAGAGGCAAACGGTGGAAGAAAAGGGGAAACGAACGATCTGCTTCTCTTCTCAAGCGATCCACAAATCTAATACTATCAACAGAGGAGGTGAGGGAGATCCTGTGGATAATGATTCTGAAGACGCCTTCTCCAGCATCCCTACTGATTTCGTCATTGAATCTCAGGAAGACTGTGTCCCTGAGACTTTCCCTAACAGTGTCATTGAAGAGGGTGACTTCGAAGATAGGGAGAACTTTCGTTCAGATTCCGTTTATGTTGTTGCAACGCCGTTAGCTATGATACATGAAGAAACAGAGTCTTACAAGGCTAGGCATGTGGAGAATCTCAGCAGTAGAAGCTCAGAGGACCAGGATGATCAAGATCTCTATATCACCTCCTCGGGTTACATCTGTGATAGCAAAGGGGAGAACAAAGTTAAGCTGGGTGATTGGCTAAACGATACAAATATGAAGATTATCTCTAAGTCTGGGAGGAAAGCTAAGAAGGGAGGAGGCTCCAACAGAAAAACGATTGGGCAGCGGGAGCTAAAGAATCTTGTCTCTTCGGTTAACTATGATAGAAGACACACAGAGAGGATCACGGGTCATCAGGTTGTTAATGATAATTGTCTCCT
Organism: Gynostemma pentaphyllum; assembly: GCA_028015215.1. NCBI lineage: Eukaryota > Viridiplantae > Streptophyta > Magnoliopsida > Cucurbitales > Cucurbitaceae > Gynostemma > Gynostemma pentaphyllum. Next base: position 47,513,927 of record CM051353.1, on the reverse strand, counting down.
GGAATGTTAGAGGTTTGGGGGCTCCGGAGAAGCGGAGTGTTATTAAGGAGGTGATTCGTAAGCATAGTCCGGATATTGTCATCCTTCAAGAGACTAAGCTGAAGTGTATCGATAGAAGGCTCGTTAAATCCATCTGGAGCTCGAGGAATGTGGCGTGGTCTGCTCTCGATGCTGTTGGTAGATCTGGGGGTATTTTGATTGTGTGGACTGATCCTGCTTTTGAAGTTAAGGAGGTTTTCTCTGGAGCGTTCTCTCTCTCTCTGCTGCTCTCTATCTCTGACTCCTCTTCTTTTTGGTTGACTGGTATTTATGGCCCTCCCACTTCGAGAGAGAGAGAGCAATTCTGGGATGAACTCTCCGCCTTGGGTGGTATCTGTGATGGGCCTTGGGTCCTTGGTGGGGATTTTAATGTCTGCAGATGGTCGTTGGAAAAGTCTTCTGGTCGTCCTGATACTAGAAGCATGAGAGACTTTAATGCTTTCATTGAGGAATTCTCGCTCCAAGACCCTCCTATGAGCAATGGTGTTTTCACGTGGTCTAGAATGAATGATTCTGGCACCCACTCACGTATTGATAGATTCCTCCTCAACGAGGCTTGTGTTGGCTTTGTTCTCTGAGGCAAGAGTTACTAGGTTGGAGAGATTGGTGTCGGATCACTTTCCTATCATGCTGCATTCGGGTGGTTTCTCTTGGGGCCCAACCCCTTTCCGCTTTGAAAATATGTGGATCTCGCATCCCGGTTTCTACTCTGCTATTGAAGACTGGTGGAAGGCTCTTGATTGTAGAGGGTGGGCTGGCTACGCACTTCTCTCAAAACTGAAAGCTCTTAAAGGCAAACTGCGATCTTGAAATATGGAGGTCTTTGGCAACATTAATTCTCAGAAAAACAACCTCACCTCCCTTATATGTTTGCTTGACTGCCTTGACGAATCTCAAGGTCTCTCCCCCCTGCAAATGGAGGAAAGGAAGCAGGCTCGTCTCGCCCTGCTTGATATTGTAGTAAAAGAGGAGATTTTTTGGGGGCAAAAGATTAAGTAGCAATGGCTTAAAGAAGGTGATGAGAATACGGGCTTTTTCCACATAATTATGACGGGTAGAAGGAAGAAAGCTCTTATCTCCGAAATTCTTTCCTCTCAAGGGAATTGCCTCCTTACTGATGGAGAGATAGAGTCTGAGTTTTATACTTTCTTTAACTCCCTCTATACTAAAGACCCTAGTCCCAGGTATATCCCAACTAATCTAAATTGGTGTCCCATTGACGAGAGTGATGTGGGCCTGCTGGAAAGACCTTTTACCGAGGAAGAAATTTGGAATGCCATTTCCAATCTTGGAGTTTCAAAATCCCCGGGACTTGATGGTTATACTGCTGAATTTTTTAAAAACACTTGGAACATTCTTAAACCTGATTTTATAAGAATGTTCCAAGAGTTTTTTCAAAATGGGGTGGTTAATGCAATCACAAACGAAACTTACATTGCTGTTATCCCGAAAAAGGTGGATGCCAAAGCTGTGAAAGAGTTTAGACCAATTAGTCTCACGACTGGGCCTTACAAGATTTTGGCCAAAGTGCTTGCTGATAGACTAAAAGGGGTAGTGCCTAAAACTATCTCTAAGTTCCAGAATGCGTTTATAGGCGGCAGACAAATAGTGGATTCCATTCTGATAGCGAATGAGCTGGTGGAAACCTGGAGGATTTCGAAGAGATCGGGCTTGATCTTCAAACTTGACCTGGAGAAGGCTTATGATCGAGTTGATTGGGATTTTCTGGATGAGGTGATGAAGGTTAAAGGCTTTGGTCCTAGGTGGAGAAAGTGGATTATGGGGTGCCTCTCTTCTGTAAATTACTCTATTATTATCAATGGTAAACCAAGGAAAAAATTTAAAGCTAGCAGAGGTTTGCAACAAGGGGATCCCCTTTCCCCCTTCCTTTTCACGTTGGTAGCTGATGCTCTTAGCAGACTCCTCACTAGTGCGGAATCTTTGGGCCTCTTCTCGGGTTTCTCCCCGGGGATGGTGTGGAGTCCATCTGTCATCTCCAGTTTGCTAGACGACACCCTCATTTTCTCTACGGTCGAGGAAGGAAAGATTGGTAACCCGTTATTGGTTCTTAATGTGTTTGAAGAGATTTCGGGGCTAAAGTTCAATATGGAAAAACTATGGTGGCTTGGTATCAATATTGATGATGCTTTCGTTAAGTTTGTGGCGGATACTTTTCTTTGCAAGGATACTAAGTTTCCTTTGTCCTACCTCGGACTTCCCTTGGGAGGCAACCCACGGCATTGGTTTTTGGGATCCGGTGGTGGAAAAAATCTCCAAAAGGATCGATAGATGGAGGAATGTGTTAATGTCTAAAGGAGGTAGGTTAACTCTCGTGCAAGTGTTCTTAATAACCTTCCTACCTCTATCTCTCTATTTTCTCTATCCCTGTGGTAGTTGCTAAAAAGGTGGAAAGGCGCTAAGGGACTTTTTCGGAAGGGGGTGAAAAAAGACGGCGGATCTAACCTTGTCCAGTGGGATAAAGTCTCAAAACCTCCGAATAAAGGCGGTCCGGCTTTTGGTAGTATTATTAAAAGGAACAAATCCCTTCTTCTTAAATGGCTTTGGCCTGAGGACGGAGGAAGACTCGTTCTGGGTTGAAGTTATTAGGGCTGGCCATAGGGTGTCGATAGCGGATGGAGAACCAAGGCTAACCCTCATGCTCTTATCGAAGCCGTGGAAGGCTATTGCTAATTTGGATGAGTGTTTACTCTCCATGTCTTCCATTAAACTTGGTAAAGGTACAATGATTAATTTCCAGTGATAAATGGCTTAATCAGGGATAAACCTCTAAAGGAAATCTTTCCTTCCCTGTTCGATTCGTCGACTCCCAAGCTACGATCTATGATTGTTGGGATCCTTGTTGTAATGCTTGGAACATCGGGGTTCGTAGAAATCTCAAAAGATGGCGAAGGGGATGATTGTGTTTCTTTGTTGGATCTTCTTAATAGCGTCAAACCAGATTCATCCTCGGATTGCAGAGTTTGGAACGGGGAGGAGACAACTTCACCGTAAGAATGCTTTTGAAGCCCTTTTCAAGGATTTTTCCTCCCCCCACGGATCTAGTTCGGGTAATTTGGAAAGACAAATATCCTAAGAAAGTTAAAAGTATTTTTGTGGACCTTCTTTTATGGTGGGCTGAATACAAATGACAAGATCCAAAGAAGGTATCCTTCCATTACTCTAAGTCCTGGATAGATGCATCTTATGTAAGAAGAGTAGTGAGAATGTGAAACACCTTTTTTTGGGGCGCCCTTTTACCTCCCGATTTGGTCCAAGCTGTTGGATTTCTTCCCTTTCCATGGCCCCGGTCCTCCTCGGCTTCCTTCATCATTTATGGCTTCTTGTGCGGAGTGAAGCTTGATAGAAAGGCTCTTGTGATTTGGCGCAATGCTGTTCGGGCAGTCCTTTGGCTCGTTTGGTGGGAGAGGAATAAAAGGATCTTTCAAGATGATTGCTTGGACCTCAACGACTTGTGGGATTTAGTCGTCATTTACTTCGCTTTGGTCCTCAAATTCTATTCTTTTTGTAATTACCCTCCTCGATCATTGCCCCTAACTGGAATGTCTTTTTGTAATCCAGGGGGACTTTTGCTCTTGTTTTGTATTTCATTTATCAATGAAATGTCTATTATTTAAAAAAAGTTTTGCTTTAATCTTTTGTTTTAATTTTATATTTAGTCTTTGAGGATTTCTCATCCTCCAATTTGTATTATTTTCCATTGATCAATGAAAGTTTATATTTCTATAAAAAAAATAAATTTTTGCCGAGTATTTGAAATTGACATGTCATAAATCAAGCAATACAACAGATTTAAAAAAATGTCAAAAATACAAATAAAATCATGCAATACAACAGATTTAAGATGTGAATCAATCAATGGTGAATTCTTTAGAAGAGGATTGACATTTCATGTTTCTGCGTTTGGAGTTTATTGACTAAAGATAAACTTGATTATTTCGTTGCTTCAATCAACATGGGTTGGCCTAGTGGTCAAGGGGTTGCTTTCCAACCTTGAGGTTCAGGGTTCAAACCATGTTGGCCACCTACCTAGGATATTATCCTACAATTGAAACGACGCTAAGTGTTGTAGGGTCATGAGGTTGTCCCGAGATTAGTCGTGGTGCGCGTAAGCTGGCCCGGACACTCACGATATAAAAATAAATAAATTATTTTGTTGCTTCTTTTATTCTCTTAAAATTATGGATGATTGATGAAGATCTTCACTCATCATTGCTACCCTGAATTACTGGTTCTCGTTATGATTGCTGTCAAGAGTTTGCAATAGTTTATTTTGTTTTCATGCTGCGTAGATTTTTTATACCTAGCCATTCACGTAATATATGCTTGTTTAGTTCCTTATACTTGAATAGGCATCCCTTTTGTGAGGTTAAAATTGAAACAATGGCCTCTGGTTGGTTGATTTCTGTTTAGTGGATTTGAGCACATGATATCTTTAGTAGCTTGGATTGGAAATATACAGGAAAGAGATTATATCTTCTGTAGAGATGATAAATCTGTTAGAGCTGGTTTTTTGGTTTTTGCTCATTGTGCATTTGTTTTTGATTAACTGATGGAATAATTAAATTTCTGACAGGAGGATTGGAAAAAGGAAAAACGTGATTTCCTTCAGAGTTTAAGCCGAATATCAACATTACCCAGGACTAACATGATTGATAATAAATCTGGGGTTGCACAGTCAGGTCAAATAGCCTCTATTGCATCCAGTCCACATGTTTCATCTGTTCTACCTAGCCTGGAGCCTGTATCCCTAGCCAGCAAGCCCATTATTGAGAAAAAAGCATCCGTATATGCTGAAGTAGTGAAGAAAATGAATGATGCAAGGGAACGTGGATTACCGTTTAAAGTAAGGCTGGTTCTTAACCTTGGACTTGTAGCAATTCTGTTGTATTACATATTTCTAGAGCACCCTAAAGAGTTTGTTAGAATGGACTGATCAAGTTTACTTCAATGCTTGGTTTCAATTTCACTGAGTTCAATTGGTTTATCTTATGATTATCCATAAAATTTCACATATAATATGTAAATAGGAGACGATGCACTGATGTATGGTCAGCTTTGTTATATATATATCAAGTGCAGTATATATATTTTGTAAGCATATCTGCAATATCAATGTTATTGAGATGAATACTGAATATTATAGCATTGTTCTTGTGTGTCGTTGCTAATGTTTTTGTAAATGACGCCTTACTAATGGTCCTCCATGATTAGCCTGCTGTAGCTTTCAAAGGTGCTTATGAAAGTTTAGACCTCCATGCATCGTCTGGGAAATCAGTAAACATGCAAAAGATTTGGCATCTAGTTCAAGTAAGTTAATACTGTTTTCATTAGGTTACATACATTATGAATACCCAATCATCTTCTCAGTCTCGTCTCTTTATGATTAAATAAATTGCAATTTTTTTTAAATGATAGATGTTAGTGGGCGATGACTCATCTTCAAAACGAAATATTTCAAAAAAGATGTCATTAATACTTGGTGCAAGGCGCCACCTTGAATGGGGACATGAGAAATATATAATGGATACTATACAAAGCCATCCTGCACAGGTAATATATATCTGCTAGTATCTGTTTACTGTTTGGCTAAATCACATATATTAATAAAAAGGCTGCTTGTGAGATGGGGGAATGAATGTACTTACCTTGGAACTCATTCTTCTCTTTGTAATATTTGTTTGGAGGTTTTCTCAACCTCTTGTACATTTTTTATCTTTTAATAAAGGGAATAGCTTATGGAGGGCGGGTTGTAGTGCAATTGTATGGGGTATTTGGTTAGAAAGAAATAGAAGAATCTTTAGGGATGAGAGGAGGTCTTGGGATTATGTGTGGGAGTTGGCAATGGTAAATGCCTCCTTTTGGGTGACAACTTCCAAAGAATTTTGTAATTACTCGATAGGACAAATTATTAATAGATGGCCCGTATACTTGTAATTAGGTGGCGGGTGCGGGAGGTGGGTTGGGTATACGGTATACCTTAGTTTGTGGCTTTTTGGATTGTCCTTGCCACTTTTACGTTGTTTTTATCTTTGTATTTATGTTTTTCTTTCATTTTTTCAATGAAATGGCCTTTTGAGGTGTTATCTTCAAAAAAAAAAAAAAAATTTGTTGTAAATTCTTCTAAAAAAGGATGGAGGAATGAATGGGACTTGGGAGTTGGAACCTGAACTTGGATTAGGGGATTTTGAATACACTCTTCAATTACTTATATATTTTTTTTTTTTTTGATAAAAACACCTCAAAAGGCCATTTCATTGATTTAATGAAAGTAGAAAATAAAGACAATACAATATAGTGGCGACTATCCAGAAGCCAAAATATACCCATAACTGCTACTAACCCGCACTACCACCTAATTTCAAGTATGCGGGCCATCTATTTATAATTAATCCTAAATTATAATTACAAAAAGATTTGGTAGTTGAAAAGATGCATTTACATGAGGCAAGTGCCACACACATAATCCATAATCTCTTTTCCTCCCTAAATAATTCTCCTATTTTTTCCAACCAAATCCCCCATGCTATTGCACAAACCCTGGCTACCCAAAGGCTCTTCCCTCTTTGGTAGAATGGAGGTGATAAAATCATCTCCTCCAAAGTTTGTCGAAAAGTTTCATTCTCCACCCATGTTATTCCACATGTTTGGAAAAATCTTTGCTAAGCCTTGAAAATTTGCACTTCCACATGATGTGATTAAGATTTCCTGAATCCTTATTGTATAAACAACACCATTGGGATTAAGGGTGTAGGAAGAAGATCGTTGGAGCAATTCAATGGTGTTAATTTTACCTGGTGCCACAGACTAGATAAAGAACCTGACTTTGTTCGGGGTCTTCATCTTCCACAAACTGAAAAAGAAAAGGGAGGATGAGCTTATGAAGGGGTCGACTAAACTCAAAAAAGGGTTTGCAAGAGAAAAAGATGGATGAATTTAAGTTAATTTATTATTTGTTACTTCGTGAACCCTGAAGGGTTGAGATGATGGAAGATAATTCTCTCTCTATCTCGGATGAGCCTTTGAAAATGGAAATTATAATTCACTCTTAAACCCTCATTCTGAATAAAGATTGAGATTGGTTCATTTTTGGCAAGGGTTAGAGAATATAACAAAGGATATAGGTCTTGAAATGTAATGTCCCCAATTCAAGTGTCCTCCCAAAAGCGTATTCGGTTCCCATCCCCAACCTCCCATTTTACACAATCAAGGAAAAGAGGATAGCATTTGGATATCTCCTTCCACGAGTTCCTAGCTGTACCTCTAACGTCCCATCCATTTAAATGAAGGCCATGTTTACTCACAACCTCTTTATGCCATAGGCTGAAATGTTCGGTAGGGTCTCCAAAGCCACTTTACTAGTAGAGTCAAGTTTTTCCTATCTAGATTTCCAATTCCTAGTCCACCATCAACCATTGGGCACATAACCTTCTTCTAGTTGACAAGGTGAGCACCCTTGCGGCCTTGCCTTCTCCGGAGCCTTCCCAAAGAAAGTTCCTCATAATCCTCTCTAATGCTTGCCGGTATCTAGAAAATGGATAAGTAGTAAGTTGGTATTCCGCAGTGTTTTGAAAGGCGAGAAAAGCCCTCGCCTAGGCATGCTTAGGCTCAATGCTCAGCCTTTGCGCCTCGCTTCATTTTGAGGCGAAAATATAAAGCCCCACTTTTTAGGGCTTTTTTTTTTTTTTTTTTCTCAATCTTATTATGCGTTTTTATGATTTCATATATCAATGTTTAGCATATATCAATGCAGTTTTCATATATGAATTCTTATGTTTGTTAAGAATTATGATGTGTTTTGTGTTTTTGGTGAAATGAAGGTAACTTTTCTTCTTCTAAATATATATAAACTAATATTATTATATAGTGCGCCTTAAAAAAAAAGCCTCGCTTTTTTTGCGCCTCGCGCTTAAGCCCCTGGGGGACCTCATCGCTTTTTTGCGCCTTGCGCCTTTTAAAACACTGGTATTCCGGATAAAACTGATTGAATGAGCGTCAATCTTCCTCCTTTAGAGAAACAACCTCTTTTCCAGGAAGCCAATCTTTTCTTAACTTTTTCAAGCATAGGTTCCCAAAATTTCTTCTTTTTTGGATTATCCCCCAAAGGCATGCCTAAGTATTTGAACGGGAGGTTTTCCTTTCTACAACCCACCTTATTGACCAATGATGTTAATTTCTCTTCCTTCACATTTAACCCAACCAACGAGCACTTTACCTTATTGATTTTTAGTCTTGAACTCCATTCCAAAAGTTGAATAATATCCAAGAAGTTTTGAAATGACTCATCTTTCCCTGAGTAGAATACCAAAGTTTCATCGGCAAATTGAAGGTGGGTTAGCGGGATCTTGTCTCTTCCAATTTGAAACCCTCAATCACACCCCTTTCCAAACCTCTTTCAAAGAGTCGGCTTAAAGTATCAACCACCAGGGTGAAGAGGAAAGGTGATAGTGGGTCCCCTTGTCTAATCCCATTAGTTGCAAACACCTTACCCTTTGGTTTTCTATTGATTATGAAGGAGTAGTTGACCGATCTAGTACATGACCACATCCATGAAAAAAAGAGGGTAATTACAAGAAAGATTGGTAGTTGACACCCAAAAAATGCATTTACATGGGGGAGTTCCGTTGAATGGATCACATCTTTAAAGATTTGCCTATTTCGTTCAAGCCAAATTCCCCAAGAGATCCCAAATGTATTGAAGAAACAATCCCAAGGAACACCCACCACATAATATGATTGTGGTCTTCCAAGTCATGATTGCACAAACAACACCATTGAGGCCTAAGAGTGAAAGAAGAAGAATACTTAATAAAGTCAATGGTATTAATAAAGTCAATAGTATTAATCTTACCCAAGGCAATTGTTCAAATAAAAAATCTCACTTTCTTCATAGTTTTTGCTTGCCATAAATTTGAATAGAAAGGATATTTTGGGCCAGACGAGTTAATGTGCTCAAAGAAGGATTTACATGAGAAAGACGTATTTAGAGACCACACCCTTCTATCATAAGAACCCTCCCTTAGGGCAAAGCCCTCCAAAATGAGAAGTAAGGAAGAAAGTTCAGGTAATTCCCACTCCCGAATGAGTCTGCGAAAATGGAAGTCAAAATTAGTCACGTTTGGCATCCCATTAACCACAAAAGTAGAGATGGGCTTATTTTTGGCCAAAGTCAGGGAGTACAAAAATGAGAATAAGTCTTTGAAAGCCAAATCACCAATCTAGGTATCCTCCCATAAATGTATTCTGTTTCCATCCCCCACCCACCATTTAACACAGCTAAAAAATGAGGGATAATCTTTAGAGATGTCTTCCCAGGGACTTTTACCACCACCCCGAACAACTAACTTGGTATCCCATCCCACTTTCGGCCATGCTAATTTTATGCCAATCAATTCCCTCAATCTTTACGCATGACTTTGAACCGGAGGCATAGAGATTAGAGTAGTATGAGATCACTTCTTTGACTATCTCCTCTTCTTTAGTAACCGTGGATCCATCCTCTTTGATTAACACTATGATATGATTCATTATGCTATTACTTGGGGCATTTGGATCCATCCTCTTTGATTAACACTAGGGGGAAAGGCCTTTGGATCGCGGGCTTTTCTGCTTATTACTTGGGGCATTTGGTTGGAAAGAAATAGAAGGATCTTTTTTTAGGAGGAAGAGAAAATCATGGGAATGATAATTGGGAATTGGCAAATGTAAATGCAACCGGTTAGAAAACAACCTCAAAACTTTGTAATACCCTAGGTTTAATTAGAAATAGTTAGTCCCTAAATCCTTAATTAGGAGGTCCAAAGGGAAGCATGCCAAACCTGTCCGATCCAAGATATTATGATTAAAGAAGAACATTTAAGTTTGCCACTTTATTGTATTTCATTATTGTATTTTCTTCCCACTTCATTAGCCTAATAAATGGCCTTTTAATGCATTAAGCCAAGGAAAAATCTAACCATTAATCTAGGGTGACCACATAACTAGTCCCCAAAACCCCACCGCCTCCAAGCCACGCTGAACGATGGAGCGGTCCAAGACACAATGAAGTCTCTATATAAAGATCTTTGTTCCTAAGGAGCCACCTTAGGGGTCACGTGGCAAAATGCACCAATATTAACCGCTCTTCTCCTTCCCCAACCCTCACACAAAGAGGGAATTAACATCTAGGGGGACTTTAAGAGCCACTATATGGAAACTCTTCTTTGCATAATTCACGTTTAGAATTCAAACCATTTACTTAAAGATAGTCTTAAAGAAGGACCCTTTTTTGGGTACATAGGCCCTGGAGCTTTATAGAAGTCTTGCTAGAGCGGTTATTAATAAAAGAGATGGTCAGAAAAACATTTTTGCAATAAAACCCATTAGCAAGACCATTCCAGCGTATAGCAATCTTGAACCTCCCAACAGTTTTGTCACTTGCAAAGGAGCTAACAGATTTCCAAGACTCAGTGGCGTTCCACCTCTTTATCCTTCAAGTTTCTTCTAACAAGATAGACTACAAGGTTCAATTTGTCATCCCACAAACTGGTCAACTAACGCCTTGTTTAGAACATAACGCTAAGGCAAAGCAATCTTGAGCTACACCCTCCCCTCTTGTATAGAAGAAAATTGGGGGCGGCACTTAAATATCTTCCCAGAAGCAAGATAAGGGGACCTAACAAGGATTCCCAAACAAACAAGAAAATGTAGGCTAAAGGAAATAAGCCAAGGGTTAAATGCATACCCTTTGGATGGAAGTCCAAACTTTGAAATAGAAGAATAATTAGGGATTGAAAAAACATGGATTATATTTGGGAGAAGGTTCAAATGTACAATGCATCCTTTTGGGTTCCAACCCCCAACTTCCCAGCGCTAAGGTTTAAGCAAGGTTTAATTATAAAAAGAGGAAAGTGACAAAACTCTTTGGTGTTAGACGCTCAAGGAGAAACATTAAGATGCACTTGTTCCTAAATCTCATGATTCTGGTTTTTGGTTTATTATGGCACACCTTTATTGATTTTTATTATTGTGGATATTCCACTTTCCAAAATTATTTTAATGAAGTCGCCTTGTTTGGAAGAGTCCTTGTATCTTGGGAAAAAATATCTGCCATAGAAAATGGAGGATTTCGACTAAAATTAAATACATCTTGCAGCTTGTCCCATAACTCCACCTGTCACACCCTTAGTCTACCCTCTAAAGACTGACAATGGACTAGGTCCAATAAAGGACATTTTGTTTCTTGAAGGAAACCACCTTGAGAAACTTTCTTTGGGATGATATCCTTGAAGTAAACAACTTTCTCCCCATCTTGTTACATTCCAGGAAAACTGTTAACATGTAAAACCAAAAGATCTGGGTGGCCTGGGCATTGGTACTCTTGAATTAAAAACTTCGCTTTACTGGGAAAAACTTTGACTTCCCTCTTACTCATCAAATTCTTTTTGGGGTTCTTTCATTAAAAGCAAATATGGATCTTTTAGTTTTGATTGGAATTCTTCTTTGATTGTGCATAAAAGGATCTCTTTCAGCCCTTGGGAAAATCTATTTTCATAGAATGTGTTCCCTCTTCTCCAAGGGCACAAACCAATCATTCTCCACAACAGGTCTTGGTTCACTGATTTGGGGAAGATATTTGGATTTCTGATTCCCCTCTTTCTTTATCTTTTCCTCTTTTGTATCGAATTACTAAAAATCGTTTTAGTACCATTTTCTATCTTTTTAACTTGCTTTCTAAGTCTTGGGATCTCTCTTTCTTTAGAAATTTTAAAGATGAGGAAATTCTGAAATTCTCTTCTCTTCTTTGTCTTATCTCTCATATTTCCCCTTCTTCCTCTCATGATCGTATTTCTTGGACCCTTCATCCTTCGGGTTCTTTTACTTGCTAATATTTATTTTTTTTCTCTCCCATCCTCTTCCTTCGGATTTTCCCCTTCCAACTTCATTTGGTTTTCGGGTTTTCAACCCAAAATCCATTTTTTTCTTTGGCTTTTTATTTGGGTAAAGTGACAGGATATTTTGCAATCTCGGATGCCCATTTTCTCTTTATCTCCACATATTTGTTTATTGTGTTATAGGAGTTGTGAATCGGCTTCTCACCTTTTTCTTCATTGTAACTACACTAGTAACCTTTGGTTCAAATTTCTTTCACAATTTGGCCTGAGTTGGGTTCCTCCAAAAGATGCTCGAGATTTTTTGATTATGGACCTTTTTGGTTCAAAGATTGCAAAAAGAGAATTTTTCTTAAATGTGCAGTGGCTGCTCTTTTATGGACTGATGGGTTGGAACTTGGAACGCAATGCTCGGATTTTTTCTAGAGAATCCAAATCTTGGCATCTTTTACTTCAAGAACTTTTAGTTAGGCCAATATTGTAAATAGTATAGATTTTGATTTTCCTACACATTCCATGTTCTATAAATGAAATTATTTTGTGTAATTTTTTTACTTTTGTTTTATTGGAGGATTTCTCATCCTCTTGTATTTTGTTTTTATTCTTATTTGATCAATGAAAGTTCATCTTTCCATAAAAAAAAGGACAATGTTGATTGGCATTGGACTTGGCAGATGTAGGTGGGCATTAGTCAGCATTAAGTAAAAGGATTTCGTAGTCAAGGATCCTGATGAATGAAGAATCCAAATTTGCGGTCCACAACATTTGCAAGCCTAACAAAATGAGCTCTTGAAAATGAGAAAATTTAGTCTCATTAAGATTTCTGCAAAAAGAAAGGTCCCAAGAGGAAGATAAATTATCAAACAAAGAGGCAATTCAACGACCAATATGAGTGATACAAGATAAAGATGTGGGTAAAGGGATTGGAAAGAGGTGGATCCAAACCAAATATGCTCCCAGAATCTAATTCTTACACACAAGTCCTAAAGCAAATTTTGTGAAAGAATTAAAAGAAAAAAAACCATATTTACTCTTCACAATCAAGGGTCAAAAAGCAGAAAGTTTATTTTCTTTTTAAAAATTTTCTCGTGTTATAAATTATATTCTCATTACTAATGCATATCCTCGTGTGCTTAAAATATTGCTACTCAATTGATTCTTGCTCCTTTCATATCATGAGGCCAATTTCTGTTTTGTTGTAGGCTGCTCTCGGTGGTGGTGTTGGAAATCTGCAAAGAGTTCGTGCCTTTCTACGGGTTCGTTCATGCATTTTAAGAACTAGAAATTTGTTGCATGTTAATGTCCCATCTTGTGCTTTAGTTTTAAGTTTTTCTTATGTGCAGATTCGGTTGAGGGACTATGGAGTTCTAGATTTTGATGCCAATGATGCACGTAGACAACCTCCTGTCGATACTACCTGGCAACAGGTGTTGATACTTTGTTTTTGCTTTGAAATTGCTGAGGGTCTTTAATGTCCAGAAGTAGATGGGTTTTCATGCTTAAGTTTTATAATGAGTGCTCACAAAATTTATTTTCTTCCCATTTTTAGTGCTCAGTTTCAAATTAATTTGGATTTCAAATATAATAATTACCCTCTCAAAGCCTCAGTAGCTGAGCAGTTCTTTTCCTTGTTTGGCGACTCTGTCAAGCCCATTTTTAAAACAGTAACCCCAAGAAGTCACTGTATGGTTGAGACTTGGAGTATGTAAAAGAGTAATTTTTTTCAGATGAAGTCACAAAATTAAAAAAGAAACATTACAACAAGAGGATGAGAGAACCTCTTGAACACAAAAAAAAAAAAAAATTGACAAGAAATCCTCAAGAACAAATACGAAGGAGAAATGTCTGTCAATACGATGAAAAAAATTTATTCTTCAAGCTTTTCTATGATGACATGTCTGTCATTTTGACATGCTTTGTTCTTTCATGATGACCGACGGGGTTCTTTCCAATGTTTATGGCAGTTTGGTTGTTGCCTCACATCTTCATAGATTTTTAATAGTAATTTTAGTTCCATGAGGAGTTTTTTTTTTAATCATGTTCTTTCACATATCCCATGAACCGTGGCTCTAAATTCTGCTTCTGGTTATCACCGATGGTTTCTTGCTTCTCTATGTCACAAGGTTGTCCCAAACATCGGTACACTAGCCAAACTGGATCTTCTATTAGTGATGGATCTAGCCCAATCTGTATTAGATTTAGAGTAAAGTTCAATGGTTCATTTGTGTTCTTTCGGAAGAAAGACCTTTGCTCGGTGTCATGTCATCTTTAGACGTATGAAGATTTTGTTGACGGTTGTCATATATATGATCTTTAGTGGGATTGTTCATAAATTGACTCACTCTGGTTATTGCAAAACAGATATCGGGACGAGTGAGAAAGATAGATGAGCTGTCCCAGTAACTGCTGATGTCTCTCTGTCTTTTTTTTAAAGACGACTTGAAAGCTCATTTCATTAAGATAATGAAAGAAATACAAAGAAAAAGGCAAAGAAAACAAAAAATCCCCGTAAAACAAAAAACGTAACCCACCATATACCCAAATATAAAACCTGGTCGCCACCTAATTGCAAGTATGGAGATTTTTTTTTTAATAAAGACACCTCAAAAGGCCATTTCATTAGAAAATGAAAGAAAGAAAAGAAAAGCAAAGCAATACAATAAAAAGTCGAGCTAAAACAAAAACCACAAAAGCATGGTATACCGTATACCCACTACCCATTGCCCGCATCGCAACCTAATTATAAGTATGCGGGCCAACTATTTATAATTAAACCTAATGGGTAATTTACAAAAGGATTTCAAAGTTGACACCCAAAAGGATGCATTTACATGTGCCAACTCCCACACGTAGTCCCAAGATCTCGATTCCCCCAAAAGATCCTTCTATTCCTTTCAAGCCAAATCCCCCATGATATAGCACAAAAACCCGCTATCCAAATACATTTCCCTCGGTCTCCGAAAGGAGGGCATAATAGTAACTCCTCCAGACGAGTCGTCGACGAAAAGATTCGTTTTACACTCATGTTATCCCGAAAGCCTGGAAATTTTTTTTGCCAAATTTGCCTTGAAAATTTGCACTTCCACATGATATGGTTAAGGTCCTTTGAATCAAGATTGCATAAGCTACACCAATGGGGATTAAGGTTTTAGGAAGAAGATCGCTGAAGAAAGTCAAAAGTGTTAATTTTACCCAATGCCACGGACCAGATAAAGAACTTGACTTTCTTCGGGATCTTCACCTTCCATAATTTTGAAAAGAAAAGGGATGATGGACTCGAGGAAGGTGCTAGACTAAACTCAAAAAAGGATTTGCAAGAGAAGTTGTTAGAGGAGTTTAGGGACACAATCTAATATCGCAAGAGCCCTCTCTCACTGAAAAGCCCTCTAGACTTGAGATGATGGAAGATACTTTGGCATTTCCCTATCCCGGATTGGTCTACAAAAATGGAAATCAATGTTCACTCTTAATCCCTCATTTTGAATAAAGGCTGAAATTGGTGCATTTTTGGCAAGGGTTAAAGAGTACAATAAAGGATATAGGTCTTGAAAAGCAATTTCCCCAAGCCAAACGTCCTCCCAGAAGCGTACCCGTTTTCCATCACCAACCTTCCATTTTACACCGTTAAGAAAAGCGGGTAACATAAGGATATCGCCTTCCATGGATTCCTAACAGTGCCTCTGATCACTAAATTTGTATCCCATCCATTTGGCTGGCAACCATATTTACTCACAATCACTCTGTGCCATAGTATTTTCCGCTTTTATTTTTTGTTTTGAGGATTTCTCATCCTCTACATTGTATTGTATTTTTTCCCTTGATCAATGAAAGTTTATTTTTCTATAAAAAAAAACTCTGTGCCATAGACTAAGGGGTTCAATAGGGAATCTCCAGAGGCATTTTGCAAGTAGAGCCAAATTTCTTTTGTCCAAGTTTCCAATTCCAAGTCCACCCTCACTCATAACACACCAAACTTGCTTCCAATTGACAAGGTGAGCCCTTTTACCCTCACCGGAGCCCTCCCATAGGAAGTTTCTCACGAGTCTTTCCAAATCATCTATGATGCTTGCCGGAATTTGAAATATAGACAAGTAGTAAGTTGGAATTCCAGATAGAACTGATTGAATGAGTGTGAGTCTCCCACCTTTGGAAAAATATCCTTTTTTCCAAGAGGCCAGTCGTTCTTAACCTTTTCAATCTTAGGTTTCCAAAAGCTTTTTTTTTTGGGTTGTCCCCTAAAGGCATTCCCAGATATTTGAACGGAAGGTTCTCAATTTGACACCCCATCTTTCTAGAAAGATGCAAGTTTTCCTTCATTCATGTTCAAACCAGTTACCGAACACTTTGCTCTGGTTATCTTTAAACCAGAACTCCATTCAAAGAGTTGGATAAGATCCAATTTTTTTTTGGAATGAACCCTCATTACCAGAAGAAAAGATCAAGGTGTCATCAGCAAACTGAAGGTGGGTTAGCGGAGTTTTGTCTCTCACAATTTGAAAGCCCTCGATCAACCCTTTTTCCAATCCACCCGTAAAAAGTCTACTCAAACTGTCAACCACCAAAGTAAAAAGGAAAGGTGATAATGGGTCCCCCTGTCTAATTCCTTTGCTTGCAAACACTTTCCCCCTTGGTTTTCCGGTAATGATAAAAGAATAGTTGACCGATCTTGTGCAAGACCACATCCACACTCTCCATTTGTAACCAAAGCCTTTTCTCATGATAACTTGATCCAAGAAGTTCCAATCGACGTGATCGTAAGCTTTTTCGAAGTCAATTTTAAGCAAGAGGCCTTCTTTTTTTCCTTGACTCTATAATCCTCGATAGCCTCATCCGCAATTAAAATCTCATCCAAAATTTGTCTCCCTTCTACAAAGGCCCCCTGGTTGGGGGAAATCGTAAAAAAAGTTTGGCCGTTGACACAAAAAAAAAACATTTACATGTGCCAACTTCCGAACATAATCCCATGATTGTTGCTCTCCCAGAAAAATCCTTCTATTTCTTTCCAACCAAATCCCCACATAATCACACAAAAACCAGAGAGCCATAAACTTCTCTTCTTTTCTTTGGAAGGAGGATTTCTCTTTGTCAATTGGTTTTATTTTAATTTCACATTTGGTTTCATTGGAGTTTCCATTAGTTTACACCTAAGCATACCTCTTTCTTTTAAGGGACATTGATTTTTTCTTTTAGACCTTGCTACTTCCATTCCAAGAAATTTTTAATCCAATTTCCATGGCCTTTTCAAGTAGTTTTTTAGGTTAAATATTTCACTTTTGTGATTTCTAGTGATAATAATAATATCCCCATAGGCTATACTAATGTTGTAATGGTCACATGATTATGTGAGCATTTAACCAACAAGATGTGATCGTCATTGAGCGAACCTTTGGGCGTGCTCTTCTCCGGTCTAGAGTTCTCAATATGACCCTTCTCTCTCAAGGTCTAAGGATCTTCAAGGACAGGCCCATGTTTCGATTCTTCAGAGGCCCATAAACAAGACAACACCCCCGATGTTTCTCTTTTGGGCCCTTTTCTCCTAGACCATAGTGCGAGGGGGCCTCTTTTACCGGACCCCATATTTCCTTCTAGTGTTCTGTTCCAGGACCTGTTTTAGGGAGCTTCAGAGAGATCACCATGATCTTATTTCTATGGAGGAAGACGTCGACTTCTCAGAGGTCCACTGCCTCCAAAGGCATCCCTCTTTCCCGTACCCTTCATCAAGTTATGTTCTTTTGACCATTCGTCCCTTTGTGATGTTTTCTTGGGTTCAAATGACGTTCCATCCCCTTGGGGCTCGATGATTTAATTGTGGATGAAGCTAGGTGCAAGGAAGGAGGTACTAGTCAATCTCAAGACCCTTTGATTGTCTCTTACTCAGAAAACGAATCCTTTCTCTCTTCGATTGTTCCAATTGGATTTATATTTCTCTTACATGGAGGCAGTTCAATTATTTCCCAAGATTTATTCCTCTAGAGATCTTTTACTTCTTCAATGAATTCCTTTCACTGTGAGCAATGTGAGCAATGGAAGCCATACTACCATTATTGTTGTGGTGAGCTTCTTCAAAAAAAACTATTGTTGGAGTCAGCAGGTTGGATGTTGGCTTGAGTGATTTGTTCCTTGTTAAACATTCTTGCTTCAATGGTGATGGTAGAACTTAGAAGCTTAATGATCCTTTCCCTTTTTGTCCCCATAGGACGGTGTATTTTTCCAACATAGGAGTTTAACATATATCACCGACAAGTTTTTTTTTGTCTTGTTTTCCGACAATTTTTTTTAATAATAAACTATTTCATTGAGAAAAAAAAGAGTACTAAAGGCCACCCAAGGATTATAAAAAATTCCTCCAATTGGGGGCAATCAACTAGGGTTGATAATTACAAAAAGTTTTGGCCCTAGCTGACCATATAGAAGCAAATCTGACCAACAACTCCCAGATCTAAGAAGAACTAGAAGAAATCTCCTGCAAAGTCCTCTTGTTTCTTTCCCACCAAACCAGCCAGATCAAGGCTCTAATGGAGTTCCGCCAAAGGACCAAAGCCTTTTCCTTGAAGACCACACCACACAGCAAACCGTGGAGAATTAGACTGAAGAGAGGGGGGAAAGGTAGAAAATATCAAAGACCGTGCTTCATAGTCTAGTAGTGAGAGGGAAACACCAAAAGATATGGAGGAGGTCTTCAAAATTGGAGGAGCCGAGAATACAACAATTTGGGGTTAAGACCATAGAAGGGAACCTCCTTTGAATTTTATCCATCGTATTCAAACCTCCTTGAAAAACAGTCCACAAGAGGACCTTCACCATCCTTCGGGTAGCCATCTTTCCAAATGACATTGGAAATATCCCCAGGTAATGAGTAACCAGGAGCAAACAAAGACCTGAAGAAATTTTTGCAAGAGAATTGGTTACCACCCTCCCCTTTCCAAACCCTCCAATACTGGTTCAAGCTAGGATGACAAGTATTAAGAGCAAGCATGAGGGAAGTAAACTCCTCTATCTCATCATCCTTTAGGTTTCTTCTAAATTGAACATTCCAGAAGCGGCAAACAGGATCCCACAAATCAGAGACCGTAGCCAGGGAGAGGAAGAAATTCTAAAGAGGGAGGGAAAGGCTTGAGCGAGAGATTTAGAGACAGGGGACCAATCTTCCCAAAAACTGACAATAGAGCCTGATCCCCGTTGAATAGAGGAGAGAGAGTTCAACACACAACTGTTATTTGCAATCGCTTTCCAGGTGCTGGTGGAAGAGCAGTAACGATTCGACTTGAAGTTCAGCCATAATCAGTCAAACCATGGATCAAATTAACCACCTCAGCCCAGCGAGAGTCATGTTCCAGGGGAACCTCCACAATTGTTTTCCGACAATGTTCATACCAAGATCTTCCTTTCTTTGATGAATGACCAGTGGTTGGATGAGATCAGGGACGAAAATGTCGGCAATGTTGCCGACATTACAAAGAAGGCCCCGACACTGATATTTGGGGGGGGGGTTTCATTCTTACCTAGTATCATCGATAAGTCAGCGAAATGTCAAGATTGTTGCCGATAACATGGAATATCAGCGATTTTGGCAAGATGTCGATGACTCAATATCATTGATTTTCAATTTTTCTCATATATTTTCAAGTGGGTTCCAAATTTCTGTCCAAATCGTTGAAGTCTTGAAGTCTGTTAAGGAACGGGTTGAAATTGAGGAAGAAAACCCATTTGCGAGACTGATTCATGGCTGGTTTAAGAGGAAATGGAGGAGAGAATATGGAAGTCGTGGGTAAAAAAATTTGGGGAGTCTAGGCTAGGGACTTAGGTTATTATTACCTGCTTTAATTAGACATAAAATGGTCGGAAAGTGGGTGGGGGAATGGAATGGATGGGACAGTGGGAGGAGATGGTTTTCATTATTAAATTATTATTCAGTGTAATTACACATATATCCTTTATTATATAACTCTTAAGAATGTTAATTGTGGAAGGAATGGTATTATTACCACTTTATTCCATTTAAAAACAAGTGAGTCTTTGTAATCTCTAATATAGTTTATACAAATTTAAATAATTATATATCAATATTGAGTTATTGATATTTTTTTATTGTATTTTGAAGTATTTTATTTATGGTGATATAATTGTTTATAAATTATAAAAAAAAAAAAAAAATTCATCGACACCTACATCGACACTTCTCGAATTATGCATCGACATTGATATTTTCTAATTTGATTAATGAAAGTTTATCTTTCCAAAAAAAAAAAAGAGCAACTGTCCAAATGTCCATTAGCTGTTTGGTAAAGAAGGAAGTTCCCACCAATTTCATTAGTGATAGAACTAATCAACCATGACGTTACCATGTGGAGTGCTAATTGTAATTCTTTTTGTAATTATGCTCCTTCTCTTATTGCCTCCAATTGGAAGGCCTTTTTGTAACTCTCTATCGCCTCTTTTTGGCTCTTTCATATATCAATGAAATAGCGTGTTTCTTATAAAAAAAAAATTGGTGCCGAGTTTGACACCATCAGGTTTGGGATCGTGAAGACTGATTTTGGGAGTGGAAATTTCTTGAGAGGACCTTGTGTTCTCATCTGAAAACATTTCCACTCCCAATATCATGCGACACTGAAAATTAACTCACTAATACAAGTCCTCTACAAATTAATCAAGCTCTCTGCTATCAGGGTAGAATCTTCATGATATTGGTGGCGCTATACTTGGTTTTTGTTTCCTTTTTGTATTACTTTCATTTTCTCTATGGAATGGACTTTTGAGCTGACTTTTTCAAAGAATGAAGATTCTATCCCAAAGAAACAAATTCATTGAAATAGAACAATCTCCTTTCTATTCTGTATTTTGTGAGATCATAGAGGAAATTTAAAGGAAAAATGGGTCTCATCAGTCATCCCATTTAAGTACAGAGAAAAATAATAGAAAAGAATAAACAAGCAAGGATACTTAAGAACTCAGAGATTTTATTTCCAAATATAGATTTACTGTGAAACGGTATAAGTGCTGTAAGTTGATGGACTTTTTATATATTTACCTTTTTCTTGCCAGATTTATTTGTATGTAACTTTATTCTTCTGCTGTTCATTGTCTTATTTTATTCTCAGTTATACTGGTCAATGTAAGTGGTTATATAATTTTGAGATCAATAGAAATTTATGAAACCGCAACCCAAGAAGGTGTGCATGAGTATGGAGTGGAAATGGTTATTAAAGAAAATAAAAGAATATGAACAAAGAAATGTTGGGTTTACCTGTCTTTTGTTCTAATTGTATTTTTCTTTTAACAGATATATTTTTGCTTGAGATCTGGATACTATGATGAAGCAAGAAACATTGCGCTGTCATCTCGTGCTTCAAATCAGTTTGCTCCTCTGGTATTATTTGTTTATTGCTTGTTGTGGCTGGAACTTGTGCGTTATTCAACCTTGAGTCATTTCTCTTTCTTTGACAGCTTACTGAGTGGATCAATACTGGGGGCACGGTACCAGTGGAGATTGCATCTGTTGCATCAGAAGAATGTGAGAAATTATTAAGAATGGGAGATAGGATGGGTCGGGCTGCATATGATAAGAAAAAGCTGTTATTATATGCCATCATATCTGGTTCTCGTAGGCAAATTGATCGGTTGCTGAGGGATTTGCCAACGCTGTTTAATACAATTGAGGATTTCTTATGGTTTCAGTTGTCTGCCGTGCGTGACAGCCATGGGGAATCCTCATCTTTTGTTCTGAATGAAGGCTTGGTCCCTTACACTTTGGATGATTTGCAGTTTTACCTCAATAAATTTGAACCCTCATACTATACAAAAAATGGAAAAGACCCCTTGGTATATCCATATGTTTTGCTTTTAAGTATCCAGTTACTACCTGCAGTTCTATATCTGTCAAAGGAATCAGGAGAAGAAGGATTAAATATTGATGCTACCCACATATCAATTGTGCTGGCGGACCATGGTGTGCTTTCTGAAGGAACTGGGGTTGGACAAAAATTCGGCGTGATGGATGCTTATGCAGAGGCAGCTAGCATAATTAGGCAATATGGTTCTCTTTATTTAAGAATTAACAATTTATCTTTGGCTCTGGAGTACTATGCCCAAGCTACTGCAGCAGTGGGTGGTGGACAATGGTCGTGGTCTGGCAGGGCTAGTGTGGATCAGCAAAGGCAGAGAACTTTGATGCTGAAACAACTCCTTACTGAGCTGTTGTTACGTGATGGAGGCATCTATCTCTTGCTTGGTGCCAGAGGTGCTGGAGAAGAAGGTGAATTAGGGCGATTTATGACTGACACGAATTCAAGGCAACAGTTTCTACTTGAAGCTGCTCGACAGTGTCAGGAAGCTGGGCTTTATGACAAGGTAGCAATTTCTGTCTTGTTTTACAAATCTTAATGCCTACTTCCGTAAACTTGGTTGTTGCATCAGGTTCTTAATTGATCTGCATTTTTATATGATTTTTATATTTTAGGATTTTTTTTGTGAAGTCCATAAATCAGATACCTCCTATTTTACCTAAAAATCTGATTGAAAAGATCAACTTTTCAAATGAACTGCCATTCTGATTAACTTGTAGGTTATTTACATGACCTTCATTGTTTTAATCTACTGTTGTCTTTGAACTAGGACCAGGGAACATGGTGGTGTTCCTTGTGGTGAAATGATAGTAGGAATATATGTATATCTGATTTTTCTGAGAGAAGGTAGGTTTTTATTATCTGAAAAAAAAATCTAGGGACAGAAGGAATGTTGTGGGAAAAGAGTGGCTGGATAAAAATCTATGATATCTATGCTGTTTAGATGATCTTCCTTTCTTCATGTATTTTTTGATTGAAAAATGATCAGCCTGCTCTATGTATCATGTAATAAGTATTAATGAAGTTTGATAAAAAAAAAAGTTCAGTGACCAAACTCGATCGTTTGTGCAGAGAGTAGCTTGGCTTGACCACAATTAATTGCAATCATTTTCTTGTCATGTATTTTAATCAAAGTCAAATCATGACTTACCTTTTTTTTAATGAACAAAATTTTTCATTGAAAGAAAAACATAAATTTACCTCCACCTCTTTAATATTTCAGTCAAATTTACCAATCAAAGTGGCTTAAGTTTGTTATATTGAGACGGTAGAATATCATACAAGTAGCCCACCAAGCAAGCGTTCAATTTTTTTCTTCCAATTTCTGGCGTTGCTCCTCCGTTTCCTTATTCTGCCTTTTATCTTTAATATATATTCAGAAATTATCTTATTCATGATTCTGCCCTACCATGTTCAATTAATTATTAACATTATCATCATTTTAAAAATTACAATTTACCGAAATTCAGTCCATAGAGATCCACAAGAGAGTTGGAGCATTCTCAATGGCGTTGGATACAATTAATAGGTGCCTCTCCGAAGCAATCTGTGCCATGTCACGTGGTAGATTGGATGGGGAGAGCCGGACTGCAGGCCTTATTCATTCTGGCAATGATATTTTAGAGACATACAAATATTATCCCGAAATCAGGTCTCATTTTTTCATTTTCTTTTTCAACTGTAAGAGTTGTTGCAGTTTCTAGCTAATGCTTCTTTAAATTCATAAATGACGTGCTATTTGCTGGCTGGTTTGGTGGGAACGAAATAGTCGTATTTTCACTTCTAATTTCATTTCTTCCCCTGTGCCTATCCTTTGGGATAAGGTGGTTTGGTTTGCTTCGTTATGGAGTTCCCTTGTAAAGGATTTTTGTAATTATAGTCCGTCTCAAATTGCCCTTAATTGGTCTAGTTTTTTGTAATCGTTTGAGGGCCTTTTTTGTACATTTCATCTTATCAATGAAATTGTTTCTTATTAAAAAAAAAAAAAAAAAAAAAAAAATTCATAAATGACGTGCATATTATCTTCCAAGTATTGTTATATACTTATATATAAATATTTGAAACTATGGATCAAAGTAGTTTTATTATCAAAAGGCAAGAGAAAGTACACAATAAAGAGAATTTAAGAGCTCATCTGTCTCTGCTAAATAATACTTCTACTCAAAACAAAAGATGCCTACGTCACTCACTCTTCCCTGCTATATACCAGTTAATGAATGCGTCCCACCTCTCATGTAACAAACTATTCAAAACAATCCACAATTTCACAGCAGTAATCCCCTCCTAGTACAAGTAAACCTTAGTGGCTACCTATCACCGTGGTTGGGAAGTATTCTGTTTAATTAGTTAGACTTAGCTTTATCTCCACCTTATTATCTTGAGCCATGAAATTTGTTAAGAACTTGTTCTCAATTCTTGTATATATAGATGTCAATCCTGTAAATCAACACTGGATTCCTAACTTTTTTTTATTTTTAATTTTCTATCGTTTAATTAAACTCTTAATCTCCATATCCGGTTTATTATTAAAAAAAATAATATCACGTGGAAATCAATAAATATTGATTTGGTAATTTGATTCAGTTTGTTTTAATTGACTTTTTAGAGCTTCATTTTTTATTCCTCTTTTCCTAAAAAAAGGTTTATCTATTTTGTTGGACAATGATGGTCTATGATATCATTGATTTGGAGACTTCAACTTTTTGGAAAGTACTTGTTAAAAGTATTATGAAATCTGTTAAATTTAATTTGCTACAGATGTTCTATCAAGATCATGGTTCTTTGATATGTTTTCCTTAAATGATGGGTTCTGTAATCTATAGTAGTAAATCTAGTTTGATTCGAATCGAATGGGATGTAATGTGCAGCCTTCAAGAGAGAGAACATGTTATGGAGCAGCAAACCGTTTTAAGACAGCTTGAGGCAGTTCTTTCAATCCACAAGTTGTCCAGATTGGGTCATCATCTAGATGCTCTAAGAGAGATTGCTAGAATTCCATTTCTTCCATTAGATCCACGAGGGCCGGATATAACTTTTGATGTGTTTCAGAACTTGTCTCCTCACGTTCAAGCTTGTGTTCCAGATCTTTTGAAGGTCGCGCTTACTTGTCTGGACAATGCGACAGATTCTGATGGATCTCTTCGTGCCTTGAGAGCTAAGGTATGCTAACAGTACTTAACATTGTATTTCTTATGCTAGGTTGACAACCCTCTAGCTTAATAATTCATTCCCCTAACCAAAATACAACAGTGCTTATTTGACATTCAAAAACAGATTTAGTTCTTGCAAGCTAAACATCCCCAGTTGATGACTTTAGTTGATGTACAATTAGTAATTTAAGGCATTTCATGAAATCATAGCGGGTATGAATATTCACACAATTGGCATGATCACTTTGCTTGGTTTTGTCTTTTTTGGGGGGTGAGGGATCCAAATCTTTTGTTGTGTGTCTAACGTCGTGTCTTGTCTGCATTTTTAGCCTTGTATCTACTACTAACACTGTCATGAAATATTAAAAATGCTTGTGTTTTATTTTCTTTTGTATTCATACTGCTGACATCATTCAAGTTCAAAATATTAAGTGAACTATATATGACGGAAATCTGTTGTCTTTTGGCTTCGTTGTTTAATTCACTTGAAGATCTGTTAAATTTGGAAGGAAATAGTAAAGCTGAAGGTGTAAATGATAAGAGAAACAAAATAGACCAAACTTAGAAGTATTACGACATCGAAGCTGAACTTTACTATTAATTCTCATTTCATTCTCTGCAAAGATATTGTTTCATATCAGAGAAAAAGGGCATTTGAGGATATTTTGTTGTATGGTATTGGGATTTAAGATTTCCCTCCTGTTATAAATTTCCTCAGTTTCCTCTTGATTCATGATATATATAATTTTTTTTTTTGAATTTTTGCAGATTGCAAACTTTATTGCAAATAATTTAAATAGGAATTGGCCACGGGATTTGTATGAGAAGGTTGCTCAAAGCTTATAAAAGAAATAGGACTCGTTGCATTATGGGGATCATCAAATTTAGCCAGGAAAAATATCTGCCAAGATCAATAAGAGGGAAGGTTTACCATAGTTGTAGCTTTATGTATCAAGTAGAAAATGAGAGAAAATCCAGAATAGGCGACCTCGATATCTGCGGAAAGGGTGTGAGCGACTTCTATGCTTGTCCTCAAGCACTATCACTGCTATGAGCAATTTTTGTTTGGCCAATCAGAAAACTAATTGAAGTGAATATGCTCATTCCCAAATTTCTGTTTTGCTTCTAGTTTTTTTTGTCCTTCTGTTTTACTTGTCTGGAGGGATTAAAGCAGAAGAGATTTGTAAAATGGTGCAAAAATCTGGCATATATTTGTTTAAATGTGTGCTATTTGGAGTAGGTCAGGCACATATTCTATAGCTCTTCTTGCTGTTAGTGCAGATTGAGAGGAGCTAAATACACCAATACTTTCTCAATTGTCAGAGAATATTGGTTAAAAGGGAAGATAGGGTAGTTTGTAGTTTTCATTTTGGAAAAAACGTGGCAAGAGAATGTTTTATGGATTGTAAATGTATTTAAAATTTGTTTACCGTTCTCATTAGTAGTTTTGAGCGATTAGTATTTGATCCAGAAATGTTTTTTTTTTAATACGGATGCCAAATTGGATTTCAATCGTTCACCTCGACAAAAACAAGTTTATGGTTAATGTAATGTTTTTTTTTTTTTTTTTTTGAAAAATATTTGTGATTATATTACCCACATTGCAAGTCAACAATGATGATATTACTCACCCTTATATAAGGATCTTGATGGTATTATAGGGAATTTACATGATTGAAAATTTGATTAGATATTTACATATTTTATCATTTTAAAATCTAATTTACACGTTTTTTTTAAGGTTTAATGAATCTTTTTAATTCTTAAATTATTCTCATCTTCATTTTTCCATCGTCATCCTACATTACCTCTTCCTATCTCTTTCTAATTTCCCCCGTTGTCATTGCCATCTCCATCATCGTCGCCTTTGCCATGAAGTTTTTTTTGATAAGAACCAAACCAAACTTGAAAACTATCCTAAAATCATCAATTTTTGGGCAGAAGCAGAACTCATCCCTAAACTTAAATATGACGAAACATGAAGTTTCTAAGTTCTCTTGTTTTTCATCAAAAATTTCAAAGTTTCCCGGTGAGACTTCAAACCTCATTGTCGTCGTCACTAATTTTTTCGGAAAGAATCAAACCAAACTCGAAAACCATCCCAAGACCATTGATTTTTAAGTCAGAACTCACCCTCAAACTCAGGCTTGACAATACTTGAAGTTTCCAACTTGTTTCTTTCATTTTCTAGGTGAGAATTCGAATTTTACCGTGAGACCAAAAACCCTATGATTTTTTGTTCAGTGATGGTGAATTAGTGATAGTATATTATAATAAATCGGTGATTGTCAATTGGGACATGGGGGATCTTACTTCACCGTCGAGAAACGAAAGAAGACTTCCATCTCCAAGTTTAACTCAGACGTAGCTCGCTTCTTTTTGGGTGTGAAGCAGTGTGAAACCAAAATACCCAACAAACGTTAGCTCTCCCTGAAAATGAGGTTTTCATTCCCCTCCTTTGGTCAGCGCCGCAACAACCAATTCATCATCACTTTTCCTTGCCCTTTTTCGCTCGAATTCTTCAAGAAACAAGCTTCGTCGGGGTCTCTTAAGGATCATCGAAATTCAAAGGAAACATCATTAATTCTCTCCATTTTCTTTGGTATTTTACATTGGATTCATTTTATTTTAGTTTCATTATTGTTTCGAGTCAATTTCAAGCTAATTTATGCTTGTTTTCATGGCTTTTCTTTGAGTTTAAAGCTCGCCGATTTTTGGATATTAGCTCGCCGAAAAAATAGTCTGTTCTTTCGACATATTTTTGAGGTCCAAGATGTTTTTGGTCGTTGTGTTCGTAGAACTTTAATCCATAACGCTTTTTGTTCATTGCCCATTCATTTCCTCGAATCAAGCTACTGGAATTGAGGTAAGAAAAAGAAAAAGAAAAAATATAATGCAAGCTGGGTTTTTTCTTATGCAGCCTGTGAGGTTGAAGAACCGGTCCATCTAGACCCGCTGGGCTGGTTCAATTGGACCAGTTCAGTTGGTCTAGACCGATTCAAGCCTATTTTGAGTCAATTCGAGCCGGCTTTCATCCCGTTAGATTGGTTCTATTTAAATTGATTTTAAATTAATGTCAATACAGGTTTTGGTCATCGTTATGCTCGATTTGGGATTAATGTAGGTTAATTCCTACTTAGAAGTTTAAATTAAATTCATTGCTCTTGCTTGTTTATTGTATGATTATTAGGATGTCTTGGGAGATGATTTATTGATTTTTTATGTCATTATGCGCTCGTTTTTATTTGCGAATATTGTTCATATTTTGTTTATGATCGTTAATTGGTTTTATATTATAATTAGAGCCTATAGAGTATCTAAGTGGAATTGACCATATTAAATTTGTAGAGCTGCATACTATGGCACGTATCATAAGTGGCCTTATACCCGACTATGATACATATTTTCAAGCTGCATAGTATGGCCCATATCACTTGTGTTCGCGTATTCCGTAGTGATACCTATATGTAAATTTAATAGAAATTAAGAGATGTTGTAGGTTAAGTACCTACTAGTTATTGATAAGTGATGGAAATGTACGAGTATCCATAACTTATTGTAGTTATGAGATATTTTGAATTTCATTTTACTTATTTAAGTTGAGATTAATCTACTGAGCTAAAAACTCACAGTATTCGAATGCCCTACAAACTATTATTTTGCAGGTAACATTATTAATGATGGTGATTATGGCGCGTAACGAGGAAGACGCTACACACGGAGGCCCTTAGGAGTTGTTTTATTTTCATTATTTTTCAAGAATTACGCTTTTATGGATTCTTTATCTTTTAGTTAAATTTTAAGATTCATTATTTAAATAATTTATTTTATTTTATTTTGAATTGGCGCCACAAACAAATGTTTTGTTTTGATTATTTTATCGATTATTAAATAAAAGGCTTCCGCATTTATTTGGTTTTCACTCTGATTTAATTATGTTGTAAACAAGTCATTTATTATTTATTTATGGTTATTTTGGGTTGGGTCGTTATACATTGATTTATGTGAAAACTGTGTATTGAAAACAGAAAAGAGTTAAGTTTGTGTTAGACAAGCATACAACATCAGATTAGCTAAGCTACATTCATAGTGACCTATGGGGGCATGCTCAAGTGCAACCCTTGAAGGTGTCAAATATTTTCTTCATTAGTGGATGACTTCTCAATATTGGTATGGGTGTTTTTTTTTTGCTTAAACAAAAATCTGAAGCCCTAATGACGTTCAAAGAATTGAAGAAACTAGTTGAGAACAAGACATATTGGAAGATTAAGGTCCGTAGAACAAACAACACACTTGAATTTTGCAACAATGAGTTCAAACAATTTTGTGCACAAAGAAGGGATCGAGAGGCATCTCACTGTCACCTAAACATCTCAACAAAATGGAGTGGCTGAGAGGATGAATAGAATTTTTCTTGAGAGATTGAGATGTATGATGTCACAAGCTAAAACTGCCAAAGACCTTCTGGGCAAAGGTACTAGTGACTGCCTATTACCTGATAAACAGACGTCCTTCCACAACTATAAATTGCAAAACACTAGAAGAACTATGTTATGGAAACCCCTTTACCCGACCAAATTGAGAATCTTTGGATGCACTGCTTACACTACAAGAAATGTAGTGATTAGCGATGAATGCGCCTCTAATTGAATTTAGCGACGCATTTAGAGACGAAATAGTTGATCGCCAAAAAAGGCATCATGGAGACGAAGTAGTTGATCGTCAAAATTGTGAATATTAGCGATACATTTCGTCGCTATTAGCGACAGAAAAGTAATGGGACGCTAATAAAATGTTGACTACTTAGCGACGAACTTTATCGCTGACCATGAAGACGTAATGGCTTATTAACGTCTCTCTTGTACAGACTCAATGATTTACTAACATTAGCGATACAGTTATTCACTAACATTATTGATGAATTACATCTCTAAACTAGTGACGTATTGGTTCTCTAATAAAGTAAACTGATTGACTGTAGCGACAAACTATATCTCTAACATAAGTATTAAAAAATGATTAAGAAAATATATAGAGTCACAGTTCGTCGCTATTTTAGCCATTTTTTTGAAATTTTTTTTAATAAAATTAATTATTAAAAATTATTTTTAAAAAAAAAAAATTAAAAGAAAAAAATAATTAAAAACAAAATAAATATAGAATATCAAAACAAATATTTTAATACAAAAAAGTATCCCAAAATAAGATAATAAAATATCCAAAAATAAAAAAAAACTATGGAGGGCTTGTATGCTCGGAATCAGGACGCTGAGAAGTAGACCCGGAACCGGCATCCATATTCAGGTTCATCCATGCCTGAATACGTTTTCTAAATCATCATGCTGAGCCTGAAGATGATCTTGGCGGGCTTTATTGCGCAGCTCGTTAGCTTCCATCTGTAGGCGCAAGGCTTCATTCTCTCACTTTGAAATCCTCGGTCTCAGCACGTGCAGAACTCGAAGCACGCGGCTGGTCTGCATGAAGCTCCTTCCCGTAAGTGCCAAGACCAGGGACTGAACCATCGGGATGAACAACACCGGCTGCGAGAAGGAAAGCATCATGATAGTTTTCTTGAGTAGGCTGAGAATCAGAAGTGGGCAATAACGAAGAGAGCTTCTCTTGAACTTTTCCCTACAAAAAGTAACAAAAAATATTTGTGAGTAATTAAAAAATAATAATAAATAAATTAGAAAGCACGAAAAGAAATAAACTAACATGTAAGTCCCGCGCCCGATCATCTACATAGGTAACCCCATCGTGGCCCTCCGTATGCAGATGGAGAAACAAATCAACCGGGGCTACCTCACGTCCATCTTGAGTCTGTGAAAATGAGAAGAAGAAAAATAAAAAATTAGGAAAACATTAAAGATATGAACGAAATACTACAAGGACTTACCATCATCTCGTAATACTCGTCGTGGCTGCGAGTCTCATCGGTGTGCATAGCCGGGTTCACCAGTCGATTGGCTGAGTTGATTTGAGAGATGCGCAACTCCTCGGGAGTCTGACTATCCACTAGCAGCTTCAGACGTGCCACCTCAGTCATCCACAAAAGCTTTTCAACTGGTTTACCCTTCGCTTTGTGGAGGGTGTCCTTGTAACGTTTCCCAGCCATTTTGCTCCATGGTTTGTAAATAATCTCATTAGTGAGATGTGCAAGGATCGTAACGTGTGTCTGAAAAAAAACACAAGTCTTAAATTTGTTAGAAATTAAAAACACTATAAATAAAATAAACCCCATAAAATTTATAAACTTTACATTCCATGTCTCAAACCAACGTAGTTTGCAGATAAAAAAATGTCCTTCCATTTCTCGAACTCGGGACACTTCTTGTAAACATCGGTGAAAACTCGGGAAACCTTACCCGATGGATGTAATCTATATAAAAAACACACAAACATATATAGGTTAAAAAATAATTAATATATAAAAAATTAATAATTTAAACAAAAAATAGAAAGTGCACTCACTTGTTTCTCGTCATCCTCAAGACGACCCCGGTGATAGGCAATTGTTCAGGGATGGGGGTGTCTGATGCCGCTGATGTGGTTGGGGCGGTGGGGACAGGTGTGTTGGATACCTGTGTATCCCTCAATGCCGCTGCACTATCTGATGTGCCAAGAGTATCGAACTCCTGAGAACGGGGTGGATGTCGCCTCGATGTAGACATCTACGAAATAATTAACATACAATGAGTTAAATAAATTACATGTTATATAATTAATTAAATTTTACCAATTAACAACTAATAAATTAATTATAATCTAATTATCATTAATCTAATTAATACTAAATTAACATTAATCTAATTAACACTAAATTTTAATTAATTATTTAATTAACATTAATCTAATTAACACTAAATTTTAAAAATTAACATCCTAATGAATTAAAAATTAATAAATAACATAAAAATTAATTAATTAATTAATTACAATTAAACTAATTAACACTAACTTTTGACAATTAACATACTAATCAATTAAAAATTAATAAATAACATACAAATTAATTAATTAATAAATTAACATTAATCTAATTAACACTAAATTTTAAAAATTAACATACTAATGAATTAAAAATTAATTAATTAATTAACATTAAACTAATTAACACTAACTTTTGACAATTAACATACTAATGCATTCAAAATTTATAAATAACATATAAATTAATTAATTAACATTAATCTAATTAACAATAAATTATAAAAATTAACATACTAATGAATTTAAATTAACACTAAATTTGAACAATAAACATACTAATTCATTGAACCTAATGAAATTAACATACTAATGTAACTAAATTTTGAGAATTAACATACTAATGAAATTAAAATTGAATATAATTAATCTAAATACACTAAGAACATAACAATTAACATGCAATGTAATTTTAACTAACATGCTAATTACTTGAATTTTTGATTATTATTTGAATTAAAAAACTAAATAGAAAAGAAATTACTGTTCACTGACGCTTTCACGGGAAGGCACGGGAATTGAAAGGGAAGTAAAATGCAAAAGAAACAAAAAA
Organism: Gynostemma pentaphyllum; assembly: GCA_028015215.1. Classification (NCBI taxonomy): domain Eukaryota; kingdom Viridiplantae; phylum Streptophyta; class Magnoliopsida; order Cucurbitales; family Cucurbitaceae; genus Gynostemma; species Gynostemma pentaphyllum. Next base: position 47,481,466 of record CM051353.1, on the reverse strand, counting down.
AATGAAAAAAGGAGAAAGAAAGGGAAGGGAGAAACGGGAGAAAGGAGAAAGGAGAAGGGAAAAGAGAAGGGAAAAGAAAAAGTGAGGGGGAAGGGGTCTGCTTACCCTTTACATATTTTTTTTAGAGACGAAATGTGTTGCTAAGGGAAATGAAAAGGCGCCAGATGGGGCACGAATTTCCAAAGTATGCGCCATTTCACTCACTTTAGCGAAGAAATATATCGCTGAAGAACTTGAATTTTTTAATCAACCGTCATTAATTTCAGTTTTAGCGATATATTTCGTCGCTAAAGTGAGTGAAATTTTAAAATACATGCCTTTTCATTTCCCTTAGCGACGTAATGTGTGTCTATTATTGAAAAATATCAGTTGGAGAATTTGATTTCCCTTTAAGGAAACATTTCTTTGCTATAAGGGAAATCATCTGTTGAAGTAATGATTACCCCATTAGTGACGAACTGTGTCTCTATTTATTGAATGTTCTGGAATTCTACTTCCCCTTTAGCTAGGAACTGTGTCTCTATTTAATGAATGTTCTAGATTTATAAGGCATGTTAGCAATGAACTCCATCGCTGATTCCTTTTTTTTTTGTTCCCTTACGAGTTTAACTATTCACTGATACTTTAAACATCAACTTCAAACTCATCAGTGTTGGATTTAGAATTGTTGTCCTCAATATCTTCTTCTTCCTCCTTAGAATATTTAGGGGATGAATCATCAATAAAAGGAAGTTCAATGTATAAGCCGCTAGGATTAAACAAGGTTTTTGCTATGTCATTCAACAGTCAAGTAGTTTCAAAGTGTATTCCTTCATCTATTTCATGACTCTGCACCTCTTCTTCTTGGAAAGCTACAAAATCCTCGCTATCATTATCTGGAAGACTTTCGTCAATGTGACACAACCTCACTTTGCAAACCACTAACCAATCATTAAGTTTTCTAGAAGACGGATAAGGCAGAAAATACGTTTGAATCGCTTGTGTGCCAATACAAATCGATCATTTGTGCGCATGTGTTTTCTCTTATTTACGGCCTCTAAAATCTGTAAATGTGGTATCTTTCGCATCCCACCTCGCCGCATTGTCTCAAACCATATGCAGTTAAATAATATAGTACGCTTTACACTCCCTCCTGCATATTCAAACTCAATTATTTCATCAATAACTCCAAAGAAATCTTCTTCACTGTTTCTGAACACTTGACCCTTGATGCATACGTCGCTGCTGTCTATTGCTCTGCTCTGTGAATGAGATTTTGTTTGGAATTTGTAGCCTTTCCCTAGATAATCAGAGTATGCTTTGGCAATTCTAGCAGGTTCTTTTGCCAACAGTACTATGTGATTGTTTGTAACTGGTGCCGTGGGCTAATCAACCTGCACGACAGTGAACTTGGATTGAGAAATTACATCATTGCAGTTAATATGAATAAATGTAACACGTAATCATACTCACGTAAGAATAAAACCATGAACGAAAGTCTCTATTAATTACGATCTCCTCCCCGAGCTGCGTCGAGTCTAGGATTAGCCGGTCGTACGAATAACTCAACGAATAACCTATTTTGAAAATAATATATTATGAACATGAAATTGACTTAATATAATTGTTTGACGTGTTAATTTAGTTCATCCTTACTTGATATATGTTTCCACCTTCGGACAGTTATACAACACGTACGTCTGTGAGATGTGATACTCTTCCTCGTTTAACGGTTTCAGCAAGGGCTTTCCAATAGGTCTGCCTAATACTGTAAAAATAGACAAATCATTTGGATCGACTCCAAGAGGAAGTGAATCTTGAACAAAATTCCGTTTCACTGTTCTGTATTGTTTGCAATTCGTTGATCAAAGTAATATGAACAGAAAGTGGTTATCTCATGTATTTGGTATGCATTGCATATAGATCCTTCGACTCTAGCCTTGTTTCCTATAGTTCTTTTTAGCCTACGCAAATATTTGACATAAAAAGGAAACAGTTACAACCAGTAATTTACGACACAATAACATAAACAGTTAAATTATTTACCTCTCAAACGAATACATCCATCGGTATTGAACTGGGCCTCCTAGATATGCCTCATATGGTAGATGCACTGGTAGATGCTCCATCGAGTCGAAAAAGGATGGTGGAAACATTCTCTTTAACTTGCAAATTATGACAACAATCTTACTACTCAATGACTCGACAGTGGCTTGGGACAACTCTGCACATGTCAACTCTCTGAAGAAAATACTCAATTATGCCAATGGTTCCCAATGTTTCTGCTCAAGAAATGGTCTGAACGCAGTAGACATAAGTCGTTGCATGAATACGTGACAATCATGACTTTTCATCCCAAACATAGTATGACTGTGCACGTCAATGCACCTGCACATATTTGATATGTATCCGTCCGGAAATTTAATCGATCGCATCCACTCAAGCAATGTTTTCTTCTGACCCCCTATTAGCATGTACTTTACCTTCGCGCATTTTTTTCCAGTTTCGTCCGGCTCTAATTCAGGTCGATGACAGATTCTTGAATATCTTAACGTGATCTCAGATTGTCTTTTGTTTTTTGGTATATTTAAAACCGTGTTGAAGACATTTTCAAAAACGTTCTTCTTAATATGCATGACATCTAAGTTATACCAGATCATTAAATCTCCCCAATACGGTAGCTCCTAGAAAATACTTCTTTTCTTCCAACCTGTATTTTTCCCTATCATCTTATTCCATGCCTAGCCACCAATCTCTGTAACACTTCGCATATCAAGCGCATCTAACCGTTGCAGTATTTGGTATCTATTGATAACTTCAGGTGGGCCTTCGTTTCTTACACTCCGCCCATTAGACCAGTCAATTTTGTTCGATCAAAATGAATGATTGAGAGGTAAGAACCTTCTATGGCAGTCAAACCAACAGTTTTTCAACCATGCACCAACGAGAAGGCACTAGTATCGTCCATGCAATGAGGGCATGCAAACTTTGAAGTGCTCCACCCTAACGAATTTAGTTAGGGTAGTAGATTCGTTACGTTGGGCGTAAACCATAAATTTTAATCTAATCTAAACAGTGAAAAATTTTAAAAGAACGAAAAAATTAATTATCAAACGAATTATTTTACGAACGTACCTGATAACAATGAATATGCCGGGAAGTCACTTATTGCCCAAATAATTGCTGCTCGTATCACGAAATTCTATTTTTGTAAAACTTCATTCCATAAACCATGGAACTCAGCAATTAATGGTTGAAGGTACACATCCAGCTTCTGCTTTAGACTTTTCGGGTCTGGTACAATTGTCATTAAGAAAATCACAGGATCTTTCATGCACATCAATGGAGACAAGTTATACGGCGTCAACATAACTGGCCACAATGAATCTTGAGCTCCCGAAGTCCCGAAAGGGTTAAACCCGCCAGTACATATATCACATCTAACGTTTCTAATTTCTAGTGCAAATTCTGGATGACAACAATCTAAATGTTTCCACGCCTCAACATCGGAAGGATGTCTAATTACTCCATCATCTTGCGAGTGCTCATGATGCCACCTCATATGATAAGCAGTGACTTCTAACGTGTACAGCTGTTGCAGACGTTGTGTGATCGGTAAATAAAACATGCGAGTGTGCGGAATAAGACTTTTTTTACCTTGTTTATATCTCGTATGATTGCACATTTTACACATATGAAGACTTGCATCTGCACCCCAATATATCAAACATCCGTTCGGACAACAATCGATCTTCTCCACCGGTAAACCGAGACCCTCCACTAATTTCTTCGTATTGGACAAACTTTGTGATAACGTGTTGTTTGCAGGAGCTCACCGATGAAACCAATGTGAAATTGAGTTAATCCTCTTTCTAGGACTTGAAACTCTGCCTTGGTATTCAGTAGTTCAATTGCAGCTGTGAGTTGCGTTACATCACAACCTGGGTACAACGACCTACTCGCTGATTCTATCATCTGAAACATTCTTTGCGCATCTAGATTTAAATCTTCACTTAATAAATTATGAGGATCATCTCCCTGATAACCGCATCCATCAAAAATCATCTGTTCTAACTGATCGTATTGATGTTCAATGTTTTTAGAACTTTCATTCACATTTGAATTGAACTGCGAGCTGCTTCCTTCATTTCGACATGACTCGTCCCTTGCTGCATTGAACATTTCTTTAGATTCTCTCTGATACACCCACTGATATTATCTATGAAACCATGTGTTTTGAGCAGAGACAGTTAATACAACGACCTATCGAATCAATAGGATTCCTTCCACAACACTAGACTTTAAATTGCTTGAGGAAGTCTAGAGCGATAAGCATGTAAACCTTTTGCATCTAAAGGTTTTTTTGGTGTGTTTCTTATGTACATGTTAATGCCGCTGACAAGAGAAAATTAGATGCAAAATCCACTAAATGTTATATTGGATATGGTGGTGCGGAGATCTGTTATAGATTTTGGGATGACCAAAACAGGAAAATCATCAGAAGCAAAGATGTGATATTCAATGAATAGGTTCTTTAAAAGAACCGAGCAAAGATTGAATAGCGGGACCAGAGAAAGACGGAAAGTATAATGAGGTTATTCAGTTAAAGGATCTTCCTGTAATTGAAACAGAATCTATAGAGGTTGAAGTTGAAAATAGTATTGCTCCAAAAACAGAAATTATTGAGACAGAATGATTTCCAATAACTCCTCCTACAGTTGCTAGGAGATCTAACAGAATTATAGTGCTATATCTATTCTTTTGGTGTTTTCTTTATTGTAGTCATGAACTTGGTTTACCAAAAATTAAGAAAATATCATGAAAATAATCGTACAAATAGTGATCATAATTAACTCAATATAATTTTTACATTCTTATTTTTGTAGTCATTGCATTTGATTGAGTGAGTATCCATATAGCAGGTGTTACTAATAATAACTAGTCATATGGGAAAGATGGATAAGACCATTTCTTTATTATCAATAACAAATATATACATGAAATGCATTTATATTAAAGATAATAAAACTATGAGCATCCATCTACATTAACACCATGATCTGTAGGACATGTAGCTTGTGGGTAATGATCACTAACTTCATGCCCCCACCAGTCAACACCATAGATATCATTCAAGTTAAGTGTAAAACTTATCAAAAGAGTAAATAAGGAAGCTCCAACATCCAACCCATTTGCCAATATGTAGTTGTACTTGGCCCATCATTCTTTGTGCTTCTTATACACCACAGTATTAAAGAAGATACCCACAATAAACCATGACCAATAGTTTATTAAGTAGGAAATAGATCCAAGAATATTTAAAATATTTATAGATCTAATCCACTTTTTATTTGGATTTTTTTTAGAAAAGGCCTAACCTATAAATGGAGCAATTGCTCCAAATATGAAGAAGTAGAAGATCTCTGAGTAATGCCCATTTGGAAAGAAAACCTGTTTAGGTCCAATAACTCCCTAAATTACTGATTTATCAACAAGAGTATTTTCATCTGGACATGTCCATCAGCTACCTTTAAGTAATTTCTCAATGTCACAAATGTTTTCTATTAACAAGAATAGCCACCATGTTATGAAAAATCTAGTGAAAGAGGAGATGATTGTTCCTATTATTTGAGCAACAAACATTGCCCTTGGAGTAATTTTCATGTAATGGACCAATTTAAGATCATAGAGAAAATCAAGACCATGGTATAAAGTGGATAGACTATATGTTTTAAAAACCAGATTTACAATGGGCTGAGATGGATATATGTAGCCCAACAACATTTTTGAAACTTTACCTAAATTCAAAGGCTGCAAAGAAGATTTTAATATGGTTAGAATCAAGTTATTTTTTTTATAAGAGACTAAGCGTCCATTTGAGATTGTTTTTTAAAGTGTTTTTTTAATGATGATTAAAAAAACTTTCTTTATTCAAAAAAACTTTAATAAAATTATCTCAAACAGACACTAAGATATAAAATCAGGACCGGTCCTAAAAATATAGGTGCCTAGTGTGGAATATCATTTAGGCCCCTATCATAAGATATTAAAGTTTTAAAATATTAACTTTTATGAAAACACTATAACTACTAAATAATATAATAAATGATTTTAGATAATTATATTTTAGAAATATCTTATTCTAATCTACATAAATAAACAAGATTTTTTTTATATAATATTTCATTAATTCTTTTAATAAAACCTGACTTTCGGAACTAACGAGTCTAAGATTTAGTTTCAAGGACATGTTGATCGACTATCTGAATACATATATAATTATAACTATAACACTACATTTTAAAAAATGGTAAATTTCTAATAGTATATTTCAAACAATAACTAAATATTTTAGAATGTCTTAAAAATGATATTTTTTTAATAATCACTAATTAAACAAAAGAAAACCATTTAATTAATTAATATAAAAACAGTTCAAACTAACAAACTTGAAGAAAAAAATATGAATTCTAATTCAAAACATCTCAATATTAATTAAAAAAAACTTTGGGGTATGTAAATATACAATATAAGGGGAAAATTTGTTTTTAAAAATAAATAACACTTTTCTTATATCAATATGAACGACACTTTCATACTGTCATTATGAGCATATGATGATTATAACGATATAGTAGAATGAGATCGATTTTCTTATGTAAAGTACTTGGGAATATTGAATGGGTAGTAAGAGCACATTAGGATTTTTGGACACATTTTCCGATATGGAATTCGGTCCATAGAAGTGCTTGCATTCATCTTATTCTCACTAGCATTTTTATGCTAATGTTGCTACACTTAAATTTTTTTTCAGGTAATACTCGTGCGAGAGGGCGAGGTCGTGGAGGTGGTGCTGTGTGATCGGGAGTGGATGTCTTGGATACTTGGACTAGAAAAGGAATATTTTGGAGCATTTTAGAAATGCTAAATATATAAACTTGATATTGATGTCTTAAACTTGTATTTTGTGGCTCATGAGAGCATAAGATCTGTTGTATATATTTTCGTGTTATTTTCTCTGATTTTTGGTATAAAATGGAGTGAAATGTCTGTTGTTTTAAATTCTTGATTTGAGCCCATATAAACAGGTTTAGGAAGCTCGTATTTTAAACGGATCCACGCCAAATTTTTTGTAAAAACAAGTCTTCCGCTGTTTTGCTTATGATTTAAAGATTTGAGAAAATTCGAGTGTTTACAAAATATACTCAATATTTAAACAATTAATGTTGCGCATTTAAGTAACTTAACTTACTTAAATTGTTTATTTCTTCAATAGTCAAACAAATGACTTCTTTTGCTACCATGTTATTTGGGCTAGTCCAAGGACCCAATGGACATAGATCATGAGCTTAATAATTAGTTAATTAAGTGATTAACTCATAATTAGTTTATTACTTATTATCTAACTATGAATAAATTTCACTATAGATTCATAGCTGAACTCTCCTCACTATAGATGAGTAATGTAAATTTAGTTTATCTTTTATTTATATCTGTGATATATCCTTCACGTGGAATATTCATAATTACAGGCAGATTAAATTTACTATTTTGCCCCTGTAATTACCATTTTATCCTTGTGTTCTCCTTGATTCTCCAATAAATATTATTTTTAGTCAAACTATAGATAATATAAATCTTTGATCAATACAAGTCGTGGCACCACTTGTTCATGTCTCAAATCAGTACATTAAGGGAGCTTTTTAAAGTTTTTAAAATGATCAGGTATTGCATTGATACCGTTAATTCATAGCAAAGTTATAAATTCCATCTCGTATAAATATGTTACCAACTACTATTTCGTTATGTTCCCAAAGCAGAAGTGTATTGAGCATTCACTCAGATCGCTCTCAACCATGTGAATCAAAGAACATAATTCCATGAATAAGAGTCCACATGTCACTCAGGATTGAGATCTATCACGGTTGATAAACTTAGTTTGATATTCAATTATTTCTCGTAAACGGTACAATTAAGAAATTTGATCAAATATCATGGTTCTGTCTTATACAATCAACATTGGATATGATACTTCCATTCCATGTCACCCACATGAATGATCCAGATAAGATCATTCGTCTTTATACAAAATGGCCAACTATCAAAAGTGTTACCATGATAAAGTTACCAAACATTATCCATTTACTGTAGACACTTTAAGTTACTCATCTCGACTTTTATCCGCTCGTATGACTCACATACTTAGGCGTGATTTCATAAGAGTTACTTTAGGTTTTACTATTTGAACGTTTGATACTAATATGTACATACATTCCAAATATCGTCAATGAATGAATATAGATTAAATAAGAATTCATCTTTATTTATTTGATTTATTCCAAATAAATTATCTTTATTAAATAATTACAAGTTCTAGGACACCATTCCTAACACTCTCTTGAAGAGTCTTGACCATCACAATACCATTTTCTGCACAATGGTGCTTAAACTCGCTGCTACTGTATTCTCCACCATTATCTGACCTCAAACTCTTCACTTCTAAACATGTCTCATTCCCAACCATAGCACTCCAAGTTTTGAAAGCATTAAACACATTATATTTATGTTTGAGAAAATATAACCATACCTTTCTGCTTGAGTCGTCTATGAAAGTCATGTAGTAATTGGAACCTCTTAGAGAAGTGACTAGAGTGGGCTACCATACGTCAGTATGAACCAATTCTAACTTAATTTTCTTTGGATCTACTCCTAATTGTGAAAAAGCTAACTTTCTTATGTTTCTTGAAAATATATCCCTCACAAAACTTGTGCTCAATTGATTTTAGCTGTTCTAACTTCCCTGAAGAGTGAAGAATTTTATACCCTTCTCTCTTGTATATCCTAAATTGTTATGCCCCAATTCTATCATATCTGCAGATTTTGTCACTGCAATTTGATCTCTACTATTTGAGTTAATATATAAACTCTCCTCATTGCTTCCTCGAGCAACTATCATGGCACATTAGTAACTTTTCATGCTTTTTCAGTGAAGGATATTGAATGTCATTCATCATCTAAATGTACAATAGAAATTAACTTTTTGTAAATATAGGCACGTGTCTTACCTTACAAATCTTCCAAACTAAGTCGTTCCCTGTATTTAAGCTCACATCCCCCATACCAACAATACCTGAGGTTCTCCATTGGTGATAAACACCTTACCATGATTTCGAACAACATAATTATCAAGAATACCACATTGTATTGTAGTGTGAAAAAACACACCTGAATCAATAACCCAAGGGTAATAGGCACTCTCAACTGCAAGCACTAAGGCGTCACAGAGCTTCTCAGTAACTGTGTTTGTAACAACTTCCTCCTCCTTAGACATCTTAGAGGTCTTGCAGTTTCTTTTTAAGTGACTCATTTTTTCACAGTTCCAATATTCAAACTTGATATCTCTAAAATTGTTTTTGGACCCATTTCTATTCCCATTGCCTTTACTGTTGTTTCCAATCTAAGTTCTTCCTCTATCCATATTCAAATCTGAACCAGATGTAGAAGTCCCACAAAAGTCCCTTCTGCAAATTTCATATACAAAATCTATATCTATAATATCTTCAAATTTCAAATTTCTTCTCTCTAGGCTATTATAAATTGCAATTTCGGTTTCACAACTTTTAGGCAACGACGTGTCGATGGCGGTAGGTTTAGCATACATGTTCGATAGGGCTTTCATCATATCCATAGTGGTCGTTTCTTTTGACATAGCTTGAGCCACACTCTTTGCAAAGTCAAACGAATTACTCTTAGTACTTGCTTATCCAACCGTTTTCATTCATCCTCCTTCATCTCAGCCAATTTTGATCCCAATGGTGATTCCACATATTTTCTGTGCAAATGATCTTCTATCTACATCTTCCAGAAGGTAAAATCATTGCTGTCAATTTTTGCAATTTTCGAACTCGAATTCTCTTCCCAATAGGACGCCGTTTTTCAATAATAACCAAAGCTCTGATACCAGTTGTTAGGGAATGATAGGTTCGCGAGGCCTAAAATTCAGTTAAAAACGATAGAGGAATAATAAACTGAAAATAAAAAGGAAAGAAATAAGACACCAAAATTAATACTGGTTCACCCGAATGATGGGCTGCATCCAGTTGCTATCACTGCAAATTTCACTATGATGAATTAAGAGTTACAATTAAGAAATATTCAATACACTCAATGATATATTATACGCAGCGACAACTCAAGGTTCTCTAAGGCCTTTGACAATATTTAAAATGAGGTCTTTTATTTTATTTCCCTTTAAATAATTTTAAAATGAATTAATTTCTTATATAAATATTATTTTTCTTGCTTTTTAGATGCTTTTTTTAATTGATTTTTTATTATTTAACTTCATTGAGATATATTTTTTTAACTGATAATATTTTTATGGGATCAAATTTTCTAAGAATTTCATTTAAGCATAAAAATTTACATTAAATTTCTTGATATTTTTTTTTCATAATTTTCCCAGAAGACAAATTATTTTTGCAAGATTTTTAACAACAACAATAATTGTAAAGACTCGAATTTTCTCAAATCTTTAAATCAGAATAAACAGCGGAAGACTTTATTTTTATAAAAATTTTGCGTGGATCCGTTTAAAATATGGACTACCAAAACCTGTTTACATGGGCTCAATCCAGAGAATTTAAAACAAACAACATTTCACTCCATTTTATACCCAAAATCAGAGAAAATAATACGAAATAATATACAACAGCTATTAAATTCTCATGAGCCATAAATACAAGTTTAAAAGTAAGGACATATGAATTTTATCAAGCATTCATAGAATGCTCCCAAAATGTACATGCAAGTCGATGTCCCAAAAGCCATCCCCTCGAGATCAAGCAACACCACCTCCACGACCTCGTCCTCTCCCACGAGTATTACCTGAAATGTTTAAGTGTAGCAACATTAGCATAAAAATGCTAGTGAGAATAAGATGGATGCAAGCACTTATATGGACCGAATCCCATATCGGAAAATGTGTCCAAATAATCCTAACGTGCTCTTACTACCCATTCAATATTCCCAAGTACATCACATAAGAAAATAAATCCCATTCTACTATATCGTAATTTCGAAAAGTAAACATTCAAACTCGTAAATAAAGTGTACTAAAAGAACGAAATAGTACTAAGGCATAACAAAGTAAATAGCAAAGTAAATAGCAAAGTAAATAACAAAGTAAATTTCTATCATTTACGTCATTCCACACGTTATTCAAATTGTGACCACATTGTCACATTTCACAACTCATCCGTGACCACTTATCACCAATCACAACTATATCGTGACCTCACTATCACCGTGACCACATTGTCACCACTCACAAACATACCGTGAGCTCATTGTCACCAATCACAAACATACCGTGACCTCATTGTCACCGTGACCACATTGTCACCAATCACAAACGTACCGTGACCTCATTGTCACCGTGACCACATTGTCACCAATCACAAACGTACCGTGACCTCATTGTCACCGTGACCACATTGTCACCAATCACAAATCGTACCGTGACCTCACTGTCACCAATCATAAATCACGCATATCATAATGCCATACTTACTACTCCCTTTGGTAACACCCAAAAGTGAATCTCATCATCACTAATAATATCGTACTAACTCGATTCTACACAAGAATCTCTCCAAAGTTTCTTTTAACTTTTCTAACCACTCAAAATAAAAGGAGTACCTAATACTTTCCTCCAAATTCCGGAATCTAATTCTCCTCGAGAATATAACTTAATCCACCAATAACATCTTACTTTAAACAACAACCAATCTTAACTAATTTTCCTTATGCACTTTCCTTAACTCCCAAATAACATACACTCTTGGAAAGTTCTAAAGTCTAATAGCCCTTTTAACCTCGATTTAACATAAACGTCAAGCAATTCGGAAACATAAAAGTAATCACAACCATTTTAAACTCACCTTATAAAAGTAGTCAACTCCTAACCACCGGTTGACCGAAATTCACGAACGGTGCACAAAACCTATAATTAAAATACACCTAAAGTATATTAATTAGCCGAAATGAACAACGATCGTCACGATACTAAACTAAAAGACAAAACAGCCCGGGATTCATGCTAAGAGGCCCACGGCCCAAGGGGAAGGAAGAAAAGGAATTTGTTTTCCGGATTTTAAGCACTTTAAAGACATTCCGGGTTGGTTTCGGCCACTTTGGAGGTTGATAATATCAATGGGTAAACATGATTTAGGGTTTAGGTCAAAAGTTCAATCCCGAACAAATATGAAAAACATAAAAACATATCATTTGAATAATCCTAAGCATCAACAAAAAGAGAAAAACTAAAAGAAATGGCTTTTGGCTCAAACCCGATTCTAGGGTTTAGGGAAAGTTGAGAAAAATGGTTCCCAAAGGTTTCCCAACAACATTTGGTAACAATTTTGAGAAGGAAGTGGAGCTTTGTTAAAGAAATCTTAAGTTTGACTCAATTTCCATGAAGAAAAGTGTTGAGATTCGAAATCTAGGGCTTACCTTAGAGAAGTGGAATCGTCCCAAGAATGGAATGGGTAGAAAGGTCTCGGCAGAGCTTTCCAACGCATCCGAAATCACGCAAAACCGGTCGAGAAACGGCCGGGGCGACCATTTCTTTCTCTCCTCTTTTTTTTTCTCAAAGCTACGGGTTTGGGAATGAATGGGAAGAAAATATGAGCACTTTTGTGTATTTTGGCTTATTAAAGAAGATAGTGAATAGTGTTAGGATATTTAAGAATTCCGGAAATGACGCCACGCTCCTTTTCTTGCCTTAAGCTTTTAAAACAAAACCCAAAGCACTTAAACTAGCTCAATGGTGATTAATAATTATTAATTGGCCTATTAATAATTATTAATACCATCAAAACTCATTTAAGCTAATTAAGCAATTAAAAACGGTTTCCGAACGAAATTAACTATTTAACTCCAAATAACAAATTCTAAAATTAACTTTAATACTTTAATTCAATAAATAAATAAATACATAAAATAAATAATAAAAAAAAATTTCACCTCAAAATAACGGGACGTTACAATAATTCTTGTTAATACTTAATTTCAATGATTTTTTTTACTAGTTACATCTTAAATATTTTTTTATGAATCATTTGTATAATGAGTACTAGAAAAGTGTCTAAAATTATAATCTTTAGGAAAAATTATATCACTTTCTCTAATTGGACTGATATATATCTTATTTCAGAATCAATATTTTCTCTTCTTTCTTGATCATATATATTATAAGCATAATGCATAGAACGTATATTTGAATCACTATCAAAATGATTGTTGTTTTCAGTTATTTAGATTTCTTTATCATATTCTTGTGATTCTTACGCAATTTCATTACATTTTGAATTTCAACTTTATTGTCACCTTTTTTTACCTCATCTATTGATTATATTCTATCATAATTTTAATTACTTTTACTACTTATAACAAATTTATCAAGAGAACATTTTAAGGTTGAATCAATTTCTCTATTTTTTTTAAAGTTTTTCATATCACGATTCATATTTTCAAGTACATATATAACATCATTATTAAAAGGATAAAATGAAAAGAATGATCTATAAACAAATATTGTACTGAATTATATATGCTAACAAAAGTACAAAAAAATCTAAACATTTAAAATCACTAAACTAATTATAACTTTAAAAATGAAAAGTAAACAAAAATGGAAGTTTTGAGTTTCTTTTAGTGTACAAAAAATCAAGATTACTTTGTTAATAGAACTATCAATTTGTAATTGTGGTTTAATTTTGTTAATTGCAAAATGAATAGAGAAATGATTGATGAGTTGAAAAGCTTTAGTTAATAAGGTTTCAAAAATAAGGTTCCAATTTTCCAAGTGAGTAGTTAATTAATGTTTCCATTTATGTGAATATTTATGGTGAGAATTGATAAATAGAAATTTGAAATACAAGTTGTCAAGCATTTAATTATAGGTGCTTTAAAGTCTTTTCTTTTTCCTTTTTACTTTTCAAAAGGCCTTTAATATTATTAATAGAAAGAGTTTGAGATTATTTAGATATTTCATATTATTAAATTATAAGTATAATAATTTAGAATTATCATAAAATATTATGTATATATATTATATATATATATATATATAAATGGGAACTTATCAAATCCGGGGCATCGCCTATTTTGCGTATAACTTGAGCCAGTTATGATTATACGCTCAAAAGCCCTCAAGAAAGAATACACTTTCATTATAATATTTCTCATCAACTCTCACCAACCCGAGGCTATGAGTCACTCACAGACAAAGAAAAAAAACATGCCACTAGTCGAAGACACTCGGCCAAGAAGAAGAACCAAATTGACAAAGGGTGAGTTTGGGATACATTTTGAGGAAAATATTTTTAGCAAAACACTGGTTCTATAAACATTTATTAGATAAACACTAATAAAGTGTTTACTCTAAAAACACTTTTAAGTGTTTTCAAGTGTTTTTAGAAATTTTAAAAATATCTTTATGATGTAGCCAAACACTAAGCAAAAATAAAGAAGTGTTTTAGTGAATGAAAAACACTTGAAAAAGTATCCCTATTTGCTATGTTTTCTTTTTCCATTTATCAAATCGTTTCATGCTTCAAGCTTTACAGTAAGAATCCACCAGCACCTTAACCATATATTTATATACATATGACTTTGTTTCGTAAGTATGTGCCTTTTTACTCTAATTGTACATCACAACATCCTCTTCATACCTTTCCTTTTTTCCTTCAATCTCTGTCTCTTCTCCTTTCTCTAATTTTATTTAATTTCCTTGAATGAATCTTTCTTTGGTCTTTTAACATTTATTTTCATATTATGCATAAGAAATACCAATGTCCTATTTCATGTATGGATTTCTTCCCCTCTCTTTTAAGAGGTGTTGCCTCCACACAGTTTTCTCTCTCTCCTTTTGTAAGCCACATATATAAGTTATCTACTTTCTTAAGTTATTCAAAAAAATAATAAGAGATGATAAATTTGAATGACTTCAACATTTTTTTTCAAGTAATTTAAGGATAAAGGATCTATGTATTCTCGTGTAGATTTTAAAGTAATTTAGGGATAACAGATCATATTAATCACTTGAGTGTGAATACAAGTCTTATGTATTCATGGCCAAAGCTTTGTTTTCTTCTATTTATAAAATTGTTTCATACTTTTTAATTGTCAATATAAAAATTAGTAAGGGTCTGTTTGATACAACTTCCCCTAAAAGTGTTTTGAGTGAAATGTTTTAGAATGAATATTAATTAAGTGTTTAATCTAAAAAAAAACTTTAGTTTACTAAAAGGTGTTTTTGGAGAAAATACTTGATTTGTGATTCTTTCAAAAATGTTCATAAACAAGTATTTCACTTAAAATACTTCTCTCAAGTATTTTTAGATGAAACTCTTAATTAGTATTTTTTTTAAATGTTTAGCTCAAAATATTTTTAGAGAAGTTATACCAAACAGACCGTAATATATCTTAAGAAAAAGATAATAAAGATTACATTGATCTAAAAAAGAAAGAAATAAGTTCATAAAGTTTGAATGTCTAAAATAAATCTAATAAAGTATCTACTTTCATAATTATTATTTTTTTTTTAAAAAGAGAGATGATAAATTTAAACGACTTCAAAGTTTTTTTTAAAAGTAATTTAGGGATAAAGGATCAATTTATTCTCGTGTAGTTTTTTAGGTAATTTAGGGATAAAATATCAACTTAATCACTTGAGTATGAATATAAAGTCTTATGTATTCATGGCCAAAGCTTTATTTTCTTCTCCATTTATCAAATCGTTTAATACTTTTTTAAATGCCAATATAAAAATTAGTAAAGGTCTGCTTGGTACAACTTCCCCTAAAATTGTTTTGAGTAAAATGTTTTGGAATGGATATTAATTAAGTATTTCATCTAAAAACACTTGAGTATAATAACAGGTGTTTTTGGAGAAAATACTTGATTTGTGATTCTTCGAAAAATGTTCATAAACAAGTATTTCACTTAAAATACTTATCTCAAGTGTTTTTAGATGAAACTTTTAATTAAGCCTCATCACATGGATAAAGCAAGTGGGTCGGCCCAAGCCCAACCAAAACTCAGCCCGGCCCAGACCGTAAGTTAACGATTGACAAGCCAGTTCGACCTGGCCTGTAAATCTTTAGGCTGGATACGGATCATGTATTTGAGCCTAAGCCCGGCCCACGAACTTTATCCATAGGGCCCCCATCAGGCCCAACTTGAGGTACGGCCTGAATCCCGGTTCGAAGCCTGTTAAAAAACTATTTAAAATTGTATTAGATGAGCTTACCTTATTATTTTTTTTAGAAGTAGAGCTTACATTATTCCCTTGTATATATAGATATATATATGATCACCCTACCCAATGCTTCTCAAAAGTATAGTTGCTTCGTTATATGTTTTTCCTCTGCACTTTTAATTTCACTAATCTTTGATCTTTTTTCTTATACGCTTTCATTTGTTTTCGTGAACAAAATAGCTGATTTTGGCAAAGGACAAATGGGTGTACCGATAAAAGATGATCTAACACGATCCATTATTGCACTCCTAACATGGTAATTTAGACCCATTGTTTTTGCTGTTATTTCTTTGATATCAAAATTCTTCTTATACCATAGTCAAAACAATATATTTTTTCTAGGCCAGGGTGTCGAGACAGATGAAAATGAAGAAGTTGATGAAGTTAGTGACTCAACTATAGAGGAGGTGAGTAAAAACAATATTTTTATTCCTGGAACTAGTGTCCAAACAGATGAAATTGAAGAAGTTGATGAAGTAAGTAACTCACCCATGAGTCAAAACAATATCTCCATTTATGGAACTAGTGTCCATATAGAGTAAATCAAAGAAGTCAATAACTCACCCATTGAGCAAGTGCGACTAATAGTTCCCACCACCGATAATCCAATGCTGCTAACCATCACATTTTGAACACGGGTGTTTGGGCCGATTACTTGTATTCTTCTTTCTGTTGCATTAAAATTCTTTTTATACCGCTATACACATATTATATTTATTCCAGCCGCTTCTGTCCTGATTTTACTTTTTATCATGGGTAAACTACTAGCCAAAACACTTCCTTCTTTTCCTACCAAAATACCCAGATTAAATTGGGCGTTATCAATGAACCCGAGCCCTTTCAACATAAAAGAACATTTGTTGATCACCATTTTTGGTAACCTACGGCCTAGATACTCCTTTTGGAGTCAAAATCTTTACATTGACCAAGAAATTCTTCCACATGAATTTTAACAGTTGGCCATTTGCTTCACAGCTCTTCTCAGATGAATATTATGCACCAAACTTGGGAAACTTAATTAAATAGTTGGACTAGCCCAAGCCCGTCCCACCCAGCCCATAAGTCAAGGGTTGACGAGCCAAGACCGACCCGATTTGTAAATCTTTAGGCTGGATATGGACCATAGATTTGAGCCCAAGCCAGTCCATGGGGTTCATATTTCAAAAATTATTTTAAAATGTATTAGATAAGATTTCCTTTGTTTTTTTAAGCAGAGATTACCTTATTCACATGTATATATATGATCACCCTACCACAATGTGTCACAAAAGCATCGTTGCTTCATTATAAGTTTGTCCTCAACACTTTTAATTTCACTGATCTTTGATCTTTTTTCTTATGCGCTTTTATTTGTTTCGTGAACAAAATGGTTGATTTTAGAAGAGGAAAAATGGGTGTACCGATAAAAGACGATCCAATATGGCCCATTTTTGCACTCTTATCATGGCTATTCAGACCGATTGTTTGTGCTATTATTTCTTTGGTATCAAATTTCTTCTTATACCGTAGTTAAAATAATATATTTTTTCCAGGCACGGGTATCAAGACCGTAACTACCCATTACCAAGTAAGACTATAAAAAATGAAATTAATATTATTTTCTCAAATGATATTAATGAGGTTGGATTGATAACTTGGATGTGAAATATCTGTTTCTCGTAAGGGTATTTTTGTAATTTCCCAAACGTCAAAATTAAAACCACAAGTTTAATTTAACATTTTTACATGATGTTGATCATCTTATTATTATGATTCCAACGCAAGTGACGGATCATCATTCGAAGTTCCGGCGAATGACTTATGATCGTTTTAATGCAGTGGCATTTTCATAATTAATTGAAATCGAGAATTAAACTCTAAAATCATCATCTTCTTCTTCCCTAAGACGAAAACCAGCCCCCATTTATCTCATTTTCTCCAATTTTCGCCCACATGAAGTTCCCAATAGTATTTTTGCCTTAACTCTCTCATCCGAACTTCGATTTACGAAAGTAAGCTGTCTATTTTTATCAGTTTTTCGTTATCTTTCCATTGAGCATAATTTCATAGTAATCTGAATTTTGTAGAAAATGTTATGAGCCAAAAACAGTTCGGATCTATGATGTTTTTTTTTTCCGATTCTTGATCGATTTACTACGTATGTTTTTCATATAGGTGTAGAACCGATCTTCCTTACAGTGGCTAATTGTTTGATGAAGTTTTAGAATGATTTCTTCAACTTTCAAGAGAGTTTGTAGGAGTTCTTGGATAAGAAGAGTTTGAATTCTTGAAAATTCAAGAATCCAAGGTGAGTAGAAACTAGTTAAGCGTTAATTAAAATCATGCGTTGTTTTTCTTTTTCGTTATAAAGATTTGTGCTAATCTGATTTGGAGTATTTTAGATACTTTCTAAGCATGAATAAGTGTTATGGGATGAACCTAATGATGTTGAAGTTTGGATTTTAAAGAATATTGAAAAATGCGAAAACATGCATGTTTAAGGAGTTATAATGCCCTTTTGTTCTCAGAATCAATTGTGATTAATTTTGGATTTTTATATGACATTCTAGCATGGTATTATGTGATTTTAAGACTTATTTAAGCTGCTGGAATTGAGTTGTATTTGGAGGTTTAGTGCCCACTAGGTTTCGAAACTAGCTTAGGATTACGCCCAATTGTGTAAGTTGGATTATGAGATATTTTTGGGAGACTTCTAAGTGTATTTGAATGATTATGGAAGTGGAAATTGGGCCTTTTAGCTGCTGATTTTATTTAGAAAAATGGACCAACACCTAGTGACCGAAAATAGAGCAAAACTACACTAGTTTAGGCTAGTTTTGCTCTTTTGTTAGAAAAATTATTGGAAACTCTTCTTTAGAGTTGGGAATGTGTTCTTGCGTGATTTTAACTCATGTTAAAGGTGGGAAAATGATATTTTTCTAGAAATTCGAATTTGTGTCTTTAAGTGGAAATGAGTTCGTGTCTAGAAATTCGAATTTGTGTCTTTAACTCATGTCAGTTTTAGTGGAAATGAGTTTTCTAGACTAAAAACTGAACCTAGACTTATTAAAACATTCTAGTAGAGATGTTTTAAGTAAATCATATTGTTTTGGTGCCTTAAACAATATGGTTGGAGGTTCGCACTAAGTATGGTCATACTTAGTGAAGAATATGTCATTAAGTGGATAGTTATAGTTGTGCACAACGGAATATCACTTAGTGGGACAAGTTCATTCCATTTGATCAATGGGAAAGAATATACAAATAGGTTTGTCTGTGTGTCTTGCAAACACACAAGAAGAATACCTCAAAAGGTTGAATCATGGAAACACGGGTTTGATGCTTTTGAGCGAGGAACTCACTTTTGTTTACGAACAATAATTGAGTTAAGGCATTGTGTAAATTTGAACTCTTTGGAGTTGAGAGAATTTGTTGGGTGTTGTGAGGTCGATTTTGTACTTAATGAATTTAGGAATCTTCTCATGGCATTACTTTTCTTTTAACTTCTTTCTACTCATTGGGCGTAGCCTCATGATGCCAGGTAAAAAGAAGAAGAAAGCCGGGCACTGCTGGGATTCGTGAACGGTGGATGGTTGGCGTGGTTTTACATGCCGGCATGTTGTCTTTTATTTATTAGTAGTTTGGATGGGATTAAAATTAATAATAGTCGATACATGTTTTTATCGAAGTTTTAAACTTTTTATTTGATTGGATATTTGTTGAGAATTTATTAGTTTTGTTTTAAATTAAGATTGACCAATCAAATTACTGATGACTTTGTGATTTAAATGAAATGAGATGAGCTTTTTTTAATATTAAATTACTTTCGCTGCGTATTGAGTATTTTCAATGTTTTGGGAATTTGGGGATGTTACAAAGACAAATGAAAATGAAGAAGTTAATGAAGTCAGCGACTCAACCAGATGAGGTGAGTCAAAACAATATGTTTATTCCTGGAACTACTGTCCAGATAAATGAAATTGAAGAAGTTGATGGAGTAAGCGACTCACCCATGAGTAAAAACAATATCTCCATTTTTAGAACTATTGTCCAGATAGATAAAATCGAAGAAGTCAATAGCTCACCCATTGCACAAGTGCGACTAATAGTTCCCACCACCGATGATCCAACACTGCCAACCATCACATTTCGAACATGGGTGTTGGGGTCGATTACTTGTATTCTTCTTTCTGTTGCATCAGAATTCTTCCTTACAGTCATCATATATTTATTTCAGTTGTATGTGTTCAGATTTTACTCTTGATAATGGGTAAACTACTAGCCAAAACACTTCCTTCTTCTCCTACCAAAATACCTAGATTAAATTGGGCGTTATCAATGAACCTGGGCACTTTCAACATAAAGGAACATTTGTTGATCACTATTTTGGCAACCTCGGACCTAGATACTCCTTTTGGAGTCAAAATCTTTAATTTGACCAAGAAAGTCTTTCACGAGAATTTAAATAGTTGGGCCATTTGCTTCACAACTCTTTCTTCTCAGGTGAATATTCAGCACCAACCTTGTGAAACTTAATTAAATAGTTGGGCCAGCCCAAGCCCAACCCAGCCCGTTAGTCAATGGTTTACAGACTAGCCCCGGTTCGGCCTATAAATCTTTTGGCTATATATGGATCATGTATTTGAGATCAAGTCCGGTCCACGGGCTTTATCTGTAGGGCCCCCATCAAGCCTGACCCGAGGCCCAGCCTGAATATATGTTCGAAACCCGTTCAAAAATTATTTAAAATTCTATTAGATGAGCTTAGCTTAATTATGTTTTTTTGAAGCAGAACTTACCTTATTCACTTGTATATATATATATGATCGCTCTACCCAATGTTTCTCAAAAGTATCATTGCTTCGTTATATGTTTTTCCTCTCCACTTTTCATTTCACTAATCTTTAATCTTTTTTCTTATACGCTTTCATTGTTTCGTGAACAAAATGGCTGATTTTGGCAGAGGGCAAATGGGTGTACTGATAAATGACGATCCAACACGGCCCCTTATTGCATTCCTAACATGGCTATTAAGATCGATTGTTTGTGCTGTTATATCTCTAGTATCAAATTTCTTCTTATACTGCGGTCAAAACAATATAATTTTTCCAAGCACGGGTGTCGAGACAGATGAAAATGAAGAAGTTGATGAAGTCAGTGACTCAATCATAGAAGAGGTGAGTCAAAACAATATTTTTTATTCCTGGAACTAGTGTCCAGAAAAATGAAATTGAAGAAGTTGATGAAGTAAGTGACTCACCCATGAGTCAAAACAATATTTCCATTTCTGGAACTACTGTCTAAAGAGATGAAATTGAAGAAGTCAATAGCTCACCCATTGGGTAATAACGACTAATAGTTCCCATCACCGATGATCCAATGCTGCCAACCATCACATTTCGAACATGGGTGTTGGGGCTGATTACTTGTATTCTCCTTTCTATTGCATCAGAATTCTTCTTGTACAGCAATCAACATAATATTTTATTCTAGTCGTTTGTGTTCAGATTTGACTCTTTATCACGGGTAAACTACTAACGAAAACACTTCCTTCTTCTCCTACCAAAATATCCAGATTAAATTGGGAGTTATCAATGAACCCAAGTCCTTTCAGCATAAAAGAACATGTGTTGATCACCATTTTTGCAACCTTTGGCCTAGATACTCCTTTTGGAGTCAAAATCTTTATATTGACCAAAAAAATCTTCCACGAGAATTTAAATAGTTGGGCCATTTGCTTCACAACTTTTTCTTCTTCGGTGAATATTCTGTATTAAACTTGTGAAACTGAATTAAATAATTAGGCTAGCCCAAGCCCAACCCAAACCGTCCCGACCCAGTTCGTAAGTGAATGGTTGACGTGTCAGGCCCGGCCTGGCCTGTAAATATTTGGGCTAGATATGAATCATGTATTTAAGCCGAAGCCCATCCCACGGGCTTTATACATAGGGCCCCCATCATGACCGACTCTAAATCTCGGTTCGATGCCAGTTCAAAAATATTTTAAATTGTATTAGATGAGCTTACGCTTTTTTTTGAAGCACAACTTACCTATTCACTTGTATATATATATATATATATATATATATATATATATATATATATATATGATCACTCTACCCAATGTTTCTCAAAAGCATCGTTCATTCGTTATATGTTTTTCCTCTACACTTTTAATTTCACTAATCTTTGATCTTTTATCTTATACGCTTCATTTGTTTCATAAACAAAATGGCTGATTTTGGCAAAGGAAAAATGGGTGTACTAATAAAAGATGATCCAACACGTCCCATTTTTGCACTCCTAACATGGCTATTCAGACCGATTGTTTGTGCTGTTATTTCTTTGGTATCAAATTTCTTCTTATACCGCGGTCAAAACAATATGTTTTTTCCAGGCACGGGTGTCGAGACAGATGAAAATGAAGAAGTTGATGAACTTAGTGACTCAACCATAAAGGAGACGAGTCGAAACAATATTTTTATTCCTGGAACTAGTGTTCTGATAGATGAAATTAAAGAAGTTGATGAAGTAAGTGACTCAGCCATAAGTCAAAACAATATCTCAATTTCTGGAACTATTGTTCAGATAGATGCAATCGAAGAAGTAAATAGCTCACCCATTGAGCAAGTGCGACTAATAGTTCCCACCATCGATGATCCAACGCTGCCAACCCTCACATTTCGAACATGTGTGTTGGGGTTGATTACTTGTATTCTTCTTTCTGTTGCATCATAATTATTCCTGTATAGCAATCAACATAATATATTTATTCCAGCCGCATGTGTCCAAATTTTACTCTTTATTATGGGTAAACTACTAGCCAAAACACTTCCTTCTTCTCCTACCAAAATACCCGGATAAAATTGGGTGTTATCAATGAACTCGGGCCCTTTCGTAATAAAAGAACATTTTTTATCACCATTTTGGCAACCTCGGGCCTAGATACTACTTTTGGAGTCAAATCTTTAAATTAACCAAGAAATTCTTTCACAAGAATTTAAATAGTGGGGCCATTTACTGCACAACACTTTCTTCTCAGGTGAATATTCTACACCAAACTTTTGGAACTTAATTAAATAGTTGGGCCTGCCCTAGCCCGTCCCGACCCAGCCCGTAAGACAACGGTTGACGGGACAACCCTAGCCCAACCTGTAAATCTTTGGGTTGAATATGGATCATGTATATGAGCTCAAGCATGGCCCACGAGCTTTATCCATTGGGCCCCCATAAGGCCTGTCCTGAAGCCCAGCCTGAACCTCTGTTCAAAAGCCCGTTAAAAAATTATTTAAAATTCTATTAGACGAGCTTACCTTAATTTTTTTTAAGATGAGCTTACCTTATTCATTTTTGTGTGTGTGTGTGTGTGTGTGTGTGTATAATCACTCTACCGAATGTTCCTCAAATGTATCGTTGCTTCGTTATATGTTTTTCCTCTCCATTTTTTATTCCACTAATCTTTAATCTTTTTTCTTATACACCTTCTTTTGTTTTGTGAACAAAATAGCTGATTTTGGCATAGGACAAATGGGTGTACCAATAAAAGACTATCCAACACGGCCCATTATTACACTCCTAATATGGCAATTCAAACCGATTGTTTGTGCTGTTATTTCTCTTGCATCAAATTTCTTCTACCGCGGTCAAAACAATAAACTTTTTCTAGGCACAAGTGTCGAGAGAGATGAAAATAAAGTAGTTATGAAGTAAGTGACCCAACCATTGAAGAGGTGAGTCAAAACAACATTTATATTCTTGGAACTAATGTCAATACACATGAAATTGAAGAAGTTAATGAAGTAAGTGACTCACCCATGAGTCAAAACAATATTTCCATTTCTGGAACTAGTGTCCAGATAGATGAAATCAAAGAAATCCATAACTCACCCATTAAGCAAGTGTGACTAATAGTTCCCACCACCGATGATCCAACACTGCCAACCATCATATTTTGAACATGGGTGTTGGGGCCGATTACTTGGATTCTTCTTTCGGTTGCATCAGAATTCTTCCTGTACAGCAATCGACATAATATATTTATTCCATCCGCTTGTGTCCAGATTTTACTCTTTATTATGGGTAAACTACTAGCGAAAACACTTCCTTCTTCTCCTACCAAAATACCCGGATTAAATTGGGTGTTATCAAGGAACCTGAGCCCTTTCAACATAAAAGAAAATGTGTTGATCACCATTTTGGCAACCTCTGGCCTAGATACTCCTTTTGGAGTCAAAATCTTTACATTGACCAATAAATTCTTCCACAAGAATTTAAATAGTTGGGCCATTTGCTTCACAACTCTTTCTTCTCAGGTGAATATTCTGCACCAAACTTGTGAACTTTAATTAAATCGTTAGGCCAGGCCAAGACCAACCCAAGCGCGCCCGACCCAACCCGTTAGTCAACGGTTGATGTGTTAGGCCTTGCCCACCCTGTAAATCTTTGGGCTGAATATGGATCATCTATGTGAGCCTAAGCCCGTGCCACGAGATTTATCCATAAGGCCCTAATCAGGCCCAGCCCAAGGCCTGACCTGAATCTCGGTTCGAAGCCCGTTTAAAAATTATTAGAAGAGCTTACCTTTTTTTTAAGCAGAGCTTACCTTAATCACTTGTATATATATCATCACCCTACCCAATGTTTCTCAAAAGCATCGTTGCTTTGTTACGTATTTTTCCTCTGTACTTTTAATTTTACTAATCTTTGATCTTTTTTTTATACGCTTTCATTTGTTTCGTTATAAAAATGGCTGATTTTCACAGAGAAGAATTGGGTGTACAGATAAAAAATGATCCCACACGGCCCATTATTTCATTCCTATCATGGCTATTCAGACCGATTGTTTGTGCTGTTATTTCTTTGGTACCAAATTTCTTCTTATACCGTGATCAAAACAATATATTTTTTTAAGGCACTGGTGTCGAGACAGATGCAAATGAAGAATTTCATGAACTCAGTGATTCAACCATAGAGGAGGTGGGTCAAAACAATATTTTTATTCCTGGAACTAGTATCCAAACAGATGAAATTGAAGAAGTTGATGAAGTAAGTGACTCACCCATGAGTTAAAACAATATCTACATTCTGGAACTAGTGTCAATATAGATGAAATCGAAAAAGTCAATAGCTCACCCATTGAGCAAGTGCGACTAATAGTTCCCACCACCGATGATCCAACGCTACCAACCATCACTATCGAATATGGGTATTGGGGCCAATTACTTGTATTCTTCTTTTTGTTGCATCAGAATTCTTCTTGTACCGCAATCAACACTATATATTTATTCCAGTCACTTATGTCAAGATTTGACTCTTTATCATGGGTAAACTATTAGCGAAAACACTTCTTTCTTCTCCTAGCAAAATACCCAGATTAAATTGGGCGTTATTAATGAACCTGAGCTCTTTCAACATAAATAAACATGTGTTGATTACCATTTTGGAACCCTATGACCTAGATACCCCTTTTGGAGTCAAAATCTTTACATTGACCAAGAATTTCTTCCACAAGAATATAAATATTTGGCAGGTGATTATTCTGCACAAAAGTTGTGAAACTTATGTAAATAGATGGGCCAACCCAAGCCCGTCTTAACCCATCCTGTAAGTCAACGGTTGACGGGCCAGTCCTATCCCGGCCTAAAAATCTTTGTGTTGGATATGGATCATGTATTTGAGCTCAAGCCCTGCCCATGGGCTTTATCCATAGGGCCCCCATCAAGCCAGGCCTCCAGGTTCGAAGCTTGTTGAAAAATTATTTAAAATTATATTAGATGAGCTTACCTTTTTTTTTTAAGCAGAGCTTACCTTATTCACTTGTATATATATGATCACCCTACCCAATGTTTCTCAAAACTATCATTGCTACGTTATATGTTTTTCCTCTACACTTTTAATTTCACAAATTTTTTTATCTTTTTTCTTATTCACTTTCATTTGTTTTGTGAACAAAATGGCTGATTTTTGCAGATGACAAATGGGTGTACCGATAAAAGACGATCCAACAAGGCCCATTATTGTACTCTTAACATGACTATTCAGACTGATTGTTTGTGTTGTTATTTCTTTAGTATCAAATTTTTTCTTATACCGTGGTCAAAACAATATCTCCATTTCTGGAACTAGTATCCAGATAGATGAAATTGAAGAAGTCAATAGCTTTCCCATTTAGCAAATGCCACTAATAGTTCCGACCACTGACGATCCAACGTGCCAACCATCACATTTCAAATATGGGTTTTGGGGCCGATTACTTGTATTCTTCTTTCTATTGCATTAGAATTCTTCCTGTACCGTAAACAACATAATATATTTATTCCAGCCACTTGTGTCCAGATTTTACGCTTTATCATGAAACTACTAGCAAAAACACATCCTTCTTCTACTAATAAAATACCCGGATTAAATTGGGCGTTATCAATGAACCTAGGCCCTTTCAACATAAAAGAACATGTGTTGATCACAATTTTGAAAACCTCTGGCCTAGATACTCCTTTTGAAGTCAAAATCTTTACATTGACCAAGAAATTCTTTCATAAGAATTTAAATAGTTGGGCCATTTTCTTCACAACTCTTTCTTCTCTGGTGAATATTTTGCACCAAACTTATGAAACTTAATTGAATAGTTGGGCCAGCCCAACCAAACCCAAGCCCATCCCAACTCAGCCTGTAAGTCAAAGATTAACGTGCCAGGCCCAGCCCTACATGTAAATCCTCGAGCTGGATATGGATCGTGTATTTGACTCAATCGCGTCCCATGAGCTTTATCCATAGGGTCCCTATAAGGCCATGCTCGAGGCCCAGCCTGAATCTTGGTTTGAAGAGAGTTAAAAAATTATATAAAATTGTATTAGATTAGCTTACCTTTTTTTTTTGAAGCAAAGCTTACCTTATTCACTTGTATACATATGGTCACCCTACCCAATGTTTCTCAAAAGTATCGTTGCTTCGTTATGTGTTTTCCTTTGCACTTTTAATTTCACTATTCTTTGATCTCTTTTCTTATACCCTTTCATTTGTTTCTTGATAAAAATGACTGATTTTAGCATAGGACAAATGGGTGTACCGATAAAAAGATGATCCAACATGGCCAATTATTTCATTCCTAACATGGTTATTCAGACTGATTATTTGTGTTGTTATTTCTTTGGTATCAAATTTCTTCTTATACCGTGGCCAAAACAATATATCTTTTCCAGGCTCGGGTGTCAAGACAGATGAAAATGAAGAAGTTGATGAACTCAATGACTCAACCATAGAGGAGGTGAGTCAAAACAATATTTTTATTTCTGGAACTAGTGTTCAGACAGATGAAATTGAAGAAGTTGATGAAGTAAATGACTCACCCATGAGTTAAAACAATACCTCCATTCTGGAACTAGTGTCGAGATAGATGAAATCAAAGAAGACAATAGCTCACCCATTGAGCATGTGCGACTAATAGTTCCCACCACAAATGATCCAATGTTGCCAACCATCACTATCGAACATGAGAGTGTTGGGGCCGATTACTTGTATTCTTCTTTTTGTTGTATCATAATTCTTCTTGTACAACAATCAACATAATATATTTATTCCAGCCGCTTGTGTCCAGATTTTACTCTTTATCATGGGTAAACTACTAACCAAAACACTTCTTTCTTCTCCTACCAAAATACCTGGATTAAATTGAGCATTATCAATGAACTCGGGCTCTTTCAACATAAAAGAACATGTGTTGATCACCATTTTGGCAACCTCTTTCCTAGATACTCCTTTTGGAGTCAAAATCTTCACATTGACCAAGAATTTCTTCCACAAGAATTCAAATTGTTGGGCCATGTGCTTCACAACTCTTCTCAGGTGAATATTCTGCAAGAAACTTGTGAAACTTTAGTAAATAGCTGGGCCAGCCCAAGCCCGTCGCGAAGCCTTTAAGTCAACATTTGACGGGCCCGACCGGGCTTGGCCTAGCCCGGCCTGTAAATCTTTATGCTGGATATGGATAATGTCTTTGAGCCTAACCCTGGCCCACAGGCTTAGGCCTGGCCAAGGTCTAGCCAGAATCCAGATTCGAAGGGTGTAGAAAAATTATATAAAATTGTATTAGATTAGCTTACCTTTTTTTTTAAGCATAGCTAACCTTATTCACTTGTATATATATATGATCACCCTACCCATTGTTTCTCAAAAGTATTGTTACTTTGTCATGTTTTTCCTCTACACTTTTAATTTCACTAATCTTTGATCTTTTTACTTATATGCTTTCATTTGTTTCGTGAACAAAATGGCTGATTTTGGCAGAGGACAAATGAGTGTACCGATAAAAGACGATCCAAAAAGGCCCATTATTACAATCCTAATATTGCTATTCAGACTGATTGTTTGTGTTGTTATTTCTTTGGTATCAAATTTCTCATGGTCAAAACAATAGATTTTTTCCCGGCACGGGTGTCGAGAAAGATGAAAATGAAAAAGTTGATGAAGTTATTGACTCAACCATAGAGGAAGTGAATCAAAGCAATATTTTTATTCCTGAAACTAGTGTGCAAACAGATGAAATTGAAGAACTTGATGAGGTAAATGACTCACTCATGAGTCAAAACAATATCTCCATTTCTGGAACTAGTGTCCAGATAGATGAAATCAAAGAAGTTAACAGTTCACCCATTGAGCAAATGCAACTAATAGTTCCCACCACCGATGATCCAATGTTGTCAACCATCACATTTCGAACATGGGTGTTTTGGCTGATTACTTGTATTCTTCTTTCTGTTGTACCAGAATTTTTCCTGTACCAGAATTAACATAATATATTTATTCCAGCCACTTGTGTTCAGATTTTACTCTTTATCATGGGTAAACTTGTAGCCAAAACGCTTCCTTCTTCTCCTACTAAAATACACATATTAAATTGGGCGTTATCAATGAACCTGAGTCCTTTCAACATAAAAGAATATGTGTTGATCACAATTTTGGAAACCTCTGGTCTAGATACTCTTTTTGGAGTCAAAATCTTTACATTGACCAAGAAATTCATCCACAAGAATTTAAACAGTTGGGCCACTTCCATCACAACTCTTCTCAGGTGATTATTCTACACGAAACTTGTGAAACTTAATTAAAATGTTGGGCAAACCCAAGCCAAACCCAAGCCCGTCATAACCCAGCCCTTAAGTCAACGGTTGACGCTGTAAATCTTTGGGTTGGATATGGATCATGTATTTGAGCCCAAGCCCGGCCCACAAGCTTTATCCATGAACCCCCATTAGGCCCGATCGAAACCCGACCTGAATCCCGGTTTAAATCCAGTTCAAAAATTATTTAATGCCAGACGTTTCTCATTCTCCAGTTATTCTTTTTATGATGAGAATGGACAACCTTAAAATCTCTCAAGAATAATAAATCAAAATGATCTTACATTTAACAACACATAGTAAGAAAACTAGTCAAAATTGTACATGATACCTATGAACTTGGTTTATTATGGATTTGGTTGTGCCTGCATCACAGTTATGTTGAGCCACTTCCTCCTCTTTAACTTGAGGTACGTATGTATTTATTTATTGAAATTTTTTCATTAATATAGCACATTTTAATAAGTATTTAAATACTAATAATTCATGAGCACATGCAAGGAACATGTTTTGTTAGTTTTCTTCTTATATATTTGATAGAGACCATTGTCTTAATTAGTTTTCTTTTGCATTAATCACAGAGAAGTGCTTGAACAGAATCGACTAACATATTCTAAATGGAGAGATGATGTTTACAAGAGGCTAATGATGAAACATAATCCTATTCCACGGTGATAATTTATAGTAGTTTTATTTTCCATGATAATCCTTGTGGTATTTTGTTGTGAAGGATTTCGAAAGCAGTTGCAACTTCTTTACTGGTGAATATTGTTGGCTTGCCTCTCCGTCCTTGTTTTCTTTATCCATAGAACCCCCATTAGGCACGGCCGAGGACCCGCCTGAATCCCGATTCAAAGCCTGTTAAAAAATTATTTAATGTCAAACGTTTCTCATTCTCCAGCTTATTCATTTTATGATGAGAATGGACAACCTTACAATCTCTCAAGAATAATCAATCAAAATGATCTTACATTAAACAACACAGAGTAAGAAAACTACTCAAAATTGTAGATAAGACCCGTGAACTTGGTTTATTATGGCTTTGGTTTTGTCTGCATCACAATTATGTTGAGCCAGTTCCTACTCTTTAACTTGAGGTACGTATATATTTATTTATTGAAAACTTTTTATTAATATAGCACATTTTAATAAGTATTTAAATACTAATAATTGATGAGCACATGCAAGACACGTGTTTTGTTAGTTTTCTTCTTATATATTTGATCGAGACCATTGTCTTAGTTAGTTTTATTTTGCATTAATCACAGAGAAGTGTTTGAACAGACTCGACTAACATATTTTAAATGGAGAGATGATGTTCACAACAGTTTAATGGAGAAATATGATCCTATTCCACGGTGATAGTTTATAGTAGTTTTATTTTCCATGATAGGCCTTGCGGTATTTTATTGTGAAGGATTTGGAAAGAAGTTGCAACTTCTTTACTGAGGAATATTTGTTGGCTTGCCTCTTGGTCCTTGTTTTCTTTATCCATAGAACACCCATTAGGCCCGGCTGAGGACCGGCCTGAATCCCAATTCAAAGCACGTTCAAAAATTATTTAATGCCAGACGTTTCTCATTCTCCAGCTATTCTTTTTATCATGAGAATCAAAAACCTTACAATCTCTCCAGAATAATAAATCAAAATGATCTTACATTAAACAACACAGAGTAAGAAAACTACTCAAAATTGTACATGAGACCCGTGAACTTGGTTTATTATAGCTTTTGTTTTGCCTGCATCACAGTTATGTTGAGCCACTTCCTACTCTTTAACTTGAGGTACGTATATATTTATTTATTGAAAACTTTTCATTAATATAGCAAATTTTAAAAAGTATTTAAATACTAATAATTGATGAGGACATGCAAGGCACGTGTTTTGTTAGTTTTCTTCTTATATAATTGATCGAAACCATTGTCTTAGTTAGTTTTCTTTTGCAATAGTCACAGAGAAGTGTTTGAAAAGACTCGACTAACATATTCTAAATGGAGAGATGATGTTCACAACAGGCTAATGGAGAAATATAATCCTATTCCATGGTGATAGTGTATAGTAGTTTTATTTTCCACGATAGGCCTTACGGTATTTTGTTGTGAAGGATTTGGAAAGCAGTTGCAACTTCTTTACTGGGGAATATTTTCGTCTTGCCTCTTGGTCCTTGTTTTCTTTATCCATAGAAACCCCATTAGGCCCGGCCAAAGCCCGGCCTGAATCCTGTTTCGAAGCCCGTTCAAAAATTATTTAATGCCAGACGTTTCTCATTCTCTAGCTATTCTTTTTATGATGAGAATGGACAACCTTACAATATCTCAAGAATAATAAATCAAAATGATCTTACATTTAACAACAAAGAGTAAGAAAATTACTGAAAATTGTACATGAGACCCGTGAACTTGGTTTATTATGGCTTTGGTTTTGCCTGCATTACAGTTATGTTGAGCCACTTCCTACTCTTTAACTTGAGGTATGTATATATTTTTTATTGAAAACTTTTCATTAATATAGAACATTTAATAAGTATTTAAATACTAATAATTGATGAGCACATGCAAGAAACGTGTTTTGTTAGTTTTCTTTTTTTATATTTGATTGAGACCATTGTCTTAGTTTGTTTTCTTTTTCATTAATCACGGAGAAGTGTTTGAAAAGACTCGACTAACATATTCTGAATGGAGAGATGATGTTCACAATAGGCTAATGGAGAAATATAATCCTATTCCACGGTGATAGTTTACAGTAGTTTTATTTTCCATGATAGGCCTTGCGGTATTTTATTGTGAAACATTTGGAAAGTAGTTGCAACTTCTTTACTGGGAAATATTGTTGGCTTGCCTCTTGGTCCTTGTTTTCTTTATCCATAGAACCCCCGTTAGGCTCGGCCGAGGCCCGGCCTGAATCCCAGTTCAAAACCCGTTCAAAAATTATTTAATGCCAGACGTTTTCATTCTCCCGCTAGTTTTTTATGATGAGAATGGACAACTTTAAAATGTCTCAAGAATAATGAATCTAAATGATCTTACATTTAACCACACAGAGTAAGAAAGCTACTCAAATTTGTACATGGGACATGTGAACTTGGTTTATTATGGCTTTGGTTTTGTCTGCATCACAGTTATGTTGAGCAACTTTCTATTCTTTAACTTGAGGTACATATATATTTATTTAATGAAAACATTTTCATTAATATAGCACATTTTAATAAGTATTTAAATACGAATAATTGATGAGCACATGCAAGGCAGGTGTTTTGTTAGTTTTATTTTTAAATATTTGATCGTGACCATTGTCTTAGTTAGTTTTCTTTTGCATTTATCACAGAGAAGTGTTTGAACAGACTCGACTAACATATTTGAAATGGAGAGATGATGTTCACAATAGGCTAATAGAGAAATATAATCCTATTCCACGGTGATAGTTTATAGTAGTTTTATTTTACTAGATAGGCCTTGCGGTGTTTTATTATGAAGGATTTTGAAAGCAGTTGCAAATTCTTTAGTGGTGAATATTGTTGGCTTGCCTTTTGGTCCTTGTTTTCTTTATCCATAGAACGCCCATTAGGCCCGGCCGAGTCCTGGCCTGAATCCCGGTTCAAAGCCTGTTCAAAAATTATTTAATGCAAGACGTTTCTCATTCTCCAGCTATTCTTTTTATCATGAGAAGTGAAAACCTTACAATCTCTCAAGAATAATAAATCAAAATGATCTTACATTTAAAAACATAGAGTTAGAAAACTACTCAAAATTGTACATGAGACTTGTCAACTTGGTTTATTATAGCTTTTGTTTTGCTTGCATCACAGTTATGTTGAGCCACTCTTTACTCTTTAACTTGAGGTACGTATATATTTATTTATTGAAAACTTTTCATTAATATAGCAAATTTTAAAAAGTATTTAAATACTAATAATTGATGAGCACATGCAAGGCACTTGTTTTGTTAGTTTTCTTATATAATTGATCGAGACCATTGTCTTAGTCAGTTTTTTTTTTCATTCATCACGGAGAAGTGTTTGAAAAGACTCGACTAACATATTTTGAAAGGAGAGATGATGTCTACAATAGGCTAATGGAGAAATATAATCCTATTCCACGGTGATAGTTTATAGTAGTTTTATTTTCCATGATAGGCCTTGCGGTATTTTGTTGTGAAACATTTGGAAAGTAGTTGCCACTTCTTTACTGAGGAATATTGTTGGCTTGCCTCTTGGTCCTTATTTTCTTTATCCATAGAACCCCCATTAGGCCCGGCCGAGCCTGAATCCCAGTTCAAAGCCCGTTCAAAAATTATTTAATGCCAGACGTTTCTCATTCTCCAACTAGTTTTTTATGATGAGAATGGACAACCTTACAATCTCCCAAGAAGTATAAATCAAAATGATCAGACATTTAACCACACAGAGTAAGAAATCTACTCAAAATTGTATATGGGACCCGTGAACTTGGTTTATTATGGCTTTGCTTTTGCCTGTATCACAGTTATGTTGAGCCACTTCCTATTCTTTAACTTGAGGTACGTACATATATATTTATTTATTGAAAACTTTTCATTAATATAGCATATTTTAATAAGTTTTTAAATACTAATAATTGATGAGCACATGCAAGACAGGTGTTTTGTTAGTTTTCTTTTTATATATTTGATCGAGACCATTGTCTTATTTAGTTTTCTTTTGCAATAATCAAAGAGAAGTGTTTGAAAAGACTCGACTAACATATTCTAAATAGAGAGATGATGTTCACAACAGGCTAATGGAAAAATATAATCCTAATCCACGGTGATAGTTTATAGTAGTATTATTTTCAATGATAGGCCTTACGGTATTTTGTTGTGAAGGATTTGGAAAGCAGTTGCAACTTCTTTATTGGGGAATATTTTTGGCTTGCCTCTTAGTCCTTGTTTTCTTTATCCATAGAACCCCTATTAAGCCCGGCCGAGGCCCGGCCTGAATCCCAGTTTAAATCCCGTTCAAAAACTATGTAACGCTAGACGTTTCTCATTCTCCTGCTATTTTTTTATGATGAGAATGGACAACCTTACAATCTCTCAAGAATAATAAATCAAAATGATCTTACATTTAACCACACAGAGTAAGAAAACTACTTAAAATTATACATGGGACCGTGAACTTGGTTTATTATGGCTTTGGTTTTGTCTGCAACACAGTTATGTTGAGCAACTTGCTATTCTTTAACTTGAGGTATGTATATATTTATTTATTGAAAACTTTTCATTAATATAGCACATTTTAATAAGTATTTAAATACTAATAATTGTTGAGCACATGCAAGGCAGGTGTTTTGTTAGTTTTCTTTTTATATATTTGATCGAGACCATTGTCTTAGTGAGTTTTCTTTTGCATTTATCAAAGAGAAGTGTTTGAACAGACTCGACTAACATATTCTAAATGGAGAGATGATGTTCACAAAGGCTAATAGAGAAATATAATCCTATTCCACGATGATAGTTTATAATAGTTTTATTTTCCATGATAGGCCTTGCGGTATTTTATTGTGAAGGATTTTGAAAGCAGTTGCAAGTTCTTTACTGGTGAATATTGTTGGCTTGCCTCTTGGTCCTTGTTTTCTTTATCCATAGACCCCCATTAGGCCCGACCGAGGCCCGGCCTGAATCCCGGTTCAAAGCCTGTTCAAAAAATATTTAATGCCGAACGTTTCTCATTCTCCAGCTATTCTTTTTATCATAAGAATCGAAACCTTACAATCTCTCCAGAATAATAAATCAAAATGATCTTACATTTAACAACACAGAGTAAGAAAACTACTCAAAATTGTACATGAGACCCGTGAACTTGGTTTATTGTAGCTTTTGTTTTGCCCGCTTCACAGTAATGTTGAGCCACTTCCTACTCTTTAACTTGAGGTACGTATATATTTATTTATTGAAAACTTTTCATTAATATAGCCAATTTTAAAAAGTATTTAAATACTAATAATTGATGAGCACATGCAAGGCACGTGTTTTGTTAGTTTTCTTCTCATATAATTGATAGAAACCATTGTCTTAGTTAGTTTTCTTTTGCAATAATCACAGAGAAGTGTTTAAAAAGACTCGGCTAACATATTATAAATGGAGAGATGATGTTCACAACAGGCTAATGGAGAAATATAATCCTATTCTACGGTGATAGTTTATAGTAGTTTTATTTTCCATGATAGGCCTTACGGTATTTTGTTGTGAAGGATTTGGAAAGCAATTGCAACTTCATTACTGGGAATATTTTTGGCTTGCCTTTTGGTCCTTGTTTTCTTTATCCATGGAAACCCCATTAGGCCCGGCCAAAGCCCGACCTTAATCCCGTTTCAAAGCTCGTTCAAAAATTATTTAATGCCAGACGTTTCTCATTCTCCAGCTATTCCTTTTATGATGAGAATGGACAACATTAATATCTCTCAAGAATAATAAATCAAAATGATCTTACATTTAACAACACAGAGTAAGAAAACTACTCAAAATTGTACATGAGACCCGTGAACTAGGTTTATTATGGCTTTGGTTTTGCCTGCATGGCAGTTATGTTGAGCCACTTCCTACTCTTTAACTTGAGGTACGTATATATTTATTTATTGAAAACTTTTCATTAATATAGCACATTATAATTAGTATTTAAATACTAATAATTGATGAGCACATGCAAGGCACGTGTTTTGTTAGTTTTCTTCTTATATATTTGATCGAGACCATTGTCTTAGTTAGTTTTCTTTTGCAATAATCACAGAGAAATGTTTGAAAAGACTCGACTAACATATTCTAAACGGAGAGATGATGTTCACAACAGGCTAATGGAGAAATATAATCTTATTCCACGGTGATAGTTTATAGTAGTTTTATTTTCCACGATAGGCCTTACGGTATTTTGTTGTGAAGGATTTGGAAAGCTGTTGCAACTTCTTTACTGGGGAACATTTTTGTTTTGCCTCTTGGTCCTTGTTTTCTTTACCCATAGAACCCCCATTAGGCCCGACCGAGGCCCGCCTGAATCCCAATTTAAAGCCTGTTAAAAAATTATTTAACGCTAGACGTTTCTCATTCTTCCGCTATTTTTTTATGATAAGAATGGACAACCTTACAATCTCTTAGGAAAAATAAATCAAAATGATCTTACATTTAACCACACAGAGTAAGAAAACTACTCAAAATTGTAAATGGGACCCGTGAACTTGGTTTATCATGGCTTTGCTTTTGTTTGCAACACAGTTATGTTGAGCAACTTTCTATTCTTTAACTTGAGTTATGTATATATTTATTTATTGAAAACTTTTCATTAATATAGCACATTTTAATAAGTATTTAAATACTAATAATTGATGAGCACATGCAAGGCAGGTGTATTTTTAGTTTTCTTTTTATATATTTGATTGAGACCAATGTCTTAGTTAGATTTCTTTTGCATTTATCAAAGAGAAGTGTTTGAACAGACTCGACTAACATATTCTAAATGGAGAGATGATGTTCACAACTGGCTAATGGAGAAATATAATCCTATTCCACGGTGATAGTTTAAAGTAGTTTTATTTTCCATGATAGGCCTTGCGGTATTTTATTGTGAAGGATTTTGAAAGCAGTTTCAAGTTCTTTACTGGTGAATATTGTTGGCTTGCCTCTTGGTCCTTATTTTCTTTATCCATAGAACCCCCATTAGGCCCGGCCTGAATCCCGGTTCAAAGCCTGTTCAAAAATTATTTAATGCCAGACGTTTCTCATTCTCCAGCTATTCTTTTTATCATCAGAATCGAAAACCTTACAATCTCCCCAGAATAATAAATCAAAATGATCTTACATTTAACAACACAGAGTAAGAAAGCTACTCAAAATTGTACATGAGACCCGTGAACTTGGTTTATTATAGCTTTTGTTTTGCCTGCATCACAGTTATGTTGAGCCACTTCCTACACTTTAACTTGAGGTATGTATATATTTATTTATTGAAAACTTTTCATTAATATAGCACATTATAATTAGTATTTAAATACTAATAATTTATGAGCACATGCAAGGCACGTGTTTTGTTAGTTTACTTCTTATATATTTGATCGAGACCATTGTCTTAGTTAGTTTTCTTTTGCAATAATCACAGAGAAGTGTTTGAAAAGACACGACTAACATATTATAAATGGAGAGATGATGTTCACAACAGGCTAATGGAGAAATATAATCCTATTCCACGGTGATAGTTTATAGTAGTTTTATTTTTCATGATAGGCCTTACGGTATTTTGGTGTGAAGGATTTGGAAAGCAGTTGCAACTTCTTTACTAGGGAATATTTTTGGCTTGCCTCTTCGTCCTTGTTTTCTTTATCCATTGAAACCCCATTAGGCCCGGCCAAAGCCCGGCCTGAATCCCGTTTCAAAGCCCGTTCAAAAATTATTTAATGTCAGACGTTTCTCATTCTCCAGCTATTCTTTTTATGATGAGAATGGACAACCTTACAGTCTCTCAAGAATAATAAATCAAAATGATCTTACATTTAACAACACAGAGTAAGAAAACTACTCAAAATTGTACATGAGACCCATGAACTTGGTTTATTATGGCTTTGGTTTTGCCTGCATTATAGATATGTTGAGCCACTTCCTACTCCTTAACTTGAGGTATGTATATATTTATTTATTGAACATTTTTCATTAATATAGCACATTATAATAAGTATTTAAATACTAATAATTGATGAGCACATGCAAGGCACGTGTTTTGTTAGTTTTCTTTTTATATATTTGATCGAGACCATTGTCTTAGTTAGTTTTCTTTTGCAATAATCACAAAGAAGTGTTTGAAAAGACTCGACTAACATATTCTAAACGGAGAGATGATGTTCACAACAGGATAATGGAGAAAAATAATCCTATTCCACGGTGATAGTTTATAGTAGTTTTATTTTCCACGATAGGCCTTACGGTATTTTGTTGTGAAGGATTTGGAAAGCAGTTGCAACTTCTTTACTGGGGAATATTTTTGGCTTGCCTCTTGGTCCTTGTTTTCTTTATCCATAGAACCCCCATTAGGCCCGGCTGAGGCCTGGACTGAATCCCAGTTTAAAGCCCGTTCAAAAATTATTTATTGCCAGACATTTCTCATTCTCCCGCTATTTTTTTATGATGAGAATGGACAACCTTACAATCTCTCAAGAATAATAAATCAGAATGATCTTACATTTAACCACATAGAGTAAGAAAACTACTCAAAATTATACATGGGACCCGTGAACTTGGTTTATTATGGCTTTGGTTTTGTCTGCATCACAGTTATGTTGAGCAACTTTCTATTCTTTAACTTGAGGTATGTATATATTTATTTATTGAAAACTTTTCATTAATATAGCACATTTTAATAAGTATTTAAATACTAATAATTGTTGAGCACATGCAAGGCAGGTGTTTTGTTAGTTTTCTTTTTATATATTTGATCGAGACCATTGTCTTAGTGAGTTTTCTTTTGCATTTATCAAAGAGAAGTGTTTGAACAGACTCGACTAACATATTCTAAATGGAGAGATGATGTTCACAACTGGCTAATAGAGAAATATAATCCTATTCCACGGTGATAGTTTATAGTAGTTTTATTTTCCATGATAGGCCTTACGGTATTTTGTTGTGAAGGATTTGGAAAGCAGTTGCAACTTCATTACTGGGAATATTTTTGGCTTGCCTCTTCGTCCTTGTTTTCTTTATCCATTGAAACCCCATTAGGCCCGGCCAAAGCCCGGCCTGAATCCCGTTTCAAAGCCCGTTCAAAAATTATTTAATGTCAGACGTTTCTCATTCTCCAGCTATTCTTTTTATGATGAGAATGGACAACCTTACAGTCTCTCAGAATAATAAATCAAAATGATCTTACATTTAACAACACAGAGTAAGAAAACTACTCAAAATTGTATATGAGACCCGTGAACTTGGTTTATTATAGGTTTTGTTTTGCCTGCATCACAGTTATGTTGAGCCACTTCCTACACTTTAACTTGAGGTATGTTTATATTTATTTATTGAAAACTTTTCATTAATATAGCAAATTTTAAAAGTATTTAAATACTAGTAATTGATGTGCACATGCAAGGCACGTGTTTTGTTAGTTTTCTTCTTATATAATTGATCAAAACCATTGTCTTAGTTAGTTTTCTTTTGCAATAATCACAGAGAAGTGTTTGAAAAGACTCGACTAATATATTATAAATGGAGAGATGATGTTCACAACAGGCTAATGGAGAAATATAATCCTATTCCACGGTGATAGTTTATAGTAGTTTTATTTTCCAGGATAGGCCTTACGGTATTTTGTGAAGGATTTGGAAAGCAGTTGCAACTTCTTTACTAGGGAATATTTTTGGCTTGCCTCTTCGTCCTTGTTTTCTTTATCCATTGAAACCCCATTAGGCCCGGCCAAAGCCCGGCCTGAATCTCGTTTCAAAGCCCGTTAAAAAATTATTTAATGTCAGATGTTTCTCATTCTCCAGCTATTCTTTTTATGATGAGAATGGACAACCTTACAGTCTCTCAAGAATAATAAATCAAAATGATCTTACATTTAACAACACAGAGTAAGAAAACTACTCAAAATTGTACATGAGACCCGTGAACTTGGTTTATTATGGCTTTGGTTTTGCCTGCATTACAGTTATGTTGAGCCACTTCCTACTCCTTAACTTGAGGTATGTATATATTTATTTATTGAAATTTTTTCATTAATATAGCACATTATAATAAGTATTTAAATACTAATAATTGATGAGCACATGCAAGGCACGTGTTTTGTTAGTTTTCTTTTTATATATTTGATCGAGACCATTGTCTTAGTTAGTTTTCTTTTGCAATAATCACAGAGAAGTGTTTGAAAAGACTCGACTAACATATTCTAAACGGAGAGATGATGTTCACAACAGGCTAATGGAGAAATATAATCCTATTCCACGGTGATAGTTTATAGTAGTTTTATTTTCCACGATAGGCCTTAAGGTATTTTGTTGTGAAAGATTTGGAAAGGAGTTGCAACTTCTTTACTGGGGAATATTTTTGGCTTGCCTCTTGGTCCTTGTTTTCTTTATCCATAGAACCCCCATTAGGCCTAGCTAGGGCCCGGCCTGAATAACAGTTTAAAGCCCGTTCAAAAATTATTTAACGCTAGACGTTTCTTATTCTTCCGCTATTTTTTTATGATGAGAATGGAGAACCTTAAAATCTCTCAAGAATAATAAATCAAAATGATCTTACATTTAACCACACAGAGTAAGAAAACTACTCAAAATTGTACATGGGACCCGTGAACTTGGTTTATTATGGCTTTAGTTTTGTTTGCAACACAGTTATGTTGAGCAACTTTCTATTCTTTAAATTGAGGTATGTATATATTTATTTATTGAAAACTTTTTATTAATATAGCACATTTTAATAAGTATTTAAACACTAATAATTGATGAGCACATGCAAGGCAGGTGTTTTTTTAGTTTTCTTTTTATATATTTGATCGAGACCATTGTCATAGTTAGTTTTCTTTTGCATTTATCAAAGAGAAGTGACTGAAGAGACTTGACAAACATATTCTAAATGGAGAGATGATGTTCACAACTGGCTAATAGAGAAATATAATCCTATTCCACGGTGATAGTTTATAGTAGTTTTATTTTCCATGATAGGGCTTGCGGTATTTTATTGTGAAGGATTTTGAAAGCAGTTGCAAGTTCTTTACTGGTGAATATTGTTGGCTTGGCTCTTCGTCCTTGTTTTCTTTATCCATAGAACCCCCATTAGGCCCGGCCTGAATCCCGGTTCAAAGCCTTTTAAAAAATTATTTAATGCCAGACATTTCTCATTCTCCAGCTATTCTTTTTATCATCAGAATCAAAAACCTTACAATCTTTCCAGAATAATAAATCAAAATGATCTTACATTTAACAACACAGAGTAAGAAAACTACTCAAAATTGTACATGAGACCCGTGAACTTGGTTAATTATCGCTTTTGTTTTGCCTGCATCACAGTTAGGTTGAGCCACTTCCTACTCTTTAACTTGAGGTACGTATATATTTATTTATTGAAAACTTTTCATTAATATAGCAAATTTTAAAAAGTATTTAAATACTAATAATTGATGAGCACATGAAAGGCACGTGTTTTGTTAGTTTTCTTCTTATATAATTGATCGAAACCATTGTCTTAGTTAGTTTTCTTTTGCAATAATCACAGAGAAGTGTTTGAAAAGACTCGACTAACATATTTAAATGGAGAGATGATGTTCACAATAGGCTAATGGAGAAATATAATCCTATTCCACGGTGATAGTTTATAGTAGTTTTATTTTCCACGATAGGCCTTACGGTATTTTGTTGTGAAGGATTTGGAAAGCAGTTGCAACTTCTTTACTGGGGAATGTTTTTGGCTTGCCTTTTGGTCCTTGTTTTCTTTATCCATAGAAACCCTATTTGGCCCGACGAAAGCCCGGCCTGAATCCCGTTTCAAATCCCGTTCAAAAATTTATTAATGCCAGACGTTTCCCATTCTCCAACTACTCTTTTTATGATGAAAATGGACAACCTTACAATCTCTCAAGAATAATAAATCAAAATGATCTTACATTTAACCACACAGAGTAAGAAAACTACTCAAAATTGTACATGAGACCCGTGAACTTGGTTTATTATGGCTTTTGTTTTGCCTGCATTACAGTTATGTTGAGCCACTTCCTACTCTTTAACTTGAAGTATGTATATATTTTTTATTGAAAACTTTTCATTAATATAGCACATTTTAATAAGTATTTAAATACTAATAATTGATGAGCACATGCAAGTCACGTGTTTTGTTAGTTTTCTTTTTATAGATTTGATCGAGACCATTGTCTTAGTTAGTTTTCTTTTTTATTAATCACGGAGAAGTGTTTGAAAAGACTCGACTAACATATTCTGAATGGAGGGATGATGTTCACAATAGACTAATGGAGAAATATAATCCTATTCCACGGTGATAGTTTATAGTAGTTTTATTTTCCATGATAGGCCTTGCGGTATTTTGTTGTGAAACATTTGGAAAGTAGTTTCAACTTTTTTCCTGGAGAATATTGTTGGCTTGCCTCTTGGTCCTTATTTTCTTTATCCATAGAACCCCCATTAATCCCGGCCGAGGCCCGGCCTGAATCCCAGTTCAACGCCCGTTCAAAATTTTTTTAATGCCAGACGTTTCTCATTCTCTAGCTATTTTTTTATGATTAGAATGGACAACCTTACAATCTCTCAAGAATAATAAATCAAAATAATCTTACATTTAACCACACAGAGTAAGAAAACTACTCAAAATTGTACATGGGACCCGTGAACTTGGTTTATTATGGCTTTGCTTTTGCCTGCATCACAGTTATGTTGAGCCACTTCCTATTCTTTAACTTGACGTACGTATATATTTATTTCTTGAAAACTTTTCATTAATATAGCACATTTTAATAAGTATTTAAATACTAATAATTGATGAGCACATGCAAGGCAGGTGTTTTGTTAGTTTTCTTGTTATATATTTGATCGAGACCATTGTCTTAGTTAGTTTTCTTTTGCAATAATCACAGAGAAGTGTTTGAAAAGACTCGACTAACATATTCTAAATGGAGAGTTGATGTTCATAACAGGCTAATGGAGAAATATAATCCTATTCCACGGTGATAGTTTATAGTAGTTTTATTTTCCATGATAGGCCTTACGGTATTTTGTTGTGAAGGATTTGGAAAGCAGTTGCAACTTCTTTACTGGGGAATATTTTTGGCTTGCCTCTTGGTCCTTGTTTTCTTTATCCATAGAAACCCCATTAGGCCCAGCCAAAGCCTGGCCTGAATCCTGTTTCAAGGCCCGTTAAAAAATTATTTAATGCCAGACGTTTCTCATTCTCCAGCTATTCTTTTTATGATGAGAATGGACAACCTTTCAATCTCTCAAGAATAATAAATCAAAATGATCTTACATTTAACAACACAAAGTAAGAAAACTACTCAAAATTGTACATGAGACCCGTGAACTAGGTTCATTATGGCTTTGGTTTTGTCTGCATCACAGTTATGTTGAGCCACTTCCTACTCTTTAACTTGAGGTACGTATATATTTATTTATTGAAAACTTTTCATTAATATAGCACATTTTAATAAGTATTTAAATACTAATAATGGATGAGCACATGTAAGGCATGTGTTTTGTTAGTTTTCTTCTTATATATTTGATCGAGACCATTGTCTTAGTTATTTTTCTTTTGCATTAATCACGGAAAAGTGTTTGAACTGACTCGACTAACATATTCTAAATGGAGAGATGATGTTCACAACAGGCTAATGGAGAAATATAATCCTATTCCACGGTGATAGTTTATAGTTGTTTTATTTTCCATGAGAGGTCTTGCGGTATTTTGTTGTGAAACATTTGGAAAGCATTTGCAACTTCTTTACTGGGGATTATTGTTGGCTTACGTCTTGGTCCTTTATTTCTTTATCCATAGAACCCCCGTTAGGCCCGGCCGAGGCCCGACCTAAATCCCAGTTGAAAGCCCATTAAAAATTATTTAATGCCAAACGTTTCTCATTCTCTAGCTATTCTTTTTATGATGAGAATAGACAACCTTACAATCTCTCAAGAATAATAAATCAAAATGATCATACATTTAACAACACAGAGTAAGAAAACTACTCCAAATTATACTGAGACTCGTGAACTTGGTTTATTATGGCTTTGGTTTTGCCTGCATCACAGTTATGTTGAGCCACTTCTTCTCTTTAACTTGAGGTACGTATATATTTATTTATTGAAAACTTTT
The DNA here is from genome assembly GCA_028015215.1 of Gynostemma pentaphyllum. Classification (NCBI taxonomy): domain Eukaryota; kingdom Viridiplantae; phylum Streptophyta; class Magnoliopsida; order Cucurbitales; family Cucurbitaceae; genus Gynostemma; species Gynostemma pentaphyllum. The sequence continues at coordinate 47,437,273 of CM051353.1, read as the reverse complement.
AATTAATATAGTACATTTTAATAAGTATTTAAATACTAATAATTGATGAGCACATGCAAGGCACGTGTTTTGTTAGTTTTCTTTTTATATAATTGATCGAGACCATTGTCTTAGTTAGTTTTCTTTTGCATTAGTCATAGAGAAGTGTTTGAAAAGACTCGACTAACATATTCTAAATGGAGAGATGATGTTCACAACAGGCTAATGGAGAAATATAATCCTATTCGACGGTGATAGTTTATAGCAGTTTTATTTTCCATGATAGGCCTTGCGGTATTTTGTTGGGAAGGATTTGGAAAGCAGTTGCAACTTCTTTACTAGGGAATATTGTTGGCTTGCCTCTTGGTCCTTGTTTTCTTTATCCATAGAACCCCCATTAGGCCCGGCCGAGGCCCAGCCTGATCACAGTTCAAAGCGTGTTCAAAAATTATTTAATGCCAGATGTTTCTCATTGTCCAACTATTGTTTTTATGATTAGAATGGACAACCTTACAATCTCTCAAGAATAATAAATCAAAATGATCTTACATGTAACAACACAGAGTAAGAAAACTACTCAAAATTGTACATGAGACCTGTGAACTTGGTTTATTATGGATTTGGTTTTGCCAGCATCACAGTTATGTCGAGCCACTTCCTACTCTTTAACTTGAGGTACGTATATATTTATTTAATTAAAACTTTTCATTAATATAGCACATTTTAATAAGTATTTAAATACTATTAATTGATGAGCACATGCAAGGCACGTGTTTTGTTAGTTTTATTCTTATATATTTGATCGAAACCATTGTCTTAGTTAGTTTTCTTTTGCATTAATCACAGAGAAGTGTTTGAATAGACTCGACTAACATATTCTAAATGGAGATATGATGTTCACAACAGACTAATGGAGAAATATGATCCTATTCCACGGTGATAGTTTATAGTAGTTTTATTTTCCATGATAGGCGTTGCTTTATTTTTTTGTGAAGGATTTTGAAAGCAGTTGTAATTTCTTACTGGGGAATATTGTTTGCTTACCTATTGGTCCTTGTTTTATTTATTCATAGAACCCCCATTAGGCCCGGCCGAGGCATGGCCTGAATCCTGATTCAATGCTCGTTCAAAAATTTTTTAGTGCCAGACGTTTCTCATTCTCTTGTTATTCTTTTTATGATGAGAATGGACAACCTTACAATCCCCCAAGAATAATAAATCCAAATGATCTTACATTTAACAACACAGAGTAAGAAAACTACTCAAAATTGTACATGAGACCCGTGAACTTGGTTTATTATGGCTTTTGTTTTGCCTGCGTCACAGTTATGTTGAGCCACTTCCTACTCTTTAACTTGAGGTACGTATATATTTATTTATTGAAAACTTTTCATTAATATAGCACATTTTAATAAGTATTTAAATACTAATAATTGATGAGCACATGCAAGGCATGTGTTTTTGTTAGTTTTCTTCTTATATATTTGATCGAGACTATTGTCTTAGTTAGTTTTCTTTTGCATTAATCATAGAGAAGTCTTTAAATAGACTCGACTAACATATTCTAAATGGAGAGATGATGTTCACAACAGGCTAATGGAGAAATATGATCCTATTCCACAGTGATAGTTTATAGTAGTTTTATTTTTCATGATAGGTCTTGCGGTATTTTGTTGTGAAAGATTTGGAAAGCAGTTGCAACTTCTTTAGTGGGGAATATTGTTTGCTTGCCTCTTGGTCCTTGTTTTCTTTATCTCGAATGTTATTCTTCATGCTACTACTGGCCAGGTGAGTTATACCGAAAATAAGTTTGTTAAGTTCCCATTAGATATAAAAGTTTAAGTTAATGGATTAAGATATGCCAAAAATTTGATCACAAGATTTTTCAAATTTTGAAGTTTAAAAATTGTTTCCAAATTTGTGATGAAAAGAAAACATTTTCAAATTCGTTATTTCATTTTTTCCATCTTGGTTCCAAAAAATTTGATCATCAAGATACATTTTATATAGGCCCATCGCTGGCACTGTACAAGCTGTGCGACGACACCGGACGCCCAAATTTTGGAGGCCCTGGTCCCAAAATTAGGATGGATATTTTTTATTATATATTAAAAAGAGAGAAAATTAATCATATCAGACAGCTTGGGTACATCGGCTAAAGGTTCGAATCCCATTGTTTTCAAAAAAAAAATTGTATTTCTTTATTATTTTATATTGGTAAGATTTGAGGTGTTTTATTATTATTACTTTAAAATATAAATTTTTAAATAAGATAACAAAATTGACTTCTCATTTTATCTATTTAAAATATAAATTATATGCCTTCAATTTATAATTTAGACTATAAATCATGATTTTTTTTCTTTCAGTTATTTATATATTGTATTCGTTTATATTATAATTAATATGAATTGAATGCCGTTAAATCAAATCGATAAAATTGTTTATTTTGACTTGATTTAATTTTTAACATATTAAAATTATTGATCAATAATTAAAATAATTCTTTTAGTCATTGCAAAGGAAAGTGTTATTTATTATGAGCATCAATATAAGAAAAGTGTTATTTATTTTTTAAAATAAATATAAGAAAATCAATCCCTTTACATCAATATAATCATCATATGCTCATAATGACAGTATGAAAGCTCTCGCAGACTAACTATACTTCATTATCTCGCTTTTCAAAGTAAAGTACACAGAGTCTTTTCAATAATATCTTTCCACCTCTAGTGATTAATGACAGGTAATGAAGCTCCCGCAGGCTAACATTCACCTCATTAACTCACCCACCAAATACAGGTAATGCAGCTCCCGCAGGCTAAGTCATACATTGTATCCCCGTATATGTATCATAGTAATTATGGATAATACTAGATAATGTGAACTCACATAGTTCCGTCATTATCTCATTATCCATCTCCTCTTATCATGCAAAGTCCCGCAGTTCTTTAGCATTCCTCATGATACATATACATAAACATAAAACGAATAATACCAGACAATGCAAGCACACTCAGTCTATGCATTGTCTTATTATTCCTCCCAATTTCGATTATGCAATATGATATGATATGAATATGCTCTCAAATGCAAGTAAACATAAATATAAACATTCAAAGTGTGCAAGTAAAAATAAATATAAACATTCAAAGTGATCGAAAGGCATAAAGATAAATAGATCACGTAATACTCTTATATATAAAATAAGAAATTAGGAACTTTTGGTAAGAAAACAATAAATAAATCAAGCCAAACGGCCTTCAGTTAATCTTGAATTACTAACTTTATCATAAAGTCTCCAATTCAGAATGATTCTATTGCTTTCAATACATATCCGAAGTTCCATAATCAAGTTTCTTATTCACCCCATTATACTTGAAACCTTCAACTTCTGATAATCATTCTTAAACTCCAGAACGAATCTAAACTTAGAACTTCCAAGAGTTAAATGTTTCCCTCGAGAAATCCATGAGTTTTCTCACTCAATTAGAACTAACTCCCAAGCCTAAGCATGTTAGCTCACTTACTTTAATCCTTTCGATTTAAACCTTAATCTCAACTTCTAATTCTACAAATCGTTCAACTTATTCAGTTTCTAAGTTTACTTTAAATTCTATTTATTCTCACCTTAGCAAGTCAAAGTATAATCCAACGGTTCAACGAGACGTCAACGCACACCCGACACCTACAATACATCAACCGAAAACATTTTATAAATCATAACTAAAATGAGAAAAAGTATGATTTTCGGGTGAATAGTGATTTTTGATGAATATTGTTTTTCGAGTGAATAGTGTTTTTCAAAAATCCGGGCTCAAAATCGTCAAATTCCTTGATAGAAATACATGATTTCAACTTCAAAACTCATTTATAATAAAAAAAACAAACAAAACCATATAAAAAGTTTTGAAAACTCACTTTTTAGGACTTTCCTTAGAGAACGGGAAACATCGAAAAAGTAGGTTGGATAGGTAGCCCTCGTCCCGAGCAATCCAACACAACCGAAAACACGACGATCCGTCGAGAAACGAAGAAAAGCCAAGAAGCTCTTCATTGGAGATGGTCTCCATGGTAAGGAGAAGAAGAATAGAGAGGAAGAATGGTTTTCTTGGTAAAATTGTAAAGACTTGAATTTTCTCAAATCCTAAAATCAGAATAAACAGCGGAAGACTTTATTTTTATAAAAATTTGGCGTGGATTCGTTTAAAATATGGACTACCAAAACCTGTTTACATGGGCTCAAATCAGAGAATTTAAAACAACAGACATTTCACTCCATTTTATACCCAAAATCAGAGAAAATAACACGAAAATATATACAACAGATCTTAAGCTCTCATGAGCCACAAAATACAAGTTTAAGACATCAATATCAAGTTTATATTTAGCATTTCTAAAATGCTCCAAAATATGCCTTTTCTAGTCCAAGTATCCAATACATCCACTCGCGATCAAGCAGCACCACCTCCACGACCTCACCCTTTCGCACGAGTATAATTACCTGAAAAGTTTAAGTGTAGCAACATTAGCATAAAAATGCTAGTGAGAATAAGATGGATGCAAGCACTCCTATGGACCGAATCTCATATCAAAAAATGTGTCCAAAAATCCTATTGTGCTCTTACTACCCATTCAATATTCCCAAGTACTTTACATAAGAAAAACAATCTCATTCTACTATATCGTAATTTCGAAAGTAAACATTCAAGCTCGTAAAATAAAGTACTAAAGCATAACAAAGTAAATTTCTATCATTTACGTCATTCCACACGTTATTTCACATTGTGACCATATTGTCACATTTCACAATTCAACCGTGACCACTTGTCACCATTCACATTCACACCCGTGACCTCACTGTCACCAATCACAAATCATACCGTGACCTCACTGTCACCATACACAACCATACCGTGACTTCACTGTCACCATACACAAACCATACCATGACCTCACTGTCACCAAACACAAACCATACCGTGACCTCACTGTCACCAAACACAAACCATACCGTGACCTCACCGTCACCAAACACAAACCATATCGTGACCTCACTGTCACCAAACACATTATCACGTGTATCATAACGCCATACGTACTACTCCCCTTTGGTAGTACTAAATAGCGAATCCCATCGCTAATAACATCATACTAACTCAAATCTACACAGTGAATCTCTCCAAAGTTTTCTTTTAACTATCTTATAACCACTCGAAATAAACGGAGAAATCTAATACTTTTCTCCAATTTTCGGAACCTAATTCTCCAGGAGAATATAACTTAATTCACCAATAACATCTTACTTTAAACAACACCAAAACTTAACTAATTTTCCTTATACACTTTCCTTAACTCCCAATTATATACATTCTTGGAAAAGTCCTAAAATCTAATAACCCTCTTAACCTCGATCGAACATAATCGTCAAGCAATTCGAAAACATAAAAGTAATCACAACCATTTTAAACTCACCTTATAAAAGAAGTCAACTCCTAATCACCGGTTGACCAAAATTCATGATCGATGCACAAAACCTATAATTCAAATACACCTAAAGTATATTAATTAACCGAATTGAACAACGATCGATACAAACTAAATAAACGGAACAAAAATAGCCCGGTTAAAGCCAAGAGGACCACGGCCCAAGGGAAAAGAGGGATTGGATAAGGTTTTCCGGATTTTAAGCACTTTAAAAGTGTTTCGAGTTGATTTCGGGCACTTTGGAGGTTGGTAACATCAATGGGTAAACGTGATTTAGGGTTTAGGTCAAAAGTTCAATCTCGAACAATTATGAAAAACATATCATTTGAAAAACCCTAAGCATCAACAAATAAGAGAAAAACTAAAAGAAATGGCTTTTGGCTCAAACCCGATTCTAGGGTTTAGGGAACATTCTAAATATACATAAAACAACTCCCTCGATCTAAATCTCTGAGTTCCCGAGCAAGAAAAAGAAGATTAAAACCAAAATCACCATTAAAACACTATTTGAAGCTTTAGGTTTTGAACTTTAACATACCTTAAAGCCTTGAGAGAAAGGATGGAAAGTTCAATTGTTAGGTTGGAAATGATGCTCGGGCCCGTGGCTATCCAATGCAACCAAAATTGTGATGATCCGACAAGAATCGAAGCCAAAAATCCCTCCCCACCCTTTGTTGCTCACGGCAATGAGAAGAAAAATGAGAAAAAAATTGCTAAGTTTGGCTTAATAAAGGAGAAGGATGAATAGTGTTTAGATATTTAAGAATTCCGAAAATGACGCCTACGTCCTTTTTTTGCCTTAAGCTTTTAAAACGAAACCCGAAGCATTTAAATTAGCCCAATGGTGATTAATAATTATTAATTGGCCTATTAATAATTATTAATACCATCGAAACTCGTTTAGGCTAATTAAGCAATTAAAAAGGTTTCCGAACGAAATTAACTATTTAACTCTAAATAACTAATTCTAGAATTATCTTTAATACTTTAAATAAATAAATAAATAATTAAAATAAAATAATAAAAAAAAAATTCACCTCAAAATAACGGGACGTTACACAAATGGTCAACTTTGGTGATTTTAAAGAGAGATGAATAGTGTTTTAATATTTTTAAGAAATCAGAAATTACGGTTACGTCCCTTTAATGACTTTTAACTCATAAATCGAAACCCAAAATTCTTAAACTAGCCAAATGGTTATTAATAATTATTAATTAGCCCGTTAATAATTATTAATACGACCAAAACTAATTTAAGCTAATAAAACGATTAAAAAGGTTTTCGAACGAAATTAACTACTAAATTCTAAATTACTAAAACAAAAATTAAACTAAATACTTAAATTAAAATAAATAAATAAATTATTAAATAAATAAAAAATTCATTTAAAAAATAATGGGACGTTACAAAATATTATATTATTGGATATGGTGGTGCAGAGATCGATTATAGATTTTGGGATGACCAAAACAGGAAAATCATCAGAAGCAAAGATGTGATATTCAACGAATAAGTTCTTTACAAGAACCGAGTAGAGATTGAGTAAGCGGGGCCACAGAAAGATGGAAAGTCTACTGAGATTATTCAGTTAGAGGATCTTCCTGTGTTTGAGATAGAATCTATAGAGGTTGAAGTTCAAAATAGTATTGCTCCAAAAACAGTAATTATTGAGACAGAATGAGTTCCAATAAATCCTCCTACAGCTGCTAGGAGAATTAGCAAAATTATAGACCACCACAGATGTATTCTCCTTCATTTAAGAAAATATCTTTTATAATGCTATATCTATTCTTTTGGTGTTTTCTTTATTGTAGTCATGAACTTGGTTTAGCAAAAATTAAAAAAATATCATAAAATAAACGTACGAAGAGTGATTATAATTAACTCAATATAATTTTTACATTCTTATTTTTATAGTCACTTCATTTGATTGATTGAGTATCCATATACCCGGTGTTACTAATAATAATTAGTCATATGGAAATGATGGATAAGACCATTTCTTTATTATCAATAACAAATATATACATGAAATGCAAGATAATAAAACTATGAGCATCCATCTACATTAACACCATGATCTGTAGGACATGTAGTTAGTGGGCAATGATCACTAACTTCATGCCCCCACCAGTCAACATCATAGATATCATTCAAGTTGAGTGTAAAACTTATCAAAAGAGTAAATAAGGAAGCTCCAACGTCCAACATTTTCCAATATATAGTTGTACTTGCCTCGCCATTATTTGTGCTTCTTATACACCACAGTATTAAAGAAGATACCCACAATAAACCAAGATCAATAGTTTATTAAGTAGGAAATAGATCCAAGAATATTTAAAACATTTATAGATCTAATCCACTTTTTATTTGGAAATTTTTTAGAAAAGACCCAAACTATAAATGGAGCAATAGCTCCAATTATGAAGAAGTAGAAGATCTCTGAGTAATGCCCATTTGAAAATAAAAATCCTTTAGGTCCAATAACTCCCCAAATTACTGATTGATCAAAAAGAATATTTTCATCTGGACATGTCCATTGGCTACCTTTCCGTAATTTCTCGATGTTACAGATGTTTTCTATTGACAAGAATAGCCACCATGTTGTGAAAAATCTAGTGAACGAGGAGATGATTGTTCCTATTATTTGAGCAACAAACATTGCCCTTGGAGGAATTTTCATGTAATGGGCCAATTTAAGATTAGAGGGAAAATCAAGGCCATGGTATAAAGTGGATAGACTATATGTTTTAAAAACCAGATTTGCATGGGCTGAGATGGATATATGTAGCCCAGCAACATTTTTGAAACTTTACCTCAATTCAAAGGCTGCAAAGAAGATTTTAATATGGTTAGAATCAAGTTATTTTTTATAAGAGACTAAGTGTCTGTTTGGGATAGTTTTTGAAAGTGTTTATAAGTGTTTTTTAAATGATTATTAAAAACGTTTTCTTTATTAAAAAACACTTTAAGAAAAATATCCCAAACGGACACTAAGATATAAAATCAGGGTCGGTCCTAAAAATATAGGGGCCAAGTGCGGAATATCATTTTGCCCGTATCATAAAATATTAAAGTTTAAAAATATTAACTTTTATGAAAACACTATAACTACTAAATTGTAAAGACCCGACTTTTCAGAGCATTAAATATGCTTAATTAAAATAGCGGAAGACTCAATAAATGTTCTTTATTGAAAACATGCAAACCTTTTAATCAGTAAGTATTTAAAACAAAACATAAACTCCGGAGTTCAAACTTTGAAAACAAAACATTAATCCAAAAACATAATCTTAAATTCGACAGCTCAAAATCATAAAATAAAGTCTCGATGACCAAATAAAATATGTATATTATTCATAAATATTAATGAATAAATAAAACCGGCGCCGACATGACATGAACCCTCATCTTTTCCACTTCATCAACCGCCACCTCTCAATCCATTATTACCTGGAAAAAAAAACAACAGATAGCACTGTGAGGCTAAAGCCAGTGAGAAAACGACTTAATCAAAGATGAAGTCTTAAATAGTCTCTAACAATTCAAACCGAGTCCCAAGCACTCAAACACTCTCCAATAACATCTAAGGCACAAAAATCACTTAAAACTCCAAGTCTCACTCGCTTACATGAATAGGCAACTATCTCAAACTCCATATTCAAGGTTTCTCGATAATCTCACTTTACATGGATAGACAACTCTCACTAGTTTCATATCCAAGACATTCATTCACTAACTCCCATCATCGATACTTAATACTTTCGGATAACTAGATAATTCTAATTTAACAAGGAAAACAACTTACAAACAACCACTAAGAAGGCGGTCCCTCGAGACTACTAGCACTTCCTAGTACCTGGTTATTGTCACAGCTATAACTAAACCTCTAGTAAATCATTCATATGAGCAATGATTACTAGCACCTGGTTATGGGCTCACCCATAACTGATATATGATTAGTTCTTAAGCTCGTAGCCTCAACACTAATTTAACAAACTCTCTAATGATACATTCTTACGAGCAATGTTCATTAGCACCTGGTTATGGACTCATCCATAACTGAAATAAAACTTAGTATTAAGCTCGTAGCCTTAATACTAGTAAACACAACCCGACATGCCATCAATCACATCATTCTCAACATTATACACATGATAATGTTCATAAAAATTCAATATAAATTATCAAATTACAGCAGCACAATCAGATTAACAACTAATTCACAAAACTGTCAAAAAATGGTAAAACTGCCGAAAAGCCGAAAAATCGAATTAAACACTTCTCAAATCAAATCTCATGGCTAAGGGTCATCTTAAACTCCCAAATATTCCAGAAATAAGTTCATTAACATTCAGAATTGATTCGCAACATAAAAACCCAATTTTCGCCGAAAACGTCTAAACTAGTTCTAACCGAAAATAATTTCTCCCAAGTAATTTTTGGATGATCTAATAATCAAAACTCATCCTAAACTTCCAGAATTTTCAGAATTAACATTCATGTCAATCAGAATCAATTCGCTCAAAAGAAAACTCGCTTTTACCAAAAATTGACTATTTTGGCTCTAACCGAAAATCTAATTTCTCCCAAATTAAAAACGATATCTCCTATGGTCGAAATTCATCCAAAAATTCCAGAATTAAATAAATAAATATTTAGAAAAGAATAAACTACGGTAAGAGCCTTAGATTTCTCTAAAACTCCACTGTTGACTAAACCGTTAACTCACCTTGTCTTTGCTAAATTTCCAATTTCCAAGCTAGTTTCCACCACCAATCAGACCTGAAACAAGGGTCTTAAACATTAAATTTTCATGCTAAAACAGTACCAAGAGGTGTTAAAAATATTGGGGTTCAATGGCTCTAAGATCGGGAAAAAGGCAAACGACGAATGGTCACCGTTTGAAGGAGACAGCAGCTACGGCGCTGCTGTCTTTTGCCATGGCTGAACCGTGGCCTTCGGGTCACGGTTTGGTCTCGGTTTCAAGTTTCGGGTGATCGGTATTGATGGGTTTTGGTTTGAGGCAAAGGGGATTAACACCGATTAAGTTTTAGGCGAAGAATTAAGTGACAAAAGACAATATGGAATGAGTGTTTGGGCAAGGTTCAAGAACATCATAATTAACACCAATTTCCAGAATTTAAAAAGATTAATAATCGGTTCGAAACACTCACCTAACGATAGGAAATCACGAAATCAATCTCCAATCTTCACCTAACGACTCACCACGATCAAATCGAACACCTAACAATAAAATTTGACGAACCGAACATCGATTTCAAAAGCCTAAGTCGGCGGAAACTTGGGAAATTCAAAAGAACAATAAGATTTACCTTTTGATAAAATAAGGATATTCCAAACACTCCAAATACGAGATCGATCCTTGAATCGATGAAGAAACGACGAACAAATCGGAACAAGGGTCTTCTCAAGGGGGCAGCGGCCATGGAGGCAAGAATGAGAGTCTAAAATATGATAAAGCCAAAAGGGAAGTCATCCTAGGTAAAAATTCACGAATTGGCATATTTACAAAACTGCCACTCACCTTAAAACGTCTATAACTTGATCACCGGGTCTTAGAACGACGAACCGTCAGTTGCGTTGGAATCGTGACATCGAGACAATCAATTTCATGTCAAAATATTTTTCAAATCACAAGGTTTAAATTTCGAGGTTTTTCGGGAAAAAAATACCATAATACCCTTTTGAAATAACACGATATTTCTGCTCTAATTAATCGATTAAGCCTGATTAATATTATTTTAAAAATAATACATTTTGTAACTTTCTCGTGACGGGGCGTTACATAAATAATATAATAAATGATTTTAGAAAATTATATTTTAGAAATATCTTATTCTAATCTACATATAAATAAAGGAGATTGTTTTATATAATATTTCATTAATTCATTTAATAAAACCTGACTTTGGAACTAACGAGTCTAAGATTTAGGTTCAGGGACATGATGATCGACTATCTAAATACATATATAATTATAACTATAACACTACATTTTAAAGAATGGTAAATTTCTAATAGTATATTTAAAACAATAACTAAATATTTTAGAATGTCATAAAAATGATATTTTTTTACTAATCACTAATTAAATAAAAAAAAACTATTTAATTAAATAATTTTTAAAAATAGTTCAAACTAACAAACTTGACGAAAAAAATATGAATTATAATTCAAAACATCTTAATATTGATAAAAAAAACTTTGGGGTATGTAAATATAAGGGGAAAATTATTTTAAAAAATAAATAACACTTTTCTTATATAATAAATTAATGTTAAAAATACTATTGGGAGTAAAATTTTCCTTTACAGTAAATAAAAGAATTATTTTAATTATTGATCAATGATTTTAATATGTTAAATATTAAATCAAGTCAAAATAAATAATTTTTATTGATTTGATTTAACGTCATTCAATTCATAATAATTATGATATAAACGAATACAATGAATAAAAAATTGAAAGAAAAAAAATCATGATTTATAGTCTAAATTATAAATTGAAATCATATAATTTATACTAATAAATTTTAAATAGATAATGTAACGTCCCGTTATTTTACAAGAAATTTTTTTTATTTAATATTTTTTTTATTTAAAGCACTCAATTTAATTTTAGAGTTAATTAATTTAGATTTTGAATTTGTATTCTTTTATTTGATGTTTATTACTTTAGTAGCTTAAATTAGTATTGGGTGTATTAATAATTATTAACGGGCCAATTAATAATTATTAATCACCTTTTGGCTAGTTTAAGTGATTCGGATTTAGTTTTAAAGGATCAAAACAAACGAGGGACGAGTTCGTAATTTCCAAATTCTTAAAATATCAAAACACTATTCACTTTCTTCCTTAAATAAACCAAATATTAATTTTATACCAATTTTTCCTTCTCCTTCCTTGTCATTGCCGTGAGAACCATTGGAGGGAAGAAAATGTTTGGGTTTTCTTCGTTTCTCGGCTGATCGTCTCGATTCTAGTTGCATTGGATTGTTCGGGATGAGGGCTACCTATCCATCCTAGCATTGTGGTGTTTCTCGATCTCTAAGGAAAGCCCTAAAAAGTGAGTTTTCAAAACTTTTTATATGGTTTTCTTTGTTTTTGCTTCTAAAATGAGTTTTAAAGTTGAAATCATGTATTTCCATCAAGGAATTTGGCAATTTTGAGCTCGGATTTTTGAAAACACTATTCACTAAAAAACACTATTCATTCGAAAAACACTATTCACCCGAGAATCACACTTTTTCTCATCTTAGTTATGAGTTGTAAAATATTGTTCAATTGATGAATTGTAGGTGCGATTGCTCGTTTGATGGTTGGTGAGACTTAAAAACTGAACAAGTTGAACAACTTGTAGGATCGGAAGTTGAGATTAAGATTTGAATCGAAAGGATTAAAGTAAGTGAGCTAACTTGCTTAGGCTTGGGAGTTAGTTCCAATTTGAGTTGAGAGAACTCATAGGTGTTTTGAAGGAAACGATTAACTCTTGGATGTTCTAAATTTAGATTCGCTTTGGCGTTTACTAATGTTTATCGGATGTTGAAGGTTCCAAGTATAATAGGGTGAATGAGAAATTTAGATATGAAATTTCGTATATTTACTAAAAACAATTGAATCATTGGATTGGAGACTTTTATGATAAAGTTAGTAACTCGAATTTATCTAAAGGCCGTTTGTCTCGACTTATTCTTTGCTTTTCAGAAGTTCCTACTTTCTTGTTTTATATATAAAGGGTAATTCGTGATTCATTAATCATTTATCGTTATGTTCTTTCGATTACTTTGAATGGTTATATTTATGTTTATTCGCGCTTGAGACCTTATTTATGTTTATTTTTCATGATCTTATTCGAGGAATAATGAGACAATGCATAGACTGGGTGAGCTTGCAATGTCTAGTGTTCTTCGTTTTATATTCACACACACACACACACAAATATATATATATATATATATATATATATATATATATTTATTATGAGAGAATGCAAGGGTGTATTGAACCTTGTATTATGAGAGAATGCAAGGGTGTATGTGTAACTTCATATCATCTGTCGATAACATCTTCTTATTTCTACACTTTTTGCATGGACATCGTATCTTTTGTCCATTGTTATAAAAAATCACGGTGGATTGACAGAATTCAACAAACTCTTCAATCCCGGCTACAAATTGGTCGTTGAGAAACCCTCCAACCAAACAAATGTACATCCACTCACGTATTTTCTCTCTCTCGGGAATACTTTTTAATGTAATTTGCTTTCATTTAAAGTGATTCTGCACATCTATTTATAATTTTTTTGCTGGTGTTTTAGCGACGCAATGTGTCTCTAATATAGCGGGAAATATTTCCGCCAGAAAATATTGGAAGGAAAGTTTCCTGCCAAGTTTAGCGACGATGTGTCTTTAAAGAAAAAGAATAAAAGTTCAATAGCAATGAACTATGTCTCTGAATAAGGAGATAACCACTGATGTTTAAAACTGTAAAATAGCGACACATTTCGTCGCTAATATAGGGACAAAATGAGTCGCTATTCTGACGGGAATCTTTGCGCCATGTCTTGAGACAAAACAGTAACGATGGAATTTCCTTAAGAAGCTAAATAGCGATGAAGTTCGACGTTAAAAGTCAAACTTACCATTAGCGATACATTGCGTCGCTAAATAGCGTCCTATGAATTGTGTCACTAAAATTAGGTTGCCATTTCAAGTTTTTCTTGTAGCGTTATGCTTACATCAAGCAAGATAATCAAGGAACCTTGTGCAATCAAATGTATCTTCCTAGGCTATCCTCTAGGAGTGAAAGCCTATAAAGTATGGTGGCTTGAGAAATCCAAGTGTCTCAACAGTAGAGATGTGTTGTTTGAAGAATGTCATAGGATATATCTCTAAGCCATCTGAAGATACAACTCAACCAGTGAAAGGAAATGAATTGAGGTGCAACACACAAACCAAACTGATCAAAGACATGTATATCAGCAGCTACATAATAATCTGCTAGAAACTACTGGTAGCTAAGAAGATCAACCTGGATCCTCACAACAGGATGAAGTCAGTGTTAGAATAGTTAGTTTAACTATTTGTTAGTTGTTACATTCAGTTTACATTCTGTTAGTTTGTTATTTACTATTAGCCTTTGTCTTTATGACTATAAATATAAGGCTTGTAATCTCTTATTTAATTACTGAATATATAGACTTTATTACTCTCTCTCTTTCTGTGTAATAAAGTTTATATGGTATCAGAGAATTTTGACACACGTCAAATCGATCCTCCCTATCAAATGCAAATTGATTCTTTTTTTCAATTTTGCGATCATCTTCTTCGTGCAAACCACCCCTAATTTTTTCTTCTTATCTTTCATTCTTGCGATTTTGTTTTTTCCTTCGTGCAAATCGCCCCCAAATTCAGCAAATTCCTTCTCTGATTCTTTTTAAAATCGCCATGGCTACTTCTACCGAAAGCCCTCAGACAATTACAGCTCCTTTTTCTACCGCTGAAAAAGTGAAATCTCCTATTTTTCTTCTCTCTAATATCTGTAACCTAATCTCTGAAAAGCTTGATTCCAACAATTTTGTGCTATGGAATTATCAGATTACTTCTCTTCTTGAAGCTCACAAGCTTTATGGTTATATGAATGGTGATTTTGTTGCTCCTCCTCGTTTTCTTCCTTCGTCATCTTCAGAAACTCCACAAATTAATCCTAAATTTGTTGATTTGGAACAATGAAGATCAAGGATTGAAAACGTTACTCAATGCTACTTTATCTTCTACGGCTTTATCGTATGTTGTTGGAAGTAAAACTTCTCGTCAGGTTTGGAAAAATATTGAAAAGCGATTCTCTTCTCTTTCTCGGGCTCATATTCTTAGTATGAAATCTGATCTTCAAGATATCAAGAAGCTCTCTTTTGCATCTATTGATTCATATGTTCAACGAATTAAAAATGTCTATGATCAATTGGTTAATGTTGTTGTCCATATCGAGGATGATGATTTGATTCTGCATACTCTCAATGGCTTTTCTGTTGTTCTGAACTGATTAGTCTTGAAGATCTTCATGTTCTGTTGAAGACAGAGGAACGAGAACTTAAGGAGCAATTATCTCAATCTGATATTCTTAATCTTCCTACTGTTATGATGGAAAATTTGACAAATCAGGGACAAAGTTTTGTTACTAATCAAGGCCAAGGTCGGAATACTAACAACAATAATCGTGGACGCAATTTCAATTCTTGAAAAGGAAAAGGACAGCAGAATAAAGGAAAAGGTATCTTACCTACACCTAATATTTTTCAAAATCAGAGTGCTCCACCTGGTGGATTTGTTTCAAATCAGACTGCACAGAACACTTCTTCAACTACTGGTCAATCTAGTAGAGTTTGGTGCCAAATTTGTTCAAAGTCTGGTCATAGTGGTCTTGAGTGTTGTAAACGAATGGATTTCTCTTATCAAGGTCGTGATCCACCAGCTCAATTGGCTGTTATGGCTACTGCTGCCAATCAGACTCTTATGTCTTCTATCTCAACTAATAATGCCATTTGATTAACTGATTCTGGTGCTAATGCACATTTGACTTCTGAATTGACTAATCTCAATTTTGCATCCAATTACAATGGTGAAGAGCATGTTTCTGTTGGTAATGGTCAGGAACTATTAGTTTCTCATACTGGTTCAGGTGCTTTAAATACCTTTTCTAAATCTTTTCCTCTTTCCAAAATGCTTTGTGTTCCTGATATTGCATCAAATCTACTTTCTGTTCATCAATTTTGTGTTGATAACAATTGTTTCTTTGTTTTCACTGTTGATTCCTTTTATGTTCAAGACCATTCTTCGGGTAAAATTCTTCTTCAAGGCCCCTGTGTTAATGGTCTCTACCCTATAGTCTCCAACTCGGCTCAAGACAACAGTCATTCTTTAAATGCTTGCTTAGATAATAAAGTGTCTCGCTCACTGTGGCATGATAGGTTAGGTCACCCTAATAAGTCTTCTTTTAGTCTTTTGTCTAAACATATACCTTTTAGTCATTCTACTATATCTTATAATTGTCCATGTATTCATTGTCTTCATGGAAAAATGAGTAAACTTCCTTTTTCTCTATCTCGTACTATTACTGTTTCTCCTCTTGAAATAGTGCATAGCGATGTATGGGGCCCTACTCCTGAAATTTCAATAAATAAATATCGCTATTATGTTTCGTTTATTGATGATTTTTCACGATATACCTGGATTTTCCCTTTGGTTAACAAATCTGATGTCTATATTGTTTTTTTTTTCTAAATTTAAACCTTTCGTTGAAAATCTATTATCCTCAAAACTCAAAGTTTTTAAGTGATGGGGGTGGGGAATATATTGGTCATAATTTTAGAACTCTACTTGATTCATGTGGTGTTTTACATCAGAAAATCTTGTCCTTATACCCTTTAACAAAATGGTGTTTGCTGAACGCAAACATCGTCATATCATTGAAACTGCCCTTGCTCTCCTTTCAAAGTCCTATGTGCCACTTCAGTATTGGTATTTTGCATTTGCTACTACAGTTTTCCTCTTTAATAGATTACCTACACCAACTCTTGGTAATATTTCTCCTTTTGAAAAACTTTTTGCTACACTACTTGATTATAATCATCTTTGCATTTTTTGTTGTGCTTGCTATCCATTACTTAGGCCATATAATAAACATAAACTTCAACCTAAGACATCTCAGTGTGTGTTCCTTGGTTATCCGCTAGAATATAAATGATATGTTTGTCTTAAGCCTAGTTCTGGGAAATTATTCATTACCCGTCCTGTTTTGTTTGATGAGCATATTTTTCCTTTTTCAAATATTAATAACTCATCACTCACTTTTTCATCATCTTCTAAGTCTAACAATACATATCATGTTCCATTGTCTTCTATTTTACCAACTCTCTCTTCTTCTCCTACTACTTCTCATTTATCTCCATCTCCTACTAGTTTGTCAATTCCATCTTCTACCCTACCTGTTTCATCTAATCCTATTTTAGCTCCTGAACCATGTGTGAATACTGATCTGTTTCTGATCATTGTTCAGTCCCTGCACTCTCTGTTTTACTCACTGTTTTATCTATTGGTAAATGAGAATTCTAATTCTCATCCTATGCAAACACGTCTCAAGTCAGGAATTGTAAAGAAAAAGGCTTTTGTTGCCAATCCTTTTAAGACTAATCAGATTGAACCACCTTCTTTCACTCAAGCTTCAAAATCTAAAAAATGGTAGACTGCTATGCTTGATGAATATACTGCTTTAATGAATCAAAATACATACACAAAAACGCAATTTGCGACCAAAAGCGACCAAAGGTGTTCACCTAAAAGCGACCAAAAGCGACCAAACAGTGGTTGCTAAAAGGAGTCGGATTTCAATTTGCGGCATGGTCACAAAAAGCGACCTATGGTCGAAAAATTTGGTAGCAAAAAAAGTCAAACTTTTGAAAATGCGACCAAATGGTCGCATTAAAAGGGACCATATGGTCGCATTTTATCTTCAATAGAAGTGACCATTTGGTCCCAAAAAAAGTGACCAAATGGTCGAATTTTGTGACCAAATGGTCACTATTGGCTCGATGAAATACGACCGGATGGTCGCTAAGCGACCATCCGGTGTAATTTATGGAAAGATAAGTGACCACTTGGTCACATAAAATGACCAAAGGTCGCATTTTAGCGACCAAATGGTCACTTTAGTCTCGAAAATGCGACCGGATGGTCGCTAAAAGGACCATCCGTCGCATTTAAGATTTTTTTAAATTTAAATTTTAATAATTAGTTAATTAATTATTAATTAATTATTAATTATTTATTAATTATTAATTAATTTTTAATTTTTAATTATTTATTAATTATTAATTATTAATTACTAATTATTTATTTAATTAATATTAAAATTTCATAAAAAAAAATTGGAATTCAAATAAAAAAATATATATCAAATATTAAAAAAATGTTTTATACAATCGAAAGAACCTAGAACCTGCGGGAGGCGGGGGGGGGGGAGGAGGCGTCGTGTAAGAGCCGCCGCCTGAGAGATGCGGGGGCCCAGGGGGCGGATGCGACCCAGGCGTCGACTCGGCCTGTATGTCGGCCTCGACTCGTGCTCGTATGTCGGCCTCAATAGTAGCGACTGAGCAACGGTCCTCACGCTAGCCTCCATGTCCGCGCCATTCGCTCACCCGGGAGAAGGCGGGAGCTAGTGCTCGCTCCCCCCGAGGCGGCACACTCTGCATAAAGGCGTCACCCGTCGAGCCGAGCCCGAATCGACCCATCGGGCCGAACCCCTCCGAAGGCCTCCAGAACGCCTTATACGGTCCTCCCGAGTGGTGCGAGTCCGGTGTGGGCAACTCGCTGAGTCAAGGACTCAGTGAAACGTTCCTAAACATTTAAAATTCGGAAAATAAAATGGTTAATATATAATGTATGCAAAATTTTAAAAGAAAGAATTATGAAAAATTTTAAAAGAAAGAATAATAATTGAAAAAATATTAAATACCGAACTTCTTTCGCCTTATCGTCGATTACGTCCCGTCCTTCTTCGTGTGAAGAACTCGGTGCGACTCATCGGGCGGGACGGGCGCCGTGCTTCGCTTCCTAAAAATCAAATAGTGAAGAATAAAACATAATAAATTAATTAGTAATTGAAAAAAAAACCTAGAAAAAGAAAACGAGAAAGCGAACGAGGAAAAAAAAGCATACCAATCGGCGATGGTGCTCGCCGTGGGTCCGCGCCCCTGTGTGTTTCTTTGGATTCTTCGCGCGGTTGGCCTTATTCCGCTTGACACCGCCTTGCCCGAGGGTGATCAAGCTAGCGGCCGCGCGTGGTCCTCCGGCTCATCCACACGGGGCGGTTTGCGCTTGCCTTTTGCGCGCGCCGAACATGAGGTCCTTGAATCGATCCGGACGTGATGTCCCATGGGGGAACAATCACCGTCGGTGATATCGGGATCGATAACAGGAACTTGCCCCAAAAAAATTGAAATAAAAAATTGTTAAAGTAATAAATTTATTTCTATAAATTTCAAAATTAATTAATTATGAAAATAAATTATGTTTTTACCTTCCAATGCGTACATCCGACGCTTCTCCGTCGTCGGTCTTCGTCCCAAATGTCGTCGGGTAGAGGCATGCTCAAGTAAAACTAAAAGTAATTCAATTAAACTTAAGATTAATTAAGTAAAACTAAAATAAACTAATCATTTAATTTGAAATAAAAGTAAAAGTAAAATTAGATTAATTGAACTAAAATAATTGAATTAAACTAAAATTCAATTAATTTTAGTTTCAATTAATCTAATTTTACTACTTTAATTCAAATTAATTGATTAGTTAATTTTAGTTTTAATTAATTAATCTTATGTTTAATTGAATTAATTTTAGTTCAATTAATCTAATTTATATTTACTTTAATTCAAAATGAATTGATTAGTTATAACTAATTAATTCAATTAAACTTAAGATTAATTCAATTAAACTAAAATTAATTCAATTAAACTTAAGATTAATTAATTAAAACTAAAATTAATTCATTTTAGTTTTAATTAATTAATCTTAAGTTTAATTGAATTAATTTTAGTTCAATGAACCTAATTTTAATTTACTTTAATTCAAAAGTAATTGATTAGTTAATTTTAGTTTTAATTAATTAATCTTAAGTTTAATTGAATTAATTTTAGTTCAATGAACCTAATTTTAATTTACTTTAATTCAAAGTAATTGATTAGTTCATTTTAGTTTTAATTAATTAATCTTAAGTTTAATTGAATTAATTTTAGTTCAATTAACCTAATTTTAATTTACTTTAATTCAAATTAATTGATTAGTTCATTTTAGTTTTAATTAATTAATCTTAAGTTGAATTGAATTAATTTTAGTTCAATTAACCTAATTATACTTTACTTTAATTCAAAGTAATTGATTAGTTAATTTTAGTTTTAATTAATTAATCTTAAGTTTAATTGAATTAATTTTAGTTCAATTAACCTAATTTTAATTTACTTTAATTCAAAGTAATTGATTAGTTCATTTTAGTTTTAATTAATTAATCTTAAGTTTAATTGAATTAATTTTAGTTCAATTAACCTAATTTTAATTTACTTTAATTCAAATTAATTGATTAGTTCATTTTAGTTTTAATTAATTAATCTTAAGTTTAATTGAATTAATTTTTAGTTCAATGAACCTAATTTTAATTTACTTTAATTCAAAAGTAATTGATTAGTTCATTTTAGTTTTAATTAATTAATCTTAAGTTTAATTGAATTAATTTTAGTTCAATTAACCTAATTTTAATTTACTTTAATTCAAATTAATTGATTAGTTCATTTTAGTTTTAATTAATTAATCTTAAGTTTAATTGAATTAATTAATCTTAAGTTGAATTGAATTAATTTTTAGTTCAATTAACCTAATTATACTTTACTTTAATCAAATGTAACTAAAATTAAGTAATTAAACAATTTTTATTTAATAATTAAACTAAACTATTTGAATTAATTACCCTACTTTAAATTAATTGATTTAATCAAAGTAATCTAAATTACATTAATTAAACTAAAATTAACTAATCAATTATAGTGTAATTATAAATTAATTTAGTTTAATTTTATTAAATTAAAAGTAAACTATCTTAAATAAACTAAATAAGTAATTAAACTAAATTAGATTAAGTAATTAAATTAATTACTACTTAAATTGAATTAAAAGTAAACTAAGTTAGATTAATTAAACCATTAGATTAATTAAACTAAAATTACTTAAAAGTAATAAAATTAAAAGTAAACTAATTAATTAGTTAATGTAAACTAAACTAATTAAATTAAACTACATAAACTAAAACTCAACTAATTAAAGTAAACTATCTTAAAAACTAAAACTAAGTAAACTAAGTAAACTCTAAATTCATAAACTAAACTTTAGTTTGTTACGAAAACTAACCTCGTGAATCGAAACCGGGATTGGTGGTTGAGGATTTTCGGTTTAGAGGAAGAGGCGGAACGGGAACGGGAAGAAATAACGGGGAATGGATAGGGGAAAGAGACAAGCGAACAAAAAGAGAGGAAGAAAAAGAGAGAGACAAGAAGAAGAGAGAGAAAAAGAAGAAAAGAAGAGAAGGCGAAACGGAAAAGGGAAAAAGAAACGGGGAAAGGAAAGGGAATGAAATTTAAATCATATTTTGCGACCAACTGTCGCAAATATGATTTAATGACGAAATGAACAATCATGCGAGGTGGGGAAAATGCGACCATATGGTCGCATTTTGATACTTATGCGACCAAATGGTCGCATTTACAAATATAAATGCTACCATTTGGTCGCATTTATATAAGCGACCAACCTTGCCCGCTGCCATTACCAAGGCCACTGCCTTGTCACGCGTCCCGTCACCATTTGCGACCATCCGGTCGCAATTTGAGATTCACCGCCAATAATTGCGACCATATGGTCGCATTACTTAAATTAACCGCCATAAATTTCATGAAAATTTAAAGTTACCGCCCATAATTGCGACCATATGGTCGCAATTCCAATTGTATTTTTTAAAAAATATTATTATACTTTTGCACAAATGCGACCATTTGGTCGCTTTCCTCCCAAAACCCTAAACCCAATATACTTTTTTTTTATATTGGGTTACTTTCTGATATTTACATATGACGGGAACTCTTGTTTCCATGTTGTTATATTCATTGATTAGTTTAATTATTAAATAAAAATTGTTTAATTACTTAATTTTAGTTACATTTGATTAAAGTAAACTACAATTAGGTTAATTGAACTAAAATTAATTCAATTAAACTTAATGCATTTCTCTATATCTAATTTTAGTTTAATTAATCTAATGGTTTAATTAATCTAACTTAGTTTACTTTAATTCAATTTAAATAGTAATTAATTTAATTACTTAATCTAATTTAGTTTAATTACTTATTTAGTTTATTTAAGATAGTTTACTTTAATTTAATAAATGTAATTTAGAATTGATTAGTTAATTTTAGTTTAATTAATGTAATTTAGATTACTTTAATTAAATCAATTAATTTAAAAGTAGGGTAATTAATTCAAATAGTTTAGTTTAATTATTAAATAAAAATTGTTTAATTACTTAATTTTAGTTACATTTGATTAAAAGTAAACTACAATTAGGT
This sequence comes from Gynostemma pentaphyllum, assembly GCA_028015215.1. Classification (NCBI taxonomy): domain Eukaryota; kingdom Viridiplantae; phylum Streptophyta; class Magnoliopsida; order Cucurbitales; family Cucurbitaceae; genus Gynostemma; species Gynostemma pentaphyllum. The sequence goes on along the minus strand of CM051353.1, from coordinate 47,414,622 downwards.
TAATTGAACTAAAATTAATTCAATTAAACTTAATGCATTTCTCTATATCTAATTTTAGTTTAATGAATCTAATGGTTTTATTAATCTAACTTAGTTTACTTTAATTCAATTTAAATAGTAATTAATTTAATTACTTAATCTAATTTAGTTTAATTACTTATTTAGTTTATTTAAGATAGTTTACTTTAATTTAATAAATGTAATTTAGAATTGATTAGTTAATTTTAGTTTAATTAATGTAATTTAGATTACTTTAATTAAATCAATTAATTTAAAGTAGGGTAATTAATTCAAATAGTTTAGTTTAATTTTAAATAAAAATTGTTTAATTACTTAATTTTAGTTACATTTGATTAAAAGTAAACTACAATTAGGTTAATTGAACTAAAATTAATTCAATTAAACTTAATGCATTTCTCTATATCTAATTTTAGTTTAATGAATCTAATGGTTTTATTAATCTAACTTAGTTTACTTTAATTCAATTTAAATAGTAATTAATTTAATTACTTAATCTAATTTAGTTTAATTACTTATTTAGTTTATTTAAGATAGTTTACTTTAATTTAATAAATGTAATTTAGAATTGATTAGTTAATTTTAGTTTAATTAATGTAATTTAGATTACTTTAATTAAATCAATTAATTTAAAGTAGGGTAATTAATTCAAATAGTTTAGTTTAATTATTAAATAAAAATTGTTTAATTACTTAATTTTAGTTACATTTGATTAAAGTAAAAGTATAATTAGGTTAATTGAACTAAAATTAATTCAATTCAACTTAAGATTAATTAATTAAAACTAAAATGAACTAATCAATTAATTTGAATTAAAGTAAATTAAAATTAGGTTAATTGAACTAAAATTAATTCAATTAAACTTAAGATTAATTAATTAAAACTAAAATTAACTGATCAATTACTTGGAATTAAAGTAAATATAAATTAGCTTAATTGAACTAAAATTAATTCAATAAACTTAAGATTAATTAATTAAAACTAAAATTAACCGATCAATTACTTGGAATTAAAGTAAATATAAATTAGCTTAATTGAACTAAAAATAATTCAATAAACTTAAGATTAATTAATTAAAACTAAAATTAACTAATCAATTACTTTGAATTAAAGTAAATTAAAATTAATTAATTGAAACTAAGATTAATTGAATTTTAGTTTAATTCAATTAATATTAGTCAATTAATCTAATTTTACTTTACTTTATTTCAAACTAAATATTAGTTTATTTTAGTTTTACTTAATTTTAGTTTAATTAATGTAATTTAGATTACTTTAATTAAATCAATTAATTTAAAAGTAGGGTAATTCATTCAAATAGTTTAACTTCAATTATACGTAGTAGTTTAAATTAAATGAGTTACACTAATTTAATTAATTAATTTTAGTTTAATTATTAAAAAAAATTGTTTAATTACTTAATTTTAGTTACATTTGATTAAAGTAAAAGTACAATTAGGTTAATTGAACTAAAAATTAATTCAATTAAACAAAATTGCGACGAGGATGGTCACTTTCAATGTGACCACTTGGTAGCTTTTTTCCTCCAAAATTACGCGCCATTTTTGCTACCAAGACATATTTTAGTCACCAAAATTGTGACCAGGTGGTCACTTTTAATTGTGACCACTTGGTAGCTTTTTTCCTCCAATTTTAAGCTACCACTCCCCAAAAAAAGGTCACAAAATTGCGACCGGATGGTCACTTTCAATTGTGACCACTGGTAGCTTTTTTCCTCCAAAATTACGCGCCATTTTTTGCTACCAAGACATATTTTAGTCACCAAAATTGCGACCAGGTGGTCACTTTTATGTGACCACTTGGTAGCTTTTTTCCTCCAATTTTAAGCTACCACTCCCCAAAAAAGGTCACAAAATTGCGACCGGATGGTCACTTTCAATTGTGACCACTTGGTAGCTTTTTTCCCTTCAAAATTACGCGCCATTTTTTGCTACCAAGACATATTTTAGTCACCAAAATTGCGACCAGGTGGTCACTTTCATTGTGACCACTTGGTGCTTTTTTCCTCCAAAATTACGCGCCATTTTTTGCTACCAAGGCATATTTTGGTCACAAAAATGTGACCGGATGGTCGTTTTTAAGGTGACCAACCGGTCGCTTCCTTTGCGCCATAATTTCGCGCCATTTTTTATGACTATTTCTACTTCTGTCGCAACCTGTGCAAAAAATGTGACGGCGGAGATGGGCACTTAAAGTCAACCTTCAAATAAAGTGACCAACTGGTCACTTTAAAGCTACCACTTTTTTTTGGTCGCAAATTTTTGGTCGCATTTTGGCAGTTTTTTTGTAGTGCATGGTCCTTGACTTCTTTACCTGTTGGAAAATCAGCAATTAGGTGTAAGTGGGTTTACAAAATTAAGTGTCATCCCGATGGCACTATAGCTCGGTATAAGGCCCATCTTGTGGCAAAGGGATATCATCAAGAAGAGGGTATAGATTATGAAGAAACCTTTAGTCCCGTTGTCAAGAAACCAACAGTCTGGATTCTTCTATCTCTTGCTGCAACTTATAAATGGTGTCTTCGTCAATTAGATGTTAAGAACGCCTTTTTACATGACAATCTTACAGATGAGGTCTATATGCAAGCACCACAAGGATTTGTTAGAAAATCTTATTCTCATCTTGTTTGTAAGTTGTAAAAGTCTCTATACAGCCTAAAGCAAGCTCTACTTGCTTGGTTTGAGTGTTTCACATCTCATTTACAAACTTTTGATTTCATACCATCACATGCTGATCCTTCTTTGTTTACTAGATGTTCTAATGGATCAATTACTTACTTGTTGTTATATGTGGATGATATCATTCTCATTGGAAATGATTCTTCGTTTATCAACTCTCTCATACTTCAGCTTTGTGATAGATTTGATATGACAGATTTAGGACAATTGAAGTATTTTTTGGGACTGGAGGTATCTACTCTTCAATATGGCCTTTTTGTTTCTCAAACAAAATATACTAGAGATATTTTGTAACATTTTGGGATGACTGTTGCCAAGCCTTATGTAACTCCATGTATTGTTAAAAGTATTGATGTTTCTACTAAGTTGTGCTGCCCCGATGATGTCACAATCTATAGGAGCATGGTTGGTGCTTTACAATACTTGACTTTTACACGTCTGGATATCTCGTTTGCTGTCAATAAGGTTTGTCAACATATGCATTCCCCTGATTTGTCACATATGGCTGTTGTGAAACGCATTTTGTGATATCTCTGTGGTTCTTTGTCTTTAAGAGTTTTGTTTAAAGCTGGTAATTATGACTTGACTGCTTTTTCTGACTCTGACTGGGCTGGAGATTGCTTAGATCGAAGATCTACTGCTGGATTTATTATTTTTTTTTTTTTTGGTAATAATGCTATTTATTGGTCATCTATCAAAGTTCTACAGAAGCTGAGTATCGTGCATTAGCCTCTACAGCTGCTGAACTTGCTTAGATTAGAAAATTACTTTGTGATTTTCATGTCACTCTAGCTAATGCTCCAACTATTTACTGTGATAATCAGTCTTCTATTCAATTGGCTCACAATTCGGTCTTTCATGGAAGAACTAAGCATGCCGAGATCGATTATCATTTCATATGAGAAAGAGTTGTACGTAAGGATCTCTCTCTTCAGTTCATTCCAACAGCCTGCCAACCTGCTGATATTCTAACAAAACCCATTAATATTGATCGATTGATTCATTTTCGGGACAAACTATTGGCTTTTTCCTCCTTAGTTAGCCTTCGTTTGAGGGGAATGTTAGAATAGTTAGTTTAACTATTTGTTAGTTGTTACATTCTGTTAGTTTGTTATTTACTATTAGCCTTTGTCTTTATGACTATAAATATAAGGCTTGTAATCTTTGATTTAATTATTGAATATACAGACTTTATTACTCTCTTACTGTGTAATAAAGTTTATAGTCAGATCCTATTCTCTAGCAAGGAGTAGATATAGAAATTTAAAAAAAAAATATTTAGGAGTAACTATCCCTACATCTTCATTTACAAACAAAAATTATTAAATAAAAAAGAAATTAAAAAATTAACCCATATAAAAGATGTGACTAAATTATATCCGTAAACTGCAGGGATATGATGAGTTGTTAAATATTTTCCTATTAATATAACGTCAACGAACGGACATAAACCGTCATAACTTCTTCCTAGGGACTTGATGGATCCTACACAAGTAGTAAATGTAACTTTCCCTTTTTATATAAATAAATTAAATGGAAACGAAAAATAGTATTAGATGGACTTTGGTCGTGGAAAATAACATGAATAATTTATTATTCAATCTATAATAAAAGAGAACTGGCTTTTTCCATATTGCAAAGAAAATTAAATAAACATTCGTAAACTTTCCTCTTGGAACTATTTACATTTACCCAACTCATTAATTTTGTTGAAGGAACCAAATACTTGTTAGTTGAATCCTTTCAAAAGTGTCATCAATGGAATCATCATCATCATCTCTTTCTTTTTTTCACTTGATGCGTCTCAATGCCAAATATGCAAGAAATCTATAACCCACAAACATGAGTAACAAAACCCCAATGCTCAATTCTGGCCTGACTTGCCCTTCTACATCTTCTTCAACGAATTTGCAGCTTGGATTCGAGGTACTCCCGTGTCGTAAGCACCCGAGCAAAACCCGTAGTTTCTCTCCGCTTCCGTATTGGACATTTATCATCAGTCTGTAACTGTAAAATGTTGTTGAAATATACTTGATCCAAGCCATGCTGGGTGGTACTTTGTGTACATAGAATCCTCCAGTTAAGACAAATGCCAACATTGTCACGGTTACTATGGTGGAGGCTTGTTTTGCATCCATGATTGCTGCTCCTAAAGCGAGGCCGAGCCCTTGCGACACTAGCACGTAGCCGAGCAGGACCAACAATGTCAAAAGAAAAGCCCCAAGCTCCGGTTTCAAATCCGCCATCCAATAAGCCACAGTGAGAAAAATGGTTGGAAGAATCAGCTCCATCGGTAGGTCGCCGATGATTCGAGCCATGAAATACGACGAAAGCGTGTACATTCCGGACGCTCGCTCCTTCACAAAGATGGCCCGCTCTTGTGGAAACGCAAAGACCGCGTTGAACGAAGGAAAAACTCCCCAGAATATGGAAATGAAGAAGAGGAGGCCGAGCCGATCTTGGATGTCTTGGAAATCAGAGTGCCACCACATTAGTCCCGCAAGCATCGCAGCTGCGATGACTTGGAAGACTCGGAGAGCGTTGAAGGTTTCGTGTTTTCGTTCTTTGAGATTTCGTTGGAGAAGGATAGCCAATTGGTTGCACCAAGAAGCAAGGCTGATTCTGCAGCTTCTACGTTCATTTGGAGAATTAGTTCCAACTAAAGTTGTTTCCTTTGTTGAAGTTTCCAAACAAGCTGCTTTAACTCTTGGAGCTAACATTGTATTATAAGAAGAAATTAGGGTTTGTTTCATATTGGGTTTGTCAACTTCATTTGTGTTTTCAACTTGACACACACCTGCAAAACAAGAAAAAAAATTCAGCTGATTAATTAATTTTATCTACAAATTAGCATGTAAAACATTAAATCTTGCAGTAATTACATTACGAGATTAGAATAAATTTAATATTTTCAATATAGGGGAGATTTTACTGGGTAGCAGAATTTTATGTTATGTTGATCACAAAATTAATATTTTTATAAATATTATTTCCAACTCCTCTTCAATATATCTCAACGATAATAAATATAATAAAAATCATTGTTTGGGTAGCTTAAAAAAAGAAAAAAAAAAAAAAGAAGATAACGAGGGAGAAATTATTGGATGTGACACCCACATACAAACTAATAGATCTAAAATATAGATCTAACGGTTTTATGGGCGGTTGAATGACATTATGTCAATCTCATTCAATAATTTATCACTATTTAGATAAGTACGATCGGATAAGAGTATATCGTTGAATGGTTTGAACTGGTGGTTCAAATAGAGGCAGGGAAAGGGAGAGAGAAATCCATGAAATTGCGTGCACGTGTAGATTCTATATGCATCAAAAAAAAAAGTGAATGTTCCCATTGTATAATAATTTCAACCAAGAAACTCACCTTTTTTTTTTCCTTTTTCTTTTTTCCCCTTTAATAAAAAGCATGACAAATAAAAATAAAAATAAAAATGCACTAACTAGAAAAAAGAATTGATATAAAGATTGAAAGCAAGAAATCAACAGTAGACGTGTTCAACAAAAATAATCATAATAATAATTTTATAAAAAAAAACACACTAAAAAGAAGACTAAAACAAAGCTGACCATTGTTGGTGGTAAGGTGGGACTCCACTAAAATTTGGTGCCACCACAAAAGCTTTGGGCACCCATCCACTTTCTTTCTCTCTCTCTAAAACGCACACGTGTATATGTATAGATTCTTAATGTTTTATTTTTCAAACAAAACATTATAATTATGCTTTTGCATCATATGCTAATGCAAGAAACAAATCCAACCCTACACGTGTGGATGTCTTAGATGCATACTATGTTTTGAATTTTATTAGAGACATGAGGTGGGAACAAGTAAGAGGGTTGTACACAATATCAAAATCTCGAAAATTTATTAGATGTGACCGTCACCACATATGAGAATGAAACTATACCTTTTCAGTCTCAATCTATAATTTATCTAAAAATTCATGGGAAATAAATGCCTATTGTGTACAATTATTATGTTCAATTGTACAATTATTTTGAATGAAATGAAAAGAAGAAGTGATTTATATTATTGTGTGAATTCAAAATTTCAATAATTAAAAAAAAGTTATTGTTATGAAAAGATTTTTGTCAAAATGTTTTTGTCAAAATGGGGCACACTCTCACTCTTTTGTGAGGCTTAGAGAAGTTGGTTGAATAATCTTTTCCAACATAGTTTTCCACTTACATTATTAATTTAATCAATACATCATATAATATAGTTTCATTATTCTTCATTGCTATAAATATTTTTTGTCCTACCACATCTAGGCCTACCCCTAAAACCCATCAAATGTTATTTCATAATTAATTACACCCCATGGAATTTCTTTATTTAATTTTTTTTTTGATCACTTTCTACTTTGCTATATTTGGACCCAAATAAAAATTAAAAAAAAAAAAGAAAAGAAAAGAGAGAGAGAGAGAGAGAGAGAGAGAGAGAGAGAGAGAGAGAGAGAGAGAGAGATGTTTGTGGAGATGATAAATATAAAATTCTAAAAGTCATGAAATAAATTAATGCACCACCAATTTTTTTTTAACAAAGAGATGATCTATCATGCACTTGGAAAATTGATTTCTCAATAGCCTCTTCACCCCCACCATATACCCCTTGCACTTTATAATCATGGGTGTCCAAATTTTGATGATATATAATATTAAATCTCAAAAGTGTATGTATGTATCCAAACACATTAAATAACCTCTAAAGTTTGTTTCTCAATCATCTTCTATCCTCCAAAATATTGAAAAAAAAAATCTAAATCAGAAAGAAAATCTCTTTGAACTCAGATTAATGTTTTCTTTTTAATATCTGTGAGTGTTCAAATGAGTTTGTGCACACCTTGTTGAAAAATTCATAGGATAACATTCTAAATAGGTGACCACACATGATTAAAACACATAACCTCAAGAGTTTAAAAAATGCTCGTTGACCACTAAATCAATACAAAATTGATCAAACTTAGAATTAATGATCCAATAAACAGATTTTAACTCATTTAAAATTTTCATCCAAGATTCCAAAACTCTCCCCCTATCCCATTCTTCACTATTGGAAAAAAAAATCAGGCTTGTACATATGGGGTATAAAGTGCCTAGGCATCATCCACATAACAAAAGAGAGATTGATATTTTAGAGCCTTTTAAAAGCCACAAACAGAAACCAGAAGTTCAGAAAGGTATGATTAAAAGTGGGAGAGAAAAAAAGGAAAAAGAAAAAGAGGGTTCTTGTTTTTGGAAAAGCTAAGAATATTGATTATTTTTTCTGTTGTAATAAAAGAAAAAAAAAAGAACGAAAAGAAAAACACGTGGGTGAAAAAAAAATCCCTCACTCATTCAAACAAATGATGATAGTAGATTTACCACTCTATTGATATGAAACATTTATGTAGGATAAAAACTAGGATTAGACGGACTTAGACCTAAAATGAATAATATCGTGTAAATGTAGAAGTTGTGAAGGTCCCGTTCGCCGACACGAAACATGCATGGGAAAAAGCAAAGACAAGAGGACTATGACCCCGGGGACCGTGGGTCTATTCTCTTATATCAATTACCTTGTAATTAAGGTATCTAATTAAAGACCCCACTTTAAGAAAAAAAATTAAAAAATTGGCTTCAAAAGTCTCATTCTCTTGTAATTTTTCCGATTCATAAAACATAGAACGAAAGAGATGGTGATAATTGAAATTGATATATTTTTCAGGAGTCACAGAAAGTCAGAAATTCCATTTGACAGCTAACAATTTTAATGAAAGTGGGTCAGTCCCTATTATGGTCATTTTAGTAATTTTGATATTTATATGAGATAAAAGACAACACCCATTTAATGTTTTTCCCACAACTTGGTTATTCAATTGTCCTTATTTTACTTTCCAAAAATTATCCATCATTGAATCTTTATCAAATTCAATAATATCCATAATTATTCATCCACTTGTATATATGAAATATTGTTTTCTCTTCATTTATATTGAGCAGTTTTGTATAATAAAAAGTTAAAAAAAATTGAAATATGATGAAGTATAGTGAATAAATTAAATATAGTAATATACAATAATTTTGATTAAATGTTTAATGTAAAATCTACTAAAATACATTTTAATTAGGGTTATTAAAAAATATAAAAATTAACAAATAACACTTTTTAAACTTTCATTGTAGAATGAATTCATCAAAATCATAAAAACTTACAAAAATTTGAAAAATTACTGAATTTTAATTTAACACTTCCAAATTAAAAACATTAAAAAAAATTATCATTGAATAATATAAAATAAAAAAAATTAAAGAAAATAAATTCATTAATTAATTAAATTCATTAATTAATCAAAGTAAAAAAAAAAAAACTATTTTTTTAAAAAAATAAAAAGTAGAAAAAATTATTATTGTTTGCTATTTTTCTTTTAATTATATTAGCTGGTTTTTCCTTTTATTTTCACCTAAAAAATCTTCCCCATAAATAATGGTTGCTTCCAATAAAGGAAAAAACAAAAAAACCCATAATAATGGATAACCTGTCCAGTTCACTGGAGAGGGAAAAAAAGTTAGGAAATGTAAGAAACAGTCAAAATTAGGCCGGCAATTAGAAACAAAACAGGATGAAGACTTTTCTTATTCAGGACAAGATTTTTTTTTTCAGACCCAACCAATCATTCTCCAAAAATCAAAATCAAAATCAAATCACATAAGAGAAGGTTTTTTTCCCTAATATAGGAACAATTTTTTCGATATTATTCAATATAACTTTCTATTATTAAAATCACAGAACCCAATAATTTTGAATGAAAAGTCATATTAATAGTAGTATGATCTAATAGTTTCTCATTTTTAAATCGAATATCGTTAAAATCAAAACAGAAAGACATTATTTATTTATTTATTCTCCTCTTTGTATAATAAGAATTTTCCCAAACCCAAAATGAAAACAGCTTCAAGAATATAATCAAATTTTATTGGAATTAATTTTCTAAACTATTAATCCGTCACCTTTTTCCACCTCTCTGAAAAAAGGAATAAAATATTAAAATCACAATGAAAAATTAAAAAAATAAAAATAAAATTCTAATGATGGACAATCTCCACCATCCACCATCACCACTCAAAGCACCTGCTGCTACAGTTTCTCAAGTACAAAAATAGTAAACAAAAAAAGCATATTTAAAAAAAAAAAAAAAAAAAATCCTTAAATCCAAAAGAGAATGTTTATTAGGATTTAATACCACCTAAAATCAAACCCCATATCCAAAATTATAGAGAAAACTCGAACTTACAACCTTATAAACAAACGTACTAGCTAACACGAGTATACCTCAAGTGATTAAGTATATGTTCCTTTCCCATAAAATCGAAGGTTCGAGTCTCCCCTCCCTAATTTCATGATATAGCTTTAAAAAAAACCAAATCTACTAATATTTAACCAGTTGAACTATACTCATTTAATATGTATTTAAAATTATATTTAATATATCCGTCATTTAATGCATGAATGTTCCACTTATAGCACCCACGTTAAATGTTTTTTTTTCTTTCAAATGTGACTCTAAATTTTGTCAACAAATTCACTACAAATCATAAATATTGATCAATTAATGATATATACATAAAAAAAATGAATTAATAAAAAGAAAAAGGGAAAAATTACGTACCATTAGCAAGATCAAGGAGAAAATCAGCAGGATTCATAGGAAAAGATGGAGAAAACCCAACGGATTCAAAATAACTCAAAGCTTCACTTCCTTTCCCAAAATACAAACACTTCCCTTCCGACAACACAAGAACCGAATCAAACGTTTGAAAAACCCGGCTCGACGGTTGATGGATCGACGTCACAATCGTCTTCCCTTTCTTCGCCAACGATCCGAGCGTCGTAACGAGCCGATGTGCCGCTGTCGAGTCGAGACCGGACGTCGGCTCGTCGAGAATAAGCAAACTAGGGTTTATTAACATCTCATGAGCTATACTTACTCGCTTTCTTTCTCCTCCTGAAACTCCCTCTAATGAAGCTGTTTCCTATTATGGTGTTTTGGCATTTTACTAATCCCAATTCAGAGATTACTGATTCGGAAATTGAGATTTTCTCCTTTTTTGTAAGTGATAAGGGGAGGCGGAGGAGGGAGCAGAATATGAGTGTTTCTCTGACTGTTAAGTGAGGGTAAAGAACGTCGTCTTGAGAAACGAAACCGGTTCGACGAAGGACGCTTTTCGATAGTTTTCGACCATTGGCCAGGATGGAGCCGGTGAGATTGTGGTTTTGCCCGGGTAGTCTTCCGGCTAATGCATTTAGAAGTGTGGATTTCCCACTCCCTGATGGGCCTAGAATGGCGAGGATTTCCCCCGGTGACACCATTCCGGTGATCCCATTTAGGATACTCCGTTCTTGAACTGTCGATGTCGATGTCGATGTCGATCTCGTTAGAACACGTCCAATTATGGCGTTTCCATCTTTTCCCGATGATTTTAATCGGTAACACACGTCCACAAACTATATAAAAAAAAAACATCAGAAGTTGATTGATTATAAATATTCAATATTTGATTTTTTTTTTAATTGACATATTGTGTCAGTCATATTGAATAATTTTTCGATTTTTCAGTATTAAAGAAAGGATAAAAAATCTCGAGACGTACTGTGAGAGTAAGAGGAGGAGAAGAAGAGACAAAGGAAGGAAGAAGATCACGAGAGCCTTGAGTAGCAAGATCAGCTCCCCCAACAAAGGCAGGCATTGTTTATTATGTTTTTTTTTTTTTTTTCCTTTTCAAATTTTTTCCACACTCTAAAAAATAGAAAGGAAGAGGAGAGAGAGAGAGAGAGAGAGTTATAGAGAGAGGAATTAAGAAGAAACTAAAGAAGAGAAGAGGGTATTTAATGGAAGAAAAAGAGAAAGAAAAGGAGAGTTTTTTTATTAAGTGCATGACACGTCAAAATGAAACAAGCACAGAAGAGGAATAGCGTGGCAGCTTCATAAGAAAGAAAGGAAAGAAAGACTTCATATAAATGGCAGCACTAAAAGAATTGGTTTTTTTTTTTTTTTTTTTTTTTTTGGGTTCAATGAAACTTCAAAACTAATTTTCTATAAATATAAAGTATATGCTCAAGTCATCTACAGCTACCCTTAATTTCCCCCCTCTCTCTAAGCATATGAATCAATATCTATCTATATCTTTTTTTATGATTCTTTCCCACTTTGCTTTTTCTACTATTTAAGAGACAAAACATTTTTTTCAAAGAAAGATATTTGGATATTGAACAATTAGGAGGAGTTCCACCTAATTGTTTTTAGATACCTCATATTTATTAGATAAAATATATTAATGAGTAATAAATCGAATAAATGTATGGGTTATTCCGGTTTTTTTTGTTTAAAAAAAAAAGAACACGTAGAATCTTTTTAAGAAATTAATATTTAAATATGGATAATACTTTAATACTCACGAGTATGAGCTCATACTTACTCTTTACATAGATGTAATGTTTCTATTGGGCCAAACTAAAATGTAATAAATATATATATCCCACAAATAAATATGTTGATCCTAATATTATGTTGATCCAATAAAAATATGACACGTATTAAAGTGAGTATAAGTTTATATTCATTGATGAGAGTATGCAAATATTATCTTTTAAAGTTTTTTCATTTTTTTTCATCTTTAGATGGAGAGAGAGGGGGGAGGAATGACTATTTTTGGAGATAAGGAGAGCTGGGATAGTTTTGCCTAGGATACAAGAGAGAAAGGGGCATTAACTCAAGACCAAAGGACAGGGGAAGTTGTTGGAAATCAAGGTGTTTTTTTTTTGGTTCTATGGACAGATTACTTTACTAGGTTAGCTGAAAATCAGGTAATATACAATGAGTTTTGTGAATGAGCATTTAATGATCAGTCCATTTTCGCACAAAAAGTTTGTTTTGTTTAAAATATCAAATGGAAGATTGTGAAAGTTTTGGTTAGGAAGTTATTTCAAAAAGTTGATGACAAAGTTGAAATAATCTTGATCTCCTTGGGAAAAAAGATCAAGAGTTGTAGTTTAGATCAGATGGGATGATTGAAAAAAAAAAGTTAGTATTTTTTTTTTAAATATTTATAAAAATAGTATTCTTAAAAAAGAAAATAATTATAAATCTAACAAGTAGTTTAAAATATTTATAAATATAATAAATTTTAAACTGGTTAATCAATGATTAATATTGATTTATATATTTTTAAAATAATTTAATCACTAATTCACTTTAATATATAATAATTATTTTATATTATAACTATTGATTAACATATTTTAGCGATGATTTAACGTGTAAATCAGTTGTTCACAATAATTAATGTTAATTACTGATTAACACAGTAAAAAGAAATTGTTATATTTATAAATAGTTTTAAGCAATAATATATTTACAAATATTCTTAAAAAATAATAAATTTATAAATACTGCGTAAAATTTGCACTCTTAATTTATGTCTTAAGTTTGATTGGTTTAAATTGTTTTTTTCTAATATGTGATTTGAACTCACTTTTTAACTACTAGTCTTTTAACACGTGTGATGCACGTGATATTCTTTCTAATATTTAAAAGTTAGCATATTTTATTGTTTAAATTTTATATGCTTTAGTTTTAACTTTTTAACTCACGAGTTTCCCAATTATTTAAATTCTTCATATTTTTCAAATTACTAAAAAAAAGTTTGAAAAATTCTTTTATATTATTTTTATTTGAAATAAAATATTTATTTAATTGAAGTAGAAGAACAAAACAAATAATAATAATAATATAGGCATTTTTAACGTGTTGAATGAATAACATAAAAAAATTTAAATGTTTATAAAAATTTGCAAATAACTATATGCACATAAAGTTTTTAATATTTGTAAACTTGGAACATATTTTTAATTTTTCACCTTCAATAAATATGATAATAATTATATATATTAATATCAACAATGTATATATAATTGTATATAACATGTTTTTTGAAATATAATAATTTATTGTATTAATTTTAATGAGTTACTGGTATATTGATCAATAATTTAAAAATAAATTAATTAAAATCAACATAATTAATACATAAGTGGTAATGACATATTTTATAAATGAAAGTTTAATGAAGGGTAAATTTAAAGTAAACAATGACATATTTTGTAATTTTAAAAAAACGTGTAGGGATAAAATAGTCTAAAAATATTTCTTAAACATTTCTCATTTTATATATTAGGGATAAATCTTTTACACTAGTGACGAATATTTATTTTAAAAATATAGGAATTAAGGAATACTTAAAGGATCCATTGAATTTTATTAAAAAATAAAAAGATCCATTGAATTAAAAAAAATGTTTTATGAAAAATAATAATACTCAAATGAATTGAACTCATTTTTTTTTCAAAATTATTGGAATGTGAAATATCCTTTAGTTGATCAGTTTTTTTGGACAATGATTTTTTTTTTCACCAATATGAAAATATCTTCAATATATTTGAATAAATAATATAATGGCAAACAAAGAATATTAGGATCTTTTCTAAATTTTCCTATTATTTCTAAAAAAAATAAAAGTTGATTTCCTCATCCATCTTATTATTCCTATATATGTTAAACTCTGTCACTCCTCATTTAAGAAATATAGCACTTTATTCTTGTAATATTGTGACTTTTACTACTTTATAGAAGGAGCGTATGAACTCAATTTGATATTAATTAATGGAAAAATTTTCTAATTAATTGTATTCACAAAACAAAAGAAACTATTTGCCAAAGGGAGATTGCCAAGAGATTAGGGTTTAATCATTGATCATTTAATGGTAAATTTTAAATGATCTTTTGTAAGCATGTTTGAAATATAATCTCAAGAATGTTTTGTGAAAAAATTTCATGCTTTGGTATTCTATCAATCAACATTCAAATAAAAAACAAAGTCCATTAAATAGTGTCTTTCTTAAATGACAATTAATTGGGATCTTTTTTTTTTTTTTTTTTTTCTCTGAACAGCTCAATTTTTATAAATTATAAGTAATGGAAGCTTTCATTTTTATTCCTCACAAAAAAATATCTATGTATACTAAACTCATTTTTATATTAGTTTTATAATAAAAAAAAAATAGAGAATAATAAATAAGATTTGATTGTAAAATATAGCATTTTTATTGGGAGCTTTTGTAAATATAAAAAATTGTAGAAAGTATTTATAAATATAGTAGAATTTTTAACATTTAAATAACGTGAAGTGAGATTGTAATTTATCACAATAAATCAAATATTAATTATAGTCAATCAATCATTGATAATGATTATTGATTAAGATGTTAATTTATTTTATACATTTACAAATAATTTTTTAGAGTTGCTAATAAAAAAAATTCCTGTCACTTCCTTTTTTTTAACAAAAAACTAAGAAATAGAAAGTTGAGAATGTTACTAAGAAATCCATTAATTTCTTAAAGTAATCAAATCATCAACATCAATGGAATTTTGATAACTAATAATTTAAATGATGACCATGAAATAGTGAAGAAAAAAGAGATCTTTACATACCAAACTTCTAGATGCGTTGTCTTAGGAACTTAATTATTTAATTCCACCAAAAAAGGAAAGGTAGGAAAAAAAAGATTAGACAGAGCCAATATGGAGCATCACTTCTCCTTTAGGACTGTGTTCATGCACTAAAATTGTTTAATAACATGTTTTTATGCAAACCCTTTTCATTGTCTCATTATGTTTTTCATAATACAATGAATATGCAAAAGAAATTCTCCTTAAAGCTTCCCACTTTCTTACATATAACTTGGTCATGTCCTAAAAGTCCATTCCAAACTCTCAGTTCTAGATTAAGTCACCAATCTTTTAGTACATTATTACAAAGATAGATATTAAAGTTTCCAACAATATTTATATAGATTTATTGAGATAATGAGTTTTAAAATCTTCACATTTATCACTTTACTCTCCTCAAATGAAAGACCTCCTCAGTAGTTATCCTATCCATCTGCTTTGTTTGGCATTTGAGAATCCCTCATAGTTAAGTCTTGGACATAATTATAATATTACTTATTAAGATAATAAACCCTCTACGGATCTCCACATTGTTATGATATTTTCCACTTTAAATATATGTTAAGTGGTGAAGTGAAAACGTATTAAATCTCATGATATCAAAGTCACTACTACTCCTATTCTTGTAATAGGAATGTTATAATAGCCAATGTTGAGTTCTTGTAATAGCAATGTTGAGTTTTCGGTTCACACAATTTAATTCTTTTTGTACATTCATCTGTAATTCTTCAATTCTTCGAGACCCACCTTCTATTAATAACTTTGGGAATCCCATAAAAATTATTACTTGAATAAGATCAATTCTTTTTTTTTGAATTTCGTCGTGCACGCATATTGTATTTCAATAAAAATTGGGGGCAATATAATCCTTACGTAAGGGCCATCCTACCCAACTTTCAGAAGCCTAGCCTAAGGAGGACAGGTCTATAGCACGGAGGATTTTGATGACAATGGTACTATGGGAATTTTTGTGGAGCGGTCTCTTCTACATTAGGCGCTTCGAGAAAATGAAGTCAAGTCTCCCCTTCTTTAAAGAAAAAATAGTACAACCCTCAATAAAATTAGTATTTTTACGGAGGTTGCATCTAGGGGCTATTAGAGCTATATGAAGACATACTAATACTAATACTATTATTATCATTATTAAAAGATTAATGTGTATTGAATAATAAGATATTTAATATTGTATTGAATAGTAAAGCGAGTATTTATACTCACTAATATTATATCAAAGGAAAGTTAATTGCTCTACTAACAATAATTACAAAAGTCAGTTACAATACTAACTATTAAAATTTTTATTTAACAACTTATACTCTCCATACCCCTAAACTCATGATGAGGAGGGTTCAATCAAGATTTACTTCTTAGAAGAAGAAATCCGACATTTGAGAGTGCTTTAGTAAGAAAAACAACTCTTTGAGCTATAGAAGAAACATGTCTCACAAATAATCGTTTGAGCAACCTTTTCTCTAACAAAATATATGTCCAACTCAATGTTGGGGTTTTCCCTAATCTTGTATAATCCAAAAACTATAAATAAATAAATAAAAGAATAATGTTTATTCAATTGTTAGTAATATAATAAATACTTGATTCATCCATCATAAGATCCAGAACTACTAATTGTAACTTGAAATGAGTATGTGATGCATACAGAACATTCAGTCAAGTTGTAACTCAAATAGTTTGTAGTAATAGGGATAATGGTTGGGTACCTTATCTTGGTAATACTACTAACACACGGGTCTACCTCGTAATTGTTACAAGTGATCTTATCTGAACACTCATGTAGAGACATGTGAGTGGGGGTGTTACTACAATCAAGATTGTAAGAGACTGGACAAAATATATATATACCGTCTTATGGTAAAACCGTTGAGAAAGATACATTATACATCCATATATTGGTCATGTAGAGTTGACCTTAATCCTTACTGGGTTACGAACTCTCATATGTAGGAGATAGTCATTTGATTTGCATGGGTGAGAGCGACTCAGATGTAGTACACTCAATAAAGCTCCCTTCTTAGGGGATAAGTGTTGGGATTGAGACCTGCACAGTGGAATTCTCAAAGATCTTTCCTCGCAGTATAATATTAATATAAAATTATATTCATAAAATAGAATACTTACCCTTGTATAGAAGTGTCAGCTTTTCCTCGTTCTATGTTACAATCTTGGGACCACAAAAAAGTCTTCCTCACTATGCACACAAGAGAAAGGTGACTGGGAACAATCCTTCTTGGAAAAAGGAAGATGGAAAGAAAAAACCTTTCTATCCCTATACCACATAGGGGTGGCGCCGACAAGAGAAGGGAAAAAGAGAGGAAAATTTTTCTAAAGTTTTTCTACTCTTGACCTATGAGTCTATTTCTTTAGGCTTTTCCAAACCTTTCCTATTTATAGAAAAAACAAGAGCTCTCAGAAAATCTTTTAAAATATGAATCAAATCTTTAATTTAATTATTAGAATAATTAAATAAAGATTTCAAAATTTTATTTGAATAATTTATGATTTAATATCTTTTAATTAATCAAATTAATTATCCAAGATATTCCTCATCATATTTAAATTAATCTAAATTAATTATTCTCATATCTAAATATTAAAATTAATTTAATCCATAGATATTTAAATAAATAAAATGCACAATAATAACTCTTTATCATTGAAAGTGGCATGTGGCACCTTCCCAGGTTAGTCCATAGACCCACTTCATCTACCAATGAAGTGACTGGGTATTTTAAACATTTTCTTAATTTAAATGACTTATTCTATTAAATAAATAAAACTCCTTTTATTTATTTTTCCATTTCTTTAATTTGATAATTTCAAATTAAATAGACTTCTCTATTTAATCTCCCATTAATTTTGGACAACTTCAAAATTAATTAATTAAATAAAATCTTCTATTTAATCTATTATTTAAATAATTAAATAAACTTCTCTGTTTAATAAATAATTAAATAGCCTCTTCTATTTAATTTCTTTTAATTAATCAAATAGACTCCTCTATTTATTTTCGCCTTTAAATTAATTTGACAACTTCAAATTAATTTCCTTAAAACCATTTTTCCAAAGGAATTAATATTTGTTCTCATTTACATGTGCTAGCTTAGGGACTTAATGGACCTATAGGACTAAGCTCCAATTATCTAAATTTATATTAGTTAAAACTCATTTAATCAATTAATTATTATTCATTAACTGCTAGATAACTCCACTATATATTTAGATATAATGACCCGTTACCCTGTAAGTTTTTTTTAATTAAATATTATTTGGTAATATTTTTGGTGGAGTGAAAATAAGAAAATTTAGATTTATTTAATTAATTTCTATTTTGAGGAATTAATTAGATTAAAGGTTTATTAAAAATAATGATAAGGAAAAAGGAAAAGGGAAGGCTCAGTATCACGTATTCTTCAAGAGACAAAAAAAAAGGTAGGTTCCTCATCTATTTTCATCTTCTAAAAAACGCCAATCTCCTTCATCCTTTTCCATCAATTTTAATCATTTTTCTCTCTTGGATTTTCGTTATAGGTGTTGTGGTTCATGGTGTTTTCTTTGGAGGAAGATTAAGGAGAATCATGAAAGTTTTTCTTCAATTTTGGAACAAGGTAAAAGTCTAAGTCTAATCTTTAATTCCAGATTTTTTATTCTTATTTTTTTTTGTATCAAAACCATGTCAAATCTTGTTTTCTTTCATCTTCTTTAAAGAAAGAACATAAACTCTTCCAATTCATTCAAACCCTAGAAATCCTAACCTTCTATTTTTACTAAAAATCAATTAACCCTGTAAAATTATCATTGAATGAGACCCTGAAAACCCACCCAAAGCGCCGCTGGCACATCCGTAAAGACAGCAGAAGCTACAGCCTTGGTTGTTGCTGTCTGACACCACAATAGTTCCAAATTGGGATTGTTGCCTCTTTTTTCTGTCACATGTCGATCTTTGCCTAATGTTTTAATATGTAGGGTACTTTAAAGATATTTTTAAATGTTTGAGATGTTATTTCAGGCTGTTGAGTTTTTTGGAAGCATAAGGTGAGTAAGCATTATATGGGTTTTCGTTGTATGAAATGTTCTTCTTCATTAAATGTGTGTATATGGTAGTTCTTGGGTAGTTTATATGGTCTTGGAAGTGATTTCTTGGGTGTATTGAATCATTTAAGTTGCTGCTTTTTAGTGTTAAAGATTAGAACATGGTATGTAAAATTGGGGGTTTTTTGCTAGTTTTGACCCATTAAGTTGAGGTATTGTGAGTTGAGTGTTGTGAGGTTTATGAAAGTTATTTTCTTGGCTTCTTGGATGATTTTAGGGTAATTTAAAGTTAATTTTCTAGAATATTATGTTTTAAGTTTTTGGCTTAGAAAGAAGAAATTATAAGAGATATAGTGCTTTATTGACTGTAAAATTATCGAGCATATTAATATCTGTTATAAATGTGATCATATTATTTTATTACCTTAAATAATATGATAGAGTAGGTTCGCATTAAGTAA
The DNA here is from genome assembly GCA_028015215.1 of Gynostemma pentaphyllum. Classification (NCBI taxonomy): domain Eukaryota; kingdom Viridiplantae; phylum Streptophyta; class Magnoliopsida; order Cucurbitales; family Cucurbitaceae; genus Gynostemma; species Gynostemma pentaphyllum. Next base: position 47,394,828 of record CM051353.1, on the reverse strand, counting down.
GGCCTTACTTAATGATGAATATATCATCAAGGTGATATTTAAGTATGCATGGCTTAAATATGTCTTAACGGGCCAGGTTCATTTCATGTACGTATTTACATGAAAAAGAATATACTAAGAAGGTTCATTTATGTACTTGCAATACATAAAGAGAATATGCAAAAGAGTTTAAATTGTGAAAAATTGTGTTTAAATTATTATGGGGAGATTCGCTCTTTAGTTGAAGGGAAGAATATTAAGGCATTTGTTAAGTGAAATTGTGAATGAGAGCATAAGATTATTTGGTAGTTGGTCCATAAATTCTATTAATTGGACTTAATGAATATAGCATTATCTCAAACGATGAAAAATTGTTGTATGTTTACTCCTTGGGCGTTAGCCTCATAATGTTACACTTTTTTTTTGCGGTAAAAAGAAGAAGAAAATTGGCAGTTGATCAGGAGTCGTGGAATAATGGTTAGCAAGGATTGTTTGCCGGTGAAATCTTTTCTTTCATTAGTTGTCATTTATTTTGGGATGGGAACTATTGTTTTTGTCAAACCATGTTATTTATTCAAGTTTTGGTTTGATATTTTCTATTAAAACTTTGGTTTTAGTTTGATGTTGCTATTTAGAACTAATTGGTATTTTAATAATTAGAAATAAAGTTTGAGAACTGAGTTATATGTTTAGTAAAGTTTTGAGTTTTAAATCAGAATTCGAGAAGTTTTGTTGAGAAGTCTTTCGTTGTTGCATATTTTATATGTTGAGAATTTTGGGTTGTTACACTAGAGTTGCACTCTTAGCTCTATAGACATAGTTATGTCCATTGGCTATAATCATTAACTACACGTTGATCCTTTACAAGTAGTTTGTATCCATGGCTAGTTAATTTTCCGATTTAACCTTTATGGTACATCTTCGTTCTTTAAGCCCAACTGATTCTCTAATGAACATCCTTACATAATCTCCATTATGCCTTATGTCCTAATTGGCTATAATCAGGGGGGGGGGGGGGCCCCCCCCCCCCCGGGGGTGTGTTTGGGGGTTTTTTTTTTTTTTCGGGTTTAACTACGTTGATCCTTTACAAGCAGATAGTATCCATGGCAAAGTGGGAGGCATATTGAGTGAACTATATCAAGTCACTCTCATCTATACAAATAAAAGGTTTGTCTCTAGCAAATAGGAGTTCATAATTTACTCAGGATTAAGATCAATTGTACATGATCATGTTAGGAATGGTGTCCTAGAACTTGTAATTATTTAATTATAATAATTTATTTAGAATAAATTAAATAAATAAACATAAGTTCTTTATATTATCTAGATTGATTCAATTAACGATATTAGGAATATATGGAAATATATTAATATCAAACATTCAAATAGTAAACCCAAGTTACTCTTATATGAAATCACGACTTATGGCCTGTGACGAGGATTAATTCAGATGAGTAACTTAAACGTGTCGGACAAAAGGAAACGTTTGGGAACCTTATCCTGGTAACAACCTTGTCTGATTTTTTTTTATTTTGTTTATAGACAAATGATCGAATCCCCGATCATTCATGTGGGAGACATGAAATGGAAGTATCATATGCAATGTTGATTGTATAAGACCAGGACCCGATATTCGATCAAATTTCTACTTATCTAGTTTACCCGAAATGAACGAATATCAAACTAAGTTTATCAACGGTATTGATTAATCTCAATCCCGAGTGAAATGCGATACAATCCCCAAAGTGTGGAGGCATATTGAGTGAACTATACGCTCAAGACACTCTTTTGGACATACTATACAAATCAAAGGATTGAAACTCATTTTCAGCAAATGGAATTCATAACTTTCCTATAAATTACCAGTAGGATTAAGATCAAACGTTTTAGGAACTTTGAGAAACTCCTTGATGTAACATTAGACACGAACAAGTGACGTCTTGACTAGTCTACTACAGTATCTTATCTCTAGTTCGACTAAAGGTAAAGTTCATTGGAGAATCAGCGGGAACACAAGGATAAAGCGTAATTACAGGGGGCAAAACGGTAAATTTATCCGCTGTAATTATGAGGGTTCCACGTGAAGGATATATCACGGATATAAATAAAAAGATAAACTAAATGGACATAACTCATCTATAGTGAGGGGAGTTCAACTATGTTGAATCTATAGTGGAATTATTCATAGTTAGATAATAAGTAATTAACCGATTATGTGTTAATCACTTAATTGACTAATTATTAAGCCCATGATCTATAGGTCCATCGGGTCCCTATGCTAGCCCAAATATCGTAGTCGCGAAATCAAGTAAAGAAATGAAAATTTTAAGTAAAGTGAATTACTTAAATAGGCAATATTAATTGTTTAAATATTGAGTATATTTAAACGGTAATTAATATAAACATTATTAATTGTTTATATAATGAGTTTATTTAAACATGAAATTAATAATGAAATATTATTAATTATACATTATTAATTATTTAAATATGAGTATATTTAAATGGTAATTAATAATTTGAAATTAATTAACAATTATTAATTGTTTTTATTATTTTTTTTTAAACGAAATTAATAATTAAAATTAATTAAATTAATAATAAAATATTGTCAATAAAATTATTAATTTATGGAAATTAATAATTATTATATTTATTATTAATTATTTAAATAATGAAAATTATTTAAATGGAAATTAATAATTAAATATAAATTGGATAATATTTAGCCGGGAGGGGAAAATATTAATATTATTTAAATAAAATATTTTATTTAAATGATAATTACTAAATAAATTAATTAAGTTTTTTTTTTTTTTTTTGGGGGATTTTAGCCCAATTGGTTATATTTTTTTTTTTTTAAATTTATAGCCCAATTGGAATTGAATTGGGCCCAAAATAATTAATTAAATAAATTAGAATTATTTATTAATTAATATATGCATTTTCGGCTATTTATGTTTTTTTGGGAAGAGATAATTGCTTGAATTATATCCTAAAATAATTACATAGATTTATTTACCCAAGATAAATAAAAATAAAAGAAAATAAAATAATCTCCTATTTATCTATGGCATTTTCGAAATTGCTAGATAAAGGAAAGAGATAATCTTTTTTTTTTTGTATTTATCTCTATAGATTAATCCCAATGTGATTAGGTTCCTATTTTTCTATAAATAGGAGGGGTTGGGTCAGTTCATCTTAAATCACACAATTTTAGAATTTTTTTGAAAATTCTCTCTTCTTCCCTTCTCCCCCTTGGCCGAAATTCCCTTAGTTCATTGGGAAGAAAATATTTTTTCTTCTTCCCAATTTTCTTCTTAAAGTTCGATCCCACTAGTCGATTCGTTTGATTTTTTATCGATTGGGATATATCAAAGATGGTTGTTGGGGGGGGTTTGTGTCATGGGTGTTTTTGGGGGTTTTGTTTTTGTAAAGAAACCTCCAACCGCATCCTCCATTAATGTAAGTTAGGTTTTAATTTTCGAAAATATAAGCATGAATCTACATGTTTTATCACAAATTGCATGATGTTAATAGATGTTATTAAATGTTAATAAGTTTACTAAATAAAAATTACGCTAATTTAGTAAATCATCCCTCGATCAAATGATTGTAATAAGTACATCTTAGTCTAACTAACAATCTTGCAACCCCACATTGTGTACATGAGTGATCCAGATGAGATCACTTGTACTAATTTACATGTGGGAGCCGTGTTACTGTTACCAGAAAATAAGGCACCCAACCTTTTTTCATAATTCCACTAACCTTTTGAGTTACAATTTAAGTGAATCTTCTTGCATCCAATACTCACTATAAGTTATCATAAGTAACTATGGATCTTGTGATAGGATAACATTTTTTATTAACAATAAATGTCAATTTAAATATTATTAAGTAAATAATTAATTAATTATTTATAATCTCAAAAGATTACATAAGATTTAGGGTAGAAACCCCAACAATAAGTTCATGCAGATGGCTTGGAATGTAATTCCATAAAAGGGAATTCACTCTTTTTCTTATTGGGAAATAGATAAGTGGTTTTCTTAAGAACTGATTCAAGACTTGAATAACGGGACCCCTTATTCTTCTAATCAAGGAACTAGTCAAACGCATAATCAAGATAATGTAAGGTTGTTCATTAGAGAATCAGTAGGCTCTTAAGGAATAAGATGTATTACAAGGGTTATATCGGTGAAATACCTAGCTGTAATAACGAACCACTTGTGAAGGGTCAATCACGTAGTTAATGATTATATCCAATGGACTCAATAATTATTAAATTGCCTTTAAATTAATTTGACTACTTTAAAATAATTATTTAATATTTCATAAGAATTAATTAATCTTAATTAAAGGACTTTATGGACCTATAGCACTGAGCCCCAATGATTCAGAATTCTAATTAATAAGAACTCATTTAATTAATTTATTCTCTTTAATTAACTCCTAGGTAACTCCACTAAATACCCATAGTTAAACACCCAGTCCTTTAGACATTATTATATTCATTGGATATAATCATTAACTACATGATTGATCCTTCATAAGCGGTAATATTACAACTCGATTAAACCCTGATAATACATCTTGTTCCTTAAGAGCATATTGATTCTCTAATGAACAACCTTACATAATCCTTATTATGCGTTTGATTAGTTCCTTGATTAGAGGAATATGAGACCCTATTGTTAAAGCCTTGAATCAGTTCTTAAGAGAACCACTTATCTATTTTCCAATAAGGAAAAAGTGAATTTATTATTGTGGAATTTTCATAGCTATCTGCATGACCTAATCCCTAAAGAAGGAGGCTTATTGAGCGTACTATATCTGAGTCGGTCTCACCCATGCAAATCAAAAGGTTATCTCTTATAGACAGAAGTTTGTAATCCACTCAGGATTAAGGTCAACTATACATGACAAACCTATCGATGTATAAAGTATATCTCTAAACGGTTTTATCCGGAGGCAGTAAATACATCTGATCCAGTCTCTTACAATCTCGATTGTAGTAACACCCCCACTCACATATCTTCAGATGTATGATCCAGATAAGATCACTTGTACAAGTTACAAGTGGGTCGTGTTAGTAGTGTTACAAGGATAAGGTACCCAACCATTATCCCTATTACTATAGACTATTTGAGTTTGAACTTGATTGAATCTTCTATATGCATCACATACTCAGTTCAAGTTATAATTAGGAACTCTGGATATTATGATGGATGAAACAAGTATTTATTATATAACAATAAATAGTAAATTATGAACATTACTAACAATTTGATAAATATCATTCTTTTATATATTAATAATTTTATGGATTACACAAATTAGGGTATAAACCCCAACAACCATGAGGGTTAAAACTATCTGATGCAACTGCTAGAGCCACTTTTCTAGGATCATATGCATCTTGCTTATAGCTGGGAACGTAGCTACACAAAATTGGTTATCACTCTTTTCCTTATAAGGAAGGTTGATAAGTAGTTCTCTTATGGATTGATTCATGGCTTGAACAGTGCGTCCTTATATTCCTCTAATCAAGGAACTAGTAAGACGCATAATGGAGAGCCTTACATAAGAGAACCAATTGGGCTTAAGGAACAAAATGTATCATAGAGGTTAAATCGGTAAATTACCTAGCCAGAGATACAAACTACTTGTGAAGGATTATAATGTAGTTAATGATTATAATCTAAGGACATAACTATATCTATAAAACTAAGAGTACAACTCTAGATTTAGTGGTGTTATCTAGGAGTTAATGAATAAGAATTAATTGATTAAATGAGTTTTAATTAATTTAATTCTAGATCATTGGAGCTTAGTCTTATAGGTTCATTACGTCCCCCTGAGCTAATACATGTACAATTATTAATAAGATTAATTCCTTTGAAAAAATGAGTTTAAGTAAATTATGTCAAATTAATTAAAGGAAAAATTAAATAGAGGAGTCTATTTAATTAAGTATTAAGTAGTAGAGTCTATTTAATTATTTAAATGAGAGATTAAATAGAAGAGTCTATTTAATTAATTAATTTTGAAGTTGTCCAAAATTAATGGGAGATTAAATAGAGGAGTCTATTTAATTATTTAATTTGAAGTTATCAAATTAGAGGAATGAATAATAAACAAGAGGAGTTTTATTAATTTAATAGAATAAATTTTTTAAATTAAGAGGATGTTTAAAATTCTCAATCACGATGGCTCGAGCCCAATGACGAATGAAGCAGACATGTGGACTATCCCAGTATAGGGTCACACATTACTTTCAATAATAAAAGGTTGTTATTGTGCATTTTATTTATTTAAATATCTATGGATTAAATTAAAGACATTAATTTTAATATTTAGATATGAAAATATTTGACTTAAATTAATTTTGATTAATTTAAATATTATGAGAAATATCTTGGATAATTAATTATATTAATTAAAGATATTAAATCATAAATTATTCAAATAAAATTTTGAATATCTTTATTTAATTATTTAGATAATTAAATTAATGATTTGATTCAGATTTTAAAAGATTTTACGAGTGCTCATATTTTCCTATAAATACGAAAGGGTCAAGAGTTGAAAAGAAAACTCAGAAAATTCTTCATCCTCCCTTTCCCTTGCCCCCGCCGCCCAGTGTGGTGTAGCTTTTTCTAAGAATGATAGTGCACATGTACCATTCTCCTTTGTGCTTAGTGAGAAAGACTTATAGGTGGTCCCATGATCGTAACCAAGAAGAAGGAAAAACAAACACTTCTCTTCAAGGGTATGTAATTCTTTTATGCATTAGTTTTTAGATTAATATTATTCTGTGAGGAAAGATCCATGGGAACTCGCTACGCAGATCTCTAATTTTAGAGGTCTCAATCCCAACAACTGCTATTAGTACAGTCTTGTAGTTCCTAATATTTTTCTAAAATAAGTTATGATGGGAAAAACATTATTTTAAAAGGAGTATTGGCCTATGATGTTATTTTCATTCCTAGATTTTTTTATTAAACCACAAGTTGGATGTGAGAAATTTGTAATCGTTTTAATCAATATAGGGATATCGATTGAAAAAAAAGGGAAAGAAAGCAAACTGAATCTCGAACGACACCATAAAAGGCGGTGCTTCGAGCTGCGTGGCGCTGCAGCAACACCAGAATTTTATTTTATTTATATGGGCGGCACCTAGATTTAAAACCCCTAGGTGCCTCCTGTTTTTTTTTTTTTTTCATTTTTCTGGAGATCCTGGAAAAACTTCGTGATTAAGATTATTTCTATATATTAGATTTAGAGATTTGGCCAATATTATTCCCAACCAAAATTGCTTATTTATTTATTTATTTATTATATAGTTGATATATGTAAATATAAATTATTCATGCATAATGCATGCCATAAATAATTATTCCCATCATAAGTGCATAAATGTCATGATCATGCATCATTATTGAAGATTATTGATTTTTACCCATGCCTTGTATGAATATAATTGTTATATTTATGCTAAAATTTTAATTAAGGTTTGTTAATTAGTAATTACTAGCAGCATGTTTTTAGGTGTTAATTAAAATTGGTCTAAAAGAGTTTAGCAACCAATTAATTGATTAGTTTTAAGTAGGATTTGAAACTAAAACCTAAAATATGAGGTTTCATTATTTTTAATTACATTATTTTTAATTAAAGAAGTTAATTAAAAATTAATGAAATTGATTGATTAATTCAAATAAAACTATGGCGAGAATGCTATGCCCTAGATAAGAGGTTATTTAACATTCCATTAACATGAGACCCCTCTAATTGGGAGCGATCTAGCAATGATATATAATTAAAAGATCATTTCATTGAGACGGTGCATAATGTGTTAGGATTGAAAGAGATTATTCACTTGACTATCACATTAAAATCAATCTAACCAATATATAAGAGCTATTATAGGCTAGATTAAACTTAGATATCAGAGGTAGCATGGATATATCTAAGTAAAAACCATGGCTACTTATATTGAGTGAGAGAAGGACAAGTGACAACCAATCTTGCGGTCTCCAAGTTAGGATCAAAGTGTGAGATTCACATAGGGTTTCATGGTGTTGGTAACTCTTCACTCATCCCCTCCGAAAAGTAACCGTATGAATTAATACCAGGGTTTCAGGATAAGATTTTTTTAAAGATTTTGATGTTTGACTCTCCCTTCGGTGACACTCATCAAAATTACTTTAAGTGATCTAAAACTTAGGTAATACTCAAAAGGATTCATTTAAAAGATGCTAAAGGTTTTATTGTTTGACTCTCCCTTCAGTGACACTCATCAAAATTTTGTTTAAGTGATCTAGATGTTTCTTTGACCAAAACATGGTATCTATGAACTGTATGAGCTATTCTAGAGAAGTTTTTTAGTCGGGAGAAGTCTTATTTTAGTGAGAGGGAATTTTGTCCTGCCTACGTACGCACTATTCATGTCACACTAATATACCATGGAAAAGAAATTTTGTTTTAAGCTTATTTTGAATTTCATTAAATGTGCATTCATGCATCATGCTTAATAGATGCTAAAAGTAATGAATGAATGGATATGTAAAGTTATATTACTAAAACATGTGTTTATTATTTTCAGCACACCATGTCAAACTTTCTTATTGCTATTCTTGCTACTGAAAATTGAATGGTGAAATTTTGCCACTTGGAAACACAATATCAATACCATTTTGGTTATTAAAGATCTCAAATTCACCATTCTAGAGAAATGTCCTCCAGAACAGCCTGCTAATGCTGCTCGAAGTGTTCGATAGGCTTACAATCGTTAAGCCCGTGTCTACATCTTGGCTGGACTTACTTAAGTCGTATCCAAGAAACCTAAACCTCTAGCTACAATCATTGAGATGTTGTAGCTCGGCTCAGGAAATGTTTGGCAAGCCATCTGAGCAAGTCAAATATGAGGCTCTAAACTTCATTATTGAATCCCCGTATGAAGAAAGAAACTTTAGTTAGGGAACATGTCCTTAACATGATGGTCCACCTTAACGTCTGAGATGAATGAATGTACAATAGATGAGACCAGTCATATCAGTATGATACTGTAACGCCCCGTTACAAGGTAAGATTAATTTTGGAATTAAATTAAAATTTTATTTAATTTAATTATAGGGTTTGGAATTTTGATAAATAATCTATTTTATTTATTTAGGCTTTTGGGTGACACTTTTTGTTAAGTGTCACTTTTTGTAAATATTGAGGAGTCATGGATTAGAGTAGTGATGACGTGGCAAGTAGTGATGACGTGGCAAGTAAGCTCAAACCCTAATTTTAACTTAGGAAAAGAAGAAGAACAATTTTCTCCCCTCCTTCCCAACACCCTAGTGGCCTGAAAGAGAAGAAGAAGATTCGTGGTTCGCTCGTTTGTTGTTTGATCGTGAATCGGGTTTTTGTTTGGGGGGTTTGGGGGGGGTTTTGGTCACGATTTGGGGTTTTGGGGTTGGTTTTGGTCTTTAGGGGGGGGTAATCGAAATTTCTCTTTTCTCTTTTTCTTCTTGATGCAGGGGGTTAGGGTAGATAATGATGGGATTTTTCGCAATTGTTAATTAGTCGGGGTGGAAATTGCCGCGAATCAAGAAGGAAGATCGGAGCCTTTTTCTTGAAATTCATTTAACGGGTAAGCTTTTTGGGATTGATTTATCAATCTTTTTAATTCTGGATTTTTGTTTTACATTCACCATATGAACGCCAAGAACCCTAACCTTTGTTTCGATCTCCATAATCGTCAATTTTCCAAACCGTGGCCAAATACCCAATCGATCTTGATTACCAACACCTAGAACCATCAAGATCGATCACCCTAACCCAAAAACCCCGCCCCAACCACGTCCCGATGACCATGGCCAGCCGCGGCCCACACACCCCCACGCCCCAACCTTAGCCATTTTCCTTCGCCGTTTGATTTCCGTTCTTTGCTACACCGAACCCCAAACCTTTTGTATTAATTTAGTATATTTTTAATTTGTATTTTAAGCTATTTAGGATCTCCGTTTCAGGTCTGGTTCGTCAAGGGAAGTAGCTTTGTTTTCGGTTTAAGCATTTTCGAGGTGAGTTAACGGTTATTCAACCTGTAAGGTTTTGGAGAAATCTAAAGCCCTTACCGTAGCTTATTCTTTCATATATAATTAAATATGTAATTCTGGAAATTTAGGATGAGAAATAATATTGGAAACACCGAAAAACAATTGGGAGAAAATAATGTTTTCGGTTAGAACTTGTAAGGCCATTTTGGCCAAAAGTGATGTTTTTAGTTTCGATTTGCCTCTGGATGATAATATATAAATCTGGAATTATTTGATGATTTTTAGTGCCAATAGCCTTAAGTTTTGAGTTAGGATTCATAAAAGTTCATATTTTGATTTTCGCGAGTTTTCTTGTTTTTCGCGGTCGTTTGTGAAGTGTATGTAAAACTGAGTGGGCTGCTGTGTTTTTATATTATAAATTGATTTTGAATAATTATTATCATGAGGATAAGGTGGTTGTGATGATATTTGAGATTGATTAAAGCATGCTTACTAGTGTTGAGGCTACGAGCTCAACACTTAATCATTTTAGTTATGGAAAGGTCCATAACCGAGTACTAATGATCATTGCTCGTACGAATGATTCATTAGGTGAATAATAGTTATAGTTGAGGCTATAACCAAGTACTAAGAAGTGATAGTAGTTCCGAGGAACCGCATTCTTAGTGGTTTTTGTGAAGAAGGGGATGTTTGTATAATTAATTAAACTTGTGGTTCGGAGTGATTGTAATAAGTGTGTGTTTTGATGTTGTGACTTGGGTATTATATTTGGTAAAATATTTGAGTGAGGTGTTTTCCATGAAAGATTTAAGTGTTGATATTGGGTGTAGAATGATAGTAAATGTTTATTGAATAAAGAATGAGTGGAGTGTAAGAGTCTTTGGAAGAGTGTTGGACTAACTAAGACTTTATCGTTGTTTAAGTCGTTTTCTCACTGGCTTTAGCCTCACAGTGCTATCTGTGGTTTTTTTTTCAGGTAACAATGGACCGAGAGGTGGCGATTGATGAAGTGGAAGAGATGAGCGTTCATGTCGTGGAGGCGCCTCGAATTTATTCTTTATGAATGATGAATAAAGTTTTTAAACTTTTATTTGATTTATTGAGTCGTTGGGAATTTTAGTTGATTTTAGACTCTTTAGTCTTTACATTTATATTTGAACGTTATTGTTTTTTTAAAAGTTGAACTCCGGAGTTTCTGTTTTGTTTTAAATTCTCAATGATTATGAAGTTTGAATTATTTTAAATAAAGGGTATTTATTGAGTCTTCCGCTGTTGAAAATAATTTTATTTGCTACTTTGAAAAGTCGGGTCTTTACAGATACTTGAAACCTTATTGAAAGATAATTTTAATAATATGAGATGTTCCAGACTGTTGAGTCTAGAACAAGTAAAGGTAGAATTTTTAAACATGAAACACTTCTATGGCATCTAAGGCTTGACCATATTAACCTCAATAGAATTCAAAGAATGGTTAAAAATGGACCTCTAAGTGATTTAGAAATTGTCACGCTCCCAGTATGTGAATTTTATATAGTGGGTAGAATGACTAAGCGTCCCTTTTTAGCAAAAGGAAATAGAGCAACAAAACCACTAGAGCTGACCTTTGTGGTTCGATGAATGTAAAATCAAGAGGTGGATATGAGTACTATGTTTCTTTCATACATGATGACTCAAGATATTGGTACATTTACCTGTTGCAATACAAATCAGAAATCCTTGAAAAGCAACTTCGTAAATCAATCAAGACACTGCGATTTGATCGCGATGGAGAGTATATGGACATAGAGTTCATAGACTACTTGGTAGAAAATTGGATAACTTCCAAACTTTCAGCAGCTGGCACACCTTAGCAGAATGGTGTAGCTGAAAGAAGAAATATAACCTTACTTGAAATGACAAAAGATCAATGATGAGTTACTCATCATTACCAGAATCTTTTTGGGGTCATGCATTGAAGACTGCGTTATACATCCTAAATAGGGTACCTTCTAAAAGTGTTTTAGACACACCTATTGAGTTATGTTCAGGGCGTTAAGTAAGTTTCCGTCACATTCGAGTATGGGGATGTCTAGCACATGTGCTGAAAACTAACTCTAAGAAATTAGAATCACGTTCTAAGGTATGCTTCTTTGTAGGCTAACCTAAAAAGACTCGTGGTGGGCTGTTTTATAGTTCTAAAGAGAATAAGGTGTTTGTTAGCCCAAATGCTACATTCTTAGAAGAAGACTATATAGGAAACCATAAATCTCCTAGTAAGTTAGTACCAAAAGAGATTATTCCAAGTGAAACCACAACTAAGCCAACAAGTGTTGTTGACTTGCCTAACTCTTCAAGTAAAAAGAGAGATTGTAGTCAAATCCAGTGAACCTAAGATGCCCGGATGGCATTTAGGCTTAACCCAGGTTAATGATGGAGACATTGACTTGGAGGATCCATTGTCTTATGAGGAAGAAACAAAAGATGTTAACAAAGAAAAATGGCTCAGAGCCATGGATCTTGAGATGAAGTCCATGTACCCCAACTTAGTATGGGAACTTGTAGATAAACTAATTGGGACCAAACTCATTGGATGTAAGTGGATCTATAAGAGGAAGCGTGGAGCTTATGAGAAAATGGAGACTTTCAAAGCTAGACTTGTAGCGAAGGGTTATTCTCTAAGGGAAGGAGTGGACTATGAAGAAACGTTCTCCCTTGCCGCTATGCTTTAGTCTATTAGAATTCTTTTTTCCATCGCTCCCTATTTTGATTATGAAATTTGGCAGATGGATGTCAAGACTATATTTTTGAATGAGTATTTTGACTAGAGTATCTATATGCTCCAACAGGAAGGATAAAGTTTGTAAGTTGCAAATCTATTTGTGAATTAAAGTAAGCTTCATGGTCTTGGAGCATAATATTTGACACTATAGTCAAATCATATATGGTTTTGAACAAAATATGGATGAGACTTGTGTGTAGTCAACAAAGAAGTTGTATTTCTCATTTTGTACGTAGACGATATCTTACTTATTTTGAATAATGTAAGAGTATTATAAGATGCTAAGAAATGGCTAGCTAATGAATTCTAAATGAATGATTTGGGAGAGGCTCAATATGTTCTAGACATCCAAATTATAAGAGACTGGAAGAACAGAACATTAGCATTGTCTCAAATATCCTACATTGAAAAAATTGTTGTCAAGTATGCGATGGATAAATTCCAAGAATGGAGTGTTTACCTTTGTGGCATGAGATTTATTTAACTAAGGAGCATTCTCCTAAAACTCCTCAAGAAGTTGAGAGTATGAGACAATGTCCATATGCATCACATGTGGGAAGTCTAATGTACGTAATGTTATGTACTAAACCAGATGTGTGTTATGTAGTAGGGATAATAAGTCGTTATCAGTCAAATCCTTGTTATAAACACTGGGTGGCAGTCAAGAATATTCTTAAGTATCAACGGAGAATAAGAGAACATGCGCTAGTGTATAGTAAAGAGGATTTGATTATCAAGGGTACGAAGATTCTGATTTCCAAGCAAATAAAGATTCTGTGGAATCCACATCTGAATCAGTTTTCACACTTATGGTGGAGCAATTGTTTGGAGAAGTACTAAGCAAAGTTATATTGCTGACTCCACAATGAAAGTCAAGTACGTAGCTGCTTGCGAAGCTACTAAGAAAGATGTCTGGCTTAGGAAGTTCCTAACCGATCTAGAGGTAGTACTAGATATAGACAAACAACTTTACCTCCATAAATTTCTTGAAATTCTTGAAAGTAGTCTCTTTAGGATGTCATATAAAATGAATAGCCTGAGTCCATTACCCACTCTTCGAAATTTGTACCTCTGCTATCATCAATAGTTCTGCAAAATCATACCCCCTGTGAACATTGGCTTCATTTTGTTTATCTCATTTCTCTCCTTTGTCAGGAACTTGATTTCTAAGAGGGTTCTTGGTGCAGTCCTTCCTCCAATTCCCTTCTTGATTTCAAAAGAAACACTTGTTGCTTTTTACCTTGGATTTAGATTTGCTTCTGCCTTTATTATTTTGCTTCCCATGCCTTTGATCTTGTCTTCCTCTTATGTATAGGACCTCTGCATCCCTTTTCTCAGATTTTATCTCAAGTTCTTTGGATCTCAGAGTATCAAGAACAAGATCAAAGGTCAATGTATCTCTTCCATACTTAATAGCTTCCTTGATTCCCTTGTAGCTTTCTGGGAGTGAGTTCAACAAGATCACTACTTTGTTTTCTCCACTCATCCTTTCACCAGTTTGAGCAATGTCTATACAAATCTTAGTAAACTCTTCACGATTATCTTCCAGCCCCTTTGATGGAAACATCCTGAAACCAAAGAACCTCTCCTTGGGGTAGATTTTATTTAGCAAGGATCTAGTAGAATACAACACTTCCAACTTCTTCCAAAGCTTGTCAACTGTGTCTTCATCATCTACAAGTCTCAAAACATTATCTGAAAGATAGAGAATAATGGTGCTGAATGTAATCTTTCCCATTTCAGCCTTCTTTTCTGCAATAATAGTGACAGAGGGAGAGTTGAAGGATCATCTAAAATCTTGGCAACCTTTTGTTGCACAAGGAGGGTTTTGATCTTCTTCTTCCATAGGGCAAAATCCCTCTTTCCATCAAACTTTTCTAATTCAAATTTTGTAGACATTCTTCTGTGATCAATCTCTTGATTCTTGATTGATCTTGATCAATGAGACAGCTTCTTGACAGGTACAAATTTTGCAGGCTAAAGAATGGATGATTTACCAAACTTCTTTGCTTGATCAATGGTGGATTCTTGAATGAGATATTTCTCCTCTTGCTTACCCCGTAAGCTCTGATACCATTTGTGATGATTTACTACTCAAGAGAAGAATGAAAACTTCAAAGAAAAGCTTTAACAACAAGGGTAAAAGTGAGAGAATGGACAGAGAAGAATTTAGATCAGCAAAAGGATTTCATTTGATGTTGCTTCCCCAGAGAATTTACAAGCTAAAGGCTAATACAATTCTCTAACAATCTGATAAAACTTGCTAAATGAATACACAAAGGAATAGGCCTTATATCACAACCATTTACAAGCAATAAACTCTAACTGACATAACAGACTTGCTTCAACCTTGACTGCTGCTGCACGTGGAGCTTCAAGCTGCTGCTAATGATGTAATTAATCAGCTGTTAATTTCAACACCACTTCTTATTATTTTTGTCCCTTCTGTCCTTTCGTTTGAATTTTTTTTTTTCAAAAGAAAGAGAAAAAAAAAGATTAAAAAAAATGAGAGGTAAAAATATAAAAAGAAGACGAAAGGGTAACAAAAAACAGTTGGAAAAATTATAATTTTAGTCTTTCAGATTTGACTTGGATTTGACTTAGATTCCTAAATTTCAAAAGGTAATTTAACATTTTGTAGTTTCAAAAAATTGCTTCAAAATTAATGGTCTCTGCCATTAGTTTTTCGTTAGTTACATCAAAAAATAATACTATACATATTAAATGATAAGGTGGTGTGTCTTATGTAGCTTTGTTCATTTACTTTTTATGCTATTTTTATCTTTTTTAACTTGTTTACAAGAAAGGGTGAAAATAATTTAAAAATTTACAAAAAAAAAAAACAAACAAACAAAGCCACATAAGCCATGTCGCATCATGGTGTCATAATTTACAAGTTCGGCTAGTTTTGCATTACTGTAACTAACACAAAACCATGACAAACACATTTTAAACTATTTTAAAATTAAGAGATATGATCAATGTAATTAATAAGAAAAAGTGAAAAAAAATGTGAAGTACATTTGGTATCACCATAGGCAAATCTAAATTAAAACTCCTTAAAAACTTTAAAGGTCTACTTTTACTAAATGAGGTGGAAAAAAAAATAAAGAGAGAAAAGTAAAGTTAGGTAGGAATAAAGTAAAACTTATGCTCACATTTTTTTTTCAATCTTTGGGTCTAAAAAATTGAACGATAAATTGTCAAAAGAACATAGTTGATGCAACAATAATGGAGAGGTAAGGCTTCATGGTAGTAGTGAGATCTTACATTTCAACTTTAGCTCATCTTATCTTTAACCTTATGTCCAAGCAACATTGATTAATTAACTCCAACTAATTTAATTAAAAAAAAAAACCAAAAGTCCATTTATTAAGTTTACTACTTTATCCAATAAAAAGGGTTAAATATAAAAATACACCCCTTCACTTTAGATTATTGTTAAATCATACCCTTACACTTTATTTTTGTTTTAAAATACCCTTGAAGTTTAGTAGAGTTACAAATCACACTCTTCTATCGATTAATTTTAACGAAATTTGAGATACATTCATATTCTATGTATTTCATGTATTCTTTAATTTTGTGAGGAAAAAAATTGACAGATGTGTAAAATTTTAGAATAATCTGTTTATAAAATGTAAAATCTATAAATCACACTCAAATATTCAAATATTTCGTTATTTTTAATGTTTTTGGAACACATGACATGTATAGAATATGAACGTGTCTCAATTTCGTTGAAACTAACCGATAGGAGAGTGTGATTTACAATTTTACCAAAGTGGGGGTATTTTAAAACAAAAATTAAGTGTAGGGGTATGATTTAACAATAATCCATAATGCAAGGGTGTATTTTACCTTTAACCCAATAAAAAATAAATAAATTGATTGAAGAGAATATTAAGTAGATAACCACCTTTCATATCTCCATAATAAAAAATGACAACCTATTTGAAAATAAAGCATTTTAGCCACTTTTACAACTTTTCAATAATTATTGTATTTTGATCTTTCCATTTATAGCCTTTAAACAATCAATGTATTCTAATGCAATTAATGATTTTTTATTTTTGTTTTTTCAATTTTTTTTACCTATCTTAGAAAAACTCTTTCCTTCACACCATATCCATCTATTAAATGATTTTTTGGATTTATTTTCTCTTTTGTTTATCACTATTTTATATTTTTCATTTTACACAATCTATGAGTTAATTTGATGATGCATTTAATGTTTTTTATTCATATTTTGTTGACGGATTTATTCCTCACTTGATTTTTTCTTTCAATTTTTTTTTCCAAAAATTGAGATCGATGATGGAACTATCGTATGTGATGTACACACCCCCAACAATATACCAAATGTACAAAATATACAAATGCTTTTTTTATGCACATTTATTGCTTTGATTTTTTCATGGCAGATTTTGTATTCCCTTGAAAGACTTTTCATATGAAGTTATGCATATATTTTTATAGCAAATTATTTATTCATTTACTTTTTCCAACCAATTTACTAATTTGTTACATTTTCCCCATAAAAATCACCATTAAAACCAACATAAGTTCATCTAAAGTAGCATTTTTCTTCTCATGTGTGTTCTGTTAAGTATTATTCTGTATATTTTGTACTATAGTATTACACATACAGACTTTTTCTTCTTCTTTGTAAACATGTTCGAGTATGTGTTTGAAGTTTTTTTTTTTGTTTTGATATTTATTGATATTTTATTTTCAAATTAAGTGTTTTGTTACGTTTTATAAAATTCCTTTATTCTTTTTACAAACATTTGTCATACGTGTTAAGTATTATCCTGTACATTGCGTATATTTTGTTTGTATATTCAGTATAATATACATGATATACGGGTTATAGTCAAACCATTGTTACCAATATATTTTGTATATAATCATTTTAAACAATAAAACATTATTCTTCTTAATTTCTTCCACAATTTATTTCATTCCAATGTCAATATATTAAGTATATTGGTATTTTAATAATAAACGGACTATACTCGGAAGGCTTCTCATGTTTTCCCTTTTTCCTTGTTGATGTTTACTTCTAATTGGATGTCTGTCAATTTAGATTGAATGCATAATATATTAGATCTGGATATTAAAAAAGAAAGATTTGTTAGGGTTCTTATCAAAGAAATCACAAACAACAAATAATTTTTAAAAGAAAGTTTCATTTTTTATAATTTTTTTAATTGTTTTTCATTATAAACACCATTTTTTAAAAGAAATCTGGTGGAATATAAAGAAATATGAAATAGTATGGAAGAAATATCAAAGATAGGGAAGAAAGCTATTTTCTTTTAGAAGATAAATTTTGTTTACCTTTCTTTTGAGATTTCTTTACTTAAAAAATAATTTTCTTGACATTTGGAGAAGTGTTTTGAATCGATTGGAGTCGATTTAGCCAATTTCTAATGTTTTTTGTGCGTCTTGATCTTATAGTTTTTTTTTTTTTTTTTTTAATGAATGATTTTCTAGAATTTTGGGTGAATGGGATTTTACTTGAATTTCTTGGCTTTGGAGAAGAAACTTGGGAGAGAAAGAAGAGAGAAAAGAGAATATGGAATTTTGAAAAATTGAAGAGGGATAGAAAAGAATGGTGAATAGATCTTAATTTTTGTGTAAAAAAATGAGCCCAGATTCTATCTCTAAAATCATGTAAGGGTTAATTTTGTATTTTGCTTACTTCATTCTCTCTCCACATGGCTAGAACCCCTTATTTTTTGGCATTGGTTGTTAAAAGTTTTTACGATAGTGGTGTAAATGGTTATATATATATAGATAATTCTTGATTGAATGTACCTAACCAAGAATGAAATTAATTAATATATTAAATGGTATCGAAATAGAAAATCTTAAGTCTAATTTGTTACAATTGAATTTCTCTACTGATTATATTAATATTTTAGTCCATATAAAGGGAAAAATCAATTAGTTCGCAATGTTTTGTGCCTCTTTAAATATTGATAATTATTTTGTTTTCTGTTCTTTAAAGTTAAATTTTTTTATTAACAAATTTTGTGTTGTTTGAAAAGAAAAAAAAAATCCTCCGTAATTCATTTTGCAAAAAACCATGAGCATTGAAAAATTTTAAACTTAAAAAAATAGTTTTCAAAAACAAGTTTTTATATTTTAATTTGCCGAGGTTAAAAAAAAGGAAAATAGGATGAAAAATTTAACCAACAAACTAAATCATTATTAAATGATGTACTTTTAAAATTGATGGCAATTATTACTAGCTAAAAGTCAACTTTAAGGTGAATTGTGAATTTTGGATGGAAAGAAGAAGAAGAAAAAGGACTAATTATAAATATTGTAATTTTTTTAAATAATATTTATATTATAAATAATTATAAAATTAATAAAATTTTCTATAATAATTATATATAAATCATTTTTACTAAGCACATCAATTATTAATTCATCATCACAATCAATCAATAGTTATTATGTGAAGTGATTACCGTATATCACATTTAATCAACCGTTTCTCATTTTTAATCAATAATAGTTTTGTTTTTAAAAAATTATATACTTTTAAAGATGATAAATTTATAAATATTACCTAGCATTTTAAAAGCAAAAATAACGTTGAATATTTTAGTGTAATCTTTAGTGGTGTTTTGACTCAATTATTTTCAATCACTGCTACCAATCTTCTATCCTTCTATTCTATATTAATATTTGATTCAAGAGAAAGAATGAATAAAATTTTAAAAAGAAAGATAAACAATTTAGGGAAAATAAAGTAAAAAAAAAAGAGAGAGAAAAAAAACCAATGAATGATTGACACGAGATTTGTTAAGGTGGGTTAGTGATCCCCACAAAAAAAGTAAAAATATAATTTTAATAAAAAAAAAAAAAAAAGATTAAACTTTACAAAATTAGTTTTAGAAAAAAATAAAAATGAAAAAGAAAGGAACATGCTCGTGATAGGTGTCGCCTTCAAACATCAGTGCTCTTAAAGAGGGAAATGAAAATGACATTTAAAAAAGAAAAAAACTGTGTTGGCAGCACATGATGCCTTGCCTCCCTTCTTCTTTTCTCTCTTCATTTATTTTCTCTCTTTATTTTTCAACTTCAAAAAGTGCAATCGGAATTTTTGACTTTTCCGGCATCGCCATTCCTCTACCCACCACGTCATCTAGCTAGCCGCTTCCCTTCCCATATCGAGCCGCTCTCACCACCGAAGTTTTTTTTTTAGTATTATTTTTAATAGTTGACCATTTAATGTTGTTTATTTTAGAAAAACACAACTTTTTATATATAGGATGAAAAATCACAATAGCCACTCGAGAAGAGAAATATCTCAAATGATCTTGTTTTTAAAAAAATGTAATATTTAGCCACTTTTACTATTCAATTTTTTAATATACCAATTTTATCCTTTTTATATGTCAGATATAGTTTGACACATCTGACATATATATTACGTGTAGTCTAACATTTTTTATATTTTTTCTTTTTCAATACTATTTTTCTTTCCCAATGCATTTTTTCTTCCAACAGTTTTTTAGTATATTCGGTATATTGTTCATAATTCTTTAGTATATTTAGTATATTTTGTAATTTTTTTTTATGTTTTGATTTTTTACTACATACTTCGATTTTAATTCAATTTTTAAATTCATTTTAGTATATTATTTATAGTTTCCCCTCTCAAGTAAAGTGTTTTGTATATCCGATATATTGAGTATATCGTCTTCCGCATCGTAAGTGCATTTGAGAAAGGTGTGGATGTACTTAATATACGTAATAAACATGTCATTTAATCTGCAAATGAAAAACGAAAGATTGTTAATTACATAATACTTAATATACAAAAAAAAAGTACTTAATATGCAAACAAAATAAAAAGAAATGTATATTATATTACGTATATTACAGAATGAACATAAAAGAAGGGGGTGTACATCAACCACTCGTCATTTCGTATATCATGTGTATTACAAAATATACACTCAATAAAACAATAAAGTAAACTGAAGAAAAACATAGTTAATGTATAACACGTATATTACAAAATATATATTTAAATAGACCACATAAAAATGTATATTACGTATATTACAGACTGTACATTAAGAAAACATAGACAAAATGAGAAACAAAAATAATTATGTATATTACGTATATTAAATAGAAGGTTAAATTGAAAAACCAAATCATACATAGTTTAACACGTTAATGTTTGATAAACAGTGTATAATTGAAAATCAACCTATGAAAACAGCCATGAAAACCTTAGCAGTAGCCATAAATGGTTGTTTTGACGAATATTACAAAAAATATACATAGTTTAACATGTTTATATTTTTATAAATCAACTTATAGCAGTAGTTATAGAAACCATATAAAAATATGTTAATATTTAATAAACGGTGTATTGTAGACCAACATGTAGCAGTAGCCATGAAAACAGGAAGAATTACGTCAATGTTCACCGTCGTAAGAAGCTTCTCTGGATTCATCACACAGACGTCATCATCGGACTCACGCGTTCATGACAGCTTTGATCTACTTTGTTTCCTGAGATAAAACCTTCAAGATTTTGAGAGAATGCGATCACCGATGTGTTGAATCGGTAAAATCTCATGAAGATGCCATTAATGTCGTCGTTGTTTCCGGTGGAGGGTATGCTTAAAAAGGAGTGGCCGATCAAAGAAGAAAGATATGGCGGCCGACTTCCTTGTCTTTCATCGAAAAAAAGCAGGGGAAGAAGAAAGGCTCACAAAAATATTATTAACGCTTACCATGCTCTCGTCAACAAAATTGAGGAGGCGGTTGGCTAAGAAAACGCCAACTAGGAGGGAGAGGGAGAAGAGGAGGAAAGAATGATAGAGTTGTCTAAAAATAAACTTATATTTAGGTTCTCCTTAAATAAAGATTCATAAAATCAAGTAAGATTGATTTGAATTCAAAATAAATTAAATGATATGTAATTAATGAGATATAGTTATTAAGAGAGATAAAAAGGTAAGATGGACAATATTAATTTTGAAAGCCACCAAATCACCACAAAAAATGGTGGGTTCTTGGGGTTTTTTTTTTATTGATTGTTAATTTGCCATTTATTTTTGAAATTTGGTGAATTAAAGTGATTATTGCTGTAATTATATCTTTTTTTAATTAATTGAGTAAGTAGTCAATATTTTTTAATATCATTTCATTATTTAGGTACTTCATCATGATTACCTTAATTTCGTTTTTTTCATATTTTCTAATTGTTAGTATACTAGCGATACCCCTAATTAATTAATTATTATTTTTTATTTTTTATTCCTACGTTTTCATAATTTATTTATTAAAATTGGTTTTTATGTTTTTCTCCACGATTTCCTTCTTAATATTATGTTACTTTCCTTTTATGTTTTCAATATTCTCTTCATCAACATTTTCCCTCTATTTTTCTT
The DNA here is from genome assembly GCA_028015215.1 of Gynostemma pentaphyllum. Lineage (NCBI taxonomy): Eukaryota > Viridiplantae > Streptophyta > Magnoliopsida > Cucurbitales > Cucurbitaceae > Gynostemma > Gynostemma pentaphyllum. The sequence continues at coordinate 47,372,608 of CM051353.1, read as the reverse complement.
CCTCATTTTCTTTGTTTCTTCCTTTCATCTAGCAGCTCCATTTTCTTTTTTATATACGATGCATTTTCTTCTTTTACATCCATCATCGTATTTTCCTTTTTTTCATTCTATCTTTGGTGTGTTTTTGAACTTTAAAAAAAAATTATTTGCTTTTGTTTTATTTTCTAAATTCCAAACAATCCCAAATCCTTGGCCTTTTAGAAAGGGGAGTTGGAGAAGATAAACGCCAGTTATTGATGGAGAAACTCAGATATCTAACTCTGATGTCTTGCATGAAACAGAGTTAGAGCGTCGAGTTTTACCTCTTTGTCGTTGAAATTCACCACTATTGAGGTTTTGTGGTTTATGGATATGAAATTATATGGTACGATATATATTCATTAATGCCGACGTATGCATACTAATAAATGTTTGAGTAATATTGTTGTCATGCAGAAGAAAAGGACGTCCATTTTAAAAGTACGAGAAATACACAATATACGAGTGATGTTGTTGATGTACGAGTAATGTTGTTCTCTGCTCATTGGTATGAAGAAAAGGTAAAATAAATAATATTGTACACTGGTGTTATGCATAAGAAAAAGATGTGCAGTTTCACAGTACGAGCAATACATAATTTCACTGTACATTTGAAACAAGATACAATTACAAAGAAAAAATAGTGGAAGATTCGGCGGACATGAATGATTATAAATTAGTATATTTTTAACAATCCATTTCATGAACAATTATTTAAGTTTGTGATAAAACAAGATCTTCTTCTACACCTCACAAAATAAACGATCACAAAATCTCAAGAACACTCAGATTTGTATGAACATTAATGGCAGAAAATGAATTAAAGAGAAAAGAAAAGAATGGCACAATTGTTTATAGTGGTTCAACAATTAAACTTAGTTCACTTGCTCCCTTTTGATTCTTGAAATCAATTCACTATTAAATCAGTTTCTTTAATTTACAATGAAAACTCACATCACTCTCCTCAACAAGATTTTACACTAGCTCTTTATATCAGACGATTGTAACAGATAATGATAGTTAAGGAAGAAACTTGTCATATTCTTCATCTAACTAACTTCTTAAACTCGAGCTACTATCTTGAGTTTCATTATGACAGTTTGTTAGATTTCAATTAATCTTCATCTTCAACAAATCTCCACCTTGAAGTTGATTCTTCTAGCAAGAGTAATAATTCTTCATCTAACAATGAATTGGACCAGGAGCTAATTATATCAGAAGATGTCAAGGTGGTTTAAAACTAGTGACCTTTATAAGGTATAGGAACCCTTTAAACTTGTTTAGAGCTAAAGTTTTAGTGAACATATCAACTGGATTCATATCAGTGTGAATCTTCTCAATCAAAATGTCTTCCTTCAAAATCACATCTCTGACAAAATGAGTTTTGATGTCAAAATGTTTAGACCTCTTGTGAAACATTGGATTCTTTTCTAAGTGGATCGCACTTTGATTATCACAGTGGATCCTTACTTTGTCACAAACTAATCCCATTTCATTTAACATACCTCTCAACCACATGCCTTCTTTTATTGCCTTTGTCACTGCTATATATTCAATCTAAGTTGATGAAATGCCACAACAGGTTGTAGCATGGCTTTCCTGCTAATTGCAGTTCCAAACATAATGAATACATAACCATAAATTGATCGTCTCTTATTAATGTCCCCTGCAAAATCAGAGTCTACATACCCTTCAAAGAAACAATTTTTATCTATTTGTTTGGTGTAATGCAAACCATGAGTAGGAGTTCCAACTAAATACCTCATTACCCATTTTGTAGCTTGCCAATGACTCTTCTCTAGATTTGACATGTATCTACTCACAAGGCTAGTAGAGTATGCAATATCATGTCTTGAACAAACTATTTCATACATTAAGCTCCCCACCACATTTGAATATGGTATTTTTATCATTTTAACCTTCTTTTCTTCTAACTTTGGACACATATCTACTGATAGCTTGAGGTGACTACCAATGGGAGTATTTGTTGGCTTTGCCTTATCCATACTGAATCTTTCTAAGATATTTGAAATATCACTACAAGAATAGGGAGTTCTACCGACATTTGTATTGTCGGTGGACGGGTTCCACGCCGGCATACAACTTAAAAGGCTACCATCGCCGACACACAACACTTGCGCCGGCAATGGTGGACCAATACTGGCATATGACTCATTTTGCACCTGTATTGGATGGGTAGAAGCCCAACACCGGCAATGGGTCGGCTCGTTGCCGGTGCATAGCCATTTTAGTATCGTCGGCGCAACTTAAAATAACATAGCCATTCAAGAAATTAGTGAGCATTTGCACATTTATGCAATAGCATGAGGATATAGGACATTCCATGGTGAGAATTTTAAAATAGGTTCCACGAGTAGTAGCGTTTCTCCCGTTAATGAATCATTAATAGAAGATGATGATGATGATGGACATGCTAAATGATATGCAAAGTGGTGTATTTCATGAATTTGACACTGAGAACATATAAATTTTTTTATAAGGGTGGGGAAAATGTGAACACGGGTGAGTGTGATGGCGAGTTCTCACTAATAGAAGTCCGATTCAGATGTAGCCAGCCTAATTTTTTATTTCTGCTAATTTCCATTCCTAGTATTCTTTTAGTATATCTCAGATATTTCATTTCAAACTCTAAGCTCAACATTGCCTTCAATTCTTCTTTGTCACTTTCTTTTGTAGATGCAATCAACATATCATCTATATAAACGAGTAAATATATGTTATTCCTTCCATTAGTTGCTTTGAAATAGACACATCAATCAAAATTGCTCCTTGTGAAATTCTGCCTCTTCATGAGGTCATCAAATATATGGTACAACTGCTTTGGTGACTGTTTTAAACCATATGGACCTCTTCAGCATACATACTTTGCTTTATTCTCCCTTCATGATAAAACACCCAGGTTGTGTCATATAGATTTCTTCTTCTAAGCTTCCATGTAAGAAGACAGTCTTAACATCTAGTGGCTCTAACTTTATGTCAAATTGGTTTACTAGAGCTAAGAGTATCCTGATTGAAGAGTGTTTTAACTACAGGAGAATATATCTCATTAAAGTCCACTCTTTCCATTCGAGTGACCCCGTTTGCTACCAGTATTGCCTTATGTTTTCATTTCTCATCATCTGTGGTTCGAGGCTTTAATTTGAACATCCATTTACATCTCATTAATCTCATATTTGGTTTTATATTTACTAGAACTCAAGTCTGATTCTTCATCAGGGATTCCATTTCATCCCTCATAGCTTTAAGCCATTGCTCATTATCTTTTCTTTTTAGTGCATCAGTAAAGGAATTTGGTTCTAGTTCTTCATAGTTTTCTACTACAGACAGTGCAAAAGAGGTTAAATAAGAGGATGAGTACCTTATAGGAGCTGTGATTACTCTCCTTGTTCTACCTCGGGCAAGTTGATATCCTTCAAGATTTTCTCTTGAAACTTCTCTGTTAGTTTCCATCTGTGGTTCAGCAACATTGATCTCATTCTGATGGAAATGCTCCACCTCAATTTGAGTCTTGTCACTGTTAGATGATGAACCATCAAGGTTTTATTTAGAGTTCATGTACATTTCTCTTCATATCTCTATTGATGAAGCAATCTCATCTTCAATCCACAGCTTGTACCCTTTTACACCAGGTGGATAGGCCAAGAAACATACACTTTCTTGCTCTATGATCAAGTTCCCTTCTCTTTGGTGTGCATATGCTACACATCCAAAAACTTTGAGGTTATCAAATCTTGGAGGTCTTCCAATCCACAGTTCTTCATGATTCTTGAAGTTTATTGCACTAGCAGGGCTTCTATTTATCAAATAAATAGCAATGTGAGTAGCCTCTCTGGTAAATTTTTATTTGATAACAAACATCTGACTCTTTCTAGAATTATTTTATGCATCTCTTCACCAATCTATTTTGTTGTGGTGTGTAACTGACAGTGTTGTGCTTCACAATTCCTTGCTCCTTACATAGTTTTGCAAACTGTTCATTCATGAACTCTAGCTCATTATCAATTCTCAACTTCTTCATCTTCTTCCCTGTTTAAGTTTGTACCATGGTTCTCCATTCTTGAAACTTCCCAAACACCTGATCTTTTATCTTCAATAGGTATAGCCACACCTTTCTTTAGTAGTGATCTATCAGGGATAGGAAGTACCCGCTGCTTCCATTTGTGTCAACCTTGGCTGGTTCCCATACATCAGTATGGACATAAGCCAGAGCTTCATGTGTCTTGAATTCAAAATTCTTTAATTTTTCTCTACAAGACTTGTCAAATATGCAGTGTTCACATAAATCCATCTTGTTCAATTTACTTCTTGACAATAAATTTTGTTTGTACAACTCTTGGAGGCTTCTTTCACTTGGGTGTGCAAGTCTTTGATGCCTAGGTTCATTTCTATCTCTTACTGATGCAGTAAAGCCTATCACAATGCTTCCAATTAGAGAATATAGGTTGCCTTCTCTAATTCCCTTTACCGCAGTTCTTGAATCCTTCATTACCTCAAGAACTCCACCATTTTCTTTGAAAGAATATCCCTTTTTTTATCAAATATTCCAAGAGATATCAGGTTCCTCTTCAAGTATGGTACATGTCTGACATCAATTAGGATCTTATCTTCTTCAACATGCTTTCTTACTCTTATAGACCCTATGCCAATTACTTTACAAGGATGATCGTTTCCAAAGAAAACTTGGCCTCCTTTTAATTGTTTATAAGATTCAAACAAGTCTTTATTGGATGACATATGGTATGAACACCCAGAATCAAGAATCCAATTTCTTGTCACACCGTTTATCAGTAACTACCAGAGCCTCTGCATTATTGTACCCTTCATTTTCAACCAATGCAGTCTTGGACCTCTCTTGAAAATTTCCCTTCATTCTATATGGACAATTACTTCTTATATGCCCTTCTTTGTGGCAAAAATAGCATTTGAAAGACTTGGTATTTGTGTTCTCCTTGTGATGTTTATTCTGATTTCCCTTCTTTCTATAATCCTTCTTCTTTGTGCTTGTTATCACTGATAAATTACTATTATTCTTTTGAACATTCTTGTCAGTTTGAAGTTCCAGATCCTTTGATTTCAAGGAGTCTATCACATCTTCAATCTTCAATGGTCCTCTGCTATGTTTCATTACTGATTTAACTTCTCTGTATGCTTTAGGTAATGAATTTGAGATGATAATGGCTTGATCACTGATCTGCTCTCCTATGTGTGTCAACAATATAATCAGTTTCTTGAAATCATCAAAGTTCTCATCTAGACTTCTTAAAGTATCCATCTTGTAGTTGAAAATCATTTCCTTTAGATGAATTGTATTGGGAATATAGACTGTTAGATAAAGATCATCAAGCTTCTTCATTAGCTCAACAGCAGTTTCAATGTCTTGCACCAATCTTAAGACAATATAAGAGAGATGAAGAATTATCACACTATAGGCCACATCTTGCATCTCTTTCTTTACTAATTTTTTCAATTCGACTGGCATGTCTTCAGGAGGTAACAATGCAGCGGACAACATTTGTTGAACAAGAACATCTTTATCTTCTTCTTTCATAGAGAGTAATTGCCTTTCCCATCTATTAGGGACATTTATATAAATTCTTACTTAGTTATTTACTAGCTATTTATGATGAATAAATACTTGTTCATTTAAAGTAATAATCAATTTATCATTTCATTTAATTGTTCATTTCACTTTATGTACATCTTTGTTGTCTTATGGTTTCAATAGTCTTCAGCTGACTCCTCTTTGTTTACTAAGGGGTCTGGTACGACTTTTATTGCAGTTTTAGTCTATGTGGATGATATAGTTATGTAACGTCCCATTATTTTGAAGTGAATTTTTTTGTTATTTTAATTAAAGTATTTAAGGTTAATTTAAAAGTAATGATTTTGATTTTAGTAGTTATTTTAGTCCGAAATTCTTTTTAATCCTTTTAATACTTTAAATTCGCTTCGGTGACATTAATAATTATTAATCACCTTTAGATTAATTTAAGAGCTTCGGGTTTCGATTTATAAGTCAAAAGTCATAAAAGGATGCAACCGTCATTTCCCATTTCTTTAAAATATCCATTTACTATTCATTCATCTTTAAAATGCCATTTTGACCAAAAAGTTGACCATTCCTTTCATTCTTTCCTCTTCAAAACCGTGGCTATCATGGTGTGGGGGAAATTTTTTGGGTTTTACTCGTTTCTCGACGGATCGGCTCGATTTCGGTTGCATCGGAAAGCCTTCGGTCCTAGGATTCTTCTCCACCTAGCAGTCGTGCTTTCCATCCGTGTTCTAAGGACTTCTCGGTAAGTTAAAGTTCAAACCCTAAGCTCCAAATAGGGTTTTAATGGAGTTTTCTCTTTGATTCTTCGATTTCTTGTCGAGGAACTCGATGACTTTAATTACGGGAGTTGTTTTTAGTGATTTTGGCCCTAAAATCGAGTTTCAGTCGAAGCCCTTCCCGTTTGAATTTTACATCATGGGGGTTATTTTGGGGTTTACTTTTATTGATATATTGTTTATTGTAATTAAATTCGGGAAATCGATTATTGTCCAAAAACCTGAATCAACGATACCCATTGAAATCGGGAACTTCGAAACTACTTAAAACCAATTCGAAACACCTCTAAAGTACCTAAAAGCCGGAAACCCTTTTTCCATAGAGGGGCCAAGAGCACCCTTAGGGTTTTTCCGGGTAGTTGTTCGTTGTTTTGAGCTTTTAGATGTTAATTGATCGATGTTTGATTTATTAATGATCGTTAGATATACTTTAAATTGTAGGTGTTTTGGATCGTTGATTGATCGTGCTTTCGGAGATTTGGAGCAAAACTATTGACTAAGGTGAGAATAAATAGGATTTAAAGTAGTTTTAGAAACCGAATAAGTTGAACGGTTTGTAGGATCGGAAGTTGAGATTAAGATTCAAATCTAAGAGTAAAAGAAAATGAGCTAGTGACCTTAAGATTAGGAGCTAGTTCTTTGACTAAAAACTTTGGAGTTTCTCGAGGGAAACATTGAACTTTTGAAAGTTCTAAGTTAGAATCGTTTCGGATATTAGAATGGATCATTGGAATTTAAAGGATTCAAACTTTTAGATAGAATGGTAAAAGGAACTTGAAAATAGAACCTTGGACTTTATTTTAGGAGTTTAGAATCCTTGAAAGTGAAGATTATTGTTTAAGAGGATATCTTACTTTTATTAAAATATCGAAAGTTCGATTTACTTATTTGTTCTTTCGAAATTCCTATTTATTTACTTTATGCATAAGGACATCTATGATCCTTTTACTTTATGCACTTTACTTTAAGCACTTTACGTTTATGCCCTTTCGATTATGTTGAATGTTTATATTTACTTTACTTGCACTCGAAAGCATATTCATATCATATCATATCATATTGCATTATCGATTATTGGGAGGAATAATGAGGCAATGCATAGACTGAGTGTGCTTGCATTGTCTAGTATTATTCGTTTTATGTTTCCGTATATGTACATGAGGAATGCTAATGGACTGCGGGACTTTGCATGATCAGAGGAGATGGATAATAATATAATGATGGAACTATGCGAGTTCACATTATCTAGTATTATTCATAATTACTATGATACATATACGAAGATACAGGGTATGACTTAGCCTACGGGAGCTCATTACCTATATTCTGTGGGTGAGATAATGAGGTGAATGAACTTAGCCTACGGGAGCTTCATTACCTGTCATTATTCACTAGAGGTGGGAAGATAATATTGAAAAGACTTTTTATATTTTATTTTGGAAAGTGAGTTTAATGAGGTGAATGAACTTAGCCTACAAGAGCTTCATTACCTGTCATTATTCACTAGAGATGGAATACTATTATTGAAAGGACTTTGTATATTTTATTTTGGAAAGCGAGATAATGAGGTGAATGAATTGACCTACGAGAGCTTCATTACCTGACATTATTCGCATGTGATAGTTATATTGATGTAAAGGTTATATGTCCTTTACACTTGTTTAGCGAATCAATGAATAATGATTAGACTACGTGTACTAATATTATCGTCATTAATTGCAAATTGTGATTGTTGAATATGTTAAGTCCGAGTGAGCTTAACATTATTATATTAAAAATAATGGAAAGTAAACTTTTGATAGCCGAATGCTATAGGAAAAGAGATGGGATTGAATTGATAATGAGAGAATACAAGGTTGTATTGAACCTTGTAATACAACCTTGTATATCTATTAAGTGATGTATGTAAGAGAACTAGTTTTTCAACAAATTGGAAGATCTTGAAATTGGAGATTAAACTTTTGAATATAAACCTTGTATATAGTATAAGGTATATAAAGAAAATGAGATATAAATGCTATATGCATTATGAAACCATACCCAGAAATGCTTGGAATGTAGTTCCACAATTATATTGGAGAATTGGTAAGTAAAAGTGGAACACTTGATATAAAACTCTTTGAATGGATTGATAGCAAAGAGTAAGTAACTTCTTGGACACGAATCCGGATACGGGTTTGGGGTCTAACTTTACTTTTTATTCTGTTTATTCTCACTGGGTTTTGTTGTTAGCTCATGATATTACAACCAATTTAAGGTATGCTCGGGGTTCGTGGAAAGGGGAGCTGGTGCTGCATGATCGATAGGATGATGGATCAGAGATGGACTTAGTTGTGTATTTTGTATCTTTCAATTTTGTACAATTGTATTAGCTCTTAAGAGCTACACGTCTTACTTTTATGATTATTAAACCTTTTGAACTCCTGAATAGGAACGTGAAGTTCCTTGTGTTTTAAATTTTTGAATTGAAATGTAAACAGGTTTTTGGCTAGCCAATTTTCAAACATAACCACGCTGTTTTTTTTAACATAAAGACTTCCGCTGTGTTTTATATTTAAATGATTTAAGAAGGAGTCGGGTCGTCACAAGTTATCATAGGCCCGTGCCTTTCTGCAATTAACTCTTTGAAACAATATTTGCACAGCCAATTTCTTCTCAAAGATCTTGGTTCATTGAAGTTCGTTTTGGGGCTTAAGATTTCAAGAATCAAATATTGAAATTTCCTTTCTCAAAGGAAATATTGCTTGCAATTACTTGAGGACATTAGGCTTCTTGCAATCAAACCAAACCTCCGCCTTTCCCTAACTAATGGTGACCTTTTATCTATGTATGAAGCTCATAAATATCGTCGATTAATTGGTCGTTTCTTGTATTTGACTTATATCTCGCGTCCGGACATTACTTTTTCAATGCACAAACTTAGTCAATATGTTTTAAAGCCATATTCTTCACATTTGCAGGATGATCATCACTTATTATGCTACCTTGAAGAATTCTCCAAGTCAGGGTATTACCTTTTCAAACACTACTTCTTCTCCTCTTCAATTGAAGGCTTTTATTGATGCTCATTGGGGAGCATGTGTCGATACACGATGATCTGTTTCAGGTTTTTGTGTTTTTCTTAGAGACTCTCTTGTTTCCTGGAAAGCGAAGAAGCAAACAACGGTGTCTCATTTTTCAGTAGAGGCTGAATATTGTGCTTTGGCATTTGTTACAAGTGAGCTTAAATGGCTACTTCATTTGCTTTTCGATTTGCAAGTGTCTTGTTAATAGCTGGCTATTGTATATTGTGATAATTTGGTAGCAATTCACCTTGCTTCTCATTTTGTGTTTCATGAATGTACGAAGCATATCAAACTCGATTGTCATTTTGTATGGGACAAAGTTACATCCGCTGTTGTCAAGCTTCTTCCAATTCCTTCATCACTTCAATTGGCTAACCTTTTCACTTAGGCTTTACCCTCTCATATGTTGTTTCCCTTACTTAGCAAGATGTGAGTTGTTAATCTCCATCTCCCACCTTGAGGGGGAGTATTGGGGGCATATATGTAAATACTTACTTAGTTACTTATTAGCTCTTTATGATGTATAAATACTTGTTCATTTAATGTAATAATCAAGGTATTATTTCATTTAGTTGTATTACCATCGAACTTTTCAACTTTGTATCTCGTCAGGCTCATCTTGGTTCTTGATTGTAATCTTGATCCTTGATTCTTGAAGAATGGCTCTGCTACCAATTTGATAAACCAAGATCTTCTTCCATGCAAATTCTCTAAAAATAAATGATCACAAAATCTCAAGAACACTCTGCTTCGTATAAACATTAATGAAGAAAATGAATTAAAGAGAAAAGAAAAAAATGACACAATTGCTTATAGTGGTTCAACAATTAAGCTTAATCCACTTGCTCCCTCTTGATTCTTGGAGCCAATTTACTATGAAATCAGTTTCTTCAATTTACAAAGAAAACTCACATCACTCTCCCAACAAGATTTTACACCAGCTCTTTATATCCGGCCATTGTAACAGATAATGACAGTTAGGGAAGCAACTTGTCATCTTCTTCTTCTAACTAACTTCTTGAGCTTGAGCTACTATCTTGCACACCAAAAAGAGACTGTCTTGAGCTTCATTATGACAACTTGTTAGATTACAATCAATCTTCATCTTCAACCATTTGGCTAATACATTTTTAACGAAATTATGTTATTCGATTAAGTTTATAATATTTCATCATTTATTATTACTAAATCTTATATAGGTGGGTAATTTGTTAAGTGTCAAGAAGATATTTAATAGAATTTATATGGACATAAAAGGAAAATAAAAGTTTTTCACCTCAAGCAACTTTTATATAGTATAAATTAAAGAAATTTTTTATAAATTTATAATCACCCACATTATTAAAACAATAATTCTTCTTCTAATTTGCTCTCATTCCTTGGCATTAACGTTTTTCAACCAATTTCCATTTTTTTCTTCAATTCAAGCACTATGTTTTAATAACTAATATATTAGAATCCATAAAATAAATTCAATTTAGTTTCTCACTCAACATGGGAACAATTCTTGTAATAATACCAATTAAATATGCTTTAAAAATAAAGAGCAATTTTTTTTTAGGAAATGACCATAAAATTTCTAGTACTGCCATTGTACCTATTACCTTAAATAATAATTGAAAATAAATAAAACTTGTAAACTCTATATTTATTTATCATTGAAAATAAATACAATACACGTGGCATATATTTTGAAAATTTTCCATGTAATAGTGATACTAAAAAAAATCTCGAGGAATAAAGAAGCCATGAGACAAGAAAAAGGACTAATTGGATTTGGACCACTTAAAAGGTTTGGATTTGCTCCAATGTCTCCCCCTCTCTCACATATATGGTGTGTTTGTGTGGTCTCCAATAACACTATGGATGTGACTAATAGGCAATGTGAGTGACATATCATGTCAGCCATGGAGACTTTGGGTGCTTAAAGCTTTTGAGAATACCAATTTTACTTGTCCACGTTTATAAACCCTATTTGGTCTATACAATTATGACGTATTGTTCAACCTCAAACTACAATATTTTAATGTTTTTCTTTTTCTTTTTCTGTTTTTTTAATAGAAATTTTAGAATGGTCCCATATTGCTTTTTAAAGTAGACTCCATTTCATATTCTATTTTTTTAAAAAAAAAAATCATATTACATGTAGTTAGATATTGTTTTAGTTGTAGAACCTTAATTTAAATTTTAGTCAATAAACTTTAGATGTTTTAGTTTTGTTCTTGATATTTGATTTAGGTTAAGTTTTACAAAAAGAGTAACCTATATAAATTTTGTTTATCAATCTACATGTTCTTATATATTAAACTATAATAAACTTCTTAAAAGATTTTTTTTTTCAATTATTAAATCACATAATTATATTGACATAAAATTAATCAATTTGTAAAGAATATTACTAACAGAAGATAACTAGAAAAATCAGATAATCTATTTACACTACCTCCCAAACCATGTTTACTCATTGTAATATGAAAGTGACCTAAACCTCGTGTAATTAAATAGTTAAATTCGTTTTTCACTTTTTACTAGCAAAAATCAGAATTACAGATTCGATTATTAGATCGTCGATAGAAGCACAGTGACACCACAGTGAATCGTTAACTTAAGACAAATTGTAAAATGAAAAAAAACAAAAGTTTTAAATATCAAGGAGGGGGATGAGACTCAAAAATGATTAATGTGGGAAACCAAACGAAAAAACCCACGACGCCTCGCCTAGAGAAAAATCCACTAGAAAATCAGTGTACATCCAAATAAGAAATTTAAAACAAACACGCAAGCACAAACAAAAAACTCTCTTTTTCTTTGTCTTTGATTGCTCCTTGTTGATGACGATCTTCAAGCTGGATTATCCACAAGTCCCCTTGCGGATCTCGATCTAAGAAAATCTCTTCCTTGTCACGAATGTGTCACCTGAACTCCCTTTGGTATGTTTTAGTCTTTCTCACAAGACTTTCACGAATTTGTATATTGAAAAATACTAAAAAACACTCTCTCAAATATATATTCAATCTCACAAGAGATTACACAAAATATAGAGTAATAGAAATTACTTTTAATGACAATTTTCTTATAACATGAGTGCTTAGGAGAGTTGTTTGGAACAAGCTTGTAGAGGATCCCTTTTATAATTGAGTAGCCAAAGAAACCAATTTCTTTCACAAGAAAAAAGAATCACCATTACATGATTTAGAGGATGTTGCTAAGGAAAGAATCAATCTTTCATTAAACCTTACGGTAAGAAAAAAAACGTTGGACAACTCATAAATCTAAAGACACCACCAAATCGCCCTTAATTAAAAAATCAATAGTGATCAGGATTTTCAAAAAGAAAGTGAATGAGGAAACTTGTAAATTATCCACCCACACAATATTAATAGACAAAATTATAATTTGAAATCAGTTCCTTTATTAGTAAAAAGAATTCAATGTAAAACCTCTACAAGAATGAAAATTAATTTCAACCTTATTGGAAATATGATTTCAAAGACAATTAAAATCAAATAAAGATTTTAAGACAATTAATTTGAAAGAATTAATACTTTACTAAATTTAATTTTATTAGAGATTAACTTGATAGTAAAATTAACATAGTTTTTTATCCAAAGAAAAAACCAACATAAAAATTCTAACAATCTCTCCCTTTGGTATTGATTTGGCAAAAACACAAAAAAAAAAAAAAAAAAAAAACTAACAAAGTTTCTCCTCAAAAACTTCCCTTAAAAAGTCATTTCTTATTTTTAATTTCTCTCTCCTTGTTTTTGTCAGTACAGGCCAAAAATAATAGAAAATATTTAATAATTTTATTTTAAATCAGAAAACTGATTAAAAAAGTTTTCCTCAAAATCAAAACTCATAACTCTCCCTAAAAAAAATCCATCTTGCAAGATAAAAAAGACAATTTTTTTAAGAAAAAAATTTAACAAGACAAAGAACATACGAAGTCCAAAAATAAACTTTTAAAAAAATATGACTATAAGAGCACACACACAAAAAAAAAAAATCAAGTAAATGAACAATGAGTTTTGAAATAATTATTAGAAATAAAATTTTCTAACTCGTCTTTTCTCACCCAAATTTGTTTAGGAAAACAATTTTGAAAACTAGGCACATATTTTTTATGATTTTTCTTTAATACATTTTTTAATTTAAAATACTTTGGCTAATATGTCCATGAATTCCACTAAAATGACAAACAAGTATTAACGTATGACCCTTGCCGTATGAATTTACCTTTTGTCTCATAGTTGCAACACTTTCATTTTTCCTCCAAATGACAGAATTATAAGCTCTATCATAATAAGACATTTTATGATCATCTTGCTTCTCCATAGTTGGAATACTCTCTACTTTTAGGCTATGAACTTTTGTAACATTTTGTTGAGGTTATATAAAAAAATTTGGGCTTTTGGATTTTTTCCCTTCACAACAATGCTCTTTATGAATTTTACAATCTTTACTTATACTTAGTGGATAATCACAATTCTCATTACTTATATTCAACAATTTAATATCCTTATTGGCATTTTCTAGTTTAAGCTTAATATCAATCAAATCTTTATCTTTTTCAATAAGCAAAATATTCAATTCCTCAACTTTTAAAGTCAAATTATAATTTTACCTCCAATAATACCTTATTTTTCTCATATAATAATTTGTTCTTTTTGCATACCTTCACCCATTCATTATGCATCTTGATGTAGGCTTCTTCAATAGAATCTTCCTCTTCCTCAAATGCATCACTATGAACTTGAGCTTCTAATGGATCATCTTTTTATTTGAAACCTGTACACTAGTTGTTTCATCAGGAATGGATGCAACAAGATATACATGTACTTTTGATGTTTTTCTTTTGATATTCAATAGATTCAACATCGCTGCAAGTGATGACCGTGTTCTTCTTTTTCAAGCACTTTCGATTTCCCCCCTTTTTGTTTATCCTTTTCTTAAAAACACAAGAATAGATCAGTAAAAATAATCCCAAAATCTTGCTAATAACTTAAGCAACTTGATATGATACCAAATTGAAAGTGATTTAAACCTCATATAATTAAATAGTTAAATTCGTTTTTCACTTTTTACTAGTAAAAAATCAGAATTATAGATTCGATTATTAGAGCTTCGATAGAAGCACAATTATAACAGTGAATTGTGACAGTTGTAACTTGAGACAGATTGTAAAATGAACAAAAACAGCAGTTTTAAATATCAAGGAGGGGTGAGATTCGAGAATGATAAACATGGGAAACCAAATGGAAAAACCCACGAGGCCAAGCCTAGAGAAAAATTCCGTAGAAAATCAGTGTACATCCAAACAAGAAATTTAAAGCAAACATGCTGGCACAAAAGAAAAACTCTCTTTTTCTTTGTCTTTGATTAATCCTTGTTGATGACGATCATCAAGCTGGATTATCCACAAGTCTCCTTGAGAATCTCGATCTAAGGAAATTCCTTCCTTGTCACGAGCATGTCAAATTCTGAACTCTCCCTTCAGGTATGTTTTAGTCTTTCTCACAAGACTTTCATGAATTTGTATATTGAAAAACATTAAAGAACACTCTCTCAAATATAACTAAATCTCACAAGAGATTACACGAAATAGAGAGTAATAGAAAGCATTTTTAATCACAATATTCTTATAACATGAGTGCTTAGGAGAGTTGTGATCTATACAAGCTTGTAGAGGCTCCCTTTTATAATTGAGTAGCCAAAGAAACTTATTTATTTCACCATTATATAACTAAATCATACAAGGGATTACACAAAATGGAGAGTAAATATAAAGCACTTTTAATAACAATATTCTTATAACATGAGTGCTTAGGAGAGTCGTGATCTGTACAAGCTTGTAGAAGCTCCCTTTTATAATTGAGTAACCAAAGAAACCGATTTATTTCACAAGGAAAAATATCACCATTACATGATTTAAAGGTGACGACCTGACTCCTTTTAAAACTAGAACGTAGGGGAAGACTTAATTTTTAATAAAAATTCGCCATGGTGATGTTTAAAACTTGGGCTATCACAATACCCTGTAAATACAATTTTCCATCAGAGAATTTAAAGCGTGGAATGCACATTCCATGGTTACGAATAGTTAAAAAATAGTTCAAGATCATAAAATCTAAGGTAGAAATTCTATCATGAGCTCATATTCAAATGTGCATCAAAAGATGAAAAAATTTAAAGTAAACATTAATCCATGGACTATACACTTTCTCTAGTCCATCATCGTCAGCAAGATCAAGTAGCACCAACTCCTTTCCCACGACCACGTTCATACCTGAAAATTGTAATATCATGAGCAAAAGCCTAGTGAAGATAAATGGAAAATAAAGTAACATTAGACCCCAAACCCGTATCCTGGATTTGTGTTAAAAAACTTACTTACTCTTTGCTACCCAACCATTTCAAGGGGATTCACACAAAGTATTACAATTTCCAATTTCAAGATCTCCTAAATGAACAAGAACTAGCTCTCAAGTATAACAAAGTATCGTATTTTACTATACATATCAATCTCATTCCTTTCTCTATAATAACTCACTTTATGCATAATGTTTACATTCCTTTTCCTATAGCAACTCATGTTATACAATCTTTCTCTACAGCGACTCAAGCTATACATAACATTCTCATTTCTTTTCTCTATAGCAACTCAGGCTGTACATAACATTCCCATTTCTTTTCTCTATAGCAACTCAGCTATACATAACATTCTCATTTCTTTTCTCTATAGTGACTCATGCTAAGCTTACTCAGTCTCAACATGTTTTAAACAAGAATAACACACGATTAATGTCAATAATGATAGCACATGCAGTCTCAACATTATTCATTAACTCGCTTAACACATGTAAAGTACACGCAACCTTTACATCAATATAACCATCAACATGCTTATAATGACAATAATGAAAGCACACACAGTCTAACAATACCTATTATCTCGCTTCCAAAAACAAAGCACAAGAAGTCTTTTATTAATATCTTCCCACCTCTAGTGAATAATGACAGGTAATGAAAGCTCACGTAGTCTAACCATTACCTCTTTATCTCACCCACTAAATGTAAGGTACACACAACCCTTACATTTCTCTCATATATGTATCACAGCGATTATGGATAATACCAGATAATGTGAGGACACGCAGTCCCAACATTATCTCATTATCCACCCCTCCAATCCTGTAAAGTTCATGCAGCCTTTAGCATTCCTCATGATACATATATATAAACACAAAACAAATAATACCAAACAATGCAAGCACACTTAGTGTATGCATTGTCTCATTATTTCTCCCAAATACAATTATGGAAAATAAACATAAACATGGCCCCAAGTGCAAGTAAACATAATTTAACGATTCAAAGTAGCTGAAAGAAACATAAACGATAACCGATATATGGATCATTAGTTACCTTTTCCTACATATAAAACAAAAAGTACTATCTATCATGCCACAGTATAATAGTCAAGCCATATAGCCTTCATATAATCTCATGATAATATTAAAGTCAAGCTCATCGGCCTTCAGATAATCACATGACAATATAAAAGTCAAATCCATCGGCCTTCAGATAATCACATGACAATATAAAAGTCAAGCCCATCTGCCTTCAAATAATATCAAGTTATTAACTTAATATAAAAATCTCATTTCTTTCTTTTAATAATCAAGCGAAATTCCATATGTGATTCCCTTGCTCATCCAATTATACTTGGAACCTTCAAATATCTGAAATCATCAAGAATTAGTCAACTCTACTAAAAGTTCCATAAGCTCACCCAACTCATTTTAGAACTAACTCCCAAGCCTAAACAAGTTAGTGAACATACTTTAAACCTCTCATTTCCAATCTCAAACTCAACTTTCGATCAATACGAATCGTTCAACAAATTTAGTTTCTAAGTTTACTTTAAGTTCTATTTATCCTCACCTCGAATGTTCGCGTTAAAACAAAGTTCCAACGAACAGTAAAACGATCAATCGACACCAACAATACATCAATTGAAAAACATTCTACAAGCCATAACTAAGATGAGAAAAGTGTGATTCTTGGATGAATAGTGATTTTAGATGAATAGTGCTTTTTTGGTGAATAGTGCTTTTTCTAAAATTCTGAGCTCAAAATTATTAAAATTCTTGATGGAAATACATGATTTCAACTTAAAAGCTCATTTAGAAATAGAAACGAAGAAAACCATAGGAAAAGTTTCAAAAACTCACGTTTTAGGGCTTTCCTTAGAGAACAAGAAACGTCGCAAGAGTAGGATGGATAAGTAGCCCATGTCCCGAGCAATCCAATGCAAAAGAAATCATCGAAAGTGGTTGAGAAACAAAGAAAACCCGAGAGCACAAAGCTTCAAGGTTGGTTGGCCATGGATGAGAGAAAGAGAGCTTGAAGTCCTTTTTTTTTTCATTTTAGTCGAAAGAAGAATATGATAATGATGGAGTATTTTAAAGTAAAAGAAAAATTACGATATTGCCCTTCCTCTGCTTCTATCTTTTAAAACTTAACTCAAAACACTTAAACTAACTAAAAGGTGATTTGATAATTATTAATTGGCCCGTTAATATATTAATATGCCTAATACCAATTTAAGCTTCTAACGTAATAAATGTCAAATAAAAGAATCTAAATTATAAAATCTAAATTAACTAACTCTAAAATTAAATTAAAGGCTTTAAATAAATAAAAAAAATTACCTCGTAAAATAACGGAACGTTACATTAGAGGATGTTGTTAAGGAAAGAATAAATCTGTCATTAAACCTTACAGCAAGAAAAAATAACATTGGCCAACTCATAAACCTAAAGACACCACCAAATTGCCCTTAATTAAAAAACAAATTGTGATTAGGATTGTCAAAAAGAAAGTGAATAAGGAAACTTGTAAATTATCCACGCACACAATATTAATAGACAAAATTATAATTTGAAATCAATTCCTTTATTGGAAAAAAGAATTCAATGCAAAACATCTACAGGAATGAAAATTAATTTCAACCTTATTGGAAATATGATTTTTTTCCAACCTATTGAAAATATGATTACAAAGACAATTAAATCAAATAAAGATTTTTAGATGTTAATTAATTTGAAAGAATTAATACTTTACTAAATTTAATTTTATTAGAGATTAACTTGATAGTAAATTAACATAGTGTTTTCGTCCAAAGAAAAAACCAACACAGAAATTCTAACAATCTCTCCCTTTGGTATTGATTTGGCAAAAACATAAAATAAAAATGAAGTTTAAAAACTAACAAAGTTTCTTCTCAAAACTCTCCTTCAAAAAGTCATTTCTTATTTTTAATTTCTCCCTCTTTGTTTTGGTCAATAAAAGACCAAAAATAATGGAAAATATATTTTTTTTTTAAATCAGAAAACTTATTTAAAACGCTCTCCCTCAAAATCAAAACTCATAACTCTCCCTTAAAAAATCCATCTTACAAGATAAAAAAGATAATTTAAAAAAAATTAACAAGACAAAGAACATAAAAAGTCCAAAAATAAAGTTTTTTTTAAAAAAAATATGACAATAATAGCACACACAAAAAAATCAAGTAAATAAAAAATGAGTTTTCAAATAAATATTAGAAATAAAATTTTCTAACTCATCTTTTCTCACCTAAATTTGTTTAGGAAAACGATTTTGAAAATTAGGACATACTTTTTTTTTATTTTTCTTTAATACATATTTTTTAATTTAAAACACTTTGGCATAATATGTCCATGAATTCCACAAAAATGACAAATAGGTATAAATGTATGAGCCTTACCATATGAATTTACCTTTTGCCTCATAGTTGCAACACTTTCATTTTTCCTCCAAATGACAGAATTATAAGCTCTATCATAATAAGACATTTTATTATTATCTTGCTTCTCCATAGTTGCAACACTTTCTACTTTTAGGCTATGAACTTTTGTAAAATTGTGTTGAGGTTTTATAAAAATATTTGGACTTTAGGATGTTCTCTTCACAACAATGCTCTTTATGAATTTTACAATCTTTACCTATACTTAGTTGATAATCACACTTCTCATTACTTATATTCAACAATATAATATCCTTATTAGCATTTTCTAGTTTATGCTTGATATCAATCAAATTTTTATCTTCTTCAATAAGCAAAATATTCAATTCCTCAACTTTTAAAGTCAAATCAGAATTTACCACCAACAATACCTTATGTTTCTCAAATAATAATTTGTTCTTTTTACATACATTCACCCATTCATTATACATCTTGATGTAGGCTTCTTCAATAGAATCTTCCTCTTCCTCAAATACATCACTTTCAACTTGAGCTTCTAATGGATCATCTTCTTTTATTTGAAACTTGTACCCTAGTAGTTTCATCAGTAATAAATGCAACATGACATACATTACTTACGATGTTTTTCTTTTGATATTCAATGGATTCAACATCGCTGCAAGTGATGATTTTGTTCTTCTTTTTCATGCACTTTCGATTTCCCCTCTTTTTGTTCATCTTTTTCATTAAAACACAAGAATTGATCAGTAAAAATAATCCTAAAATCTCGTTAATAACTTAAGCGACTTGTTCTGATACCAAATTGAAAGTAATTTGGACCTAATGAGTCTTTTCAAGATAGACTCTAAGGGGCCGTACCCGACACTTTAAGATTCCCATCATCTCATATGCTTGGCACCTTTAGGTTACTATGTTTGTTTTGTAGAAATTTTTTAGATGAATGCTTAAGAATATTTAGGTAACTGTGCAACATTTATGTAGAAAATTTACTATACTAACTTCTAATTATACTCTTATTTATTTATTACCAACAATACCTTTCTTGTATTTTTTATTTTTATAGATCAATTCATGTTAATAAAATATTTAAATTACATGATTTTTATTATAAAAATTTCATATATTCATTTAATAATTTTAATTTAATTCTAATTCTAGTTTAATTTTATATTGAATCGTTGATTAATATATTACATAATTAAATTAAAATTTATTCTCTATATAAATTTAATTATTTTTTTTTACTATTAGATCATTTAATTGATTTATTTTAAATAAAAAAAAATAGAAAGTAAGAGAGTTGATGAAATATAATTAAATATGAAAAAAAATATAAGACTGTTAAAAATGTCAAAGAAATTGATTTAAAATAAAGTTGATGGATAAACTTGTTTAGTACATGCAAATTATTTTAATTTTAAAATTAAAATTAAATATTGAAATTATATAAATTAAAGAATTTTGATCCAAAAATGTATATTTTTTAATTTGTATCATACTCAATATAAAAATAATATTTAGTTAGATATTATACAAAATTTCTAATTATTGGAATACAATATTTTTATTCTAAAAAAATAATTTAAAATAAAATATTAATATATTAATAATTAAAAAAAAGTAGAACCTAAAAATGAGTAAAAATATCATAATTCAATCACATTTTCATTAGGAATCCTGTGTTCTAGGCATCTTCAAATTCTTGGGTATCGACGAATTTTGTAAAACAAACATTGCTATCCTGATTACATTACCATGGTAATATGAGATTCCTGTGAAACAAATGGCCCCTAACGTGAATCCTATGTTGGTGGCTAGAACGTTACTGAACTAAGGTGCTTGAGAGACGTATGTTTTGCTTCATAACGAAAGAAATGATGTATAAAGTTAAGTTGATTCATGATTTGAGTGAGGATACTTTTAGAATTTTGCTTTTTTTTTTAGATTTGACATCGTATGAGAAGAAGAGAAAACTAGTTGCAATAGGACAGACTTTCTCTCAAAAGAAGAAGGTAGGGGACGACCATGCTAATCGAAGGGTACCGTTATAGAAGAGGTAGCAGCAACAACAAGTTCAAGGTGGAGCTTAGTATGGACAACCGAGAGCAAAGGGACCGGTTCACCCTTATTGCCATAGTTGTGTCCGTTATCATTTTTGGAGATGCACCATTTCATCAAGATGTTATACTTGCAGTCTGACTAAGCATCATGTCATATTTTGCAAGGAATATCAGACATAACCACCACAACATAGTAATTAGGGTCAGGATGGTCAACAGAGGCTACAGCAGGCACCGCCAGTCCAGTATACTCTCTAGGGTAAGGGTAGAGATCAGGACAGAGTTAGAGGTCGGGGTAGACAGGCTAAGGTAGTAAAGACTTCTGCATGTTACTCCAGCATGACAGTGTTACCTCCTCCACCTGCTAAGCATTATTCTATTGTATTTACTACTAGAGAGGATGTTAAGGCTGCATGTACGGTAATGATTGATACTTTGTCATTTTTGGGTCATTCGGCTTTCGTTTTATTTGATTATAGGGGTAGTCACTCTTTTATTTCATCCAAGCTTGTCGAGTTGGCTGCTCTTGAGTTTGGACTGTTGAGATGCGTGTTTCTACCCCATAAAAACTTGTTGGTGGAAATTGTGATTAAACTAGATGGTGAAGGGTGACATGCAAGTGCACATGGTCAATAAGTATGTAACATCCCGTTATTTTACAAGGAAATTTTTATTTATTTATTTATTTTAATTATTATTATTTGATGTAAAACACTTTATTTAATTTTAGAATTAGTTAATTTAAGTTTTAGATTTCACTACAAAAAAAAAAGTCAATTTGCGACCAGTAATTTGCGACCAGTAATTTGCGACCAACTGGTAATTTTTATTGTAGAATGCGACCAAAAAAGCGACCAACATGGTGGAGGCAAAAAAGCTGGTCGGTCCTGAATTTGTGCGACTGTATAATCATAAAAATACGACCAGGAATGTTTGGTCGCAAAAAAGTCAACATTTTGAAAAAAACAACCAGATGGTCCCTTAAAAAAGTGACCATCTGGTCGTAATTTAAGTTGAAGACAAGTGACCAGTTGGTCACATGAAACAGTGACCACGTGGTCGTTTTTATAAGCGACCAAATGGTCACTTTTGGACTCAGACAAAATGCGACCAGATGGTCGTTTGTTTAGGGATAAAATACGACCATCTGGTCGTAATGTAACTTGAAAAAAGTGACCAGTTGGTCACATGAAGCAGTGACCACGTGGTCTTTTATAAGCGACCAAGTGGTCACTTTTGTACTCAGACAAAATGCGACCAGATGGTCGTTTATCTTAGGATAAATGCGACCATCTGGTCGTATTTAATAAATACTTTTTTTATTTATTTAAATTACAATAATTAAAATTTAATATTATTTAAATTAATTAGTTAATTAATTATTATTTATTTATTTAATTAGTATTAAAATTTAATAACAAAAAATTGGAATGAAAATAAAATATATATAAATCAAATATTCAAAAAATGTTTTCTACAGAAGAAAACATCCTAGAACTACTGCGAGGGGCGGGGGGTAGCGGAGGAGCTGTCGATGATGAATAGCTGCCGTCTAGGGATCTGAAGTACGCGGCCAAAGATGCTGTGACCTGGGCCTCGACATGTGCCTGCATATCCGCCTCAATCGCAGCGACTCGAGGAACGAAGTCATCGCACATAGCGTCCATGTCCTTGTGAAGCTGCTGAACCTCTGCGCGCAGCTGCTGCTCAACCGGAGAAGGGTTGGAGCTAGTGCTCGCTCCGCTCCGTTGAGGCCGGGGTACATCCGCATAAAGGCGTCACCCGTACGAGCCGAGCTCAGGAACTGATCCATCAGGCCGAACCCCTCCAGTAGCCTCCAAGAACGCCTCTCTACGGTTGTCCTGAGTCGGTTAAGAGTCTGGTGTGGGCAACCGCTGACTCAATGTCTCCGTGAAACATTCCTAAACATTTAAAATTCAAAAAATAAAATAGTTAATATATAAGTTAGGAAAAATTTTAAAGAAAAAAAATAATTGAAAAATTAGTAAATACCTGAACTTCTTTCGCCTTATCGTCGACGAACGTCCCGTCCTTCTTCGTGTGAAGAACGCGGTGCACCTCATCGGGCGGGACAGGACGACCGTGCTTCGCTTCCTAAAAATTTTAAAGATTGAAGAAGAAAAAATAATAAATTAATAACTAATTGAAAAAAGAAAACAAGAAAAAAGTACGTAAAATAAATAAATAAAAACTTACCAATCGACGATGGTGCTCGTTGTGGGTCCGAGCCCCGGCTGTGTGTTTGGTGGGATTCTTCGCGGGGTTGGCCTTATTCCTCCTTGACACTGCCATGCCCTCGGGAGTGCTCAAGCTCGCGATAAGCCGCGCGTGGTCCTCCAGGCTCATCCACACGGGGCGGTTTGCTGCTTGCTTTCTGCGCGCTCGGTACATGAGGTCCTTGAATCGATCCCGGACGTGATTGTCCCATAGGGGGAACAATCTACCGTCCGTGATATCGGGATTGATAACAGGAAACTTGCCCTGAAAAAATTGAAATAAAAAATTGTTAAAGTAATAAAGTAATAAATTTATTTCTATAAATTTCAAAATCAATTAATTATAAAAAGAAATGATGTTTTTTACCTTCCAATTGTCGTACATCCGACGTTTATCCGTCGTCGGAATCTTCTGCCAGCGAAGGTCGCTGGGTAGAGGCATGCTCTTGAGGACCTCACGAAACCGTTTTGAAAAGGTTGTATACGGGTGTACTCTGCAAAAACATAAAAATATTTTGATATTAGAAACTATTTGTTAACAGAAAAAAAAAGCATTTTTAAAAATGTACCAAGATTTAAAAATTAAGCAATTAAAACAATAAACAAAATTACTTACGTATCCCCTTCAATCCGAAGGGTAGAGTTTGTGGCCCGAGGTGGCTGCGTGCCTGAAGTGGAGGGTCCCGCTGGATCAAACCCTGATGCAGACCCTGATGCTCCCCCTGGAGTTGTGGCCTGGGAGTCCTGCCCCAAATGTGGTGTCGCAGGCTGAGTCTCAAGGACTGCAACATTGAGAGGGCCAGCAAGGCCCCGGCCAGAATCGAAGAGGATGCTTGTCCAACCGATCTGGTAGTCGTCCGCATCGGGGCGACCCACGATGGGTGGTCGTGGAGTCGCCTTGTCAATCGCGTCGTCAGGCTCGTCTGACTGAGGAGGACGTCGTCTGCCCGTCATAATCCTACAACTTAAACTAAACTAATTTAATACTAATTAAGTAATTAAAATATTGCAATAAATTAAATTAATTAATTAATTAATGAAATAATCTGAATTAAATCAATTAATTAAATAATCTAAATTAAATTGATTAAAATTAATTAACTAATTTAATTAGCTTAAGTGAACTAAGTAATTAAATAAAGTAAACTAAAATTAGCTTAAGTGAACTAAGTAATTAATTAAAGTACACTAAGTAATGAAGATTTCAACTATTAGATTAAATTAAACTAAAATTAATTAAATTTAACTAACATTAATTAATAAAAACTAAACTAATTAATTAAGTTAAACTAAATTAAAATTAGATTAATTGAACTAAAATTTATTAAATTTAACTAACATTAATTAATAAAAACTAAACTAATTAATTAAGTTAAACTAAATTAAAATTAGATTAATTGAACTAAAATTTATTAAATTTGACTAACATTAATTAGTAAAAACTAAACTATTTAATTAAGTTAAACTAAATTAAAATTAGATTAATTGAACTAAAATTTATTAAATTTGACTAACATTAATTAATAAAAACTAAACTATTTAATTAAGTTAAACTAAATTAAAATTAGATTAATTGAACTAAAATTTATTAATTAATTAAAGTAAATGAAATTAGATTAATTAACCTTAAGTAAACTAAAGTACTTAATTAAACTAAATTACATTAATTGAACTAAAATTAATTAAATTAACAACATTAAACTAAACTAATTAATTAATTAAAGTAAACTAAAATTAGATGAATTAAACTAAATTAAACTAAGTAATTAATCACACTAAATTAGATTCAATAAACTATAATTAATGAAATTAACAAAATTAAACTAAACTAATTAATTAAAACTAAGTAAACTAAATTTAAAGTTAAACTAAAACTAAAAACTAAAACTAAAACTAACTTAAAAACGTAAAATCTATACGAAAACTAACCTCGTAATAGAAACCGGGATTGGAGGTTTAGGGTTTTTAGGTTTAGAGTAGGAACAGGGAATGGGAATGGGGAAAAAATAACGGGGGACGGATCGGGGGAAAGAGAGAAAAGAAAGAAAAAGAGAAAGAAAAAGAGAAAGAAAAGGAAAAGGGAAACGGGGGAAAGGAAAACTGTGTGGAATTTAAATCAAACTTTGCGACCAACTGGTCGCAAATATGTAATCATGACCAGAAACGAAAGGTCGTGCGTGCTGGGGAAATTACGACCAGGTGGTCGCATTTTTATACATATTTGCGACCACCTCGTAGCATTTATTGAAAAAGCGACCATCTGGTCGCCACATTGCCATTATCCAGAACAGCTGTCATATCACGAGTCCCATCAACAATTGCGACTATCTGGTCGCAATTGTGAAATTCACCGCCAAAAATTGCGACCAGAAGGTCGTAATATTTAAATTCACCACCATAAATTTCATGAAAATTTAAATTTACTACTAAGATTTGTAACCATCTGGTCGTAATTTCACTTATATTTTTTGAAAATATGATTCTACTTTTTCACAAATGCGACCAACTGGTCGCCTTTTCCTTCTAAATTTCACTTATATTTTTTGAAAAAATGATTCTACTTTTACATAAATGCGACCAAGTGGTCGCCCTTTCCTTCTAAATACTACCAAATGGTCACCTATTGTGTTAAATTGCGACCAGATGGTCGCAAATATTAATATATATATATTTTTTAAATCATTCATTAAAGAAATAGTTTTAATAAATAAACACATACACAGTGAATAATAAAGTTACGAAATGTCTCATTCATCATCCTCAGTTTCTTCGGTCGTCGCTTCTTCTTCTTCTTCGTCGGATTCATCGTCTCACAAAGAAGTCCGTTACATAAAGTCTTCTTCTTCTTCTTCTGTTTCTTCATCGGATTCATCATCTCGAATAAATTCAGCATCAATGTCACGTGCGTGAGAAGTGGAAGCATTTGTATCATCATCATGCAATGTTATCGTTCCATCATTCAAAGGACGAACAGTACTTACATTTTGACCATCGTCGATTGCACGACATCTTATCTCATCTTCTTGAAAAGCAACAGCTCCCTCTGCACCGTCGTCTTTCTCGGACAAGTTTTCTTCTACCTGGCGTGGTTTAACTTTACAAACAACTAACCAATCTATCAGATCTCGTCTATTAATCGGATAGTTCAGGTAATAAACTTGAATCACCTGTGAAGCCAGGACAAACCTATCAGCGGTGCGTATATGCTTAGACTTGTTTCCCTCAACTATTTGTAAATGATCGAGCTTGCGGACTCCGCCTCATCTGGTTGTCTTGAACCAAGTGCAGTTGAACAGAACAATGTGTTTTAGCGTCAGACTTGCGTATTGAATCTCAAGAATCTCATCGATTACTTCGAAGTAATCGTTTTTGTTTGTGCCGAACACATGACCTTTTATGCAAACACCACTGTTGTTTGTTGCCCTGTTAACTGAATGCGCCTTCGTTTGAAATCTGTAACCGTTACCGATGTATCCAGTATACAACCTTGCAATCCGTCCAGGTCCCTTTGCCAAAGAAATAATGCGAGGATCATCTACCGGTAATGTAGGGGAGTCAACCTGTCATTGTTTACATACAGTAATGTTAGGAAGATAGTAATTTTTTCAACAAATTACCATGGTTTTTTTGACAATTTAAAATAACTCATGTATGCACTGAACCAAGAACGAAACTCTTTGTCGATTATTGACCCATGCTCAGCGGCTGTAAGACCGACTCGTGTCATTCGAACGTATAAGTTTAGAAATAATCTGTATGTTACAAAAATAGTTAGCAAATCGTTTGTAATTGTTTATGCGATGAAATAATGTTAAGTTACGAACTCACTCTATGTAAGGCTCGATCTCTGCGCAGTTGCATAACACGTATGTCTGCATTACATGATACTCAGAATCGGTCAACGACCTACGCACTGATCTTCCAACTGTCATGCCAGGTTCGGTAAAAATCGGCAAGTCGTTTATGTCAACACCTTCAAGTAAATTTTCGATAATGTTTCGTTTTGCTGGTCGAAACTGCTCTGCAATGTGTTGGTCAAAGTAGTATGAACAAAATGTGGTAGTCTCTTACGTTAGGTACGCTCTACAAATAGATCCTTTTACTCTTGATTTATTTCCGACCGTCTTTTTCAATCGATGTAAGTACCTGTGGGTAGGTAGAATGTGTAGAAAACATTTACATTCGATATCACAGTACTTTATACGTGTACATCACAAATAAACTGTGCTTACCTTTCAAATGGGTACATCCAGTGGTAATGTACCGGACCCCCTAAGAATGCCTCGTATGGAAGATGCACTGGAAGATGCTCCATGGAGTCAAAAAAGCCAGGTGGGAACATTTGCTCCAACTTACAGATAATAACAGCGATCTCTGAACTTATTGAAGCGACAGTAGCTTCAGTCAGCTCTGTACTTGTCAAGTCCCTGAAAAAAACACTCAACTGTACAAGCGGCTCCCAATGTCTATGCTCTAGGAACGGTCTGAACGCGACCGGCATCAATCGTTGCATGAATACATGACAGTCGTGGCTTTTCATCCCTAACATGATATGCTTTTGACTATCTATACACCGACTCAAATTCGAAACGTATCCGTCCGGGAATTTGATGGATTTAATCCACTCAAATCATGTTTCCTTTTCATCCGTCATCAACATGTACTTTGCTTTTGCGTAATTATCATTGTCGTCAGGCTTCAATTCAAGACAGTGACATATCTCCCGTATATCATAACGTGCATTCAGATTGTCCTTCGTTTTTTCAGGAACGTTCAAAATCGTATTGAAAATGTTGTCAAAGAAATTCTTCTTGATATGCATTACATCCAGATTGTGTCTAATCAGTAGATCTTCCCAATATGGTAGATCCCAAAATATACTCTGTTTCTTCAAACCCGTGTTTTTCCCAACCGCATTGTTTGCACTCTCTGCACCGTCCACTGTAATCTTCTGCATCCCTATAACATCTATACCATGACGAATCTCCTTTCCACTATACATTGTCGGGGGGGTATAGTTTATTACTCGTCGACCCTTCTTCCAGTCAATGCCGTTTGAAAGTAAAGTATGATTCAACGGTAAAAATCGACGGTGACAATCAAACCAACAAGTTTTCCGACCGTTTCTGAGATAAAATGCATCTGTGTCTAGCATGCAATGTGGACATGCGTATTTCCCCGCCGTACTCCATCCTTTAAGAGGAGGAGATTGAGGTTCACACAATTAACTACACTGACTAAGGAAAAGAATAATAAAAGCTAAACACATACTCAAAAATTTATATGAAAGTAATGAAAGATACACATACCTGACAACATTGAATACGCAGGGAAGTCACTGATTGTCCAGATTAACGTGGCGCACATCAAGAAATTTTGTTTCTTCGAAATGTCGTACGTCATAACACCGTCAGTCCACAACCTTTTCAACTCTACAATAAGTGGTTGCAAATACACATCCAATTTCTGTTTTGAACTTTTCGGCCCAGGTACGATCACTGTTAGAAAAATCACCAGTTCTCGCATGCACATCGAGGGAGGCAAGTTATACGAGGTTACCATGACTTGCCAAACTGAATATTATGCCTCGGATGCCCCGAACGGGTTAAAGCCATCCGTGCTTAAGCCCAATCTGACGTTTCTCGGATCTTGTGCAAAATCCGGATGACAATTATTTAAATGCTTCCATGTCGCAGCATCTGAGGGATGTCTCATAACACCTTCATCCTGTGGATGCTCGTGATGCCATCTCATGTGCGAGGCTGTCACATTCGATGCATACAACCGTTGCAGACGTGGGGTCAGCGGTAAATAAAACATGCTGGCATACTGAATGAGGTTGCATTTCCCTTGTTTATATCTTGGAAGAAAATAGAATTTGCAGTGATGCAGGTCCTTATCCACATCCCAGTAAATCATGCATCCGTTCTGACACGAATCTATTTTCTCCACGGGTAAGCCAAGTCCCTCCACTAGCTTTTTCGTGTCGTACAAACTGTTGGGCATAATATTTTCTTCTAGAGCACATCAACGAAACCACGATGCAATCGAATCAAATCCTCTAGCAGGTATGTTGTACTGCGCCTTTATATTTAAAAGTTCCAGATAAAGAAGAAGTTGACTTACTTGACACCCATCGTACAATGGTCGGCTGGCTGTCTCTAGCATCTAGTACATCTTACGTGCTTCCAGATTCATTTCCTCTTCAACAACCCGTTCATCTTCGTCTACGTTTAAACTTTCACGGAAATTTTCATTGCCCCCATACCCTGCACCATCAAAGTATCATTTGCTTGCATCCGACTATCTTGTTGTCCATCATTCCGTTCTTCTAAGACAACCTCTACATTCGAGCTGCTACCTTCGTATCGTCTCGATTCATGTAATGCAGCGTCGAACATTTCCTGTGTTTCCCCCTGAAATACCCAGTGGTAATAATTCTACACAAATCCCCGACTATAAAGATGAACCTTCACATCTGTAATCGGTATGATTCTCCTATTGTCGCATTTCCTGCACGGGAAACATAGCTTTCCACCATACTTTTCATAATAGACAGTTGTCATGCAAAACTCAACAAACTGTTCAACCCCGACCACGAACTCATCATTCAAATACCCGTCTATCAAACGAACATACATCCACTCTCTCATTTTCTTTTTTCTTAATGCTAACAAACAATGGGAGGAGGGGATTTTATAATGGACTCCTCTGGTCGTTTGCGACCAGATGGTAGTATTTTTGCTACCAACTGGTCGCATTTTCCCGCCATTTTCCTCACTGCCCCGGGTCACATCATGTCAAATGTACACCACATGGTCACTATGGTGACCACTTGGTAGCTTCTCCCACCTACCCCGGGTCACATCATGTCACAAAATTTACGACCACATGGTCACTTATTTTGGTGACCACTTGGTAGCTTTTCTCCCACCAAATTGTTTATCTACCACTGGTCACTTAAAATCACAATATTTGCAACCATCTGGTCACTTAACAATGTGACCACATGGTAGCTTCTTTCCCGCCAAATGTTTAAGCTACCACTGGTCACTAAAGGTCACCAAAATTGCGACCATATGGTCACTTTGAATTGTGATCACTTGGTAGCTTTTCTCCCTCCAAATTTACGTGCCTTTTTTTGCTACTAAATGATATCTCGTGTCACATAATTGTGACCAAATGGTCGTCATTTTCAAGTGACCATATGGTCACTTTCTTCCCGCCAAAATTCGCTCCATTTTTTATGACTAAATTTTTGCTTGGTCGCAAAAAGGTGACCATATGGTCATTTTAAGTCAAACTTCACATTTACTACTAGAGTGGTCACCAAAAAAACTACCCCTTTATTTGGTCACAAATTTCTGGTCGCAATTTAATAGTTTTTTGTAGTGTTTAATTTAGAATTTATAACTTTGAATTTACGAGTTAATTTCGTTCGTAAATTCTTTTAATTGTTTTATTAGCTTAAAATAGTTTTGTTCGTATTCATAATTATTAACAGGCCAATTAATAATTATTAATCGCCATTTGACTAGTTTAAGAACTTTGGTTTTAGATTTATGAGTTAAAAATAATTAAAGGGAAGTAACCGTAATTTCCGATTTCTTAAAAATATCCAAAATCACTATTCATCTCTTTAAAATCTCAAAGTTGACCCCAAAGTTGACCAAATTCATTCCCTTCTCTTTCATCTTGTCGTGGCCTCCATCTCCATGGATGGAGTTCTTGGTTTTTCTTCGATTCTAGGCTGATCGTCGTGTTTTCGGTTGTATTGGATTGCCCGGGACGAGGGCTACCTATCCAACCTAGCTTCTCGATGTTTCCCGTTCTCTAAGGGAAGTCCTAAAAAGTAAGTTTTCAAAACTTTTGATATGAATTTGTTTGTTTTTGTTTATAAATGAGTTTTGAAGTTGAAATCATGAATTTCTACCAAGGAATTTGACGATTTTGAGCTCGGAATTTTGAAAAACACTATTCATATGAAATCACTATTCACCCGATAATCACACTTTTCTCATATTAGATATGAGTTGTAATATGTTGTGCAATTGATGAATTGTAGGTTTGATTGCTCGTTTTATGGCCCGTGGGAACTTTGTTGTTACACGCACTTTCAAGGTGAGAATAAATAGAATTTAAATGTAAACTTAGAAACCAAACAAGTAAACACGACTTGTATGATTGGGAGATGAGATTAAGAAATTAATCGAAAGGATTAAAGTAAGTGAGCTAACATGCTTAGGCTTGGGAGTTAGTTCTAATTGAGTGAGAGAACTCATGGATTTCTCGAGAGAAACGTTTAACTCTTGGAAGTTCTAAGTTTAGATTCATTCCGAAGTTTAAGAATGAGTATCGGAAGTTGAGGGTTTCAAGTATAATGGGGTGAATAAGGAAATTGATTATGGAACTTCAGATAGATATTAAAAGCAATAGAATCCTTTGAATTGGAGACTTTATGATAAAGTTAGTAATTCAAGTTTAACTGAAGGCCGTTTGGCTTGATTTATCTATTGTTTTCTTATCAGAAGTTCCTAATTTCTTATTTATGTATAAAGGGAAATTTGTGATCCATTTATCGTTATGTCATTTCGATCACTTTGAATGTTTATATTTATTTTACTTGCACACTTTGAATGTTATATTTATTTTACTTGCACTTGAAAGCATATTCATATCATATCATATTGCATAATCGATTATTGGGAGGAATAATGAGGCAATGAATAGACTGAGTGTGCTTGCATTGTCTGTTATTATTCGTTTTATGTTTATGTATATGTATCATGAAGAATTCTAAAGGTTGCAGTACTATGCATGATCAGAGGAGATGGATAATGAGATAATGATGGAACTATGCGAGTTCACATTATCTAGTATTATCCATAATTACTATGATACATATTCAAGGATACAGAGTATGACTTAGCCTACGGGAGTTCATTACCTGTATTCGGTGGGTGAGATAATGAGGTGAATGAACTTAGCCTACGGGAGATTCATTACCTGTCATTATTCACTAGAGATGGGAAGATATTATTGAAAATACTTTATATATTTTATTTTGGAAAGTGAGATAATGAGGTGAATGAACTTAGCCTATGAGAGATTCATTACCTGTCATTATTCACTAGAGATGGAAAGATATTATTGAAAGGACTTTGTATACTTTATTTTTGAAAGCGAGATAATGAGGTGAATGAACTTAGCCTACGGGAGTTTCATTACCTGTCATTATTCGCATGTGATGATTATATTGATGTAAAGGTTGTGTGCCCTTTACACTTGTTTAGCGAGTTAATGAATAATGATTAGACTGCGTATGCTAATATTATAGTCATTAATCGCGAATTGTGATTGTTGAATATGTTAAGTCTGAGTGACCTTAACATTATTTTATTAAACATAAAGGAAAGGTAAACCTTATTTTTATAACCTAAGTCGCTACAAAGAAAAAGAAATGAAACATTATGTATGACATACATTTCTATAGAGAAAAGAAATTAAATATGATGTATAGCCGAGTGCTATAGAAAAGAGGAACAATATTGAATTGTATAATGAGAGAATACAAGGGTGTATTGAACCTTGTATAATTATCATGATATAAATATGTAAGAGAACTAGATTCTCAATAAATTGGCCGATCTTGAAATTGGAAATTAATATTTGAATGCAAACCTTATGTATAGTATAAGGTATTAAAGAGAATGAAATAAGATTGATATGTGTGTCATGCAACATGTCATCTTAAATGCTTGGAAGTTAATTCCTCAATTATATGCGAGAATTGGTAAGTAAAAAGTGGGTTACTCGATACAAAACCCTTTTGGTGGTTGAAAGGTAAGGGTATGTGAGTTTTACTTGGACACAAATCCGGATGCGGGTTTGGAGTCTAATGTTACTTTACTTTCCGTTTATTTTTACTGGGCTGCTTTTAGCTCATGATATTACAAACATTTTCAGGTAATGCTCGGGGTCGTGGGAGAGGAGCTGGTGCAGTTTGATCAAGTTGAAGATGATGCCGAGAGGGACTAGAGATACTTTTTAAGTCCATGGAAATATTTGTTTCATGTTTTATCTTTGGGTTGTATATTTGTATATAAGCTCATAAGAGCTTTTGTTTTAACTTTTATCACCTTGAACTCCTTTAATCTTTATACAGGAATTGCAATTCCTGTCGTTTAAATTTTATGATTGTGAAAAGTGTAAACAGGTTGTGGATAGTCTAAGTTTTAAACATATCCACGCCAAATCGCAGCGACTCGAGATTTTCCGCTGTAATTTGATTTTAAATTATTTAAAAGGAGTCGGGTCGTCACAAAGTAATAGTAGTGGTAAGTGAATGTCATGTCCCATGAGGATGGTAGTGGAAGCAAAACTAGAAAATTAAAGATTGATGCAAACAATAAGGTAGTGCAAGTTATCTGGATGAAATAGTGTAATGCAAGAACTAAACTGATCCAACGCTAAGTGTAGATCAAGAGAGAGTGATTGCGATGTTGTGTTAGGGTTTTAGGATAGGTTTTAACAATTCAAGTGGAACATAGGGGTGGAACTTCAAGTACAACTTAAATTCATGAGACAACAACACTCTTGGAAGAAAAAGGCAAGGATCAAACTTTCTCAAACGATCCTTAACACAACTTATTAATCCTTGATTCTATCTCTAAAACCTCAGATAATTAATAGCTACCTTCAACCTTGTAAAGCTTAACGTTTTTCTGTTCACTTAACTCTGTGTTCATTTCTAAATTTAAAGTTAAGGTGAACAAGAGGATCTTCTCTAGGTTGTCATGCACCAAATTTTTCAATACTTGCTTGAACTCTCCTCACTCTATTTCCATAAAGCTTTAAAGCAATATGAAGGATTCAACGTCACAAATTCATGTATAAAATTGAGTTCCAAACATTAAGGTTCACCTATCCTAAGTCCAAATTAGCAAAACATCACAAAAAAAGGTTTTAGCCTAACATGGCCTTGCTTGACATAAAAGATAGACAATAATAATGAGAGTAATTCATTAAGGAAAATAGAAACTACAAGTTTTAACTAAAAGAAAAAAAACTTAAAAATATCTATCAACTCTTTCATTGTTGTGTTTCCTCCCTTGCTATCTCTTCCCTTCGCCATTCTCCTCTCTTTTAAAATGACCTAAAACTTCTATTTAAGTAGAAGCCAACTCGTTTTCTCTCTTCACATGCCTTTTTCCCGCAAAAATAAGAGTTGGTGAACTCTACAGAGTTGCACGCACGTCTGGGAAACAGTAGTATTAGGTTACAGCAGCCTGTCCCATTGAAAACAGCTGGCAACAGGGAAATAAATATCTTCAATCCTCTTGATTTGGCTTGCTTCAGCATCAAATCAGCATGCTTCCAATGGGGATTGCCTTGAAATGAGAGAAAACTGCCAAGGGCACTTCCTAGAACCTTAAACTCAAAACAATCAGGATTTTAAACTTGGAGGCAAAACAAAAAGGAGAAAAACTACACAAAAAGAACTAAAATCAGAATAAGCCTTAAAAGAATTGGCAATCATAAAAAGTGGTACAAATATTTACGATAACTTGCTATTATACAAAATTACTTGGTCTTTTACCCAAGTTTAGCTGCATGAATACTCTCATCAGGACTTATCACACCCCCAACTTGAATCATTGCTTGTCCTCGAGTAATGCTAAAAGAAAGAAAATACAAAGACAAAGGTAAAGTTCTAGTATTGACACCTCTTCTTCAATAAGAGCAGCAATAAAGCTTATCCAAGTATACAAAGGAAAGGCAGCACTCAGAAGTGATTGTGTGCATCTCAGCTTTGAGTTTATCTTTCCAATTCCTTCTCGATTAACAAAGTAACTATCCTAAAGTTCTTTCTCTTAAGCTCAAAATTTCACAACTTACACTTCCTCCCTCTGATTCTCAAGCACAAGAAGCTTATATTTTTACCTTGCAAGAATAAGACCTTTATTGCTTTTGGTACAATTTCTTTTTTTTTCTCATTTTTTTTGTTAGAAGTAACTAAGTGATGTGACTTCATAGTCACCTTCACATAGAGGATTTCCCTATGGGCTCACTCATTCCTATGGAAGAGGAATGAGTAATTTTTCCCAACCCATTTTTTGATTTTTGTTTGGTGCACTATGTGTACTTTGGGAATAAACGTTTGCTTTTCTGAAGGAATTGGAAACATTTGACTTGCAAAAGGATTGGTGGCTATGCCACCTTCAAACTTATTTCTTTACATACTTTGCTCTATACAAAGGTTTCAAAAAAGATTTGTTTGCTTTTGGTTTACTGAGGAAAGAAATGCTTGCTTTAAAGGTTTTTACCTAAGTAAGTAGCTCTTAAGTCCCTTTCTTGATTGACTAGAATTGTATAAGGGGCACTACAAGCTGGGAAGTGTGGAAGATTTGCCTTCTCTAAGTACTCTTGGCTTTAGGATTAGCTCTACTCTTACATCAAAAGAGTTTCAACTGCCTCATGTAACTCGACCGAGCCACAAACTTCTAACTCCTACTTTTTTTTAGTCAGGAATTATAATGTAAAGGAAAAGTATAAATGAAATAAAGCAGAAATGAAACAAGGAAATAAAATAGAAGGATGATTATATTAACTTTAATATTAACTTACATTTGGATTTTTCTAGATGGGAGCAGAAAAAAAAAGATAAACAAAAGTAAAATAGAATGGGGACTATCTTGCCTCCCCCAAACTCAAACCAGGTTGTGCCCTCACAACCAATTGTTACTGTAGTTTTAATAAGACAAGAGCAGATAGACAGACATTTAAAGTAGGAAGAAGAAAAGACAGCTTGAAGCAAAGATCATTTACATATAAGTTCTTCATCCAACACGTCCATGTCATATTGGTCAATGCGAGCATTTTCTAATTCTTCCTCCAAGCTATCATATTCGTAGTCCACATCTAACTCATGATCACTATCCGAATAACATTTACTGATAATTCCCAATTCATTCTGGTGTCTCTCCACTGCTTCACGCTCTGGCTCATAGTGGAGTTCATCCTCTTCCTTCACATGCTCCACAACCTCCTCTACAGTGACAAAAGGCTCGTGTTGGGGTGGTTGGGCATACTCTTCTTGAGGGACGAATAATTTGGGAAGAAATTAAACTCATCCAAAATGAAAGTTGGAAATTTAGGGAAGGTACGAGGGGGATGAATTTGGTGGGCCAGTGTCTTCAAGAACAGACTTGTGAATTTTCTTGTAGGTCCACATTAATTGAGTTTTCTGAACGAAATCGGAGAAGTCAAATTGGAGCTTTAAGAGCACGGTCTGAAGGGTTTCCAACATTGGAACAATGGGTAAACCAGGGGTATGTTCAGGAGGACTGATAGAAGGTGGGGGAATGGGACTGGGGCGAATGAACAGCCTTGCCATTCATTCTTTGTCAATGATCCCACTTTGGTTTTTGACCTCATCCAGATTCTCAATTTGTACCCATGCCCTCTCGCACAACCCGGTTATCAAACTATGAAAGACTAAACAACCCCCTGAGGAAGCATTCTCTGCACATTTCTCCATCTTTCTAGAAATAATTCGCCCATAATTCACAAGTTTCCCCATCATTACACAGTAAAGAAGCAACATTTACTCAACACTTAAAGTGGTTTGATGCGATGTGGGCATGACACGAGTCAAAAGATAGATCATCCATATTCTAGTAGTGGGCTTTAGATGTGCTTTCTTCATTGTACAAACCTTTTGGGTGGATATGGACCACTAAACCCCAGGATGGCCCATGTGCTGTAAGATCATCTCCAAAAATTCGGGGTGCAATCCTTTCGCATTCTCTCCAAAGTAATCACCAAAGTTAGGCAACCCGTAGTAACTATTGATGGCTTTAGGCAAAAAAATTTACCTCCCTTCCTCGGACATGGATCACATACTCCTTTCTATCCTCGAAGTTAGCGTAAAAGTCTCTTGTAATTATCAATACTGGGTTCATCCCAGGATGACTGACAAGCGAGGATAAACGAAGGATTTCCATAGCACCGGAAACATAATTTGGGAGACCCCATACCACAACACTCGTCATCTCAAAGCCTCTCTAAAAAAGGATCTTGCAACATTTGAACACTTTCCTATAGACTTGGTTTGGTTGAGGAGAGTTGAAGTGCACTTCTTCAAGACGCTCAACTACAGCCAGCAGGAGTAGGAACATGCACTTCTTCATCAGAATCGTCCTCATCTATATTGTATCAACTTGAATAGGATCGTTGAATGTAATTCATTTTCCTTTCAAAGCATGGCTACTCGAAGGCTCAGAAATTCTGGTGGAGCATTTCTGATGGGTGGAGAGGTTAAGATGATTTCTTTTCATAACCAAGGGTGGAGAAGAAAGGTAGGGTTTTCAGGGATGGAAAACGAATGGGCTGCGGAAAAGAATTGAAAGTGGGAGAAAATAGGTAATTAAGATGCAGGTTTAAAAGGTGGGGCAGGTGAAACGGTGCATTGGAGACGGTAAATACAACGTGGTAAGGGGAGAGCCATATGTGTAGATAGGTTCACAACACAGTAATAAGCAACTTCCTCGTGCGAAAAGCGAAGCACGTGCGTTAGTGCATAAAAACTTACAATTTTCACATCTAGTCATCTAATAATATCACATAAATTTCTAGCAAAAATTAAATGGTCATTAATTAACGTAAATAAAACTCATGCAAACCTTAAATGGATTGTACGCATTAGGGAAACTTTATTGGGGTGAAGCCATTGAAGCTAATGCTGCTACTGAAAAACGTTGCTACGGATCACGAAGGGGAATAAATAGCTTCTGCCTATCCCCTTTTTGGCCTCAATAATGCTTGATTCGCTGTGCATTCACCTTGAAAATATCATATGGTTCATGACCTATAAGATCCATAGCTCCAAAAGGGTAAACTTTAGCAATTTGAAATGGTCCAAAACATTTGGATTTTAAATTCCCTTAAAATAGTTTCAACCGTGAAATGTAAAGCAACACCATCTCCTCTTCCCTGAATTCTCTTCACATGATTTTTTTGTTGTGCCACATTTTTGTCTTTTCCTTAAATATTTTTGCATTCTCATAGACTTGATCCCTATGTTCCTCCAATTCAAACAATTCCAAACCACGATGGGCTCCAGCTGATTACTTTTCAAAGTTCAGGGCCTTTAATGCCCAGAAAGCTTTATGTTCTAGCTCCAAAGATAGATGGCAAGCTTTGCCGAACACTACTTGGTATGGTGATATGCCTAAAGGTGCCTTGAAGGCAGTACAATAAGCCCAAAATCTAATTTTGTGGCCCAATCCTTCCTATTAGTCTGAACTACCTTCTCAAAGATACACTTGATTTATCTGTTTGATACTTCAGGTTCTCCATTGCACTATTGATGATATGATGTAGCAATCTTATGTCACACTTCGTGTTTGGCAAGAATTGTCTCTAGCATCTTATTGTAGAAATGTGGTCCTTCATCACTAATCAATGCTCTAGGGGTCCCAAATCATGAAAATATATTCTTTTTTAGAAACTTAATCACAACCTTTGCATCATTGGTAGGGAAAGCAGTAGCTTCAACCTACTTGGAGACATAGTCCATTGTAACTAGAATGTACTGATTGCCACATGAAAGCGAAAAAGTTCCCATGAAGTCAATTTCCTAAACATCCAAAAGTTCAATTTCCAAGATGATTTTCAATGGCATCTCATGTCTCTGAGAAATATTTCCTTTCCTCTTACAACTATCACACTTTTGAACAAACTCATTTGCATCCTTGAACAATGTAGCCCAATATAACCCACTCTGTAGCACTTTCGCTGTAGTTCTTATTCCTCTGAAATATCCTCCACATGGTGAGTTATGAACTGAAATTAATTTCTTCGAAAAGTATTTTATGCATACAAATTAGTGTCTTACAAAAGTATTTTATGCATACAAATGGTGGGGCTTATTCTCTTAATGTCTTCCATTGTCCATCCCAAAAATGTTCTTAACTTACGTAATACACTTAGGAGTTGTTGTTCATTTTGTTCTTCCAACTGAGAATTGATTATCACCGGTAATGTTTCATCTTGTCCCATAAAGGCATATTTTATATGTGAGGGTAAAGTCTAAGTACAAGAGAAAGTGGTTCTTCAATGGAAGTTTGTGGACATTGGATATCATCGATATGCCTCACCCATGAGATGTGATCATGCTTACAGATTCAACCTGTTCTGAGGTTTCATCATTTGGGTCTTTTCCACACTTTTTCTTCCAATGTTTTTCTACTGGTTAGTCTACAAAATCAATCATAGTTTAATTTTCTACATGGTTAGAAAACTTCAAAGAATTAAAGATATTGAAAGTTACCTTCTATTCATTAACTCATATTGTGAGCTCTCCCTTTTGAACATCCACTAATGTTCCCCTTATGGCTAGAAATGGGTGGCCTAAAAGATTGGTACATCCTTGTTTTCTTTAAAATCCAGTACGATGAAGTCTGCTGGGAAAATAAATTTATCCACTTGTACCAGTACATCTTCTATTTTTCCTTTTGGGTGTGCAATAGATTTGTCAGCAAACTGGAGAGTTTCACTAGTAGGTCTTGCAACACCTACTCCCATTTGTTTGAAAATGGACAAAGGCATTAAATTGATGGTTGCTCCCAGATCACATAATGCTCTTCCACAGTAATGTTTCCGATTGAACATAGGATGGCCAAACTCACTGGATCTTGTAACTTTGGTGGGATGTTTGGATAAAAAATGCAACACACTTTAGATGTTATGTTCATCGTTTCCACCTTGTCAAGCCTTCTTTTCCTTGAAAGGATGTCTTTCATGCATTTCACGCAGTTAGGCATTTGTTGCAAGGCTTCTGCCAGTGGAATATTAATATGCAACTATTTCGGGAATTCTAAAAAAAAATAAACTAGGCATCTTGCTCTTGTTGAATAAATCTTTGAGGAAATGGAGGGGAAAGTTCCCCATTAATCTTGCGTGTTGGGACATGATCTTAGGTTGCTTTGATATGTTGAAAAGTTTGATTTGTTGGTGTTGTATTTGTGGATTGCTCCTGGACTTCCTCTTCACTTGTTGATTCTTTTTGGGTTGACTAGGTGATGTTGGGATTAATCTCCCTCTTTATTTTGACAGGTTCTTTCTGAGTTGCTTCCTCACGGTGAGAATTTGTCTTTCCACTTATTAATATAATCACATTCAATACTCAACCCCTTTACCCTTCAGATGATTTACAGTGTCACTAGAAAAATTACCTTGAGGTCGTGCATTAATTGAGGATAATAATTGTCCAACTTAATTCTCTAGGTTCCTCATGGATGCCTCATTTCTGGTAATGTATTCCTTCATAAACTGCTCAAGTGAACTCCCTGGATCTACAATTTGCCTTTGTTAGTTCGCTGCAGATATCTGTTTTGATTTGCTTGGTTGTAATTCATGGATCTTGGTTTTGTTTTTTATGGTCCTGCTCCTGAATGATTTGATTGGTTCCATGAGAAATTTGGTTGATGCCTCCAACCAGGATTATAAGTGCTTGAATAAGGGTTGAAATTCTTGTTGTATCTAACAAAGTTCACAAATTTTGGATTCTGTCTACACAACTCGACAGGGTGTCCTTCTCTGAAAATAGTACAAGTAATTCCATTGTATAATGAAGTAGAGTGTATTTGATTTACTCCTTATACTGAGCCACCTTGATTTTCCTGAGGGTTTACAGTCCCTATTGTTGCACTCATATTCTTCATAAACATATTTTCCATTTGTTGAGTAAAAACATTTAGGTCTACCCCTCAACGTCCCTCTGTTTGCCTGATTGGTACACTGGGCCATTGATAAATGTTGTACACTATTCTGTCCATAATGTCTTGTGCTTAATTATAAGATTTTGACATAATGGTTCCATTGGAAGAAAAATTTATGTAAAAGGTTTCAATCTGGAGCCATCTAGGCATTCCATGCTGAGGACAGTGCCTTATCATTTCCTTCCATCTTTCCCACGCATCTGGAGTGTTTCATTCTCGTCTTGTACAAAGTTTTGCAAATCTGTTTGTATCTGAGATGCCTTGCTTGGAAGAAAATATTTGGTTAGGAACTTGTCTACCAGGTGAACCTAAAAGTGGATTGAGTCAGCATCCATTGACAGTAACCATGAGCTTTCTTTTCCCCTTAAGGAATAAGGAAATAAAGATAAACATAAAGCTTCAACTGGTACTTTTGGCATTTTCAAAAAATTGCATAGATGTAAACACAATCGGATGTGATTATGAGCGTTTTCATGAGCTCCCCCTCCAAACTGTCTAATAGATTTAAGCATGGAGAACATGATTGGCTTCAATTCAAATCTATCTGTCTCTAATTCTTGTCTTGCAATGGTGGGTCCCAACCCTTCTAAATTTGGGCGAGCAAAATCTCGCACCACTCTATGCCTGTCTTCAACATATTGAACAGCCTGTAGGGCCTCTTCTCTATTTCTAATTGCTTTATGCATTCCTACTCCCCCTGCAGGTGGTGGTGGTGGGTTGTTATCCATTACAGCTTCTATTCTAGTCTGATTGTTTAGTCTACTCCGACGAAAAGTTCTCACAATTTCTGGATCGTAGGGATAATCTTCTCCTGCAGAATTACTACTTCCTGCAACACTCATAAAATAAAATCAAACAAGTAACGACTAATATCTCTTTGAGAAAACTGTATGCTGTAAATAAATCCTTAATTACTGAAAGCATTAAATGTGAACCATCCCCGGCAACGGCGCCAAAAACTTGTTGGTGTAAATAGTGATTAAACTAGATGGTGAACGGGGGCATGCAAGTGCACATGGTCAACAAGTAATAGTAGTGTTAAGTGAGTGTCGCTTCCCACGAAGATGGTAGTGGATAAAGAAAAACTAGAAAATTAAGGATTGATGCAAACAAGAAGGTAGTGCAAGTTATTTGGATGAAATGTTGTAATGCAAGAACTAAACTGATTCAACACTGAGCATAGATCAAGAGAGAGTGATTGTGATGTTGTGCTAGGGTTTTAGGATAGGTTTTAAAAATTCAAGTGGAACTCTAAGTACAACTTAAATTCATGAGACAAGAGCACGCTTAGAAGAAAAAGGCAAGGATTAAGTTTTCTCAAACGAGCCCTAACATAACTTATTAATCCTTGATTCTATCTCTAAAACCTCAGATAATTAATTGCTACCTTCAATCTCGTAAAGCTTAATGTTTGTCTATTCACTTAACTCTCTATTTATTTCTAAATTTAAAGTTAAGGTGAA
Organism: Gynostemma pentaphyllum; assembly: GCA_028015215.1. Classification (NCBI taxonomy): domain Eukaryota; kingdom Viridiplantae; phylum Streptophyta; class Magnoliopsida; order Cucurbitales; family Cucurbitaceae; genus Gynostemma; species Gynostemma pentaphyllum. The sequence goes on along the minus strand of CM051353.1, from coordinate 47,329,841 downwards.
CAAGTTGATCTTCTCTTGATTGTCATGCAATGGATTTTTCAATACTTGCTTGAACTCTTCTAACTCTATTTCCATAAAGCTTGAAAGAAGAATAAGAACATGAAGGATTCAGCGTCACAGATTCATGTATAAAATTGAGTTCCACACATTAAGGTTCACCTATCCTAAGTCTCAATTAGCACAACATCATAAAAAAAAGGTTTTAGCCTAACATGGCCTTGCTCGACATAAAATATCTATCAACTCCTTCGTTGCTGTGTTTCCTCCCTTGATATCTCTTCCTTAAAACTTCTTCTTAAGTAGCAGCCAACTTATTTTCTCTCTTCCTATGCCTTTTTCCTTCCAAAATAAGAGTTGGTGAACTCTACCGGGTTGCACGCACGTCTAGAAAACTGTATCATGAGGTGACAGCAGCATGTCCTATCGAAAACAACTGGCAATAGGGAAATAAGTATCTCCAATCCTCTTGATTTAGTTTGCTTCAGCATCAACTCAGCATGCTTCCAACGAGGACTGCCCTGAAATGAGAGAAAATTGCCAAGGGCACTTCCTAGAACCTTAAACTCAAAATAATCAATGATTTAAACCTGGAGGAAAGGGTTAGGAAAAAGGAGAAAAACTACACAAAAAGAACTAAAATCAGAATAACCCTCAAAAGAATTGGCAATCACAAAAAGTGGTACAAATATTTACAATGACTTGTTGTTATATAGAATTACTTGGTCTTTTTACCCAAATTTATCTAAGTTTAGCTGCATGAGGACTCCCCTTATGAGCACTTATCAATACCCAAGTGGGGAAGTTTGTTATTGTTGATAGTGTGATTAGTACTGATGTCTTGTGTTTTCTCGATTTTTGTTTACACGCTACTTTGATTGTTATATTTATGTCTGATTCTGATGTGATCTTGATTATGGATTAGCCATCATCCAATCATGCCACTATCGATTGTACTGGGAAAGTTGTTAATTTTGTGGGTTCATGTGATACTAGTTTACGTTTTCATGGGTTTAGTGGCCAAGTAACACCCATTTTGATATATGATAAAGGCTAGAGCGCTTCTGAGTGATGGAGCGTTTGCTAGTGTTGTTGATACGTCTGCACCAGAGACTAGCTTGAGTTATGTGCCTGTAGTGAGGGATTTTGTTGATGTTTTTCCTGATGAGTTACCTAGTTTACCGTCGGTGGGGAGTAAGACTTCTAGATTGAGGTTGTTCCTGGGACAGTTCCATTATACAAGGCATCTTATCTTATGGCACCAGCTGAGTTAAAAGAGCTTAAGAGCCAGTTGCAGGAGCTCTTACACTTAAGGTTTATTCGCCCTAGTGTGTCCCCATGGGGAGCACCTGTGTTTTTTTTAAAAAGAAAGGCAGTTCAATGAGATTATGTAATGATATTGAGAATTAATTTGAGTTACAGTGAAGAACAAATATCTTTTGCCTAGGATTGTGGATCTATTTGATTAGTGAAGGGAATCACTATCTTTTCGAAGATAGATTTGACATCCAATTATCATCAGTAAGGATTCGAGAGGAAGATATTGCCAAGACTGCTTTCAAGACGCGTTATGGACATTATGAGTTTGTGGTTATGTCTTTTGGTTTGACCAATGCGCCTGCAGTTTTTATGAACCTTATACATACTATTTTCAAAAGGTTCATTGATTTTTTGTGATTGTATTCATTGATGATATCTTGGTTTATTCTAAGACCAAGGAGATGCATAGTATGCATTGGTAGAAGGTCTTGATAGTGTTACGAAATCAAAAGTTGCATGCCAAATTCTCAAAGTGTGAGTTTTGACTGAATGAAGTGGCATTTTTAGGTCATATGGTATCGAGTAGATGGGTGTTTATTGATCCCTCTAAGATTGAAGCAATTAGGAGTTGGCCAAACCGATTAAAGTGCATGAGATTTGCAGTTTTCTAGGGCTTACAAGCTGGTTTTTGAAAGGCAGAGTCATACATGCCTAGTAACTTTACCTTTTCTACCGATAGTGCTTTGATGTATCATAAGAGGGTTTGTGTGCCTTTGGGAGCGACTTTTAGAAAAGAACTGTTGAAGGAGACTCACAGTTCTAACTTTTCTATTCATCTATGTAGTACAAAGATATACAAGGATTTGAGACAAGCATTATTGATGGCCTGGGGTGAAACATGAGATTGTGGAGTATGTTAGTAGGTGCTTGATTTGTCAGCAAGTCAAGGCCTTGAGGAAGAGTCCACCAGGTTATCTTAATCCTCTGAGTGTGCCAGAATGGAAATGGGAGGAGATTTCTATTGATTTTATCAGTGGCTTGCCGAAGACATCAAAGGGTTACGGTACCATTTGGGTGATTGTGGATCATTTGACGTAGACTTCACACTTTATACCTAGAAGGATCACCTACCCAATTGTGACTTGGGCACAGTTGTACGTATGGGAGATTGTTAGATTACATAGTGTGCCAGTAAGGATCGTATCAGATCGAGACACTCAGTTTGTCTCGAAGTTTTAGTAGAATTTACAAACCGCCATGGGTACTGGCTTGGCTTTTAGCACAACTTTTCATCCTCAGACCGATGGTCAGACAGAGACGATTAACTTGATTTTGAAGGATATACAGTGAGCTTGTATTATAGACTTATGAGGAAGTTGGGCCACTCAGTTGTAGTTAGTGGAGTTAAGTTATAATAACATTACCAGGTTACTATCGAGATGACAGCATTTGAGCCACTTTATGTTAGACAGTGTCGTTTTCTAGCTCATTGGGATGAGGTTTTATGACGACCCAACTCTTTTAAAACGCTTTAAATCAGAATACACAGAGGAAGACTTAATTTTTATAAAAATTCGTCATGGGGCCGTTTGAAACTTGGATTATACCAAAACTGTAATACACTTTTTCAGCATGATAAATCATAAAAAAATAACGGGATTGCACATTCCCTTTTTTATAAACAAGTTCTAAGACAAGAACATAGAAAATATAAATTTCAAGTGCTCTAATGAACCCGAATACAAAGTATTTGAACAAAAATAAAGTAAGACAATGAGATCTCATCAACAAGCATTCTTCTAATGCTCAAAACCCAAGTCCATGTCCAAAAGCCATCGCCCCTCGGTCAAGCAACACCACCACCTCTACCATAAAAGGTACCTGAAAAGTTTAAGTGTAGCAACATTAGCATAAAAATGCTAGTTAGAGTAAAATAGAGGCATGCAATCCCATGGACGAATCTCATATCGTAAATTGTGGCCAAAAGGCCTAGAATCCTCTTTACTACCCATTCTATACTCCCGAACAACCTAGGCATGATATCAAATAATTCCCCAAATTCCTATTACACAAAGTACCACACTAAGGCATTCATTCACCACATTACACTTACACAAAGTAAACATACATTTCGTTTTTATTTCAACGAGATCCATACCCAATTGTTTTTCTCAATTCATTAACTTTCCACACGTATTTCCATATTTCCACTTACCATGTCACAACCGAACCACAAATCTCGATATAAATAAACATACATTCTCTTTACTAAACAAACTCTCATTTATATATCTCATATACTCCATCTACAAGTTTCTGAGTACGCTTTACAATCTCTCATTTATGAATCACATGTACTCCATCTAAAGAATTTGAGTACGTTTACAATTTCTCATTTATATGTCTCATGTACTCCATTTAAAGAATCCGAGTACGTTTTACAATTTCTCATTTATGTGTCTCATGTACACCATCTAAAGAATCTAAGTACGTTTACAATTTCACGTTTATGTGTCTCATGTACTCCATCTAAAGAATCCGAGTACATTTTACAAATTCTCGTTTGTGTGTCTCATGTACTCCATCTAAAGAATCCCAGTACGTTTTACAAATTCTCATTATGTGTCTTATGTACTCCATCTAAAGAATCCCAATACCTTTTACAAATTCCTGTTCATGTGTCTCATGTACTCCATCAAAAGAATCTGACAACGTTTTATAATTTCTAATTTATGATTCTCAAACCATAGTATCACCACTTTCGTTCCTCAACCCGCGATTGTTACATAAGGTAAAGTATACGCGCGAGGACAAGTAAAACGCTACCATTACCAAATCTATGAAATAAGTAATTTCTCATAGTAAACTTAAAGTAATATTCGTAAACAGAATTAACTTTGTACCACTAACAGCATAGCACAACTCTTAGATCTCATAAACAATCCTCTAAGTCCCACCATGATACATTACTTTTCCCAAGTCCCCTTATGAAACCTTCCTCTTACAAAACTACTTCAAACACCTTCAAATCATCTCGAAACCACCAAGTGAAGTTGTAATCTTATTTCCCATTCCGAAATTCTTACTAAAACTCCAAGGCATTAGCAAAACATAAAACACCCATTCTCACATACAAAATCCAACTCACTAACCAATATCCTTTAAGGATCCCAAATTCAATATACCCTCTTAAACTCAATCAAACAATATCATCACGCAACCCGTGCATAAAACAAAACACAACCACTTTAAACTCACATTGGCAAAGTAGACAACTTTCCAAGAGTCGGAGAGTCGAACGTGTTAACGGTGACCAAAACCTCTTAGAGCTTCTAAGACCAAGATTTTTCTTCCAAACCGTAGGGGAAATTTTCCCCACGTTAATACTGAACCAATGCAATAAGAATTGCTCAAAACGGTTGAGAAATGAGAGAATCCAAAAATGAAAAGGATGGGTGAGGCTTTTTCTTTTTTTGTTTCAAAATGAAGAATGAAGAGGATGAGGATGAGTGGTCTACTTTTGAAAAGGTAGAAATTTCTTGCAAAAAGGTCCTTCCTTTCTTTTCTAACTTTTAAAAAGTACCCTTTGCATTTACTAAACACTATTCACCTCTAGATATTAACTATGTACAATTAAACTAGCTAACGGTGATTAATGATTATTAATTGGCTCGTTAATAATCAGTAATGCTCCGGATCTTAAATTATGTTTCTAATGGAAATAAAAGTCTACAAAAAAGTAAAGCTTTTAATTTCTAAACTATAAGTTCTAAAATTCAAATTAACTACTTTAATTGAAATAAAATTACCTCAAAAAAATAACGGGACGTTACAATCTATCCTCTTACAGGATTCGTCCCCGAAAAGTAAACTCTCTAGGGGAATAGAAGAGAGGTTCGCTACCTACCTTCCGACATCAATACAAGAACAACATTATACACTGCTGGGAAGGTCGATGGCAAGGTCAAGCGATAAGTTACTAATCCAACCTAGCACAAAATCTCAAACGTGACTATAACTCTAGGGCTCATCTTGCCCTTCTTTTTCCAGTCTCATAACACCCTTCATGGGTGCCTTTCTCAAGAGCACGTGGTTTCCCACTGCAAGTATACCGAACTACGCTACTCAACGCATGCATATCTCTCTATATGCATTAGTCATAACTTTTAAACACAAACGGTCAGACCTTTCCAGTATATTCTCCCACTACAAAAGTCGTCCTTCACAACATAATTACCCCAAGTAAGGTTCCAATCACAAAAGCATGTCTACCTCAAGATATTCTATTCAAGACTGACTGAAACCACATCAAATGTCTAACAATAAAAAGAGAATAAAATGGTTCTCACCAAGAATCTTAAGTCACGCATCATTGACGAATACTAGCTTTGACATTCCCTAAATATAGTATTCTCGTAAAATCATCTGAAACTATCAGTCTTGCAACCCGTCATTCAGACAAATAGCAATCAGTGTTTCGTTCTCACATATACAAATCACTCTACAACCATCACAAAAACAAAGGTCTTATACTCATACAAGAGCTCACATCTAATGCCACAGACCCGAAGTAACATGCGTGAAAAACTAGGGGAAATTCTCAAAACACGGACATCCCGTAACATCAAGTACTCTGACAATACCAACGTCAGAGCCAATCGATAAATAATTGATTCCTCGCCCTCCAAAATTCTCAAAGGGTAAATTGATCAAACAATAAGCTTGCCTTTTATAAATACCTCATAAATCATTAAGCGAACCACTTACAAGAGTTCATGGCCTTGCTAACACAGACTAAACTTTAAATGTCAAGTTCCCACATCTCTTCCCCACTCACTATGAGTAGTTTCCATCCTTCATGGGAATAAGTTAATGAACCCGCTAGCTAGTCGATCTAGATTGGTTCCGACAACTCTATAACCTTGTCTCACTATACTGGTAATCCATATTTGAACAATGGAAGGTCCCGAATGGTACCCCTTCTATAGTAGATCGATAACCACTATTGCAAACAATTTCCCTCTGGATTAATTGATTACTCCAAGTGCCCCATCACTAGAGTACCAGCTCGAAGCGAAAACTCAAATCTAATTAATCCGTCTTATTCGACAATCTATCTAAAGATGAGAACCACAATGAGGTTTTAGCTCAAATGCTCAATGTATAAATTGAATCTTGTAATCATCTCAAAACAGCTCGGATGCTCTAGTCTGATTATAAAGTAGCAATTACCTCATTCATCTCTCAATGCTTCCTCCATTACATCTAAACTTGTGTTCCCACTTAAAAGTCCAATATTACCCTCTTCTGATAAAGACAAATCAACTTAGTCGATCCACCGACCATGATCTCTAACTCATCCATAAACCCTACCGTCCTCAGTAGCAACTAACAAAATCCATTAACATGTTCCTACAGTTCCTCTTGGAATTCCTCAAATTGTGTAAGTATCTCGGTGGTTCATCCTAAAAGTTTCTCTCCTAGTAGCACTTCACGTGTTTACATACAGTCAAACGATATCATTCACATATACGATTGGTAAATGGTTCAAGTTTTTATATAAAATAGCATCACCGCAAAGCCCACAAAAGACAGATTTTGAGAGCCTCCTCAAACAGTTCCTTCTTGAAGGTTAATTCCATCGGTTCACCTAACCCTTTCGGAAATTGTAAGTAAAATACGTGACAACATTATATCATTCTCAACCTATCTCACGAATCCTGAAGGTTCTCATTCTAATCATTAATTGTCTGGTGTGCCTCGATAAGTTTCTAATTGCAAAATGGGTCCCTCTTTCCTCAAACTAATTGTAATGTCACCTTAAGAATTCTAGTCCTGTTCCAGGTCTTCCTATAACCCATACCGAGAATCGACCTAATCTAAAGGGTGAGATGACTTCTTGCTAAAGCATTGTCTTCCTCTAAAAATACTTGGTTGGTCCAAAGACCAAGCTTTAACATATTATGGACCCTTAAATTGGCCAAACGTTATCCCATACTAAAAGATTTGTACTCATCCTCATGGGTGACTTCCTCTAACTTGTGGATCAATTGTAACTCCACAGATTCTTTTTTTTCTTACAAAGCAAAACAGGTGTCTCCCAAGCCCCTTCATCCATTAACATTCTATCCTACCAATAGTAGATTCACTTCAAGGGTCTATCCCAAAGATTCATTAGGTCGAGCCACGACTTTTGGGTTTCTCAAATTTCACAATCTCAATTCGATGGTCAAACACCATGTGTTTTATAATTTACCAAACTACCACATCCCCTCATAAAAAATCACCGATACCAAGGTCTGACGACATTCCCTCTCGACTTCAAGTCAAAACGAACATCATACACTAGTGTTAGTTAACCCATATATTTTCTAGGAGGGGATTTTCGATAATTCGCTTTCAAGAATTTCAACTCACAATGGTACACATATAGTATAATACCTACAAGTTTAGGTCGGTGATCAAATAATAAAGTCATTCATTGTCCTCATCGGGACCCTTCACAAAAAGTTCTAACTTTCTCTCTTGAGTGGCCACTCTTTCAATTTAACACCACACTAACGCTTTGAATTACTGTGAATAATAATAATAATTCCACTTCCCCATCTCTAACCATGGACTTGTCCCTTACTTAATTTAGGCCTCGAGACTCAAGCCACATAGATTACTTTTCCACAGACACTAATTTGAACTAGGTATCTCGTCTATCACCAGAATAGAGACACGACACCTCATTACCCATGAACATTAGTCATGTGTTCCACTAATGCAACTACTTAAGAAACCACCCAATAATCAAACCTTCATCAAACATTGATGATCAAAATATCAATCTCTTAGAGTATCTCGACTCCCATGCACCAACTATACATCAACACTACATGCGGTGCACAATCTCCGATCCACACAGGGTAAATCCTAACCTCAGTACTAATACCAAGGTACCAGTCTATCATTCAAATCAACAACACCACTTAGTGGCTCTTATGAGGTGGTCAAATAGGACGAAGTACAAATAACATTTAACAAGGGAGCATCCCATCTCATAAACTTTCCACTACTAAGGAAAACAAAGCTTAAAAATAAAGTTCGAGGAATACCTGGTGCCATTGACCACGAACGATGCTTTGGACAAGGACTTAAATCAAAACATGAAAAACATGGTCTATTAGGCTCTGATACCAACTGTGCCAACCCGACTCTTTAAAAACGCTTTAAAACATAATACTTAGCGGAAGATTTAATTTTTATAAAAATTTGGTATGGTGATTTGAAACTTGGACTACCAAAACCTGTAATACATTTTTCCTGCCACATAAAACATAAAAACACCATAAGACTGCACATTCCTTTTTTAAAAAACAAGTTCTAAGACAAGAATACAGAAAATATAAATTCCAAATGCTCTCATGATCCCGAATACAAAGTATTTGAATAAAAATAAAGTAAGATAATGAGGTCTCATCAACGAGCATTCTTCTAAACCCAAAGTCCATGTCCAAAAGCCATCGCCCCTCGTTCAAGAAACACCACAACCTCTACCACAAAAGGTACCTGAAAAGTTTAAGTGTAGCAACATCAGCATAAAAATGCTAGTGAGAGTAAAATGGAGGCATGCAATCCTATGGACGATTCTCATATCGAAAATTGTGTCCAAAAGGCCTAGCATACTCTTTACTACCCATTATATACTCACAAACAACCTAGGCATGATATCAATTAATTCCCCAAATTCCTATTACACAAAGTACCACACTATGGCATTCATTCACCACATTGCACTTACACAAAGTAAACATACATTTTGTTTTCATTACAACGAGATCAATACCCAATCATTTTTCTAACCTCATTAACTTTTCACATAACTCGATACCGTGACGCCCATGGCCTCTTTCATTTATGGAATACACAGATTTTCACATTTCCATTTACCATATCACAACCGAACCACAAATCTCGATATAATGGGGCACATGACCTGTTTCATCCATGAACCCATTGTATCCTCATTTCTACTTTTCATATCACAACTGAATCACAAATCTCGATCACAAAAGCAATTACAAAGATCGATAACTTTCATAAAAAAAACCATACATTTTCGTTAGCAAACAAATTCTTATTTATGTATCTCATATGCTCCATCTACAAGAATTTGAGTACACTTTACAATCTCTCATTTATGTATCTCATGTACTCCATCTAAAGAACCCGAGTACGTTTATAATTTCTCCATTATGTATCTTATGTACTCCATCTAAAGAATCTGAGTACGTTTTATAATTTCTCGTTTATGTGTCTTATGTACTCGAACTAAAAAATCCGAGTACGTTTATAATTTCTCGTTTATGTGTCTCATGTACTCCATCTAAAGAATCCGAGTACATTTTACAATTTCTCGTTTATATGTCTCATGTACTCCATCTAAAGAATCCGAGTACATTTTACAAATTCTCATTTATGTGTCTCATGTACTCCATCTAAAGAATCTGAGTACGTTTTACAATTTCTTGTTTATGATTCTCAAACCATTGTATCACCACTATCGTTCCTCAATCTGTGATTGTTACATAAGGTAAAGTATACATGCAAGGACAAGTAAAACGCTACTATTACCAATTCTATGAAATAGGTAACTTCTCCTAGTAAACATAAAGTAATATTCGTAAACAGAATTAACTTTGTACCACTAACGGTATAGCACAACTCTTAGATCTTATAATCAATCCTCTAAGTTCCATCATGATGCTTTACTTTTCCCAAAACCCATTATGAAACCTTCTTCTTCCAAAACCACTCCGAACACCTCCAAATCATCTCGAAACAGCCAAGTGAAGTTGTAATCTTAATTCCCATTTTGGAATTCTAACTAAAACTCTAAGGCATTACCAAAACATAAAACACCCACTCTCACATACAAAATCCAACTCTCCAACCAATATCCTTTTAGGATCCCAAATTCAACCTACCCTCTTAAACTCGATCAGATAATATCATCACGCAACCTGTTCATAAAACCACTTTAAACTCACCTTGGCAAAGTAGACACCTTTCCAAGAGCCGGAGAGTCAAACGCGCTAACTGTGACCAACACCTCTTGGAGCTTTTAAGACCAAGATTTTTCTTCTAAACCTTAGGAGAAAGTTTCCCCATGTTAATACCGAACCAACGCAACAAGAATCGCTCAAAACGGTTGAGAAATGAGAGAGAAAACCCACTTTTTTCCTTGGTTTCATGGTTTACCCGAAAATAAAGAAGATGGGTGAGGGTTGTTTCAAAATGAAGAATGAAGAAGATGATGATGAGTGGTCTACTTTTGAAGAGGTAGTAATTTCTTGCAAAAAGTTCCTTCCTTTCTTTTCTAACTTTTAAAAAGTACCCATGCATTTACCAAACACTATTCACCTCTAGATACTAACTATGTACAATTAAACTAGCTAACGGTGATTAATAATTATTAATTGGCAAGGTAATAATTGTTAATACTCTGAATCTTAAATTATGTTTCTAACGGAAATAAAAGTCTACAAATAAGTAAAGCTTCTAAGTTCTAAATTATAAACTCTAAAATTCAAATTAACTACTTTAATTAAAAAAATTACCTCAAAAAAATAACGGAACGTTATAGGTTTGGAGAGAAGAGACTTTGGGCCCGGAGTTGTTACAGATTTGCGGCGTAGTTCGCTTGAGTTTGCAGTGGGGTATCATGTATTCTTGAAAGTGGCACCCATGAAGGGTATTATGAGATTTGGGAAGAAGGGTAAGTTGAGCCCTAGTTTTATTGGCCCTTTTGAGATACTCGATCGAGTAGGAGCGGTAGCTTACCGTTTGGTTTTACCACCTTCGTTATCGGCCGTTCATAATGTCATCCATGTATCGATGCTTCGGAAAAACATGGTGGATCCCTCCCACGTGATTGATTATGAGCCTAAAGTTTTGGATGATAAGATGTCTTATGAGTAGACACCGGTTGAGATCCTCGCATTTGAACAAACGGTGTTGAGGAACAAAACGATCCACTTGGTTAAAGTTCTTTGGATGAACAAAGTGTCAAAAGAAGCTACGTGGGAGCGTGAGGATGAGATGCGGGCTAAGTATCCTCACCTTTTCACTTAGGGCGCTTACTTTTTGGGGACGAAAAACTTTTTTAGGAAGGGCAGACTGAAACGTCTCGTTATTTTTTAGGTAATTTTTTTTATTTAAATTAAAGTATTTAAATTTAATTTATAATTTATAACTTAGAATTTGAGAGTTTGTTTCGTTTGAACCTTTTTAATTTCTTATTAGCTTAAATTAGTATGGGGCATATTAATAATTATTAACGGGCCAATTAATAATTATTAAACACCTTTTAGCTAGTTTAAGTGCTTCGGGTTTAGTTTTAAAAGTTGAAAGTAAACGAGGGATGAGTTCGTAATTCTTGATTTCTTAAAATATCTTTTACTATTCACTCATCTTCTTAAATACACCAAAAGGTCAAATTTTAGAAAATTCTTCTTCTCTTCCTCTTCATCAAGTCGTGGGCTTCATTTCTTAGGAAATATTTTTGGGTTTTCTTCAATTCTCAATGGATCGTCTTGATTCTAGATTTGTTGGATAGCCCTTGCTCCAAGCTTCCTTTTAACCTATCTTTGGAGCTTTTGTTTCATTTTTGAGAGGCCCCAAGGTAAGACAAACTTTCTAAATCTTTATGGGTTTTGTTCCAATTGAAGTTTTAATGAAATCCATGGTTGAAATCTTCAATTTCTCACCAAGAAACTTGAATATTTCAATTAAGTTGTTTTAGGTACTTAGGAAGTTTTCTCCTAACCATAGACTCGAGATCGAACCAAAACCCGTCCCATTTGATTTACCCAAACAATGGGCGGTTTTAGGTAGTTTATAATTGTTTAATTTTACGTTTTATTTAATTATGGGGAAGGAATTCTTGTCCAAAAACCCTAAGTACGTTTACCCATTGAATGTACAAACCTCCAAACTACTCGAAATCAACCTGAAACGCCTCTAAAATACCTAAAAGCTGGAAAACCGAACCCGAAACCCACCCCCTATTTTTGGCCGAGAGCCTCTTGGGATTTTTCGGGCTATTTTCGTCGTTTTATGCGTTTAGGTGTTATTTTTTTATGTTTGGTTAATTAATGTTTATTAGATGAAATTTAATTGTAGGTGTTGTTAGACCTCCGCTTGAATGCTCCTTTGGAACTTTGGAGCTAAACTATTTTTTCCAAGGTGAGGATAAATGGAATTTAAAGTAAACTTATAAACTGAACTAGTTAAAAGATTTGTAGGATCGGAAGTTGAGTTTGAGATTAGAAATGAGAGAATTAAAGTAAGTGAACTAACTTGTTTAGGCTTGGAGTTAGTTCTAATATGAGTTGGGTGAACCTATGGATCTTTTTGTGAAAACGATTAACTCTTGGAATTTCTAAGTTTACTTTCAATTGGGCAAGGTATTTGAAGATTCCAACTATAATTGGATGAGCGAGGGAATCGAATATGGAATTTCGCTTGATTATTAAAACAAGGCAATGAGACTTTTATGTTAAGTTAATAACTTAATATTATCTGAAGACCGTTTGCCTTGACTTTTTTACTGTTGTTCAGAAGTTGATACTTTTTTGTTTTATGTATAAAGGGTAATTACTGTTTCATGTATCGATGATCGTTTATGCTTCTTTCGGTTACTTTGAATGGTTAAATTTATTTTTACTCGTACTTGAGACCCTGTTTATGTCTATTTTGCATAATTGTATTAGGGAGGAATAATGAGACAATGCATAGACTGAGTGTGCTTGAATTGTCTGGTATTATTTGTTTTTTGTTTACAAATATGTATCATGAGGAATACTAAAGGCTACGTGAACTTTGCATGATTAGGGGGTGGATAATGAGATAATATTGGGACTGCGCGTGCTAACATTATCTAGTACTATCCATAATCACTGTGATACGTATATGAGAGAAATGCAGGGGCTGAGTACCTTACATTTGGTGGGTGAGATAATAAGGTAATGGTTAGACTGCATGAGCTTTCATTACCCATCATTATTCACTAGAGGTGGGAAGATACTTATAAAAAGACTTTGTGTGCTTTGTTTTGGAAAGTGAGATAATGAGGTATTGTTAGACTGTGTGTGCTTTCAATACTGTCATTATAATCATGTTGATGGTTATATTGATGTAAAGGTCGAGTGTACTTTACATGTGTTAAGCGAGTTAATGAATAATGTTGAGACTGTGTGTGCTAACATTATTTTGTATGAAACATGTTAAGACCGAGTGAGCTTAGCATGAGTTATTAGAGATAGAGTAATGTAAACCTCATGTATAGTATGAGATATTATAGAAAAAGAAATGAGAATGATATGTGTGTTATTAAAAACATTCTTCTAAATGCTTGAAAGCTAGTTTCTTGATTATTTGGAGATCTTGTAAGTGAAAGTTGAATACTTGATGTGAAACCCTTTTGAAGTGGTTGAGTAGTAAAGAGGATGTAAGTTTTATTTGGACAAAAATCCGGATACAGATTTGGAATCTAATGTTACTTTACTTTCCGTTTATCTTCACTGGGTTTTCGCTCATGATATTATAATTTTCAAGTATGGTTGTACTCTTGCTTGTAGGAGAGCAGCCGGTTCTACCTGATCTCGATGACGATGATGGCGAGATGGACTAGAGATGGTTTTATAGTCCATGAACTCTTTTTATTTCATGTTCTCTTTTTGGGTTGTACATTTGTATATAAGCTCATCAAAGCCTTTTGTTTTAAACATTTATGATATGAAACTCTTTTTGAACCTTACTTCAGGAAATACACATTGTCTTGTCTTTATGATTTCTCTGATTGTGAAAAATGTAAAACAAGTTTTTTGGATAGTCTAAATTTTAAACGTACCCATGCCGTTTTTTTTTAAATACTAAGTTTTCTGCTGCGTTATGGTTTTTAAATGATTTTAAAGCAGTCGAGTAGTCACAGATTTAGTTCTCAACCTACTAAAATTAAACATTTGGGAAACTCCTCAGTCCTACATTATATTACAAAAAATATTGATGAGTTAACTCAATTGATGAAATAATGTAATATCCTTAAAAAAACAAAACAAAAAACAAAAACCTCAAACTATAACAATAAAATCTACCATCCAAGATCTACTCTTTGCTCTATAGAATCTCACCCTTTTGAAGCAAAGGTTTCATGCTTTTAGACAAGATGAGAACAACAGGAGACTCACTGCTATAAGAGTAGACTTAATAATCATAATCAACAGATAACTTAGGGCAAAGTCTGAGAGTATTTTTTTCATTTGAAATCTTCAAATAGCTTAAAGAAATCTAGAGTTTTTGACACAAATAAAATAATAATCAAAGTTGATAGAGAGCAAATTTAAATCAGTGGAAAGCGAATTAATATTTTAATAAAATATCAAGGCAGATATAGCTCACCTATCAATAATTTTTAAACGACCACCAGGTAACCATAATCTAATATCTACTATAAATAGCCATACATCTTCATCGATCACTTCTCTCTTGTCTAATTTGAATTGTTACTAAAAAATAACATACCAATTGATAAAAGTCATTCAAAGAGATAAGTGAAGAAAATTATTACATCTGCACTTCATCTTTGTAATATCCTTAGAAAAAAATAGGGACAAAGATCTCACCATGAAGATATTGCTAATCATTGGATGTGTAATTCATTTCTGGAACATCCACCAGCTTTATTTCTAAAAGAAGGCCCATAAGGGGAAATTGTAACGACCCAGCTTTGCTCTTAAGATTAACGACTGTCCCCACAAACTAACACGATTCCTTTCAATATGTTTTGTCCTCACTCACACGCATCCTAACATAAGCAGGAGGTCACCCAATCTAGGATTGCTCCAAGCTAAGCACGCTTAACTATGGAGTTCTTTGCGATTAAGCCACCGAAATGGAAGGTTAACCTTGTTAGTATAGGTAGTACCTATTAATCTTATTAAGATCTCCTCAACTGTACTGTCTCATACCTATACAGTCTCAAAATTCCCTCTCATTCGAATGTGGAGTCGGTTAATTCATGTGGCTCTTCGCCCAGAAGCCTGCCAGGAGCCGCTCCTTGTCCATGCCTACTAATTGCAGCGGCGATCACTCTTCGCCTTCATAGGATCTGGCTATCACAAAAATATTAGCCCAGACTTAGAATTATGAATTGAAAAACACTTGTAGTACATATAGCATGGAAAAGGGCACAAAATATGATCTCACCATTCAGGAATAGAAATTGCTTGTCTGCCTAATGCTTTAAGAAAAATCATGAGAAGCATGCTAGAATATTCACTTAAATTTATAATCTTGTAAAGTGAAAAAATATTAACAAATAAGTGAAGGGGAATTTGACATCAATCACTTAAATCCCATCAAAATAGAACATCACTTCTTTATTTGACAATGTTTAATAAGGATATTTACCTTGATTATGATTTTGAGGACAGTAAGTCGAGGAAAGGCTTTACCAATCATGAGGCTGCTTCACGCTATTAATAATAAAACACCAACTTCAAACGATTTTATTAAAATGATTATACCACAATCACTACAAAAAAACTGTCAAAATGTGACCAGAAATTTGCGACCAAAAAAATATGGTAGCTTTCTGGTGACCACCTGGTCACTTTCTTTGAAGGTTGACTCTAAGTGACCATTTGGTCAATTTTTTTGCGACCATATGGTCGCATTTTTGTGACTAAAATGTTCCTTGGTAGCAAAAAATGTCGCGTAATTTTGGAGGGAAGAAAGCTACCAAATGGTCACAATAAAAAGTGTTTTTTCCGACCATATGGTCGCATTTTTGTGACTAAAATGTTCCTTGGTAGCAAAAAATGGCGCGTAATTTTGGAGGGAAGAAAGCTACCAAATGGTCGCAATTATAAGTGACCAGATGGTCGCAATTTTGGTGACCCAAAGTGAGCAGTGGTAGCTTATAATTGGAAGGAAGAAAGCTACCAAATGGTCGCAATTATAAATGACCAGATGGTCGCAATTTTGGTGACCCAAAGTGAGCAGTGGTAGCTTATAATTGGAGGGAAGAAAGCTACCAAATGGTCGCAATTATAAGTGACCAGATGGTCGCAATTTTGGTGACCCAAAGTGAGCAGTGGTAGCTTATAATTGGAGGGAAGAAAGCTACCAAATGGTCGCAATAAAAAGTGACCAGATGGTCGCAAATTATGTGATTTTTATGGGACCAATAATTGATAAAGAATTTGGTGGGATAAAAGCTACCAAGTGGTCACCCAAAAAGTGACCATGTGGTCGTAAATTCTGACTTGATGTGACCCGGGGCAGTGAGGAAACAATTACTATCTTCCTAACATTACTGTATGTGGACAATGACACAGGTTGACTCCCCTACATTACCGGTGGATGATCCTCGCATCATTTCTTTGGCAAAGGGACCTGGACGGATAGCAAGGTCGTATGGTGGATACGTCGGAAACGGTTACAGATTTCAAACGAAGGCGCATTCAGTGAACAGGGCAACAAACAACAGTGGTGTTTGCATAAAAGGTCACGTGTTCGGCACAAACGAAGACGATTACTTGAAGTAATCGATGAGATTCTTGAGATTCAATATGCAAGTCCGACGCTAAAACGCATTGTTCTGTTCAACCGCACTTGGTTCGAGACAACCAGGCAGGCGAGTCCGTAAGATTGATCATTTACAAATCGTTGAGGTAAATAAGTCTAAGCATATGCGCACCGCTGATAGGTTCGTCCTGGCTTCACTAGCGATTCAAGTTTATTACCTGAACTATCCGATTGATAGACGAGATCTGACAGATTGGTTAGTTGTTTGTAAAGTTAAACCACGCCAGGTAGAAGAAAACTTGTCTGAGAAAGACGACCACGTAGAGGAAGCTGTTGCTTTTCAAGAAGATGAGATACGATCTCGTGCAATCGACGATGGTCGAATGCAAATCGTTCGTCCCTTTGAACGATGGAACGATAACATTGCATGATGATGATGATATAAATTCTTCCACTTCTCACGCACGTGACATTGATGCTGAATTTATTCGAGACGATGAATCGATGAAGAAACAGAAGAAGAAGAAGAAGAAGAAGAAGCGTATGTGACGAACTTCTTGGAGATGATGATGAATGAGATATTTCGTTAACTTGATTATTCAAATGTGTGTGTATGTGTTTAATTAATTAAAACTATTTCTTTTAAGGAAAGATTAAAAAAAAAATTATATTTGCAACCAAGTGGTCGCAATTTCACACAAAAGGTGACCACATGGTAGTAATTTAGAAGTGAAATGCGACCAGTTGGTCGCATTTTATAATTATATTTTTTAAAAATATAAGTAAAATGGCTACCATATGGTCGCAAAAATGAGCGGTAAATTTAAATTTCAATGAAATTTATGGCGGTGAATTTAAATATTACGACCATCTGGTCGCAATATTTGGCGGTGAATTTCATTATTGCGACCAGATGGTCGCAATTATTGATGGGACTCGTGATATGACAAATTATGGATCATGGTAAAGTGGTGACCATATGGTCGCTTTTTCATGAAATGCTACCATATGGTCGCAAATATCTCAAGAAATGCGACCGGTTGGTCGCCATTTTCCCCAAGACGCGCGACCTTTCGTTTCTTGTCATGATTACATATTTGCGACCATTTGGTCACAAAATCGATTTAAATTCCCATCGCTTTTCCTTTCCCCGTTTTCTTCTTTTCTTCCTTTCTCTTTTTCTTCCTCTCTTTTTGTTCTTTTCTCTCTTTCCCCTCTCCCGTTCCCCGTTATTTCTTCCCGTTCCGTTCCAGTTCTTACTCTAAATCTAAAACCCTCAAACCCCAATCCCGTTTCTATTACGAGGTTAGTTTTCGTATAAAATTGAAGTTTAGTTTAAGAATTTATTTTACTTAGTTTTAGTTTTTAGTTTTCAATTAAGTAGTTTAGTTTAGTTTTGTTAATTTAATTAGTTTTAGTTTAATGAATCTAAATTTGTGTAATCAATTACTTAGTTTACTTTTGTTTAATTCATAGCATTTTAGTTTACATTAACTAATTAATTAGTTTAGTTTAATTAATCTAATAGTTTAATTAATCTAACTTAGTTTACTTTAATTCAATTTAAGTAGTAATTAATTTAATTACTTAATCTAATTTAGTTTAATTACTTATTTAGTTTATTTAAGATAGTTTACTTTAATTTAATAAAATTAAACTAAATTAATTTATAATTACACTAGTTTAAATTTTAATTTTAGTTTAATTAATGTAATTTAGATTACTTTAATTAAATCAATTAATTTAAAGAAGGGTAATTAATTCAAATAGTTTAACTTCAATTATACTTAAGTAGTTTAAATTAATTAATTACACTAATTTAATTAATTAAATTTTAGTTTAATGAATAAATAAAAATTGTTTAATTACTTAATTTTAGTTAAATTTGATTAAAGTAAAGTACAATTAGATTAATTAATTAGAATAATTTTGTTTAAGTATTCTAATCAATTAATTTGAAATAAAGTAAATTAAAATTAGATTAATTGAAACTAAAATTAATTCAATTAAACTTAAGATTAATTAATTAAAACTAACATAAACTAATCATTTAATTTGAATTAAAGTAAATTAAAATTAGTTTAATTGAAACTAAAATTAATTCAATTAAACTTAAGATTAATTAATTACAACTAAAATAAACTAATCAATTAATTTGAATTAAAGTAAATTAAAATTAGATTAATTGAACTAAAATTAATTCAATTAAACTTAAGATTAAGATTAATTAATTAAAACTAAAATAAACTAATCAATTAATTTGAATTAAAGTAAATTAAAATTAGATTAATTGAAACTAAAATTAATTGAATTAAATTAATTTGAGTTTAATTCAATTAATTTTAGTTCAATTAATATAATTTTACTTTACTTTATTTCAAATTAATTGATTAGTTTATTTTAGTTTCAATTAATGAATCTTAAGTTTAATTGAATTAATTTTAGTTCAATTAATCTAATTTCAATTTACTTTTATTCAAATTAATTTGATTAGTTTATTTTAAATTATTTACTTAATTTATGTTAGTTTAATTAACATTATTTCATTAATTAATTAATTAAATTTATTTCAATATTTTACTTACGTAATTAGTATTAAATTAGTTTATTTTGGTTGTAGGGCGACGCCTTTATGCGATGTGCCCCTGGCCTCGGCGAGCGGAGCGAGCACTAGCTCCGCCCTTCTCCCGTTGAAGCGGCGAATGCCTGGACATGGAGGCTATGCGCGAGGACTTCGTTACTCGAGTCGCCGCTATTGAGGCCGACATGCGAGCACGAGTCGAGGTCCAGGTCGCGGCCGCTTTGGCGCGTCACTTGAGATCTCTAAGTGGCGGCCCTTCATCATCGACGCCTCCTCCCCCCCCCCCGCCCTCCGCAGTAGTTATAGGATTCTTTCATTGTATAAAACGTTTTTTTAATATTTGATATATATATTTTTTATTTTAATTCCAATTTTTTTTTATGAAATTTTAATATTAATTAAATAAATAATTAATAAAAATAAATTAATAATTAATTAACTAATTATTGAAATTTAAATTAAAAAAAAAATCTTAAATGCGACCAGATGGTCACTTTTTAGGCGACCATCTGGTCGCATTTTAAGTAAGCCTAAAAGTGACCATTTGGTCGCATAAAATGCGACCATTTGGTCACTTTTTTATGTGACCAATTGGTCACTTATCTTTCACATAAAATGCTACCAGATGGTCACTTTTTAGGCGACCACCTAGTCGCATTTTAACTGAGCCAATAAGTGACCATTTGGTCACAAAAATTACGACCATTTGGTCACTTTTTATGCGACCAAATGGTCACTTTTAGGCTTACTTAAAATGCGACCATATGTTCGCCTAAAAAGTGACCATCTGGTCGCATTTTTAAAAGTTTGACTTTTTTGCGACCAAAAATTTTTGGTCGTATATTTGTGACCATCCAGTCGCACAAATTCAAAACCGACCAGCTTTTTAGCAACCACTCAGTTGGTCGCATTTTTGGTCGCATTTTAGGTTAAAAACGACCATTTGGTCGCAATTTTCTGGTCGCAAATTGACAGTTTTTTTGTAGTGAATGATAAGATTCCTAAAAGGGGGTATTACATAACAAATTTATACACAAAGGTTCAAAAAAGGCATTAACTTGAACCACCTCCCAAACACTTTCACATGACCCCTCAAAACCTAATCCTTTTAAGGGAAACCTTTACAATCCATACCTCCAATTACATACAAGATGAAAGATCTTCTTAAAAATGAACTTTTTAACTATGGTATAATTATCAATTATAGAAAGTGTGCATCGTAATTGATGACACTATGAAAGTATAAAATTTCATCAGGACTGATACTAAGAAAGTAGTCAGATTTAGAGAATAAAATAGAAAATTCTCCAAAACAACTTTCCATTGCTCATTGGTTCTTAAAAGCAATTGTTTTCTACCCATGGTACCAATAAAATGACCGAGTTAGTTGGCATCAATTTTTAATATTTTATTGGTTAAAATATTATTGATCTTGTGTTTAACATTAAAATGAAACAATATGAGTGCAATTTTAGTGTATTTTCTTAAGTCGTAAAGAGTTAAATTTCAAAGTAGATCAAGAGACGAAAGCAATTGAGTTGCCCATAAATTTTAACCATAAATTCTTCCTCAATTTTCCAGAAGGATTGGTCAATCTATTCAAAAAACCAACAAATATTTTGGAAGGGAATCACTACATGGAATAAACCAAAATTAATTTGGGGGTTTCATTCAATTGAAGTATATGATTTCCAATCCACAAGAAATTTATGATTTGATCAACATAGACAACTCTTTAGAGAAAGAAAAAAAAGAGGAAAGTTGAAATGTCATCAAATTCATTTTTGTGAGTTCAGATATTTTTCTTACTTAGTTTATTATTTTATTTTTTTTGTTCATAATTATTTACAAGTAATTTATAATGTACAATGTATGTCTATTTTTTTTATTGCCTAAGTTTTTTTTTCTTTGTTTTAGTTATTATTATCTTTAAAAAGATAAGATTTTAGCAAGATTTTTTTTCCTGCACAGAATGCCTTTAACATTTTTTTTTATTTATCTATATCAATGGCATAATATGTGAAATAAAAATAAAATTTATCATGTGAATATATGACAATAATTGTGTTTATGACTAATTTGCATAAATCAATTTTCCATTGAATTAATTTACTTTAATATTTTACTTCAATTTATTGAAAAATAAATGCAATCAAGAAACTTGTATTTATATTAACAATTTACAGTTTTTCTTGTATAATTTGGGTATTATTTTATGGTGTAACAAGGTTTCAAAATTGTTAATTCATAAAATTCAGGTCAATAAAATATGTGTTTTCCCTTAACAATACAATAATGGAAATTGGATTCCAATAACATGTAAAATAAATGTTTAAATGTGAAATAAGTGATTTTGAGGTTGACTAATTCCCTCTTTGTGAAGTTATTTTTTTCTTAACAAATGCATCAAAATGTCATATTCAAAAATTTTAAAAAAATAAAAAATTAATGGTGAATTAAGAAATGTCTCTTTGTGAAACTTTTTTACAAATGCATCCATTTCACATTTTCTTTAATAAAATAACTGTCAATTTTAAAAAAAAAATATTACTTAATATGATGGACTATTTTTAAATAAATAAAATAGGATAATAATAGATAAAATATGGTAACCGTTTTTAAACTGATGTTATATGGTGCTAACACATTCCCTACACACAATCGACTCCCGAATCTAACTTGGTTTAAAAGACCCTTTTATTTTTTTTTTTAAATGTAAACGGTCACCACTCACACTTGTAAGGGTTGGTGGAGACTTCAAAAGATCTTTGTGACATTGGCCGCTCCGTGTCGAAATCACGATGCTACAACTAGTTGTACGATTGAAAGTTTTTAGTTGGAACTCGCATGACAAGGATCTGAAATACTAACCTAGAGATTATGTGAGGTTTCACTCGATTGAATCCCTCAATCGAACGATCAGATGCACACATGATAAAAATCATGTTTTCGATCAATTGAGTTGCGACATCTAAAATTTATGATTCTATGTTTTTTCGCATGCACAAACCTAACTATAAATGAAGTTTGGGTCACTCAGAAAAAGAATGAAAATAAGGAAAATTCATTATTATGAAATAAAAACTTATTATTGAAGAATCAACTTTGAAGCCTTCAAACTCCTTGATTCTAAACATTTTCTAGTTTACAATCACTTTTTAACCTTGCATTAACAAAAAAAAATTGAGATTAAAGCTTGGAATTGGAGTAAAAACATGAAATATGAGAAGAGAGAGTGAGAACCTTACCTTGACTATCAAAAAGGAAGAATGAGAGAGGTTAGGGCAACCGAACAATGATAACGAGGGTATAAAGGCCAAAACACTAAATTACCCTTACGTCCAAAAAGAAAACACTTACATCTAAATGGAAAGAAAACTTAAAAAATAATCTATCACTACAAAATTCACAGGCTTCGCTGACGCAACTAAATCAGTGAAGCGCTTCATGGCGTCGGCAATACTATTTGCCGATGCGAGCCTAGCATGGGTGACTGTGTCAGTGATAATTAGTCGAGACTGGCTAGCTTTGAGCATCACTAGACGTGATCATAAGTTGCGTTGAAGATGTACTTGTGTCAACAATTGTAACGACCCGTTAACCGGTAAGTATTGATTTAGTATTATTTTGGTTAATAGTATTATAGTTAGAAAGGAAATAAGAAACATTTGACTTAATTAATTATTTTCTATTTTTTTCATGAATTATTTGAATTAAAGAATGTTAATAATAATTAATAAGGAGAAGGAACAGAGAAGGGGTCTCAACAGAACTTATTATTCAAGGAGTCTGACAAAAAAAAAGGTAGGGTTTCATCTTTTGTAACGACCCGTCACTAAGTAAGATTAAATAAAATACATATGAAATTTATTATATTTTCTCAAATGATATTAATGAGATTAGATCATAAATTGAATGAGAAATACCTCGTTATCTCGTAAGGGTATTTTGGTAATTTCCCAAAGCTGAAATTAAAACCATAAGTTTAATTTAATATTTTTAGATGATGTTCATTGTCTCGTTATTACGATTCCAACGCAACTGACGACTCATCATTCTGAATCCCGATGAATGAGTTATGACCGTTTTTGCATAGTGGCATTTTTGTAAATAATGGAAAACGGGATTGAACCCTAAAACCTACTTCGTCGTCCTTTAGCCGAAATTCAACCCCTCATCATCCTCAATTCTCCAATTTTCGCCTAAACACCATCTCCCAAAGTATTTTCACCATAACTGCCTCATCCGGACTCCGATTTACAAAAGTAAGTAGTCCATTCTAATCGTTTTTCCGTTATCTTTCCATTGACATTAATTTTGTAGCAAGATAATTTATGTATAAAAAGTTATGGCTTAAATATCCTTCGGTCCGATATGGTTTTTTCTACTTTGATCGATTTTTCTTTGTTAATTCATCGTTGTAGGTTTTATTCATCGTAGTTCTTCAAATTAGATAAGTTCAAAAATGTGATGACTATTTCCCTCATACTTTAAAAGTTTGTAAGGGTTCTTGGAAAAAAAAAAGAAGGTTCTTGAAAACGCAATTCCAGGTGAGTAGAAATTTGTTAAAGACTAAGTTTTTCCATGTTTGCAATTTTTCTTTTTCTTTATGAGTCACCTCTGATTTTTATGCATATTATTTGGATGTTTTTATGCATATTAATGAGGTTTTGGGCTGTTTAGAAGATTATTAAATTTTGGAGTTAAAGTGTATGTGAAATTGGATTAAAGCATGCTAACTTTGACTTTCGATATCGAAATGAAGTAAGACTGAAAGCTTGAATTTTTCTATGATGTTCTTGGATGTTTAAGCATGATTTTGGATGTTTTTAAGTGTTTTAATATCGCTGGTTGTGTATGCCTTAGTGAAGGATTAGTGCCCAATAAGTCGATACTTTAAGCCTAGGTGGTTAGATACTCTTTGCTATTGTACTCTGAATCATTGGTGGTTATTTTCATATGTATAGAGGCTGTTTTAGGAGTGATTTTATAGCCGTTATGCTGCTGGAACTTAGTTAGAAATTTATTAATTTAAGAATGTCCGAAAAAGGAGTGAAACTACACTAGTTTAGGCTAGTTTCGTTTCTAAATTTGAAAATTGTTGGGAGTTGTCAGAAGTGATTCCAAAGTAGTATTTTGGTGATTTTGGAACATTTTAGTGTGGTTTAAAAGGGAATTTTTCAGAATTAAATTTTAGGAAAATTTGGCCTAAAAAGATAGTTTTTGTGAAAAATTTGAGCTTAGGCTTTTTTAGCATCATGGTTAGTGATGTGTAGGATCATATTACTTAAATACCTCGGGTAATATGGTAGTAGGTTCATATTAAGAAAAGGCCTTGCTTAATGAAGTATATTTCCGTTAAGGGAGATTATATGGTTGTGCACAACTCTATAGCACTTAACGGGGCAGGTTCATTCCATCCGTACAATGGAAAGGAATATTTTCTCATAAGGATTTAAATTGTGAAAAAGAGTATTTAAATTCCTTAATGAGCGTAGTCTCTCTTTGTTTGCGGGCAAAGAGGAGATTAGAGGTATTAGTGGGAAATTCTAATCGACGATCACAAATGTACCAACAATAACACCAGGCTTTTCTCGATGTAAATTTGCTTCAGTATCTATGTTACCTTAGTTTTTAGGTAACCCTTTTACCAACACTATTCGGTCGGTAAGGGGCTACTTTTTTTTTAAAAAAAATTGTTATTTTTATTACTACCCAAATTCCACCTGTTTCAAACATATATAATTTCTAAATCCCAAAACATAAAATAAACTTAAATAACGCATCAATCATTGCTTTTCCTCAAATATAAATAATGATATAAATTTTTAAACATACACGAGCTTAATAATGATCAAAGGAACAACATTTGTACCTTAAGATTATAAGAAAACATAAAAGTCCCTAACTAAGCATTACTCCCACCCGGAGCACCCCCACCTCACTAAGAGGATTCGAGCCATCTCATGAACTTGGCGAGTTGAAACATTTCTTTCCAAAAATTTCTTATCTCATCATCACGCTCCAAATCACATTAAGCATGTTATTTTCAAAGTTAACAAGTTGCTTCATCGTGCTGGGTTATTTTCTCCCTCATTGCCTTCATAGTCTCAAGAGCCTTATCGAGTCTCTGCTCATCTGGATCTCCGTCTGTGATGGCTCAAATGAGCTTGAACACTACAAAAAAAAACTGCCTAATTGCGACAAGGAATTTGCGACCAGGGGGGTTGTATTTGACAAATTGCGACCATAAATGAGACCGGAGGTTTCATAGCCAAAAAGTGTGTCGCCTTGAAAAAATTGACACCATGGGGTCACAAAATTGTGACGCGAAGTTTTTTTGTCGTAAAAAGGTCAACCATAAATATTGCGACCCTAGGTAGCATTTATTTGCTACGTTGTGGTTGTTTAATTGGCCTTAAATTTGCCATCCCAAAGTAGCAAATATCGCTACTCTGGGGTTGCAAATATTATTATTTATTTATTTTAAAAGAATATTTGCAACCCCACAGTAGCAATATTTGCTACTCATGGGTCGCAATTATTATAATTTAATTTTTTTAAAAGAAATATTGGGACCATGGGGTAGAAAATATTTAAATAATTATTTTTTTAAATTAAATATTATTTTAATAAATTAATATAATAATTGATAGTTTATTATTTTAATTTATTAATTATTATTAATATAAAAAAATGGAATAAAATATATAAAATACCAAAATAATTCGTATACAGCCCAAAATATATAAATCCAAAAACTATTGTGAGGGTGGGGGAGGGGATGATGAAGATGAAGGGTCGGGGTCATTCGGTCCATGAAGACTGAAGAATATGCAGCCAAATAAGCTGCAACCTAAGCCTGGACTAGAGCTTGGACCTGTTTTTGGACAAGTGCAGCGACCTGAGCCTCGACCCGAGCATCGATGGAAGTACGCATCTCATGCACCTTTGACTGGAGCTGCTAAACCTCCTCACGCAGCTACATCTCAACAGATGTGTTCCTTCACTGCGAGCAACTCTCAGGTCGAGGTACGTCTGCGTATAGACGTCTCCCGTAAGATCCAAGCCCAAGTACAGATCCATCTGGCCGAACGCCACCTGCTGCTGTCAGGAAAGCTTCTTGTCGGTCCTCCTGAGTCAGTTCAGAGTCTTGAGATGGCAACCGCTGAGATAAAGCGTCGTTAAAACTCGCCTGTTCAAATAAAAAGTAAAATAAACACTTAAGTCAAAATATTTTATTTAAATAAATATAAAATTACAGTGTAAGGTAGACAAAACATTACCTGAACCTCTTTTGCCTTGTCGTCTATAATAGTCTCATCCTTCTTCAGTGCAAGACTAAGTGAAACTCATCGAGCGGGACAGGACGTCCGTGCTTTTGTTCCCAAAAAAATATAAAACAAAAAAATTTATATTATTTAAAAAAATTGAAACTAATTTATTAATTATTACAATATGAAAACAAATTATAGATAGACAACTTACCAAAAGACAATGGTGTTGGTCGTGAGGACGGGCCCCGCCCGTGTGTAGAGAAGGGTTGGCCAAACGGTTAGCCCGATTCCTCGCAAATAGCCTCATCGCTTCAGCAGTCTGCATGCTCGCAACAAGCCGGGCGTGTTCCTCCTCACTCATCCAGACAGGCCAGTTTGCTGCGTGCTTTTTTTGTACACGGTAGAGTAGGTCTTTATATCGGTCCATCATATGTTATCCCAGAGGGGAAAAAACCCCTTTGTTTATGATATCAGAACCGATAGTAAATTTACCCTGCAAAAACATACAATAAAAAAATTTACAATATTAAGTAGTGAAAAAAAATCATAAATATAAAATACCAAAGTCAACGAAATATATTTTACCTTCCAATTGTCGAACAACCTCCTCTTCTCACTATAAGGGATCTTTGTCCAGCTAAACTCGCTGGGAAGAGGATCACTCTGAAGTACCTCCCGAAACTTTTTTGAAACGGTTTTATGTGGCTACAATCTGATATTCATTTAAAAAAATGATTATATATTTAATAATGAGAATAATTAGAATAAAAATAAATAAACAAAATTAATTTTGAGAATACGCGTTACTTACTTATTTCCTTCAATCTGAAGTACAGAAGGATCACCAAGAGGGACGCGAGGTGGAACTGCTGGACCGAAACCAGAACCGGAAGAAGCTCGAGAGGACCTAGGTGTGTCCAGTGCTGCACGCGGAGTATCGAACTGTGACTCAGGTACTACTGTAGAATGAAGTACAATAGGGCTGGGAGTCTTGTATGCTGCGAGTAAGTCGTCCAACTCCTCTGTAGTTAATGACGTGTATGTGGCAGCCAACTCCTCATTATCATCATCATCATTATCGTGTGATCGCGGTAGATGTCATGCGCCAATCATTTTTTTATCTGCAGTTGTAAAAATAATGCTATAATTAGTAAAATAAAATGCGATAACTAATTAATATATAACTAAAAAATGATTAAAATAAAATGAAGAATTAATGTAATCTGTTCTGCCCTTCTTAATTACATTTTTGCGACCTTCTGGTCGCAAAATATAATTATGACGAATTATGGGAAGTCACGCGTGCTCACTGTTGCAACATTGGGGTTGCAAATTTCAAATTCAAAAAACCATCTAAACATTGCGACCAGATGGCCACAATTTTATTCACAGCTTTTTTTTTATTTTTTTAGATTCCCAATGTCAAATTGCGACCATTTAGTCACAATTGAGCATTGGGAAAGTAACAATTTATAATAGCTGTCAATAAAATTGCGACTAGATGGTTGCAATTGCCTTATTTACAATTGTATTATATTTTTACTTTTCCCAGTGGTCAAATGGAATCAGATGGTCGTAAATTTATTCAAATTTTTTTCCTACACAGATTTTAAATGCATTTAAAATAAAATAAAAAAATGTCTCAGTCATCATCCTCTGTGTCTTCGGTTCCTACTTCAGGTTCATCATCCGATTCTTCTTCAGTTTCTTCATCAGCTGTTTCATCTGGCAAAGTTTCATGCTCACGTGCACGATCAGTTGGAACATCTGTACTATTCTGTAATGTCATCACTCCATCATTCAAAGGACGAGCAGTACTAGCATTCTGACCATCGTCAATCTCACGAAATCTTATCTCGTCTTCCTGGAAAGCACTGTACTCTGCAATGTTTTTATCGGAGATACCTTCTTCTACGTTGCATGGTTTTACTTTACAAACAACTAACCAATCTGTCAGGTCTGTTTTATTACATGAATAGTTCAGATAATAGACTTGAATCGCCTGTGAAGCCATGACAACCTTATCTTCTGTGCGCATACGTTTAGACTTATTAACCTCCACGATTTGCAAATGAGGTAGCTTACGAATTTCGCCTCGTCTAGTTGTCTTGAACCACGTGCAGTTGAATATAACAATGCGTTTTAGAGTCGGACTTGTGTATTGAATCTCAATGATCTCATCTATTACTCCAAAATAATCGTCTTCATTGGTGTCGAAAACTTGACCCTTTATGCAAACCCCACTATTATTCGTTGCTCTGTTAACTGAATGCGCCTTCGTTTGAAATCTGTACTCATTGCCAACATAGCCAGTGTATGATCTTGCAACCTGTGCAGGTCCTTTTGCCAAAGAAATAATGCGAGGATCAGCTACTGACAATGTAGGTGAGTCAACCTGTCATCGCATATATTAAAATGCAAATTCAAAATCAATATATATATATATATATATATATATATATATATATATATATATTACAAAATACATGACATATTGGCTAAAAACTCACATATGCACAGAACCAAGAACGAAACACTTTGTCAATCATTGATCCCTCATCAGTGGATGTAATACCGGGTCGTAACATTCGAAGGTATAGGTTTAGAAATAATCTGCATAATGTACAATAAATTCAACAAATTGGGTAATAACTGAAACGTCCAAATTACTTAAGATATGAAAATATTAAAAACTAACTTACTCTAGTTATGGCTCCACTTTGGTGCAGTTGCATAACACATACGTTTGGATAATGTGATACTCAACATCAGTCAACAGCCTTCGCACACATTTACCAATAGTAATGCCATCCTCTGTAAATATGGACAAGTCATTTACATCTACACCTTCTAGTAAATTTTCAACTACGTTTTGCTTCACCGATCGATACTGCTCTGCAACTTGTTGATCAAAATAGTAGGAGCAAAATGTGGTAGTCTCTTGCATTAGGTATGCACTACAAATAAATCCTTCTACTCATGATTTATTTCCGATCGTCTTTTTCAACCGACGTAAGTACCTGTCGATACAACGTAATACATATTTAATGCGCGATGTACATAAGTTGTAAATCAATGTGTACGTTTAAATTCAACAAGAGTGTTACCTTTCAAATGGGTACATCCAGCGGTAATGCACCGGACCTCCTAAGAATGCCTCGTATGGAAGATGCTTCATTGAGTCAAAAAAGGCAGGTGGGAACATTCACTCCAACTTACAAATGATAACAGCAATCTCCGAACTCATTGATGCAAGTCAAGTCCTTAAAAAAAACACCCAACTGCGCAAGCGGCTCCCAATGTCTATGCTCTAGAAATGGCATGAACGCGACAAGCATCAATCGTTGCATGAATACATGACAATCGTGGCTTTTTATTTCGAACATTATATGTTTTTTGCTGTCTATACACTGACTAAGATTAAAAACGTATCCGCCTGGGAATTTGATTGATCGGATCCACTCAAATAATGCCTTTTTTTTCTCTGTCGTCAACATGTACTTCGCTTTAGCGTAATAATCATTCGTCAGGCTCCAACTCAGGGCAATTACATATCTCCCGGATATCATAACATGCTTTCAGATTGTCCTTTGTTTTACCCGGAACGTTCAGAATAGTGTTGAAAACATTATGAAATAAATTCTTCTCAATATGCATTACATCCAAGTTATGTCTAATTAGTAGATCTTCCCAATACGATAGATGGCAAAAAATACTCTGTTTCTTCCAACCTGTGTTTTTCCTAGCAGACTTGTTTGCATTCTCTACACCTTCCCTTGTAATCTTCTACAAGCCTAGGGCATCTATACCGTGAAGAATTTATCGCCCACTAAACATTATAGAAGGTATCTCTTTTCGTGCACGTCGACCTTTCTTCCAGTAACTATTGTTAGAACGAAATTAATGATTCAAAGGTAGAAATCTTCTATGACAATCGAACCAACAAGTTTTTCGACCGTGTCTTAAAGAAAATGCCTTTGTGTCAAGCCATCAATGTGGACATGCGTATTTTCCCGCCGCACTCCATCCTTTAAGAGGATGAGAAAAGTATAAATTAACTACATATATGACTAAACAAGCAATTATCAAAACTAAACACATAAAAGTATTAAAATTATATTGAACATACCTGATAACATTGAATACGCTTGGAAGTCACTGATCATCCAAATTAATGCAGCGTGCATCAAGAAATTTTGTTTCCTTGATATATCGTACGTCATAACACCATCAGTCCACAACTTTTTCAACTCCATGATAAGTGGTTGCAAATACACATCTAGTTTCTATTTTAGACTTTTCGGACCAGATATGATCATTGTTAAAAAAATCATCGGGTCTTTCATGCACATTGAGGGTGGCAAGTTATACGGGGTCACCATCATCGGCCATAGTGAATAATGTGTTCCTAATACCCCAAACGGGTTAAAGTCGTCTCTGCATAATCCCAATCTGAAATTTTTAGGATCTTGGGCAAACTCTGGATGACAATTATTCAAATGCTTCCATGCCGCAGCATCTGAGGGATGTCTCATAACTCCATCATCTTGAGAATGCTCGTAATGCCATCTCATGTGAGAAGCTGTCACATTTGATGCATACAACCGTTGCAGATGCAAGTCAACAGTAAATAGAACATGCGGGTGTGTGGAATCAGGCTGCGTTTCCTTTGTTTATATCTTGGATGAAAGCAAAATTTGTAGTGATGCAGACACTCATCCACATCCCAAGATATCATGCGTCCATTTCAAAAAGAATCTATTTTCTCCACAGTAAACCGAGACCCACCACTAGCTTCTTCGTGTTATACAAACTCTCTGGCGCGTGTTTTTCTCGGTGGAGTGCATCGAGAAAACCATGATGCAATTGAATCAAATCCTCTAACCTGGGATGTGGTACTATGATTTTATATTTAGAAGTTCCAGAGCTACGATAAGTTGACTCACCTCACAACCTCCATACAACGGTCGACAAGTCGTCATGAGCATCTCGTGCATCTTATGTGCTTCTAGATTCATTTCCTCCTCAACAAAAGTTTGTTCATCATCTTCTCTTTCACGATTAATTTCATTACCATACCCTGCACCATCCATTATCATCTGTTGCATTTGACCAAAATGGTGTTCTTCATTATGGACTGCAACATCAACATTCGAGCTGCTTCCTTCGTACTGTCAAGATTTCTATAATAAAGCGTCGAACATTTCCTTCGTTTCACCCTGGTACACCCAATGATAATAATTTGGCACAAAACCGACTATAAAGATGCTTCTTCATATCAGGAACCGTTATGATTTTTCTGTTGTCGCATTTTCTGCATGGACATCGTAGTTTTTTACTATATTTTCGTAATACACGGTTGTCATGCAAAACTCAACATATTGCTGAACCCTGGCAATGAATTCATCGTTCAAAAAACCCTCTATTAAACGAATATACATCCATTCTTTCATTTTTTTATGTTGACAAACAATGTTTAGAGGGGCAGTTATATAAGGGTGAATATGTCTTTTTGCGACCAAGTCGTCACAAATATTGGCTGGAATGTAAGAAATGTCCCCGCCAATTTTTGCGACCCCATGGTTGTAATTTTGTGACCAGATGGTCGTCAATTGCCCGCCAAAATTTCCCGCAAAAATTTAGTGACTGGAATGTGGAGAGTCGCTTTAATGCGACCCCAGAGTCGCAGTCTTCGCGCCATCAATTAGCTCTATTTTTTTATGACGCTTTGTTTGGTTAGGTCATAAATTGGTCACAAAATTTGCGACCCACCGTAGCCCTAAGTCAACGCTTAGTATTGTAACTTGTAGCTTCGTAAAACGGCTACCTCACTTATATGGTCGCAAATGTCTGGTTGCAAATCGGCAGTTTTCTTGTAGTGGAAGAACATCTAATATATGATATAATTTATGGTATGACTAGCTCTATCTACTGTGTGGAAACGTATACCATTGACACAACATCCAGTATATGATTTAATATATATATCTATGCCCGAATATAATGCATGTAAATCATAACTTACTTCACCACGCCTCCCCAATTCATCAACCTACATTATCAAATATACTATGTAATAGGATAATTGAAAATTTACATATATAGAGAAAGAAATGTGGTTACATGAGAATGAATCTTACATAACTTTTGAATGGAAAACTTCTTGTCGTTTATATAAGTTGTTCGAGCTCTCATGTAACGTCCCGTTACTTTTGGGGGTAAAATTTTTTTTATTTATTTATTTTAATTAAAGCTTTTTAAGATTAGTTTAAATTTAGTAATTTCGATTTTAGTAGTTAATTTCGTTCGAAAACCCTTTTTAATCGTTTTAATACTTTAAATTCGTTTCGGTGACATTAATAATTATTAACGGGCCAATTAATAATTATTAATCACCTTTAGATTAATTTAAGAGCTTCGGGTTTCGTTTTTAAAGTAAAAACAAAAGAGGGACGTAGGCGTCATTTTCCAATTTCTTAAAATATCTCAAGTTACTATTCATTTTCTTTTTAAATAGCCTTAAGTCATCAATTTCCTCATCTTTGTTTTCTTCTCCTTTGCCATGGCCGAAACCTCCATCTCCCTCCATCTCTTCTTTGGCTTTTCCTCATTTCTCGGTGGATCTTTGTAATTTCAGTTGCGTTGGAATGCTCGGGACGTGGGCGTTCTATCCATCCTAGCCTTTTGGCATTTTTCGTTCCTTACGGGAAGCCCAAAAAAGTGAGTTTTCAAAACTTTTTATATGGTTTTGTTCGTTTTTTTTATTATAAATAAGTTTTGAAGTTGAAATCATGTGTTTTCATCATGAAATTTGACATTTTTGAGCTCGGAATTTTGAAAAACACTATTCATTTGAAAATCACTATTCATCCGAAAATCATTTTCCTTATTTAGTTATGGTTTATAATTTGTATTCGACCGGTGTTATTGTAGGTTTTGATAATCGTACGAGAGGTAATTCGTTCAACACTTTGAAAGCTCGATTTCGAATCCAAGGTGAGTTTAAAAGGGAAGTTAGTAATTTTATGAATTAAGTTTCATTACGATTTTGTTTATCGAGGTTAAGAGGGAACTAACTACTTAGAATTAATGTTTGGTTGGAGACTTTAATTCGGAAGTGAGTGGAGAGAATTTGGAATTATAGTGAGTTCGGTGAAAAGGAAACATCGGAGTGGTTTGGAAGTATTGTAAAGTGAATTGGAGATGTTAAATGAAAGTGGAAGTTAAAAGCACTTTGAGTGGTTTGGGAGTCAGAGTGGCTTAGAAAATACACTTGAGTGATAACTCGTGTAAGCCAAGTTGATTAGGTTCTTTAGTAACTTAGTAGAATTCGGTTAAGATTATCTAACTTATTAGAGAACTTGATGATTTGTGATACGGCACATGATAGTATGTTGATTCGGATCCATACGGTATCATGGTGCGATGATTTGTGATACGGTACGTGGTATGTTGACTTCGGTCCATACGGTATTATGGTACGATGACTTGTGATATGGTACGACCGTACGTGGTATGTTGATTTCGATCCATACAATAGCACGTTAAATGAAACTTGTTTGGTAACAAAGATAGAAAGTATTACATTTACATATTATTTATAATTGTGTAGTAAGACTTAGTAATGGTTGTTACTTTTACTTTAAGTCTTTATTTCTATTACATGGCATTGAAAGACCATTACAGGTAGTATATTACTATCGTATAATTGTATGAAAATTGGAAGTGTGGAATGGATAGTAAAGAGCAATTTAGGCCTTTGGACACAATTTCTGGTATGAAATTTGGTTCATAGGATTACTTGCTTTCGTTTTACTCTCACTAGCATTTTTATGCTAATGTTGCTACACTTACAAATTTTCAGGTAAACCTCGTCCTAAGAAGCATGGTAGAGGAGATGGTTCTGTGTGACTTGCCGAGATGGTGAATGGACAATGATAAACATTCTTTTGGTTTAGCATTCTTTGTAATGCTTGTAAATTATTTCCAACTTTTGTATTTGTGTCTTTTTTAGCCCGAAAGGGTATTTGTTTAAAAATTTGCATATGTTTTATGATTTAAATCTCTTTTGAAAGTTTAAATTATATGCTGGAATGCACATTCCCGATTTATCCCTTTCTCTGAATATGGGTTGTTGT
Organism: Gynostemma pentaphyllum; assembly: GCA_028015215.1. Classification (NCBI taxonomy): domain Eukaryota; kingdom Viridiplantae; phylum Streptophyta; class Magnoliopsida; order Cucurbitales; family Cucurbitaceae; genus Gynostemma; species Gynostemma pentaphyllum. Next base: position 47,295,012 of record CM051353.1, on the reverse strand, counting down.
AAACAGGTTTTGGATATCCGATTTTTAAACGAACCCATGCTATTTTTCTTTAAAAATTTAGTCTTCTGCTGTGCATTTGAATTTAAAGAATTTAACGGAAATCGGGTCATTACATCTCATGTTCAAGTTTATCAATGTGATCCCTATTGGATGATTAGGTAAATACACGTAATTATTCAATGTGGAAATATATTTTTTGGAACTAGAGTAAAGTATGTAGCACATCACAAATATAGTTGTACTTCATCACAATTATTCAATGTGTACTAGTATGATATATCAATATTTGTTTGTGTTAAGGTCAACGTATCAAAACCCAAAAGGATGGGACGTATCTTTAAACACTGATATGTCACTCTCTGAACAACTTTCAATCTCCCCCTAAAAATTATGCTCAAGTTTGTTTAATCGTGCTCAATGCCTCGAAGATATCTAAAGCAGAATGTGATCAACTCATTTATAACGTACGCATATGCTATGCAACCTTCCAAACATACTTTTGAACAAATTGTTTAAAGTTTGAAGAATTCGTTCTGTTGGATACATCTACCTGGATTATTTTTTCATACAACAATTGAATTTCTAAGTGAATCGTGAAATTTAAAAAAGTAGAGGAAAATATTTTTCCATGTTTACATAAGATGGAAGTGATGTCATGTTAAACCTGTTCCAACGCATCTAAACTTATTACTTTAGAACATAAGCCACCAAAAAATTACTAAACTCTGTTATCACTTGACTTATATCATGATGCAAGAAACCTCGAATTGCCAATGGGAGCAATATTTGAAACAGAACATGACAATCGTGGCCCTTTAACCCAAGAAGTTTTCCAGTTTTGACATTAACACACCAAGATATGTTCGATACAAACTTATCCAAAAATTCACATTTTTCAAAAACTTACATGCCTCGATGCACTGACTTGTATTCAATGTGCATGCAGCTGCAAGTTTTACAAACTTACCTTTCCCAACCTTATTTATATGAAACTCAGATCGTATTCCCAAATCCTCCAAATTATGATGAGCTTTTGAGGTATTCATATTTTTTCCTTCCATAGAGAAAATTGTGCCTACCAAGTTATCACATATGTTCTTCTTTATGTGTTTTACATTTAACTTATGATGTACAAGCAATGTGAACCAATAAGGAAAACACAAGAATATACTTTTTTTTGTCCAATTATCATTCTCTAACGGTTGTTTTCTCTTATTTTCTTGTGTGCAAGGATTCTTACCAAACTTAGGAAAACTTAACCGATTAGGATCTTGTAGAATCTCAACTCCGAATTTGATAATAGGTTTACCCTTTAATTCAAAACGCCATAGATGACCCATGTGAAGAAATCATTGGTGATCTATGAAACAAATTTTGTTTCAGATACCAATAGAAGAGGTATCATCTTAACATATGGGACGCCCTTTGTATCTTTTCGTACTCAACAAGGATAAATCACATTATGTAGGAAAATCATTGATATTCTATAGAAAAGTAGCCTGTAATTGAAAAAAACCCAGACTTTGAGGTATCAAAATATCTCATCCCTTCACTCTTCAATCAACGATTGTAAGAATACACCGATGTCCTTCCCCGGTGACTTAGGCCCAGAAATAAGTAATGACATTGTAACGTCCCGTTAATTTGTGATAAAAAAAATTTTATTTATTTTATTTTAGTTTAAGTAGTTAAAGTTTATTTATTTATCGGTAAATTAGAATTTAGTAGTTTATTTCGGTTTAAGTCCTTTTAATTACCTTTTTAGTTTATTTTCGTTTTAATGGTATTAATAATTATTAACGGGCCAATTAATAATTATTAATCACCATTGGGATAGTTTGAGAAGTTCGGGATTCGTTTTTAAGCCAAAAGTTATAAAAGGACGCAACCGTCATTTCCAAAATTCCTAAATATCTAAACACTATTCACCAATCTTCTTTAAATTCACCTTTGACTCAAAATTGACCAAAATCACTTCATATTTTGCCTCCTCCACCCGTGAGCTTCAAGAGAGAAAAGAGAGATTTTCGATTTTGTTCGTTTCTTGCCCGATCGACTTGATTCTGGGTCCATTGGAAAGGTATCGGTCCTACGATCCTTTTCCACCCAACCATCGTACTTGCCACTCGTGTTATACGGAGTTCTCGGTAAGTTTCTCTTGAAACCCTAAGCTCCAAATAGTGTTTTAATGGAGTTTTCTTTGATTTCCTTCGATTTCGTGTTGTAGAACTCGGTGTTTGTAAATACGGGAGTTGTTTTAAGTGTTTTTGGAAACAATCCCTTAACCCTAAAACCGAGTTTCAATTAAACCCTTCCCGTTTGAAATTTACCCTTTTGGGTTTGATTTTGGGTTAGAATTTAATGAAATGATGTTTATTTAAATTCAATTCGGGAAAGGGCTTATTGTTCAAAAACCCTATTTATCGATACCCATTGAAATCAGGAATATTGAATTTGCTTAAAACCAACTCGAAACACTTTTAAATTGCCTAAAAACTGGAAAACCAAACCCAAAGCCCATTTTCTTGCTAGGGCCGTGGGCCTCTTGTGGGGTTTTGTTGGGTTTTTCGTCGTTCTGTATGTTTAGTTGTTGTTTGATCGATAGTTGGTAATTTATTGATTGTATGATATAATGCAATTATAGGTGTTTTTGAACCGCTCGCTTGATCGCTCCTTCGGACTTAGGAGCAAAGTCATCTTTTATTAAAGGTGAGAATAGTTAGGATTTAAAGTATTTATAGAAAGCAAATGAGTGTGAAGGTTTGTAGAGTTTGAAACTAAGATTAGAATCCGAATCTAAGATTAGAGGGTTGTGAGTTAGTGCCCTTAGGATTAGAAGTTAATCTTTTAAGTGAGAACTTAGAAGTTCTCGAGAAAGACTTTGAATCTTGGAGGATTCTAAGTTAGTTTCGATTTGAAACTAAGGTTGGACCATTGGAAGTTAAAAGATCCAACTTGTAATTAGAACGATTAATAGAACCTCGGATTATTGGAAGTTTAGAATCCTGGAAGGTAAAGGTTAATCGTTTAAGTTATGATTCTACTTTTATTATTGATATCGGAGTTCGATTTACATATCGTTCGTCCAAGATGCTCATTTATTTTACTTGTTTTAATTCCGCACTTTATTTATTTACTTTTACAAGATATGCAAGCATATGGTTATCATTTACACCATACCATTATCGCATCATTCATGAAAAAGAAATGAAAAAGAGAAAGCAAGTGAAAAAGAAACGAAAGTGAAAAAGAGACGAATGGGATCCTATGGGATTTGCTCATTACTCTAAGTGAAAAAGAGACGAATGGGATCCTACTGGATTTGCTCATTACTCTAAGTGAAAAAGAGACGAATGGGATCCTACGGGATTTGCTCATTACTCTAGATGAAAAAGGAGTGAATGGTATCCTACAGGATTGACGCATTACTTCATTCATGCATAAGGGTATATGCGAACCCTACATTGCATATGATTGATGATATAGAGAATTGAGATGTTATATTTTATACAAAGTTTATTTACTTTACTTATTCTATGTCATAACAAGTTAATGGATGAGGATTGACTACAAGTGTAGTAATGTCATACTTTGGAGAAAATGGAATAGAATTACCTAGATTTTGGGGAATTCTAGGAAATAATGTGTCAGTTTACTTGGACACAAATCAAAATGCGAGTTTGAGGTCTATCTTTACTTTTTATGCTTATTATTCTCACTGGGCTTAGTTTGTTAGCTCATGATATTACAAAATTTCAGTATATGCTCTGGTTAGAGGCCGTGGAAGGGGAGATGGTGCTGCGTGATCGAGGGATGTTGACCTCGAGATGGACTCGTTGTTGTAAAGTATATGCAATTATTTTTGTGAATTTCAAAGACTTTGATGTTGTATTTAGCACATAAGAGCTTTTGATGTGGGTTTTATGATATGAAATATTTGAACTCCTGATTGGGATTTAAAGTCCATGTGATTTTATTAGATTTGAAAAAATTAGGATGTAAACAGGTTTTTGGCATGCCAATTTTCAAAAAAAACCACGCAAATTTTCTTAAAATAAAAGACTTCAGCTGTTTTCTCTGATTTAATTTATTTAAAAGTGACGGGTCGTCACAGACATTAAAAAAATATATTCTTCCATGCATCTCTAAGGTGGTAATTTATATGGAATCAGAATAAACGGCCACATGATGTACGTGTTACTCATTTACCCAAAGAAAAACCTTTTGAGGCTAGAACCAAACATACATTTCTAGGATCTGAAGCGGATAATGGAAACTCTCTATCGAAATGATTCCTTCCTTTCGCATTTGACGGGTGACATAGAATGCCTTTCATTTCTAAACGTTTTGCCATGTGCCATCTCATATCAGACGTGATATGTTTTGCTGCAAATAGTCTTTATAATCTTGGTTTCAAGTGGATTAAAACTATTTGAGCCAACCAAACACACATTTCTAGGAACAGAAGGGGATAATGAAAACTCTCTATCGAAATGATTCCTTCCTTTCACATTTTACGGGGGACATAGAATGCCTTTCGTTTCTAAACGTTTTACCATGTATCATCTCATATCAGACACGATATGTTTTGCTACAAATAGTCTTTATAATCTTGGTTTCAATGGGAAATGCATCAGGACTTTCTGTTCCAATTTTTTCGTACTTTTCCCCTCATTCACCAAGAATTGGGATTCCCTACAAACCTCATCTTTAGCTTATTCTTTTATTAAAAAGAAAACATTCATATTTGTAAATGTGGATTGATTCGTACCCTAATCGTATCCCACGTAACAACTTCGAATCATAATTTGATCTCAGTAACTTTATTCCTTTAGGTAATGCTTCCTTTAATAACTCGAGAAGCATATCGAAAGTTTTACTACTCCGCCTGGTTGAAAACCTTGATTTGAGTTAACATCACCAAGAAATTAAAGGATCAAAAACTTCTACATCCATGGTATAACTCTTTCTGTGGTTAACCGAATTAGTTTTGAAACTCTCCATTACACTCCTTCGCATTCTCATTTTCATGACCTTCGATATTTCCCCATAATATCTCATAAATATCTTGTACACAGTAAACACATTTTTCAGACACTTTATACAAGGGCATAGGGTCGTTCCCGTCTATTAAAACTTTCAATTTGTAAATCTGTACCCAAATTAAATAGAAATTTGAATTTCCAAATTCAATTTTCAAATTACAACTTCAAATTATCAAATTTCCAAAAAATTCTCAGATTCCCGAATTAAAAACAACATAAACACACAAAATTCCCAAAAAAAATCCAAAAAATTTACAATTTACAAATTCATAAAAATTCAAATCATTCATCACAATAATCATCAATTTGACACTCATTATACTAAATCATAACACATGAGCATAAAACACAACAATACAACGCTAAAAACAGAAACTCAAAATTTTCAAAAAAAAGCCCTAAATCCTAAATTGAAGGATGTTACAAGTTAACATAGCGAAAGTTTTTCTAATTAATCTAAATTAATTAACATGGAAGAGTCGGATCTACTTTAATATCATGCAAAATTATTCAAGACATGTAAATTCATACTATTTTCGAAAATTAAAGGCCAATTACTTACATTGAATAATAATGGAGAATCGGTTGGAAAGTTCCTTTAACACTGGATCTTCTACACTACATCCCAGTCGAAGAAGCAAAACCTTATTATGCAATCGAAATTTGGAAGAAACTTGGAAGAAGAAAAATAATTTTTCTTCCTATTTTAATACTTCAAAATCGACAAGGGAGAGAGAGAAGAAGAGTGGTTTTTAATTTCTTGAGAATTGAATTGTGTGAATTATGATTGATCAAAGCATCCTTATACATATGTAATTGGGAATTCTAATTACATTAGAACACCTCATCAATGATAAAGAGATAAATGAAAAAGATTTTCTTTTCCTTTTTTCTTTGAGTTGCCTAATTTGAGAAGATAATTATATAGGAAAATTATTATTTTTCCTTTATTTATTTTATTTTGGATAAATATATCAGAAATTATCTTCCTAAAAGAAATAATTACTTCAATAAAATAAATAAAGATTTTTCCTTTATTTATTTTATTGAAGTAATTATTTCAGAAATTAATTCAAACAATTATCTTCCTAAAAAATACATAGTTGGCCGAAAATTGAAGTATAATTGAATTTATAAATTTAATTAATTATTTGGGTCATTTACCAATTGCGTTCATTAATCCAATGATGCTAAAAACTCTCTCTTAAATTCAATAAGTTCAACTTAATTAATTATTAAATGTTAATTTATTAATTACCATTTAAATAAAATACTTTATTTAAACAATTATTAATATTAATATTTTCTCCCATTTAAATATCATCAAGTATTATTTAATTATTAATTCACATTTAAATAATATACATTATTTAAGCAATTAATAAAATTCATAAATATTATAATTGGTAATATTTTATTATTATTTAATATTATTAATTTCTATTTAAATAACTAATTATTTATATAAATAATAATATCAATTAATAGTGTTTGAATTATTAATTATTATTTAAATATACTCAATATCTAAACAATTAACAATGTTTAATTGATAATATTTTATTATTAATTTTTGTTTAAATAAACTCAATATTTAAACAATTAATATGTATTTATTTATTTCCATTTAAATAAACTCATTGTTTAAAAAAACTAAGATTGCATATTATTTAAGTAACTTAACTTACTTAAATTATTTGTTTCTTCACAAGTCAATTAATGACTTGATTTTCCGACTACCATATTTGGGCTAGTATAAGGAACCAATGGACCTATAGATTATGGGCCTAATAATTAGTTAATTAATTGATTAACCAATAATTAGTTAATAACTATTATTTAACTATGAATGATTCCACTATAGATTCATAGTTGGACTCCCCTCACTATATATGAGTTATGTCCATTTAATTTATCTAAATGAATCTATGATATATTCTTCACGTAGAAAACTCAGAATCACATATGGGTTAAATTTACCGTTTTATCCATGTAATTATCGCTTTATCTTTGTGTTCACGCTAATTCTCCAATGAACATTATATGTAGTCAAACTAGAGATAAACACTTCTATTATTAGCAGAAGTCGTGGCACCACTTGTTCATCTCTTAAATCAGTACATTAAGGGAGTTTCTTAAACTTCCTAAAATGAAGGTATCACACTTATAATATCATTTTTTGAAAAGTTATGAATTCTATCTTGTGTCAATGTATTCCTAGCTATTATCTTGTTATGTTCCCAAAAAGGAGTGTTTTGAGCGTTCATACTGATCGCTCTCAACTTTGTGAATTAAAAAACATAACTTCATGAATAGAAGTTCACATTTCATTCATGATTAAGATTCAACACTATTTGATTAACTTAGTTTGATATTCGATCATTTCTTGTAAACGGTACAAGTGAGACATTGATCAAATATCTGGGTCCAGTCTTATATAGTCAATATGTATATGATACTTTCATTTCATCATCCACATGAATGTTCCGGACAAGATCATTTGTAATCTATAAAAAATAGACAACTATCAATAGTGTTAATAGGATAAAATTCTCAAACGTTATCCATCTACTATAGAAACTTTAAATTACTCATCGACTTGAATCCTTATGCATGATTTACATACTCAATCGTGATTTCATGAAAGTAACTTTGGGGTTTTACTATTTGAATGTTTTATATTTTATATATATGTATATTCTATCGTCAATCACTACAAAAAAAAAGTCAATTTACGACCAGACATTTGCGACCAAAAGGTCGTTTTTATTGTATAATGTGACCAAAAAAGCGACCAAGATGGTGGTGGCAAAAAAACTGGTCATTCTGGAATTTTGTGCGACTGGATAGTCACAAAAATAAGACCAAGAAAGTTAGGTTGCAAAAAAGTCAATATTTTGAAAAAACGACCAGATGGTCGCTTAAAAAAGTGACCATCTGGTCGTAATTTAAGTTGAAGACAAGTGACCAGTTGGTCACATGAAACAGTGACCAAGTGGTCGTTTTTATATGCGACCAAATGGTCACTTTTAGACTCAGGCAAAATGCGACCAGATGGTCGTTTTTTTAGGGATAAAATACGACCATCTGGTCGTTTAGTTTCCAGGGTAAATACGACCATCTGGTCGTATTTAATAATTTTTTTTTAATTTAATTATTGTTTATATATTTAATTAATATTAAAATTAGCATTCATTTATTTAATTAATATTAATTAATTAATATTAAATTTTAATAATAAAAAATTGGAATTAAAATAAAATATATATAAATCAAATATTCAAAAAATGTTCTATACAAAAGAAATCATCCTAGATCTACTGCGGAGGGGCAGGGGGTGGCGGAGGCGGCGTCGATGATGAAGGCCCGCCGTCTCGGTATCTAAAGTATGTTGCCAAAGATGCTGCGACCTGGGCCTTGACCCGTGCCTGCATAGCCACCTCAATCGCAACGACTCTAGAAACGAAGTCGTCGCGCATAGCGTCCATGTTGATGTGAAGCTGCTGAACCTCCTCGCGCAGCTGCTGCTCAACCGGAGAAGGGCCGGAGCTAGTGCTCGATTCGCTTCGCTGAGGTCGAGGCACATCCGGGTAAAGACGTCTCCCGTACGAGCCAAGACCAGCAACGGATCCATCTGGACGAACGCTTCCAGCAGCCTCCAAGAACGCCTGAGTCAGTTACGAGTCGAGTGTGGGCAACCTCTGACTCAAAGACTCCTTGAAACGGTCCTAAATATTTAAAATTCAGAAAATATGTAAAAGTTTGAAAATAATGAACAAATTCTAAGTAATAATTGAAAAAACATATTAAATACCTGAGTTTGTTACGCATTGTCGTCGACGATCGTCCCGTCCTTCTTCGTGTGAAGGACCAGGTACAGCTCATCAGGCGGAACAGGACGACCGTACTTTTCTTCCTAAACATATTATAAAAAGAGACAGAAATTAAATTAATAAATAATTGAAACAAAAAACTAAAAAATGACGTGAAAGAAAAATGACAATTACTTACCAATATACGATGGTGCTCGTCGTGAGGCTTCGCGCTACCGATGTGATTCCTCGGGTTCTTGGTCCGGTTGGCCTTATTCTTTGTGGACACTTTTTTGCCCTCTTGAGACTGCAAACTCGCGAGGAGTCGGGCATGCTCCTCCTCGCTCATCCACACAGGTCGGTGTTCAGCTTGCTTCTGCCGCGCCCAGTACATGAGGTCCTTGAATCGATCCTGCACGTGTCTGTCCCATAGGGGGAACATCCGATCATCCGTGACATCGGGATCGATCATAGGAAACTTGCCCTGAAAAAATTTGAAATAAGAAAACGTTAAAGTAATAAATTGATTGTTACAAATTTATAAATTAATTAATTATAAAAATAAGTGAAGTTATTTACCTTCCAGGTTGTCGTACATCCGACGCTTCCTCGTCGTCGGAATCTTCGTCCCAGGCTCGGCATTTGGTAGAGGCATGCTCTAGAAGACCTGTCGAAACGGGCTTTGAAGCGGCTGTATTCGTAAAAAAAAATATATATATATATATTTTTTAGGTTATAAATAACATGAATATTTAATTAAAAAAATTACTTGTCTACTTACGTATCCCCTTCTATCCGAAAGGTCGGGTTGGCGGTGGGTCGAGGACGGCCGGTGCAGCGACTCTAGATCCCGCCGGATCGGGCCCGGTGCCAAGGTGGAGGGTCCGCGACGACAGAGGTGGCCGGAGCCGGTGAGTCCTCCCCCAAACGCGAGGTACGCAATTTGCAACTCAGTGCTGCAGGAGGGATATGTCGGGTCGGGATTGTCGTCCAACCGTAATATCTCGTCCAGGTCAGCATGCTTCCAATCCCCCGCCTGCTGGTGAATCGTCCAACTCCGGTGCGTCATCCTCTGATGGCGGATCGGTCTGGTCGCGCATCATCGCCGGACATCGGAGGACGACGTTGGCGTGCCATTTTCCTAATCAAACTAATAAAATTTATTTAATTAATGTAAATTTATTAATTAAGTATATTAAACTAAATTAAATTAAAATAATTAATTAAATAAACTAAACTAAAGTAAAGTAATATAATATAATTTATTAATTAATTAAATTAAAGTAAGTAAACTACACATATTATTTAACTAAATTAACTAAATTAATTAATTAAATTAAAAAAAATAGTTAAGTGAGTAATTAAAGTAATCTAATATATTTAATTTACTAAATTAAATTAATTAATTAATTAATGAAACTAAAGTAAATTAAATTAATTAAAGTAAGTAAACTACACTAATTAATCAACCTAATTAAATTAAATTAATTTAAAAAAAGTAATCTAAACTCATAGTGTGACTAAACAAAATTAATTAAGTAATTAAACTAAATTTAATTAAGTAATTAAACTAAATTTAATTAAGTAATTAAACTAAAAGTAATTTAACTATATTAAATTAATTAACTAATTACTTAACTAAGTTTAACTAAACAAATTAAAGTAACTAACTAAACATAATTAATTAAGTAATTAATTACACTAATTTAAAGTTAAACTAAACTATTCAATTAAATGCAACTAAATTTAATTAAGTAATTAAACTAAATTCAATTAATTAACTAAGTTTAACTAAACAAATTAAAGTAACTAACTAAACATAATTAATTACACTAATTTAAAGTTAAACTAAACTATTCAATTAAATGTAACTAAATTTAACAAAACTAAAACAATTTTTAATAACTTAATTAAAACGAAAACGAAAACTAACCTCAAATACGCTACCGAGTTTTGGAAGTTTTTGAAACGGGAATGGGTGAAAAACGGGGAACGGGAAAGGTAAGAAAGAACGGGGTTTAAGGGAACAGGCAAAAAGCAACAGGGGAACGGGAACGGGGAAAGAGAGAAAAGGAAGAAAATGAAAGAAAAGAAAGGAAAAGAGAATCGGGTGGGGGAGGGAAAGAATCGGCTGGGAGTTTAGATTAAAAATTGCGACCAGATGGTCGCAATTTTGTAATTATGACGAGAAACCAAAAGTCGCTCGATTAAGACCAGGATGGTCGCATTATGGTTCAAAAATACGACCCGGATGGTCGTATTTCAATAACAATGCGACCAATCGGGTGTAATCGTGTCATTATGACAACCACCTGTCACATCACACTTCCCATCAACAATTACGACCAAATGGTCGTAATTGTCAAATTCAGCGCCATATTTTGCGACCAAATGGTCGTAATTATCAAATTTACCGCTAAAAATTTCATGAAAATTTAAATTTACCACTGAATAAAGTGACCAGATAGTCACTAAAATACAACCAATTGGTCGTAAAGTAATACAAATTTTTAAAAAATTTAAGTATACATTTTCATAGTTACAACCAGATGGTCGTATTTTTGCTTAAAAATATGACCATATGGTCGTAATTATACCTCTATATTTTTTTTAATATATATAAATTAATAGAGATTAAAACATATTTATATATATATTAATTTAATGAAACACAACAATGACGATATTATAAAACATACAGTGAATCATATAAATTTACAAAGTGTATTATTCTTCGTCCTCAGTTTCTTCAGTCATTGCTTCTTCTTCTTCTTTTTCTTCTTCTTCTTCATCATCTTGAATAAATTCAGCATCAATGTCACGTTCGCGAAAAGTGGAAGCATTTGTATCGTCATCATGCAATGTTATCGTTCCATCGTTCAAAGGATGTGCGATACCTGTATTCTAGCCATTGTCTATTGCCCGACATATTATCTGATCTTCTTGAAAAGCACCCGCTTCGTCTTCATGGTTGTCTTTCTCGGACAGGTTTTCTTCTACCTGTCGTGGTTTAACTTTACAAACAACTAACCAATCTGTCAGATCTCGTCTATTACTCAGATAGTTCATGTAATAAACTTGAATCGTCTGTGAAGCGAGGACGAACTTATCAGCGGTGCGCATATGCTTGTACTTGTTTACCTCAACAATTTGTAAATGATCAATCTTACGGACTCCGCCTCGTCTGGTTGTCTCGAACCAAGTGCAGTTAAACAGAACAATGCGTTTTAGCGTCGGACTTGCGTATTGAATCTCAAGAATCTCATCGATTACTCCAAAGTAATCGTCTTCCGTGCCGAACACTTGACCTTTTATGCAAACACCACTGTTGTTTGTTGCCCTGTTAACAGAATGCGCCTTCGTTTGAAATCTGAATCCGTTACCGACGTATCCAGTATATGACCTTGCAATCCGTGCAGGTCCCTTTGCCAAAGAAATCATGCGAGGATCATCCACCAGTAACGTAGGGGAGTCCACCTGTCATTCAGCACACATAGAGTATAATTAGAAGGATATAGTATTTTTCAACAAATGACTTGACATGATATTTTTGACAATTTCAAATAACTCACGTATGCACTGAACCAAGAACGAAACTCCTTCTCGATTATTGACCCTTCCTCAGCGGCTGTAAGACCGACTTGTGTCATTCGAACGTATACGTTCAGAAATAGTCTATATGTTACGAAAATAGTAAGAAAATATTTGAAACAGTTGTGATTGTTAAGTCAATGGAATAATGTAACGTTACGAGAACCCACTCGATGTAAGGCTCGACTTCTAGGTAGTTGCATAACACGTAGCTCTACATTACGTGATACTCAGAATCGGTCAACGGCCTTCGCACTGATCTTCCAACTGCCATGCCAGGTTCAGTAAATATGGGCAGGTCGTTTACGTCAACACCTTCAAGTAAATTTTCGACAACGTTTCGTGTCGCTGGACGAAACTGCTCAGCAATGTGTTGATCAAAGTAGTATGAACAAAACGTGGTAGTATCTTGCATTAGGTAAGCACTACAGATAGATCCTTCGACTCTTGCTTTATTTCCTACCGTCTTTTTCAACCGACGTAAGTACCTGTGGGTTACAAACAATTAAGTAAACCTCTGATAAGTTTAAGATTAAAAAACTTGAATTATATACAAAGTAAGTTTCCTAACCTTTCAAATGGGTACATCCAGCGATAATGGACCGGACCCCCTAAGAATGCCTCGTATGGAAGATGCACTGGAAGATGCTCCATTGAGTCAAAAAAGCCAGGTGGGAACATTCGCTCAAACTTACAGATAATAACAGCGATCTCCGAACTCATTGAAGCGACGGAGCTTGATCGCTCTGTACAAGTCAAGTCCCCTGAAAAAAACACTCAACCGGGCAAGCGGCTCCCAATGTCTATTCTCTAGAACGGTCCGAACCCGACGGGCATCAATCGTTGCATGAATACATGACAATCGTGGCTTTTCATCCCGAACATGACATGTTTTTTACTATCTATACACCGACTCGATTCAAACGTATCCGGTCAGGGGAATTTGATGGATTTGATCCACTCAAAAAGTGTTTTCTTTTCATCCGTCGTCAACATGTACTTTGCTTTTGCGTAATTATCATTGTCGTCAGGCTCTAACTCAGGACGGTTACATATCTCCCGTATATCATAACGTGCCTTCATATTATCCTTTGTTTTCCAAGGAACGTTCAAAACCGTATTGAAAATGTTGTCGAAGAAGTTCTTCTCGATATGCATTACATCCAGGTTGTGTCTGACAAGTAGATCTTCCCAATACGGTAGATCCCAAAAAATACTTCGTTTATTCCAACCCTTGTTTTTTCCAGCCGCATTGTTTGCAAGCTCTGCACCTTCCACTGTAATCTCCCGCATCCCTATAGCATCCATACCATGCAGAATCTGCCTCCCAGTGTACATTATCGGGGGGTTTCCTTTCTTATTCGTCGACCCTTCTTCCAGTCAGTACCGTTTGAATGGAACGCGTGATTCAACGGCAGAAATCGAAGGTGACAATCAAACCAACAGGTTTTCCGACCGTTTCTGAGGTAAAATGCATCTGTGTCTAGCATGCAATATGGACATGCGTATTCACCGGTCGTACTCCATCCTTTAATAGAGGATGGGGATCGATGTTTACAATTATTAACTAATGAACGCTAAGCAAAACAATAACAAAACTCATACTCAAGAAATAATGAAAGTGAACGCAACATACCTGACAACATTAAATACGCAGGGAAGTCACTGATCGTCCAGATTAACGCCGAGAGCAACAAGAAATTTTGTTTCTTCGAGATGTCGTACGTCATGACACCATCTGTCCACAACCTCTTTAACTCTGCGATAAGTTGTTGCAAATACACATCCAGTTTCTGTTTTGGACTTTTCGGGCCAGGTACGATCACTGTGAGAAAAATCACCGGGTCTCTCATACACATCGAGGGTGGAAAGTTATTCGGGGTTACCATCACCGGCCAAACTGAATATTGGGCCCCGGATGCCCCGAACGGGTTAAAGCCATCTGTGCATAAGCTCAATCTCACGTTTCTCGGATCTTGTGCAAGATCAAGATGACAATTATTTAAATGTTTCCAAGCCGCAGCATCTGAGGGATGTCGCATAACACCTTCATCCTGTGCATGCTCGTGATGCCATCTCATGTGTAAAGCTGTGACATCCGAAGCGTACAACCGTTGCAGACGTGGGGTCAGCGGTAAATAGAACATGCAAGCGTACGGAATCATCCCGCGTTTCCCCTGTTTATATCTTGAAAGAAAACAGAATTTGCGGTGATGCGGATCCGCATCCACATCCCAAGAATCATGCACCCGTTTCGACACGAATCTATCTTCTCTACGGGTAACCCGGAGTCCCTCCACTAGCTTTTTCGTGTCGTACAAACTTTGCGGCATCGATTTTCTTGTCGAGGGCATCGACGAAACCACGATGCAACCGAATCAAATCCTCTAGTAGGTAAGTTATCTTGCGCTTTTATATTTAAAAGTTCCAGAGCGTGACAAGTTGACTAACCTGACAACCTTCGTACAACGGTCGGCTCGCTGTCTTTAGCAGATTGTGCATCTTACGTGCTTCCGGATTCATTTCTTCTTCAACAACCCCTTCTCTTTCCTCGTCTACGTTCAAACTTTCATGATAACTTTCATTTCCGCCCCCATATCCCACACCATCAAGTATCATTTGCTGCATCTGACTATACTGTTGTATTTCATTGGGTTCTTCGACGACAACGTCCGCATTCGAGCTGCTACCCTCGTACCAACTCGCTTCCTGTACTGTAGCGTCGAACATTTCCCTCGTCTCCCCATGATACACCCAGTGATAATAATTCTCCACAAATCCCCGACTATAAAGATGAACCTTCACATCTGAAACCGGTATGATTCTTCTATTGTCGCATTTTCTGCACGGACATCGTAGCTGCTTTTCACCATAATTCGCGTAATAGACAGTTGTCTTGCAAAACTCAACAAACTGTTCAACCCCGGCCACGAACTCATCGTTCAAATACCCGTCTATCAAATGAATATACATCCACTCTCTCATTTTTCTTTTTTCTTATCTTCTCCACAATGGGAGGAGGAGATTTTATAATGGATTCCTCTGCTTAATTGCGACCCTATGGTCGCAAAATTACTACCATCCGGTCGTAGTTCTCCCGCCAAAATTTCCCGACTTTTTTTACTACCAAGTGGTCACTTCAAAATGCGACCATATGGTCACTTCCAAAGGCGACTACTTGGTAGCTTTCTTCCCGCCAAAATTACTCCCCTTTTTTTGCTACCAAACTATATTTCTAGTCTCCAAAATGCGACCAGGATGGTCACTTCCAAAGCGACCAACTGGTAGCTTTCTTCCCGCCAAAATTACGCGCCTTTTTTTGCTACCAAACTATATTTCAAGTCACAAACATGCGACCAGCTGGTCACTTCCAAAGGCGACCAACTGGTAGCTTTCTTCCCACCAAAATTACGCTCCTATTTTTGCTACCGAACTATATTTCAAGTCACAAAAATGCGACCAGATGGTCGTTGTTTCAGGTGACCAAATGGTCGCTTATTTTGCGCCATAATTTCGCACCATTTTTTGCTACCAAGTCATTTTTTAAGTCACAAAAATGCGACCAGTTGGTCGTGTTTAAGGTGACCAAATGGTCGCTTAATTCGCGCCATTTTTATGACTGCTTCTGATTTTGGTCGCAATCTGGTCGCAAAAAAAGTGACCAGATGGTCACTTTGAATCAACCTTAAAAAAAAGTGGCCAAATGGTCACCAAAACACTACCACTTTTTTTTTGTCGCAAATGGTTGGTCGCATTTTGACTTTTTTTTTTTTTTTTTTTTTTTTTTTTTTTTTTTGTAGTGAATGAATTAATATAGTTAAAAAGAACTTAAGTTTATTTATTCAAAATAAATTATATATATTAAATAATTACAAGTTCTAGGAAACCATTCCTAACATAAATCTATTAAATCTCAACCATTTCTCTTAAAATAAAGCATAAA
Organism: Gynostemma pentaphyllum; assembly: GCA_028015215.1. NCBI lineage: Eukaryota > Viridiplantae > Streptophyta > Magnoliopsida > Cucurbitales > Cucurbitaceae > Gynostemma > Gynostemma pentaphyllum. The sequence goes on along the minus strand of CM051353.1, from coordinate 47,278,621 downwards.
AAAGTACCTAAAAGGGATGATTAGGAAAACCCAAGCTTGAAACAGAATAAATCGGTGATGGGCACCTTCGCCGATGCAAAGTCATTCATCTGCAATAGTTGCATCGGTGAAGGTAGCTTATTCTGTAGTGTATAATTTTTTATTCATAAGTCCAAATTTAAAGCTGGTCGTAATATATTTCTTATAGTGACAAGAGAAAATAAAGGACCCAAAAAATAATATTCTTAAAATTATAAAAAAAAATTACTCAATATTAATAAAATATTTATATCTACTGATTGGGTCCTTGCAAAATGGTACACCATTATTTGCAGTGGCGAGGCCACTAAGGGGATTGGGGGGGCAATTGCCCCCCAAAATTTTCAAAATTTTAATTTTATATGTATATTTTTATATAGTTTTTAATTTTGCCCCCCAAAAATTTGATGTTTACCCCTTATTTATACAATATTTAAGACATTTTAATCTTTTAAAAAAACAAATTTTCTTTATATATTATCCCACATTTAAGTTTGTCATTATTAAATTTCCTCTCTTAATCTCTATCCAATTTATTGTTCATTAATGTGAGTTTTTATGGTTTAAATATATAGGATAATTGGGGATTTTTCTTGATAATTTTGTTGCATCTATATATGATTTATACAATGTATTATTTATTGTTAAGTTTAATAAAATGTGAAAATTTTAAATAAATACGTTTTTTTTACTTCTATATATTTTTTTATATTGTAGTTATGTAGTGATGATTTTATATTCAACATTTATAAATACTTTAATTCATATTTATTAACTAAGAAGTGAGTGTAATTTTTTGTTTATAAATAGTTTATTTTTTTCTAAATTATAAATAATAATGTCTCGTGAAATTCAAATTTTATTAATAACTATATAGTTTTATGTCATGAGCTTCATAATTGTTATAATTTTATTATTTCATACTTGTACTTTTAGTTAAATATTTCAATCTCGTTAATTATTATATAAAATTAGTTAAACATCTCTATGATACACAATGAAATTAATTTTGATTGTGATTCTTATTATTAGATTAAAAAAACATTTGAAATGAAAATTAATCTCAATGATTTGAGAGATTAATATGTATTTTTTAATATACTAAGAAATTATTTTAAAATTTGTCTCTATTTTGAAGACATGTATAATTTTATAATTAACAGAATTTCTAGCAAATTTTTTTTATCCATTTTATAACTTTATATTAGGCACAAGTCAAAATCTAAAAATCTAATTTTATATTAATTTGTAATATAATATATCGAAACCGGCGTGGAGTTGACATTTTATGCAATCATTTCTTTATATAGATTTTTGCCCCCCCGGAAAAAAAATTCTAGCCTCGCCACTGATTATTTGTAATATTTATGGTCTATAATGTAAACTTTAAGACCATAATTCAATTGTAACTGAAGTCTTAAAAAAAAATTATATACCTTAAACATATTCTTAGGCTTATTTGAATTCCATCTTTGGTCTAAGATATAAGACTAAAAGAGTGAGACTAGAGAGAAGTTTGAAACATGTTGTATATATCAGGTAAGCCATTCAAAGTAGGAATAAAACGCTCTTCATCAACAATTTCAATTGGAACGATAGAAAGACAATCAACAAGTTCCTTGATCCTTTAAAGATATTTATCAAGAGATTCATCAAATTTCTTCTTGATTGACCTAGAGTTCATATTTGAGTTCAAGAATACTCGTGTGAGATTTTGACAAATACTTTTTTTCAAGATGGTTGACATTTTGTAGTGGTCTATATTTTGATTTGACGATTTTTTTTTACTTGTGGTCTATATAGTGTGATTTAGACCTTTGTTCTTCTTACATGTGGCCTATTCTATTGTTTTAGATTATGGACCTCCTACAATTTTAGATGAGTACTTTACATAAATAGACAAATCGTCCCCTACTTTTTAAAACAAAAGAAAAAAATAAAAAGAACACAACATATTTTTTACATCACGGACTTAATTGTTGTGTTTTAAAAAATTTTAAGGATTAAATCTTGATAGAAAAGATCTAGAGACAAAAAGAAACAAACAAAATTACAATGACCAAATTTTACTAAGTCAAAAAGTTATTACCAAATTTTTAGTGCATTTACTCAATCATATATTTAGACTAATTAAATATCGAGTGTCTTTTTTTATATCAAACAGACCTATGTAAAATGTTTATTTTGGTGGTAGCTAGGAAATTTGGTAGGATTCAAAATGCATGTTAGCTAAAGTAAAATGTGAATGGTGAGATAATAATTTGTTTTTTTGAAAAGAAAAAACCAAGAGGAAGAAACAAAAGAAAGAGAGAGAAAGGGAGGAGGTGGAGAAGAAATTGTTTTTGCTCAAACATGGTGGGTTCTTATGGGCATGCGAGTGACCTCACCATAAACCCATTGACATTTAAAAAAGCAAAAAAGCAAACAAAAATTCAAAACCTATGCAATCTCAACTTTGAAATATAACACATTATTAACACTTTCTCAATTCAACCATTCGCATCATCATACTTAGTACCCATTTGGATAACTGAAAGTATTTAAAAGTGTTATTAAATAAAGAAAGTGTTTTTTATCACCATTAAAAAATATTTTTAAACATTTTCAAAACCTATCACAAACGGGTACTTAAAGAAATCAAATCTATATCAAGAGGAGAGATAATTCCATAATATACCATCTTAACAATAACAATGTATAAAATAAATAAATAAAACAATTACAATTACAATTACAATGTATCTACCTTATGTTTTTGCCAAAAAATAAAATAAGACCTTATGTTTAAATATTACAAGTTATTTTTGGGAAAAATTACCACTAGTTTGTGTAAGTAATCACTGATTTCCGCATAAATAATCACTGATTCCACGCAGAGGTAATCCCTAATTCCGTACAGAGGCAATCATTGATTCCGCGTAGAGGTAATCACTGATATTACTGATTCACTATATCAAATGATATTTCGTGTATGTAATCAATGATTACCTGATAAGTTATCACACTGATTACCTCTAAGTTGATTTTCTCTGATTCACTTGAATGAGGGTTTTTTATAAAAACTATTATATTTACAAATACTTTTAAAACTGCTAAATTTATAAATATCGAAGAAAATGCTACTACCGAATGAAATTTCCAAAACTAAAATTGGAAAGTTGCAAGGAAGCAAAATTTTAATGATTTAAATCTACCAAAAGTTCATCGTCATAGTGAAAAACTTAATTACATATATTTCTTATAATTTTCATTTTTTTTTAAATAACTTTCTTATAGTGGCATGGCAATGCTGACCATCTACATAAGAGTCCTAATTACTATATATATTTTACTATTGATTGAAATTATTCAACTTTTTTCATCAATTTTCCCTCTTCCTCCCTCCCCTAATTGTATAATTGCTTATTTGACCTCACCATTATCATCTCCCCCTCCTCCCTTAATGGGGTAAGAAGAATCTCAACTTATTCAACAATATCTTCCTTCCATAGGAGTGGAAGATTGCCCTCTTCTCTAGTTGATCTCAATTTATGAAGAGGTGGAGATGGTCCTTTTAATAATTTTTTTAATAAAGAGAGAAAAATAAATAAAATAATGAACTAAAATAAATAGTTGGTTGGTCTTTGATATTTTTAAATATTTTTAAGAGATCTGCAATACCTAGTTCAATGTACTAATTGATAAATTCACACCACGTATATAACACAATTATTTTATTCGCGACTGTACATTTCTTCATTGAAAGAGAAAAGAGCATATCAACGTTTAAAACATAGTATATTGATAGAAATTCTCACAAAATAGAAGGAATAAAAATTTGAGCTCTTAGAAGCCGAACAATTAACATCATGATTATCTTTTCGAAAATGTGTGCGGTCTCGAGTTTTATTTGAGAAAGCAAACATAAACATTTGTTCTAAATTTAAAGTCAATGTCAAGTAACTTGATAAGATGGATTAGTCAAAATGTGTTAAAAATTGTTTCCTTTAAATCATATATTTATAAATAGTGATAAAGTTATTTAAAAAAATTATTGTTTTAAAATTAGTTTTTTAAATAAAAAGTTGTGAACTTTTTTTGAATCACTTCGAAGGCCTTGACTTTTTTTCCTCTCCATAAAATTTTTATTATTTTAAAATTAGTTTTTTAAATAAAAAGTTGTGAGCTTTTTTTGAATCACTTCGAAGGCGTTTTACTTTTGTTTTCCTCTCCACAATTCAAAATAGAAACGTACACCAATAATTAGAACCTTTAAAAAACTAGTAAGAAGAGCTATGATGTTGGAAAAGAAAACTAAGAATTTAGAGAAAAACTCCACTAACATTTAATTATCTATTTCGAGTAAAATAGTCCACCATTAGTTGATTATGACTTGACGGCTGACCACCTTTTGACACGTTACTAAATGGCCTTGTATTATTGGAGTATTTTTTGTATTTTAATTAATTTTTAATTTCTTTTTTATAAAAAAGAATTATTTATAATGTTTGACAAATGCATTCAAAACTATCTTTGAAAAATCTAAATAGGTATTAATATTATTACAAGGATTAAAGAAACAAGAAAATAAGATTGAAGATCAAAAGAGCAATGATTTTTTTTTCAGTTAAAATAAAACGAGTTTTCATTTTCATTTTTAACAATTTTAATCATAGGTAATCCAGTAAATTTTGAATTGGAAACTAGAAATTTTATTGCTGACCAAAAAGTTTTGGAACTTTGTGAATAATTGGTATCACAGTAGAATATGTAATTGACATTATTAGAATTTGTGTGATTTAAAAGGTCTTTTTAATAACATATGTAAAACTTGACAGCTCATCCATAGCCAGTTAATTAATCAGCTCTATTTTTGGGTACCTTCATGTGAAGATCAATTCGGTTATCTCCATTTTTCTATGGTGATTGTAATTCATTTTGTTTTCTATTAGCTTTATTAATGTGTGTTTGTGCGTGTTTTTCATCAAGAAACAACATGTATAGATTAAAAAGAATTGGCACTTTTCAAATATATTCTACAAATATTTATCGAAAATATTAAAAAAAAATCTTGAGTTAGGTAGATGATATTGTAAAGTAATCTCACTATAGAGAGTAATTGAGAGAATACTGAATTATGTGTCAAGAGCTCCTGAATATCAATAATACACTATCAAATCAGGTTTGTCTATAGACGAAATCATTCAATCCTTTGCTACTAACACTAAACAGTTTCACCAGGACATACATGTTAGGGTTTCTACCCTAAATCTTATGTAATCCATTTAAACTATAAATAAATAAAGAATTATTTAATTAGTAATATTTATATTTTCATTTATTGTTATATAATAAATGTAATCCATCATAAGATCCAGAGTTAATTATGATAGCTTAAGATGAGCATTGGATGCAAGAAGATTCACTTAAGTTGTAACTCAAAAGATCTGTTGTATTATGAATAAATGTTGGGTGCCTTATTTCTAGTAACACCACTAACACGACCCACTTGTAAATTGGTATAAGTGATCTCATCTAGATCACTCATATAGAGATTGTAGTAGACTGGGCTAAAATATATTTACTGTCTTCTGGTAAAACCATTCAAAAAGACACTTTGTATATCAATCGGTTGATCATGTACAATTGATCTTAATACCTAGTGAATTACGAATTCCTATTTCCAAGAGACAAACCTTTGATTTGCATAGGTGAGAGTGACGTAATATAGTTCGCTCAATTTTTTCTTGCTTATAGATGGGAACGTTGTTACACGAGATTGGAATTTACTTTTTTCCTAAATAAGAAAAATAGATGAGTAGTTCTCTTATGTACTAATTTAGGTCTTGAACAGCGCGGCCTTGATTAAGGAACCAAGCAAAGACGCATAATAGAGATTATGTAAGGTTGTTCATTAAAAAATCAGTTGGGCTTAAGGAACAAGATGTATCATAGAGGTTAAATCGGTAAATTACCTAGCCATGGATACGAAATACTTGTGAAGGGTCAAAGTGTAGTTAATGATTATAGTCAATGGACACACTACAAAAAAAAGTCAATTTGCGACCAGAAATTTGCGACCAGACGGTCGTTTTTCTGTTAGAATGCGACCAACATGGTGGTGGCAAAAAAGCTGGTCGTTCCTGACTTTTGTGCGACCGTTTAGTCACAAAATTACGAAGCGAAACGGTTTTGGTCGCAATAAAGTCAACATTTTAAAATGCGACCAAGTGGTCACTTAAAAAGCGACCATATGGTCGTAATTTAAGTTGAAGATAAGTGACCAGGTGGTCCCACAATAAAGTGACCAAATAGTCACTTTTCAGTCAAGTTATTTGCGACCAAGAGGTCGTTTTATTTATACCAAATTGCGACCAAGTGGTCATAATATGTATAATGAAATGCGACCTCTTGGTCGTTTTATATTATATTTTTTTAATTATTTAATTATTTATTTGAATTAAATTATTTCATTTGTAAATAGTATTTTAATTTTATTTCATTTAAATTTATTTATTTATTTATTTATTTATTTTATTAATTAAAAAATAAAGAAATGAAATTAAAATAAAACTATATATAAATAAATTTCCAAAATAATGTACTGTACAGAATAAAAGAAATGTAAACTACTACGGAGGAGAGGGGGTGGAGGTGGCGCCGATGATGAAGACCCGGGATCTCGGGGCCCGAAAAACGCTGCCAATACAGCTGCGACCTGGGCCGCAACCTGGGCCTGAACATCCGCCTGAATCGAAGCGCGCATATCCGCCATAGCAGTCTGAAGCTGCTGAACCTCCTCTTGCAACCGCTGCTCCGTCGAAGTAGGGCCGGAACTAGTGCTCGCTCCGCCGCGCTGAGGTCGAGGCACATCGGCGTACAGTCGTCTACCGTACGAGCCGAGGCCTGGAACTGATCCATCAGGCCTAACCCCTTCAACAGCCTCCAAGAATGCCTCCCTACGGTCTTCTAGAGTTGGTTGCGAGTCAGGTGTGGGTAACCGCTGACTCAATGACTCCGTGAAATGCTCCTAAATTTTTAAAATTCAAAATATAAAATATTTAATATAGAAGTTAGAAATAATAGTAAAAAAAATTAAATAATTGAAAAACTAATTAAATACCTGAACTTCTCTCGCCCTATCGTCGACGATCGTCCCGTCCTTTTTTGTGTGCAGAATGAGATGCAGCTCATCAGGTGGGATAGGGTGACCGTGCTTCTCTTCCTAAAAATAGTAGAGAGACTGAGAAGGAAAAAAGTATATTAATAATTAATAATTAATTAATCAAGAAAAGATAATAACAAAAAAGTACGTAAAAGAAGAAACAAAAAACATACCAATCGACGATGGTGTTCGATGTGGGTCCGGGCCCCGGCTGTGTGTTTCCTGGGATTCTTCGCACGGTTGGCCTTATTCCTGCTTGACACTGCCTTGCCTTGGGGAGTGTTCAAACTGGCGAGCAGCCGTGCGTGCTCCTCCTCGCTCATCCACACGGGTCGTTTGTCTGCTTGTTTTTTGCGCGCCCGGTACATGAGGTCCTTGAATCGATCCTGGACGTGATTGTCCCACAGGGGGAACAATCTACCGTCCGTGATATCGGAATCGATAGAAGGAAACTTGCCCTGAAAAAATTCAAATAAAAATTAGTTAAAGTAATCAATTTATTATGAAAAATTTAAAAATTAAGTAATTATAAAAACAATTGATGTTAATTACCTTCCAATTGTCGTACATCCGACGTTTCTCCGTCGTCGGAATCTTCTGCCAGCGAAGCTCGCTGGGTAGAGGCATGCTCTGGAGGACCTCGCGAAACCGTTTTGATACGGTTGTATGCGTCTCCAATCTGCAAAAAAAACATTAAACATATTGTGGTATTAGATTAAACAAAACTATTTATATTTATCTATTTATTTACAATTAGTAAAATGATTTAAAAAATAATTAATTAGAACTATAAACAAAACTTACGTATCCCCCTCAATTCGAAGGGTAGAGGATGTGGCCTGAGGAAGCTGCGAGGAAGAAGTGGATGGGCCAACTGGTGCATCTGACTGGGTGTCAGTCCCTGAAGTCGTGGCCTGGGAGTCCTGCGCCAACCGTGGTGTCGCAAGCTTCGAATCCTGAACCGGTGAGGGGTCTGAATGATCGAGAGTGAGATCATCTCCCGTCTCGTACTGTGCGAGGAGTATGGCCAACTCATCAGTCGTCAACTCATCAGTAGTAGGGGGCCGAGGAGTCTCGTCCTCAGGCTCGTCTGACTGGGGAGGATGTCGTCCGGCCGTCATAATCCTAAATTAAAATAAAACAAAAAAAAAAAAGCAAATTAAATCAAGTAACTAAATTATACTAATTAATTAAGTTTAATTAGTTTAATTAATTAAAGTAAAATTAGACTAATTAAAATAAATTAATTAAATAATCTTAATTAAATAAATTAAATAATTTTCAGTAAAGTTTAATACTTAAACAAAATTATTCTAATTAATTAATCTAATTGTACTTTACTTTAATCAAATTTAACTAAAATTAAGTAATTAAACAATTTTTATTTAATAATTAAACTAAAATTAATTAATTAAATTAGTGTAATTAATTAATTTAAACTACTTAAGTATAATTGAAGTTAAACTATTTCAATTAATTACCCTACTTAAATTAATTGATTAAATTAAAGTAAGCTAAATTACATTAATTAAACTAAAATTAAAATTTAAACTAGTGTAATTATAAATTAATTTAGTTTAATTTTAGTTTAATTTTATTAAATTAAAGTAAACTAGCTTAAATAAACTAAATAAGTAATTAAACTAAATTAGATTAAGTAATTAAATTAATTACTAATTAAATTGAATTAAAGTAAACTAAGTTAGATTAATTAAACTATTAGATTAATTAAACTAAAATTACTTAAAGTAACAAAATTAAACTAAACTAATTAATTAAATTAGTGTAATTAATTAATTTAAACTACTTAAGTATAATTGAAGTTAAACTATTTTAATTAATTACCCTACTTAAATTAATTGATTAAATTAAAGTAAACTAAATTACATTAATTAAACTAAAATTAAAATTTAAACTAGTGTAATTATAAATTAATTTAGTTTAATTTTAGTTTAATTTTATTAAATTAAAGTAAACTATCTTAAATAAACTAAATAAGTAATTAAACTAAATTAGATTAAGAAATTAAATTAATTACTAATTAAATTGAATTAAAGTACACTAAGTTAGATTAATTAAACTATTAGATTAATTAAACTAAAATTACTTAAAGTAACAAAATTAAACTAAACTAATTAATTAGTTAATGTAAACTAAAATGCTATGAATTAAACTAAAGTAAACTAAGTAATTGATTACACAAATTTAGATTCATTAAACTAAAACTAATTAAATTAACAAAACTAAACTAATTAATTGAAAACTAAAAACTAAAACTAAGTAAACTAAATTCTTTAACTAAACTTCAATTTTATACGAAAACTAACCTCGTAATAGAAACCGGGATTGGGGGTTGAGGGTTTTAGGTTTAGACTAAGAACGGGAACGGGAAAGGGAAAAAGTAACGGGGAACGGGAGAGGGGAAAGAGAGAAAAGAGAGAAAAGAAAGAAAAAAAGAGAAAGGGAGAAAAGAAGAAACGGGGGAAAGGAAAACAGATGGGAATTTAAATCAGATTTTGCGACCAACTGGTCGCAAATATGTAATCATGACTAGAAACGAAAGGTCGCGCGTGCTGGGGACATTACGACCATCTGGTCGCCATTTTCCACATATTTGCCACCAGAAGGTCACATTTATTCCAAAAGTGACCATATGGTCGCTAATTTGCTATTATCCACAACAGCTGTCATTTCACGCGTCCCATCAAAAATTGCGACCATGTGGTCGTAAATGTTAAATTCACCACCATAAATTTCATGAAAATTTAAATTCACCGCCAAAAAAATAATGAACATTTTATAATATCCCTTCATTTTTGTGACCAAATGGTCGTAATTTAACTTATATTTTTTGAAAAAACTTAATTCTATTTACACAAATGCGACCAAGTGGTCGCATTTCACTTCTAAATTACTACCATCTGGTCGCAAATCTTAATATATATTTTTTTTTACTTTCATTAAAGAAATAGTTTCAATAAAACATACAGTGAATCATAAAGTTACAAAATATCTTCTTCATCATCCTCAGTGTCTTCGGTCTTCGCTTCTTCTTCTTCTTCTTTTTCTTCTTCTTCGGATTCATCGTCTCGAATAAATTCAGCATCTATGTCACGTGCGCGAGAAGTGGAAGCATTTGTATCATAATCATGCAATGTTATCGTTCCATCGTTCAAAGGGCGAACAAGACTTCCATTCTCGACCATCGTCGATTACACGACCTCTTATCTCATCTTCTTGAAAAGCACCGACTTCCTCTGCATGTTCGTCTTGCTCGGATATGTTTTCCTCTACCTGGCGTGGTTTAACTTTACAAACAACTAACCAATCCGGCCGGATCTCGTCTATTAATCGGATAGTTTAGATAATAAACTTGCAACGCCTGTGAAGCCAGGACAAACCTATCGGTGGTGCGCATATGCTTAGACTTGTTTACCTCCACGATTTGTAAATGATCAATCTTACGGACTCGCCTCTTCTGGTTGTCTCGAACCAAGTGCGGTTGAACAGACCAATGCGTTTCTGTCGGACTTGCGTATTGAATCTCAAGAATCTCATCGATTACTCCAGTAATCGTCTTCGTTTGTCCTGGAACACCTGACCTTTTATGCAAACACCACTGTTGTTTGTTGCCCTGAACTCGGGGCGCCTTCGTTTGAAATCAGAATCATACCGACGTATCCAATATACGACCTTGCAATCCGTGCAGGTCCCTTTGCCAAAGAAATAATGCGAGGATCATCTACCTGGCATTGTAGGGGAGTCAACCTGTCATTGATCACATACGATTAAGTTAGAAGCTCTAAGAACAAATTGATATCGTTTTTTTTTCTTCAATTTACAATAATTAACTCACGTATGCACGAACCATGAACGAAACTCTTTGTCGATTATGGACCCCTCCTCATGCAATATAATACCAACTTGTGTCATTCGAACGTATACGTTTAGAAATAATCTGCATGTTACATAAATAGTTAGGAGATATTTGAAATAGTTTGTAATAGTTTTTAGGCGATGAATTAATAATGTGAAGTTACGAACTCACTCTATGTAAGGCTTGATTTCTGCGCAGTTGCATAACACGTACGTCTACATTACGTGATACTCGGAATCGGTCAACGGCCTACGCACTGATCTTCCAACTGTCATTCCAGGTTCTGTAAAAATCGGCAAGTCGTTTACGTCAACACCTTCAAGTAAATTTTCGACAATGTTTCGTTTAGCTAGTCGAATCTGCTCTGCAATGTGTTGATCAAAGTAGTACGAATAAAATGTGGTGGTCTCTTGCGTAAGGTACGCACTACAGATAGATCCTTCTACTCTTGCTTTATTTTCTACCATCTTTTTCAACCGACGTAAGTACCTGTAGGTACAATGTAGAAAACAATTACATTCGCTCACTGTACTTTATATGTGTACATTTACAAGTTAAATGTGATTACCTTTCAAATGGGTACATCCAGCGGTAATGTACCGGACCACCCAAGAATGCCTCATATGGAAGATGCACGGGCAGATGCTCCATGGAGTCAAAAAATCTAGGTGGGAACATTCGCTCCAGCTTACAAATAATAACAGCGATCTCTGCACTCAATGAAGCCACATTAGCTTCATTCAGCTCTGTACATGTCAAGTCCCTGAAAAAAACACTCAACTGTGCAAGCGGCTCCCAATGTCTGTTCTCTAGGAACGGCCTGAACGCGACAGGCATCAATCGTTGCATGAATACGTGACAGTCGTGGCTTTTCATCCCGAACATGATATGTTTTTGACTGTCTATACACCGACTCAAATTCGAAACGTATCCGTCCGGGAATTTGATAGATTTGATCCATTCAAATAATGTTTTCTTTTCCTCCGTCATCAACATGTACTTTGCTTTAGCGTAATTATCATTGTCGTCAGGCTCCAACTCAGGACGGTTACATATCTCCCGTATATCTTAACGTGAAATTATCTAGGAATTAATGAATAATAATTAATTGATTAAATGAGTTTTAATCAATGTAATTCTAGATCATTGGGGATTAGTCCTATAGATCCATTAAGTTCCCGAGCTAACGCATATAATTGAGAAAAATAATTAATAAAATTAATTTTCTTTGAAAAAATGATTTTAAGTAAATTAATTTAAAGTTTAAAGGCAAAAATAAATAGAGTAGTCTATTTGATTATGTGACGGCATGTGTTACCGATAAGTCTTAAGTAAATAAATAATATTTCAGTTAGGGTTTTCTTTTCCTTTTCTCCTCCTCCTAGCAGACACCTATGGTGTCTTGATTGGGCAAATTTTTTATCGAGATTTGCTCAATTCTTTGTGCAATTAGGTTTTGATTATCGTGGTTTTCTTTCGGTGAAAGTTGTTGGAGATTGGAAGGGTTTTCATCAAGAATCGGGTTCAAGGTAACGATCTTCTTCCTTAAATTTTTATGAAATTTAAGGTTAATTGATTCAAAACCCATTAAAGTTCACTTGTTTTCTTAACCCTTACTTCCAAAACTCACTTTCTTTCAAAACCCTTGAAACCCTAATTCTCCAAGTTCTTAAAGAATCCTTCTTTGCCTTTCACCAATCGACAAAACAGAACCTTGGAACACCGCCAAGCTATTGCCGCAGCTGCGGGTAGCAGCAGCAGGGGAAGCCCCTAGGCTGCCACTGCCAACACTACAGCCACAAGAGGGACTGTTACGGCTCCCACTTTATTTCGCTTCACCTCGAGTCGTTTAGCATTGTTTAGTATGTGTAAAATATGTATTTTTATATGGTTTTTAAGTAGTCTCAGGTGTTGTTTCAAGTTCTTAAAGTTTTGGGAAAAAGAAGGATTAACTTCTTGGAAACTATTTCAAAGGTGAGTAAAACTTTGTTAAAAATTAAATAGTTTCATGTTTTATTTTCTTTTTCTTTAAAGTTATTAATCTCTAATTTTGAGCATTTGAATAAATGATTGAATGTATGAAATAAGAATTTTTGGAGCCGATTATAAAGTTAAGAGAACTTGGATTAAAGCATGTAGAAAAGTGGGACTAAACATGCATGTTTTTGTCGATAACATTGATTGTGAAACTCAAATTGTGGAATCATATGGTTTTAATTGGATGTTTAATCTTGTTTTTGGATGTTTAAATATGATTAAATATTTCTGATTGTGATGAATACGGTTGTCTGATTAGTGCCCATTAAGTTGAAAACACTAGCCTAGGTGGTTTGATAAATTAGTAATCGAACCCCAAATTTTATGTGATGTATTATGGATGTTTAGGAGTGACTTTGGGAGTGAAATTAGAGTCGTTACGCTGCTGATTTATTAGTAGGAAATTATTTATCTTTAAATTCCTGAAAAAGGAGTGAAACTACACTAGTTTAGGCTAGTTTTACTTCTAGTATTGGGTAATGTTTGGGTAACCGTTAGAAGTGATCTAAATGTGATTTTTGGTGATTTTGGATCGTTCTAAGGTTGTTATTGAGATAAATTTCCATAATTTTTCATTATGGAGATTAGGTCTAGAAAAGAGCGTTTATGTGGAAGAACGGAATTTCTAGGTGGAGAATTAAACCTTGACTTGTAAAACATCTTGAGTAATGATGTTTTTCTTTATCATATACCTTGGGTAATATGATGGTAGGTTCGCATTAAGCAAGGCCTTGCTTAATGAAGAATATGTCTTTAGGGAGATTATTTTAGTTATGCATAACTTTAATAACACTTAACGGAGAAAGTTCATTCCATATGTACAAATGGAAAAGAATATCTCGAAAGGTTTTAAATTGTGAAAAAGGGTGTTTAAAATCCTTCTCGGCGTATTCTTTCTTTATTTACTGAATAAAGAAGAGATTAGAGGTATTGGGTTAAGTAGTATTTATCTCGAAATATTTAAATTGTGAAAAGAGTGTTTAAATCGTTTTGAGTGAAATTTCTCTTTATTTGCGGATAAATAGAAGATTTGAGATGATGAATTAAGTTTCGATTTGAAGAGTTCGAGTGAATTGTTGGAAGTCGATGAGGCCGATTATGGACTTATGACTTAGGAAACCTCTCATGACATTATTTTCTTTTTAACATTATTCTACTCATTAGGTACGGTGTAGCCTCATGATGCTACAATATTTTTTTTTCTGTTAAATGAAAGAAGAAAGTTGGTCGTTGATGACGTTCGAGGTGAGTGGATTGGTTTGCATAGATTTACACATCGGCGATTCTTTTAATTCATATGTTTCTAGCTTTATTTGGGATGGGATTTGATTAGACATTGTTTTTATTTCACTATCTTTTATTTATCCGGTTTGTGTTACTATGGATTTATTTGTTCGTTTGCTTTGAAACAAGTAAATGTGTTGTTTTAGTTTTTTGAAATAAGATTGCGATCAATGTTTATATCAATTTTTCATTGATTTTGAATGAAAATGAATTGATATATTTGATTTATGCTTCTACTGTTGTTTATGTAATTTCCATGTTTTGGAAAATTTTGGATTGTTACAGTTGGTATCAGAGCCCTTATGGTTCTGAAAACCGTAAATCCAAACCATCCGTCACTCCACGAACTCATCGATGCCATGTTTCATTTTCTTTATTTTTGCCATTAATGAGAGTTACTAAGTTACTTTAAGTTTTTAAGATAAGATGTAACTACATATAATGTTTGTTTTATTTTATGTGTTGTTTGTACTATTTTCAGTATGCCTCCACTTGCTATGCATGGATGTGATAAAGACGTCAATAGAGGCTGAGGTCGGGGATACAGTCGCAGCCATGGGGTTGATCCTGACTATCAGAGTGATGCTGGGTCATCTAATGAGGTGAACTCATATGTAACTCCTACTTTGGTCCATGAGGAGAGTGAGAAGAGTGAGGAAGTTGTGGATCCTATTGATGATATAGAGCCACCTATTCCACCAGTTGCACCATACGTCCAACTGCACAAGGTGTGTTTGTTCCTCAGGCTGAGTATGAGGAAATGCAGAGAGCTCTAGGTAGGATAGAAGGAACTACTTAGGAGGCTCATTTTCAGAGAGGGTATAGAAAATATCCCCCGGAGAGTTTGATGGGAAGTCTGTTGATCCCGATGATGTTGATAAGTGGTTGTCTCGAGTCGAGCGAGCCTTGAGATTTGTTAATTGTCCTGACCACCTGAAGGTGCATTGTGGCAACTATGGCCATATTAATGATGCATTCTATTGGTGGGAAACAGCTATCTAGACCTTGGGATAGAATGTAACTTGGGAGAAGTTCAGGGAACTGTTTTATGATAAGTATTACTCGCAGAGGGTTAGATATACAAAGGAGGTCGAGTTTCTAGCCTTGAGGCAAAATGGAAGGTCTGTACCGGAGTTTGAGAGAGAGTTTGATAGACTTTTGAAATTTTCTTGATATCGGTGGCTACACCTTAGTTGAGGATGCAGAGGTTTATGATGGCCTTAGATGGTGACCTTAGAGGACAGCTTGAGGCTATAGAGCCAACTAATTATGTGTCAGCCTTGAAGAAAACCATTGCTCTTGATCCTAAGAGTAGGGTAAGGCAGTTATAAAGGATACTACTGAGCTAGCAGTTGGGCAGAAAAGAAAGGTTGAAGTTGATTCGAGTCAGAAACAGAACAACCTGGGTTCTAACAGAATCAATTTCAGGAGAACAGGCAGTTCAACTAGAATAATCGAGTAGGCGGTTTCGGGCGGCAACCAACGAGGTAGATGCCAAAATGTAAGAACTACAAACAGAGACACCTGGGTTCTTGTAATGCACCTCGCAAGTGTTATTCGTGTCAGTAGGAAGGGCACATTTCTTCTGAATGTAAGCTAAAGTAGAACAAGGCAGTTAAGCAGAACTAGCCTAAACAGAATGCACAGAAGGAAAAATTGTTTACTACAGTAAAGATTAAGGTTGAGGCAGCATGAAATGTTGTGACAAGTACCTTATCCCTTTTTTCAAGCTATTTTTATTTTATTTTATTTAGGAGCGAGTCATTCTTTCATATCTGATGAATTTGTTGAGCATGCTGAGTTAGCAACCTTGCCTTTAGAATATGAATTATTTGTTTCTACTCTAGTAGGCTTTACTTTGTATATGAATAGGAAAGTAGAAACTGATGGTTTATATATATTAGGAAAGTGTATGCCTGCTACTTTAACTATTGTTCTTATGAGTGATTTTGATGTAATTCTGGGGTTGGATTGGTTGAAAGTCAATTAATCTATGATATATTATCATAGGAGATAGGTGAACTTTAAAGGTCCATGTGGGGCTGAGTTCAGATTTAAGGGGTCTAATAGAAAGGTAGCACTTGTAGTCATATCGATGTTATAGGCTATGAAGTTAGTTGAGGAAGAGGGTTAGGCCTATTTGTCTAATGTAGTAGATATTACTGTCGAAGATGTCAGAATGGAGTCGATGACTGTAATGAGAGAATTTAAAGATGTCTTTCTTGATGAGTTTCCTGGGTTACCTCCAGATAAGACAATTAGATTTCCATATCGATGTCATTCCTGGGACGCCCCTTTGTCAAAAGCACCTTATAGGATGGCCCCAACTAAATTGAAAGAGTTAACAATCTCGATTCAGGTTGTTAGACTTGGGTTTCATACGCCCCTCTTGTTTCACCTTGGGGAGCTTGATCTTGTTTGTGAAAAAGAAGGATACTATGAGGCTTTGTATAGATTACTGAGAGTTCAATAAGGAAACTATCAAGAATAAGTACCATTTTGCCTAGAATAGAAGATCAGTTTGATCAGCTTAAGGGAGCTACTGTGTTCTCAAGGATTGATCTTCATTCAGGTTATCACCAGTTGAGAATTAGAGATGGGGATGTACCTAAGACTGCTTTCAGAACTAGATATAGACACTTTGAGTTTATTGTGATGTCTTTTGGTTTAACAAACGCCCCAGTTGCTTTTAGGGACTTGATGCACACTGTGTTTTAAGAGTACCTAGATATGTTTGTGATAGTGTTCATAAATGATATCTTAGTGTATTCGAAGACTACGGAGTTGCATGGTTAGCATCTGAGAATTATGTTGACTACATTGAGGAATGAGAAACTTTCTGTCAAATTTAGTAAGTATGATTTTTGGCTTATTAAAGTTGCATTTTTGGGACATGTAGTGTCTGATAAAGGGATATCTGTGGACCCTTCTAAGATGGAAGCAGTTAGTAGTTGGCCCTGACCTACTAATATGGCTGAGATTCGTAGTTTTCTAGGTTTAGCTGGTTATTATCGAAGGTTTGTCCAAGACTTTGCAAAGATTGTCTCACCTATGACCAAGTTAACCATCAAAGATGTTGCTTATCTTTGGGATGATGAATGTGAAAAGAGTTTCGAGGAACTCAAGCATAGATTGATTTCAGCTCCAGTTTTGATAACCCCGGTTGATTCAGGAGATTTGACTATTTACAGTGATGCCTCAAAGAAAAGGTTGGGTTGTGTACTAATGCAACATGGCAAAATAGTGCATTATGCTTCTAGACAGTTAAAAGAGCATAAGAAGAAGTATCTCATTCATGACCTATAATTGGCTGCTGAGATTCATGCCTTGAAAATTTGGAGACACTACCTATATAGTGAAAAGATCCTTGTTTTCACATATCACAAGAGTCTCGAGTATTTCTTCACTCAGAAGGAATTGAATATGAGACAACATAGGTGGTTGGAGTTGGTTAAAGATTATGACTGTGAGATTCAGTATTATCCTAGAAAGGCCAATGTAGTGGCAGATGCTTTGAGTAGAAAGTCGGTTCATAGTGCAGCTTTGATCCCGAGACATTCTAGACTTCAGTGGGAGATGGATGGAGCTAGTATTGAGTTACTTACTTCTGAAGTGACTGTCAATATGGCCAATTTAACTGTGACACCATTGTTTAGACAGAGGATTATAGAGGCACGGAAATCAAATGAGAGTCTCAAAGGTTACATTATGGATGTTGAAACAAGATTACCTGGGTATTTTGCATATGCTTTTGATGGTGCTTTGGTTTATAAGGGTCGTTTGTACGTGCCAAGCGATAAAACCTTGAGAAAGGAAGTGTTAGTTGAAGCTCATAACTTGATATTTAATGTTCATCCTGGGAGTACCAAAATGTACAATGACCTCAAATTACATTATTAGTGGTCTGGTATGAAAAAAGATGTTGTGGAGTATGTGAGTAGGTGTTTGGTGTGCCAACAAGTAAAAGCCTTAAGGAAAAGTTCATATGGTTACTTGAAGCCTTTGAGTGGTACCATAATGGAAATGGGAGGAAATTGCTATGGACTTCATTTGTGGTTTGCCTAGAACTCATAAGGGATATAATGTCATTTGAGTTATTGTTGATAGATTGACAAAATCTGCACACTTTCTTCCTGGGAAGTCGACTTATTCAGTAGAGACTTGGGCTAATTTATATCTGAAAGAAATTGTGAGGTTGCATGAAGTTCCATTGAAGATTGTGTTAGATCGAGACACTAGATTTGTGTCCAAGTTCGGAATAGTTTGCATAGTGTCATAGGTACTAAGTTGTTATTTAGTACAACTTTCCATCCTCGAGCAGTTAGCGATTGAGAGGGTAAACCAAATCTTGGAGGACATGCCTAGAGCCTCTGTGTTAGATTTTGGAGGCGATTGGATGAGAAGCTATACTTGGTATAGTGTTCTTATAACAACGATTTCCAGGATACGATTGAGATGGCACCGTTTCAAGCTTTGTATGGAAGAAAATGTAGATCTTGACTCATTAGGATGAGGTTGGAGAAAGAAAACTTTTGGGACCTGAGTTGGTACAAATGACAAATGAATCGATTGAGTTGATTAAGGAAATAATGAAAACGGCCCGAGTAGGCGGAAGAGCTATGCGAATGTGAGACGGATTGATCTTGATTTCTCTGTCGGTGACCATGTGTTTTTAAAGATAGCTCCAATGAAGGGAGCTATGAGGTTTGGGAAGAAAGGGAAATTGATCCCGAGGTTCATTGGACCATTTGAGATTTTGGAGATAATTGGGTCCTTGGCTTATAGGTTGGCCTTGCCACCGGCTTTATCAGGGGTTCACAATGTATTTCATGTCTCCATGCTTGAAAATACATTGCTAACCCATCTCATGTGATAGATTTATCTTTTTAAGAACAACCGGTTGAAATCTTGGATAGAGAGAAGAAGATTCTGAGAAACAAAATCATTTAACTTGGTTAAAAATTTATGGATGAATCAAACACGTGAGGAGGCTACTTGGGAGCGAGAGGAAGAGATGCGTGAAGTTTATCCCAATCTTTTTCCTGACCAGTTGCACTTTTTGGAGATGAAAAGCCTTTTTTAGGTGGAAGGATTGTGACAGCCTGTGTTCCCGGTAAGTCTTCAGTAAATAAATATTATTTCATATTATAATATTTATTGGAAAAATTGGAAGAGAAGTGGTGATTAATATTTAATTTTCTTTTTTAGGAATTAAATAAATAAATTAAAAGAGTCGCCACTAATCATTGGTTTTCTAAATTGGGTGTGATTAGTCACCTATTCTTTAACTAAGGATGGTCTACTAACTTTTGAAAATGGGTTCGGGAGTTTATTCACACATAGGGAAGGTATTAACACCCTATTATGTTCGTTTTATTTTATTTGGTGTATTATTAATGAAAGTCTTTATCTATAAAACAAAAATTTATTTTTTGGTTATTTTTAAATGTCCCATGTTTTATTAATCAATACTTTAGTAATAAGGTATGATTAAATAAGTATGAGTGGCGTAAAGCCATTAGAAAAAATATTGTCGGGAATTTTAACTCAGTATTCTGAGAAAAAATTCCTTACCTCAAGAAGATTTAGGAGCATGGTATTCCAACGCCCCATATTCCGTTGTCGGAGTTTTTGAAAATGATTTGTTTGTTCTTCAAGTTTTTAAATATGATATTTTAGTTAATTATAATTCTTATCTTTCTTATTAAAATTATTTAACTCAGTATTAGGTTTAAGGTAAGTTTCACTTTTAGCCCCTAGGTTTTGAATAGGAAATTTTATTTGACAAATCTTTTATTTATGGTATAATTGGGCAATTATTATCCTAGTAAATTTCAATGTTTATTTAAGGCGTATATTATTAATCTTTTGTGATTTTTTTTTTTTTGAAAGTTGGTAGATTTATACCCTAATAAATTTCAATTAATGTTTAAAATTTCATTGTTAATTTTTTATGATTTGGAAAATTAGTATCTTAATTAATTCCAATTTCTATATTTAAGTTGTTAATTTTTATGTTTTGGAAAATTAGTATCCTAATTATATTTAAATTGTTAATTTTTATGATTTTGGAAAATTAGTATCCTAATTAATTCCAATCTTCCTTTATTTTTATTATTCTGATTTATATTAGAGATCTCAAACATAGAAGGCAAACATGATCATAGCATAAAAAAAAATTAATCGAAACATAGCACAATATCAAAATAATTACATTGATTAAAAACAAACTTAAAAGTGAACATCATTAATGTAAAAAAATGATTTAAACCAGTAAGATGACTATTCAAAATAAATTTTGTAGGGAAAGGAAACTAAATATTAAATTTGATGAAAATAAATTAAATTCATAATTCTACCAAACTCTTCCAATTGAACATATATATATGCATATACAGAACTAAAAAATAAAATAAAATAAAAATCCTGCACCAACAAATCTGAAATAGAAATATGTAAAAATAAATAAATAAAACTATATGATGATAATAGTATTAAAACCTATTTAATTTACATATGTAAACACATAATATAAAAAAAAAAGTCTAAAGTCAAATATGGTTGCTGGTTAAAAACAAAACAAACAAAACAAAATAAAAATAAAGATGCATTGCTAAATTAAAGGATTACCGTGAATATCAAAAGAGAGATAGAAATTTTTTCTTTTTTTCTTTTTTTCTTTTACCCAAAAATAAATTACGAATCACGACGATGAACACGTTCCACCAATTTCAACGATTTTTCCAATGAGCTAGAGATCCGATGAATTTTTTTTCTTTTTCATTTGATTCGGGATTCTCAATGACGAAGGTATTGTATCAAAACGAACGAGAACGAATGAATGGGAGTGTGGATTTATGAGATAGTCGAGTAGGAAAAAATAAAGTTTTTTTTTAATAGCCGTGAATGAGGAAGAGAATATATCGAAATTTTGGTTCTTGTTAATCTTCCCTTTTAGGGTTGAAGAGGGTCTTTTTATAGCCAAATGGAGAATAAAAATTAGGAAAGTAATAAATGAGAATAAAATCAAATAAAATCAATTTTTAATTCACCCCCAAATCATACAAATATTTTATTTTAATTTATTTGACAACTCATAAAAAATAATTTCTCATTCATCTTTTCCATGTTTAAATTGATTCTCATTTAAAACTTATTTTTCAAATCTTTTTATTTCTAAACAAAATTAATTCAAATAAAATTAAACAAATTTGGCACATTATTATTTTTATCATTTATTTTTTATTCTTGCTAATAAAACACTAGAACAATAAAAAAATGCAATTATATTTATCCTAAAAATCTATTTACTAATTTTAAAATAAACATAAAATAAAAAAATCTTCTTCTTTTTTTTTTCTTCTTTTCTCTTTTTTTAATACTTAAAATTAAATTAAAATCAAATCGGACAAAAATGGGTGTCTACAGTATTACTTTGAATAAAGTTATGGTAGGTTCGCATTAAGCAACCCCTTGCTTAATGAAGAATATACCGTTAGGGGGGTTATTTTTGTTATGCATAACTTTAATAACACTTAACGGGGCAAGTTCATTCCATATATACAAATGGAAAAGAATATCTCGAAAGGTTTTAAATTGGGGAACAAGGTGTTTAAAAGCCTTCTCAAGTATAGTCTCCCTTTATTTACGGATAAAAATTGGATATTAGAGGTATTGGGTTAAGTAGTATTTATCTTGAAAGGTTTAAATTGTGAAAATAATGTTTAAATCCTTTTCGAGTGAAATCTCTCTTTATTTGCGGATAAAGAGGAGATTTGAGATGTTGAATTAAGTTTCAGTTTGAAAAGTTTGAATGAATTTTGGAAGTCTGTGAGGCTGATTTTGGACTTAATGACTTAGGAAACCACTCATGACATTATTTTCTTTTTAACATTATTCTACTCATTGGCCGTAGCCTCATGATGCTACAATTTTTTTTTAGGTAAAGAAAAAAGAAAGTTGGCAATTGATGATGTTCGAGTCGAGTGGATTAGTTGGCATGGATTTGCATACCGGCGATTCTTTTTATTCATATGTTTCTAGTTTTATTTGGAATGAGATTTGATTAGACAATGTTGTTATTTCATTATCTTTTATTTATCCGGATTGTGTTTCCGTTTACTATGGATTTATTAGTTCGTTTGCTTTGAAACAAGTAAATGTGTTGTTTTGGTTTTTCGAAATAAGATCGCGATCAATGTTTATAATAATTTTTCATTGATTTTGAATGAAAATGAATTGATGTTATTTGATTTATGCTTCCTCTGTTGTTTATGTAATTTCCATGTTATGGGAAATTTTGGGTTGTTCTGATTAACTAAAAGAAATTAAATATAGGAGTTTTTTTAATTATATAATTAATGAAAAAAATTAAATAAAAGAGTCTATTTAATTAATCATTAAATAGAAGAGTCTATTTAATTATTTATTTAAAGGAGATTAAATAGAGGAGTTTAGTTATTTAATTATTTAATTTAAAATTTTCAAATTAAATGGAATGGAAATAAATAAAATGAGTTTTATTTATTTAATTATTTAGTAGAATAAATCTATTAAATTAAGAGGATATATATTTAATACCCAATAGCTTCATGATAAGATGTAGTTGGTGTGTATTCCCGGGGTTGGGCCACACGCCATTATCAATGATAAATAGTTATCACTGTGCATTTTATTTAATAAGATATCAATGGATTAAATTAATGAGATTAATTTAAATATTTATGTATGGGAAAAATTAATTTAAATTAATATAGATTAATTTAAATATGATAAGGAATATCTTATATAATTAATTGGATTAATTAAAAATATATTATATCATAAATAATTCAAATTAAATTTGAATATCTTTATTTAATTATTTAGATAATTAAATAAAAATGTTTGATCCATATTTTCAAAGATTTTTCCGAGGACTTTACTCTTCCTATGAAGGGTTGGAGAAACCTAAACATACAATTTCAAGAGTAAAAGACTCGAAAAATTTTTCCTCTCCTCTCTTCCCTCTCTTGTTGTCGCCCCCTAGTCTTCCCCCTTTCTTATTCCAAGAAGGATAGTCCTCACACACCGAATCTCTTTTATGCTTAGTGAGGAGGACTTTTTGGTGGTCCCAGGATCGTAACCAAGAACCGAAGAAAAGTCGACACCTGGGTTAGTATTCTCTTTATGCATTTGTATTTATAAATATATTACACTATAAGAAAAGATCATTGGGAATTTCGCTTGTAGATCTCTAGTTTTAAAGGTTTCAATCCCAATAACTGATGTCAGAGAAGTCTTGTTTCTATAATATTTTTCTAAAATTTTACTATGATGGGAAAAATTAATTTTTAAAAGGAATTTTAAAATATATAATTTACTTTTTGGTTGAATTTAGAATTATTGGCCTAGAGTTTATTTTTCTTTCCTAGACATTTTGTGATCCCATTAGTTGGGTATAGGAAAAATTTGTATTTGTTTTATCAATATAGAGATATCGATCGAAACGAGCGAGGAAAGAAAGCAGACTGGATCCTTGTCGGTACCGTAGGTGATGGTACCGTGACCTGCTAACAGAGGGGCCGCCGTAGCAGTTATTCCTTTTCTTGTGATCTTTGCCGCCGCTATGGCAACAAAAATAATTTTTTATTAAAAACGGCTCGAGGGTCAAAGCCCTAGGTGCCTCCGATTTTTCGTTTTCGGGAGATCCTGGAGATTGTCATGATGAAGATTTTTTCTATATATTAGATCTAGATTTAATTTTCATTGATTTGGTCAAAATTACTAATTTATTAGTTATATAGTTAATATTTAATTATATCAAATATTAATTATTCATACATAATGTATGCCATAAATTATTACTCCCATTATAAATGCCATGATCATGCATCATTAATAGAGATTATTGATTTTATGCTCATGCCTTGTATGAAGATAATTGTTATATTTGTTTTGCTAGAATTTTAATTAAAGTAGTTAATTAGTAATTGTTAGCCGTATGTTTTAGGTATTAATTAAAATTGTCTAAAAGTGTTTAGCAATCAATTAATTGATTGATTGATTAGTTTTAAATAGGATTTGAAACTAAAACCTAAAATATGAGGTGACATTATTTTTAATTAAAGAAGTTAATTAAAAATTAATGAAGTTGAATTGATTAAACTAAATTAGAACTCTGGCGAGAAAGCTTTGTCTTAGATAAGAGGTTATTTAATGTTCCATTAACATGAGACCCCTCTAACCTGGGAGCGATCCTGGGAGTGATATTTAATTAATAATTCATTTCATTGAGACAAGACATAATGTGTTACGATTGATATAGATTAATCACTTGACTATCACATTAAAATCAATCTAACCAATATATAAGAGTTATTATAGGTTATATTGAACTTAGATTTTAGAGGTAGCCTTGATATATTAAAGTAAAAACCATAGCTACATATATTGAGTGGGAGAAGGACAAGTGACAACCAGTCCTTCTGGTCTCCAAGTTAGAATCAAAGTGTGAGATTCATATAAGGCTTCGTGGTTTTGGTAACTCTTCACTCACACTACAATAAATATTGATTTCCATAGCGTCGAAACAACGCTATGATTGATATTTCATAGCGTTTTTAGAAACGCCATGGTTGCCAATGTAATTAAACGTCCTGAGACATTTGATAGTGTTATATACATGCTATCACATATGCTATAAACGTATCAATGGATTGCATACTTTGAGCGTTATGACAATATAGCATAGCGTCTTGGTGACGCTATGATAACTTTGAATATAACTATATTGAAACACTATTGTATATTTGTAATAGTCTTTTATTAAGGTCATGATTTCTTTTATAATTCAGTCCCATTTATATGTTATAGAGGTTTTAACAGACTATCTAGTTTGCTATAATAAACTTCTAATAAGTAATATAACTTAATTGTTATGAAGATGTATTACAACATTTATAAAGGAAGCTATAGAAACTATACTTTTTGAACTAGTACACAAAAAAAAAATACTTCTTGATTGCCAACTTTCATAACTTAAAGGAAAGTCATATAAAATATAAGATTCATTCATCCATAAAAATACTTTAAGAAAAAGTTATACACAAGGTGGATAACCGATAAACTTAAGTTGTGTGCAATTTCAGTTGGACTTCTCTAAAACTAGTAGAAAGGAGTCGTTATCGCTACAGTAGAGATATGATACTTGTTTTATCTTCTCTAGTGAGAGATTGTTGAGGTGATGAAGCCAAAACAATCAATTTAATCAAATTTATGTTTATAAAGCCCAATTTTAGGTTAAGCCCAGTCACGTTATAAATCCCATTTGAAAAGCAAAGACCACATTTTATTATGTTTGCAAATTTACTTCACCCAAGTTTGCAAATGATTGTCTTCAGCCAACGCAAATGATAAAGATAATGTCTAATATTATTAAGAAGTGTGCACTAGAAACAAGGTTTAGTTTATTATTAATTGAGACGGTGACTTTTTTTATTATTCATTCAATTGGTCGAGGACATAGTAACGAGCGAGTTCAACGAGAGAGAGAAAAACCCATAAGTTTTTCTTACGCCTAAAGTTGAGCGGTAGTGAGAGTTGAGAGGTTTTTCTTGTGAGATTAAGATAATTATTATAAAAGAAAGGGTTTTCTTTCTTGAATGTTTTTAGTGCATAACACATCATTGAGATTATGTTTGATACTTCTCTATTGTAATCTCTATTTACATAGTGAAATTTGCAACGGTATCAAACTGGACTGGACATAGCCTATCATTGGGGTGAACCAATATAAATTTTGGTGTCGATTTCTTTTCTTTTATTTTTGTTTATTTATTCTGCTATCGATCTTATGAAAATTTTCGGCTTCACGACCGAGTCATTCCCTAACACTCTCTTGGACTCAAGTTGGAAAAGGGCTACATTAAGGATGACAACACGGTGGATCCGGATCGAATGTGAGAATGTTAAGGGTTACATATTTTTCATTTTTAAAAACTATTTACACATTTGTTTCTCTTTTAAAAGAGGGTTTAATTCATCTTTTTAATTTTTAAATTATCATCATCTTCCTTCCTCCATCATCATTTTTCTAAATTACATTTTCCTATTTCTCTCTCTAATTTCCTCGCCACCGTCGTTGCCGCCGCTACAAAGTTTTCCTGCAAGAATTAAATCAAGCTAAAAAAAATCATAAAAAAAAAACCATCATTTTTTACTAGAATTCATCCCCAAACTCATATTTGATGAAACTCAAAACTTCCAACTTGTTTTTCCCTGTTATTCGACGAGAATTTAAAGTTTTCTGATGAGATCTCAAACTCGAGGATTATTTGTTATGACAAGAACTAAACCAAACCTGGAAACCATCACAAAACCCTTGATTTTTTTTTATCAAAACTCATCCTTAAACTCATATTTGATGAAAGTCAAAGCTTCTAACTTGTTTTCCCCCAGTTTTCGATGAAAATTTGAAATTTTCCCACGAGACCTCTCCTGACTTCGTATATTAGTGATGGTAAATTATTATCAATCACTATAGTATATCACTGATGGTATATTATGTTAAATCAGTACTAATCAATCATTAATATATTAAGATATACTATCTTTAAAATACTATTGCTGATATGGTAAATAAGTGGTTTATATACTTGAATGGAATAATGGTATTTATGATATTTCGCGATGAACTAATCAGGCCTCTAAAAATTTAACATTTTTGTAAATACTTTATTGGATAAACAAATTTGTAAATATTAGAGCACAATTTTAACTAGGGGTGAAACCGGTTCGATCCGGTTCGGTTTTCTAACAGAAATGTTGAAACCGGACCGGTTCGGTTTTATAGATATAGAAACCGAACCGAATCGGTTTTGAAGACTAACCGGTCATGTTAATACCGGTTCTGTTCAACGGTTTCCGGTTTTTTTAAGGAATTACTATGATGTGCATTTCTGGGCTGCTTTAGGATGAGATTGGGCTTTTTTGGGTTGGGCTGGAGTGATAAGACAGGCCCATTAATCAATTAAACATAATAATTAAAAGAAATCTTGAAAGTTGCCCTTAGCCAAGGATTGAAACTGGGACTCCAACCTTGAAAATCTGTGCCTTTACCAACTCTTCTACTAGGACATATGGTTATTATATTCAAATATTTAAAATAAATATATTACACCGGTTTTCGGTTTTTAACCGAACCGGCATCTTGGGAACCGAAAACTGAACTGGGTTTTCCAGTTCGGTTTGGTTTTCTAAAAGGAAAAAACCGAGCCGGTTCGGTTTTTCACGGTTTGATTCGGCTCGATTTTCTGGTTTTTTCGGTTTTACGGTTTTTATTTTCACCCCTAATTTTAACATATTTGTAAATGCTCCGAATTTCAATCCATTGAAAACATCACGTTAAATGGCAAATATCTTATAGTTTATGAGATTTTGAAATTTATCCATAAAGAAGAAGAAATTACAGATATATAGAGGTTTGACATAACACTCACAATGACTGATTTTTTATGATTATCTTTATTAAAATCTAATTTAATCATAATTACATAAATCAACTATTAAGGTAAGAAGTTTGTCTTTAAAAAATGTTATATTTATAATAATATTTTTTTAAAAGAAAACCTAGGCAAATACTTCATGAAAAACAGGGGAAAACACCACTCAATGTTCTTATAAATAGTTTTATATCACTTATTTTTAATATTATCAAGGAAAAGGGAGGCTCGAATATGTAATAAAAATGGATGGAGCGGTAATCCCTAACCATTTGAGCTATATTCAACTTGACAATTTTCATTATAAACATCGGAAAGTCCATTTCATTAAGGAAACCATTGATCTATTTGAAAGTGTAAAATAACATTGGGTGAAAGAATACATCTACTAGTCTTTTAGATAAACAATAAAGATGACCTTAAAATATGCTAAAGTAAATCTAAAAGCTGTATGCACAAGGATGTGATAACAATAATGAAGTTCAAAGGGCATAAATTCCTCTCTATCAAAAAAATTTTGTAATTATTCTCCCTCTCTTATTTATGTGTTGGAGATCTTTTTTATAGTTTCTTTGCTCATTTGAGCACTTTTGGCTGTTGTTTCTTTTCACTTTTTCAATGAAAAACGTCTCCTTTGCAGGAAGGGGAAAAAAAAAGCATAAATTCCCAAAAGTCCATATATTAAAAATGATAATAATAAGTGTCTCGTCCTTAACAACCCAACAAGGAATTGCAGACTTTGTGCCAAAACTTGAGACACATATATAACAGCATCTTATTTTTAAAAACCAGGAAAAAAAAAAAAGGTCTCTGCAAATGCTATTGTACACAGCCAAATATGGAGAAACTGTAAAAGAATAAGTGTTACAATGGAAAAATGAAAACAGCTCACCTTTTGGTACTTTTTTTTTTTTTTTCTCTTTGCAAACATCTTCTGGGAATTTAGCCACTATTTTTCAGCAAGTCCATGATGATGATCTCTTGATCACTGGTTTCATTTGTTTATCCTCTTCAAGTGAAATCATCCCCAAGTGTGAAGGATCTTCTAACATCATCTTTGCCACCAAGTATCCTGCTATCGACCACGTCTGATATTTCCTTGCTTGTTTCCCAACATATCTTCCTAACTTCCCGTCATAATATTCCGGCCAACTATCCTTCAACAAACGACTCTCGGCAAGCTCGATTGCTTTTCTTGCGATCTGTGGTCGTCCAGTTTTAATGCAAGCTGCAGTTAGCAGCCATAGTAGCACTGCATCCAAATCAAGGAGAAAACAATGAACGCAAAAAAAGAGAACGAATAGTAATATTGAGGTGTGGAATACATTCTTTTTCTGGTAACACAATGCAGAAATGTTGAAGTGTCTGAATACAGAAAAATTCATGTAAAGCAGATGCTATGGGAAGCCTAGAACAAATATTTTATGCGCCGAAAAAATTCATGCCAAGTCATCTCGTGATGTGCAGAAAATTCTATACCAGCATCCACAGATATTTTCCTTTTCTTGTTGCTCTGAAAGTCAAGTGACTCGAATCCGCCTTCTAAAACTTCTTTTACTTATTTATTTCCTCTAAAAATCATGTGTTGTGCCCGAAAAAAATTGAGCATACAGCATACTAACTAATGTCCTATCTTACAGTGTTGAAGATGCACTAAATGAAGTATCTTTTCCAATAACAAATCTAAGTAACATGGTTGTGGTGTTAGGAAAAAGATCATCCATTTCTAAGCATCCCCATACCGATACACGTGCATACGTTCAAGATTATAAATATTAGTATTTTCGATACGTAAAATTAGTCAAACTTATTATTTTAAAAATTATAATACTAAATTCATATGTAGTACTCAATAATACTAATACATAAAAATATGCAATTATTATTGTTAGTAATAGTATAGCATTGATATGATATGCAAAACAAAGTATGCTAATTTTGAAGACGGTTATTTCAACTCTCTGAATGTAAGGCTGAAGTTTCTAAAATCAGGGATGTTTTTCCATTGTATATCCACATGAAAGATTCCAGTGATGCCTTTACTTCAGGCTCAACATTGAACATTGAAGGGAGAGGCAAACACTATAACACGGTGATTGTCTCATCTATGATGACGGCAAGACAGACAGATGCAGTGTCAAATGACAAATTAGCTATTTGAAAATACATCTGTCTATAAAACCTTAAACAAAGGTTTGTTGTCTTCTAATAATGCAGGTGATTATAAGCATTGTAGAGATGTGCAATTGAAACATCTCGAAACGCAGTTAGCATTGGAGAGGTGTGATTAGAGACTTTACTACCGGCTAGAAGCTACAAGAGTTCTACATTATTTATATATGACATGGATAAATCTTGCCAAGGAGAACATTCCTACAGATTGCAAATCCAAAATGTTATCGATGTTCCCTCAAGAGTAAAGGATATGACAATAGTGCACACTGGACATTTTAAATCTTGAGCCACCATTTCGAAAGAAAGAACAATTGGGAAGGTCTGAATGCAGTCAGAAAACAACCTCAATTACCGAGCGAGTAAGAAGATTGGTGATTACCTTTATTCAAATATCAGATGAGATGTAGGTGTTAGAGATGGTTTATCAGTATTGCTTTAGTTTGAATATACTAAAGGAAAGAGGAATGGCTCTTTTTTTGTTATTTGAAACAGAAACTTTTCAAGAAAATATACCGAAACCGAATGAGAGAGGTGAAGTGAAACACGACAACAAACCTCCCAGACTTTCTTACACCATTAATATTTAAATATTAGCATAAATTTTTTTATGACTAAATAGAAAGATACAAGTCATTGATTGAACAAACCTGGCCAAGATCCACCATTATGGTAGCTCCACCTGGTATTCTTGGGATCACAACCAGTAACAATTCTCCATTCATGGCTTTCTATGGCAGGATATGATATTTTCAAAGGCATTTCTCCAACCAACTCTTCCCAGCGAGCTTCGATAAGATCCATGATAGCCATTGATTGCTCAGGGGTAGCAAGAGATGATAGAATTGCAACACAATTACCTAAAGCAAACCATCTAAAATCCATTCTTGCGGGGCTAACATTACCAACAAAGTAGCCACCACGGGTGGGCATAAAATCAAACAGCCATTCCGGAATCGAATCAGGGATCACATTAAACTTATTTACAGCAGTATGTGAATATTCCTCAGTTTTATAACGGTAGATGTCATTTAGTTGCTGAAAGTCTAGCCAGAAGTAACTCCGCATATGATAAGTCAAGGCGTGTAAACGCTTAACAATTAACTCTATGCACTCTTTTCCTTCAGCATCATGTTTCAACAATGACAGAGCACATCTCAAGGCCATAAAGAAAAGAGCTTGAATTTCAATAGGATAACCATAAATGCCCTGCAGAAAAATAATCAAGTAATACATTGATAAGGTAAAAAAATGTTCAAAACATCAAGGGAAAAAAAAGTGTGTGAAGTCCTTTAAACTAGAACATGTCAAATAAGAAGTTGTGTCAAAATGATATCTGAAGTGAAAAAAGCGGTCAGATCATGTAATGAACATAAAAAGTAGAAGGTAAGGCATGAAATTAGAAGTATGATAAACAAAAAATTAGAACCTATTAAATGAATAGAGAAGTCAAACAAAATCGCAACACCCTGAGAAATGAAGTTTCCATGGAAGTGGAAACTCTTGCGACAAACTTATGAATAATTATTCAACTTTTTCTAAAAAGATTTCTATCAAAAATTTGGAAATGCACTCATTCACATCAATTAATTTTACTTTTATCAACTAAATTTTAGTTTTTTTTTTTTTTTTTTTTGGATAAAGAGGTAGGGAACATAGTTCAAATCCACCTCATCGTTCTACCATTTGTATCAGATAGAGAGCTTATTAAGGAATCAACTTAAACTTATACCATTAAGTTATGAATAACTTCACTCTGTTTAGAAAATTCCAGTGCTATATACAAAGAAATCAATCAATACATTGTACAGAAAATATTATCAAAAGATAATCACATAATAAAAAGCTACAAGAAGTTCATATGAAGTAAAAAAATGAGACAAAAAAAATTACCATTCTCCGATCAATCATGGAGCATCCATCAGCACAAAGTAGAGTTGGGAATGTATCAAACCCCTCGGACAGACAGAGAGTTAATATAAGTCTCATTCCCTTCTGACACTCTGGTGTTTCAGCCAAAGATAGATCACCAGTAGACTTTGTATACGCACGGAGCAGAATGATCCACCAGAATCCAGAGTCAACTGGAGCAACTCTTCCTATTGCACTCTCCCCAAAATCAGCATGAACGGTATCTGTTTTCTTAATCGGATCATGAAGAACCTTAAAACTAGCTGGCATTGCACCTTCCCCAAGCTTGAATCTGTCTACTTTTTTTTCCCATCCCTGAAGCTGCAGAGTCTTCAAGAGGAAGTTCTTGACTATTTCAGGTTCACCATTCATCAGAAAAGCTAAAGCACTAGGTACAAAATCCCGAACGAACACCTGAGCGGAGAGCAAGAATTTCTTATAAGCAATTCATATTTCAGATTTTTGGTAAAGTTGTTACTAAAAAAAGTCAAGTATTTCTTATCAGATACATGATAATCAAGGAGAAATAGTGTAAGGAACATTGACTCTGAGATTTAACCAACTAAACCGTGTTAAGTCTTTCAACCGTTCTTACTAAATTGTAAGTGCCCGTTCGGGACAACTTTTGAAAGTGTTTAAAAGTGTTATGAATAAAAAAAGTTTTTTAATAACCATTAAAAAACACTTTTAAACACTTTAAAAGCTTTGTTAGAAATGGGAAGGGATGGGTAATTCAAATGATGTCTTTGGGTAGTACTTAAATAATCATCCGGATTCTAGTTTATCGCTCACTAGCATTATTTTGCTAATGCTGCTACACCAAATGTTTTTCAGGTAATCGAGGAGGTGCTCCGATGTTTGATGATGATGGATCTCGATTGGCTATAGAATCTCATACATGCTTAGTGTCTTTCTTTGAAAATTTGAACTACTTTTATTAGGATTTGAATTTGAAAATTTATAATCTAATTTTGCATCATTTGATTTGAACTTTATTTTTGTTTAAATTGCGATTTTCATGACTCTTTTTTTCAAATGAAGCGTGTTTTATAAGAAATTTATTTATATTTCGATTTGACTTCTACTGCATTAGGTATTTTTTTAAAGAATTTATCTGAAATAGCATAAACGAGCACTAAATATCCAAGAAACCTTCCACATCCACACATTAGAATACAAGTTTCCAATGCATTTTCCGGTGCCATCCCAATGAGTTCTCTGAATTTCAAGTGAAACTTTCTTTAACAAAATTTTAAAATACCCTTCATCTTAAATATTAGATGTTCATAATACTTTTATGACGACACGGTACCGACTTCTCTTAATTAGGATAGCTTGCATACATTTGAACTGATTATCAAAAAAATGTGATTTTATATCTACAAAAACAACCAACCTGATCATAATTTAAAACTTCCTCTGAAGCATGGTCATATGCAGCAATAGTTCCAACTGGTTGGCCCCGAAAATACACCAAAGATCTCCGCAGAGCTTCCCAGGCTTCGGCAATCATCGGATGGGGCTCAAATGAGTGCCGAGCAGATGAAGCCGGGGTATCGAATCCCGACCTACCAGGAGAGTATGAGCTATCAAAGTTATCCAAGCCTCCCCTAGCAAGGCCAATTGAAAGCTCACTCAAGGACCGCTCATCAAACGACCTCTTTCTCTCGATATTGATCCTCGGTTTCTCAAGAAGTCGAGAGAGATCATAATCATCCATCTCAGCAATCGAGCAATGTGAGCTTACATATCGAAGTCCATACTCATCCATTTCCTTTTTCCTTCAAATCTTTCAATAAACAAAACAACAACAAAAAACTATATCATGAACATAGATCTACATCACAAAATAACATTTTAAAAAAACCAAAAAGGACAATCCTTTTTTCTTTTTTCTTTTTTTTTTTCCAATGGAAAACTGAAAGTTAGTCTAATATTGAAAGACTTTGCATAAAAAAAAAACCCATAAGTCATAAAAGTAAATCAAAAGTCAAACATCGTCATCTTCATCAAAGGAATAAAAACAGATATAGAAAAAAAAAATCATTTTTTTCTAAGCAATTACATTTTCTATAAAAGCTATACTCTTGAATCAAATTACAAGATACTTTAATACATCAAATCATTTCAACCCATTAAGCAAAAAATCAAAACA
Source organism: Gynostemma pentaphyllum (assembly GCA_028015215.1). NCBI lineage: Eukaryota > Viridiplantae > Streptophyta > Magnoliopsida > Cucurbitales > Cucurbitaceae > Gynostemma > Gynostemma pentaphyllum. The sequence goes on along the minus strand of CM051353.1, from coordinate 47,244,542 downwards.
ACAACATAAACAAAACAAAAAACATGTTAATATATATAAATATAAGCTAAATACAGAGGGGAAAAAAAACCCAGAAAGGTAGATCAATAAAAAGATCACGACATGAAACGAGAGAGAATGAAAAGAAGAAGAAAAAAATGCCAAAGAGAGTAAATTGAGGAAGAAAAAAAAAACCAATCAATCCAAAACAAAACCAGATCTGGAGCTTAAGAAAAAAATCAAAGAAGAAAAACAGAACAAAAAGGATAAAGCAGAGAGAAAACCTGAAACAAGAAGAAGAGGAAGAGAAAAGAAAAAGGGCGATTTTACCGGAAAATGGTCGTCGGAAGAAGAGAAAAAGAAGGGGGAGAGTGAAAGAGAGGATGAGGAAGAAAAAAAGACCAGTATGTCAAAGAAATGATATTTATAGTAAGAAAACAGAGGAGAGAGAGAGAGAGAGAGAGAGAGAGAGAAGAAAACGGGACGGTCCCAATCCGTATAATTTTCTTTTTTCTTTCCCTTTCGTTATAAATATAATCCAATTCTAAGCTAACAAATCGCAGTCTAGAGTTGTTGTTTTAAATTGTAACCGGAAACTGGAACAGCCGGTGATAACCACGAGGGAGATTGTTTGTATGTTTCTTTCATACATCAGATGGATAGATATAGATTTTAGGATGTTGTTTGTGTCTGACATGGACTATACGACAACGTTTGCTGGCGGCCTCTGCAACTTGCCCATTTCTTGTCCTTTCTTTTTTGTATTATTACATTAATATAATGGAAAATTTCACCGAATACCATACTTTTTTTAATATTTTATAAAGATATCATTTTTTTTTTAAAAAAAAAAATTCCAATATAGCAGTTTTTTTAAACCCCGTGAATCTAAGAAATGAGTGATAACTTGTAAGGTAATAAGTGATAATTTATTAGATAATTAGAGTTGATATAGTGAATTGGTAAAATCAGTTATGACTTACGTGAAACAAGTGGCGATTTTGTAATATTTTAAACCTTTTTTTTAAGAGTATTGCATCAAACTAAGTATTGTGGTTGACATTTAAATTGTAGGGAATGTGAGTTACAAATAATGCATACTATAGAGGAGTATTTTACAATTATCTCTTGGTAGTATTTAATTACAGGTTGCACACATAGCAGAATTAAGTCTAATATTTGTTAAAATACTAGTCCAGAAACTTATTTGTAAAAATGGTAAAAAATGCAAATTCACATTTAAAATATTACAAAATTACCACTAGTTTCGTGTAAGTAATCATTGATTTCCGCAAAAGTAATCACTGATTTTACTGATACCCAATATCACTTGATATTTCATTCATGAATCACTGATTATCTTATAAGTTATCACTGATTTCTTTGATTCACATGAATGAAGGTTTTTAAAACTGTTATATTTACGAATACTTTTTAAAAATGTTATATTTATAAATATTGCAGAAAATTATGCAACCTAATGAAATTTCTCATTTAATTAAGGAATAGATGCAAAATACACCCCCCGCACTTTGGGTTATTGCTAAATCATACCCCTGCACTGTGTTTTTGTTTTAAAATACCTCTGCACTTAAGTAAATTGCAAATCACACCATTCTATCGATTAATTTTAACGAAATTTTTACACATCTATATTATACGTATACTATCTACTCAAAAACCATTAAAAATTTTGAAATATTTGAGTGTGGTTTATATATTTTACATTCAATTAACGTAAGAATTTATTCTAAAATTCTACACATCTACCAATTTTTGTTGTTATTTTTCATAAAAACAAATGTATAATATAAATATATCTCAATTGTGTTAAAATTAATCGATTGGAAGCGTGTGATTTACAATTTTATTAAAGTATATGGGTCTGATTTAATAATAATTAAAAATACAGGAGTGTATTTTATATTTATCCTTTTAATTAATTAATTGCAGTGGGTGTGAATAGAGATAGAAAATAAAAATAAAATAGAAAAGAGATATTCTAGAAAGACTGCCGCTGCCTATAACCCAGTGGGTAGGTATTGTATCGTACTGTCTGAATGGACGGACGAACCGGTTTTTATTGGGGAAATTAAAGAGCGTGGATTTTGCTTTTCTACCAAATCTGAAATGGCGGGTAGGTCAGGGCAATGGGCAATTCAAATTTGTGGATAAAAAACTATATACGTTTAGATTTGTATTTTTATTTATAATAAACAACGGATTTATTTTTAAATAAATTTATAAGATAGATGTAATAAATTATTGAAATGAAGAATAAATTACCAATACTAAATTAACTTGTAATAGAATTAGAATTTTAGTTTTTTAAAAGTTTATTTAGATGATAATTATTCAACTCAAAAAGGCTTTCATCCTGAAAACTGAACTAGACCCCGTTCCCTCTATGTCCATTCAATCTGAATCTTGCTGCACTCATGCACAGTAAGACCAGGAATGCCCTCAATGATCTCTTCCTCTCCCATAGAGGCTTTCACCTTGCCTTGAAAGAATTCACACGCGGCCACCAGCTTTCCCAAAATAAGGGGAGATCCGCTGCTTACTGTTCACGGAAACATCCGACCTATACTATAGTCAAGTCGTCCACGTATCTTTCTGATCTCCTTTCCTTCTATTTATCTTATTTTTGGCTTTGACTCATTCAAGGTGAAAAATGAATGGGGGGAGACGCTAGGCTTCGGAATTAAAAAAAGAAGCTCTTTTTTTTTTTCGTCAGTGATTTCGCTCATCAAGTGATTGTTTGATCCGCCACTCTTAGAACACCACAATATTCGTTGGGGGGTAGCTCCTGAGTGTTGCTAAGGTCTTCTCCTTGTTCTTCTCCTAAGTTCTCCATTCCATTTCATTCCATTAGGTTCTTTATTCAAAACCTCACTTTTGGAAACTCTCTTTAACCTGGTTAATATAGAGAGTTTCAATTTAAAAAGTTTCCTTTAGCGATTCTGATCACTCAATGGAAATGTTTGCCTTTGGAATGAAGATGGATGAGCAAGCACTTGAACCTGGAACTCGATGAAATTCGGGAAACGTGGAACCGGGTCACTATACTTGGGGCGAGACATGGCCAGCGACTTAAGATTCAAGTACCGGTTGAAAAGACAAAAGGAACGGGGGAATGACTACCTGTAATAAAGAACAAGCTAATACAAGCCGACTGCAGGAAGAAGCAAGGCTTAGATTACCAGATCCGGGACACAATCTTCCTAGAAATGGAGAGCCCCTTGCCTCGCCTTTTTTCTAGCCTCTCCTTCTTGCTTGCTTACCTAGCTTTTGTGTCTTAGTGACTCTTCCTCTTTTCTAGGTTTTTTCTGGTTAAAACGGTCGATTTTTCATTTGCCAATGAATTGGATCCGCCCCGATTTGATCAATAATGGGATTGTTATAAATTAATTGTATTTTTGTTTTCAACAATTTTTTTTTATCATTGTTTTCAACAATTTATTGAAATATAAGTAACATGTTATTTTGATAAAAATCACTTTTTTATGAAATACTTAAAAATATATCATTGTTTAAAAAGAAAAATTAAGATTATTTAGTTAAATTACATATATGATCCATATAATTAGTTGTTTGTATCAGTTTTATCCTTATAAAGTCAAAAATATGAATTATATATTTTAGTTGAATATAATAGAAAAATATTAAACTACTTATTTAGTTAGTTACATGATTTTTCAAAAAGATAATAAATTTAATAATAATCATTTTTATATGTTTTTTCTTTCTAATTAATTTAGCTATTTAGTTAACTAAATTTTTTAAAGATAATAAATTTGTCAATAAACATTTTTCATATGTCATTTAATAATATTATAATTTTTTCATTTATTTCTGTGTGGGATATTTCTCGTCGGAGTCTTCTTCCACACGGTTGAACACATCGCGTCACGTGTTGTTCCTTAGCCCGGCGAACTACCTAAGTCACTTAGAAGAAAGATGGTCGAGAAGGGCACCGGTGTGGTACCGTAGGAACCCTCCGACGATCAAGTTAGGTGGCGGTAGGTGAGATATGCCTTGCGCCGCAAGGAAGAATTAGGTCAAAAGTGTATAATCGATTGGTTTGTTTTCACATACCTGATTTGATATGTCAGGCCGCCTTTTATAGTACCTTGTGATCGTGGGCTCATCGGTAGGGCTAGTATGAGACTAGGTTTAATGGGCTTTCACTTGGCCCAAGAAGGATCAGCTCCTCTAGGAAGTGATTTGGATGGGCTTGTCCCCATGTGAATCGGCCCGGTGCGAGCGCGACCCATAATAGGGCTATTTTTACCCTTTACAGTTTTCCCCTATTTCCTGGGTCGGAAAGTCTGATGTAGGGAATAGTAGATTAATCGGATCGGAGGCATGATGCTCGTCCTGATCCTCGTGTTACCGTGAGGCGATTGAGGATCGCGACTCTTCGGAAAATAGACCACTTCGGCCCTGTTATGGCTCGGGCTTTATTGGCCTTCTCTCGGGAGTCGTCACGTTCTTTCGTGGATGTGTCTGTTTTAAAAGACGTGGCTCCTTGCGAAATCAATCTGTTGAAACTTCGATTGGGTGCAAATTCCAACGGGGTTTGGGGGATCTAGATAGTCGCGACCTTCCCCACGTGTCACGATGGTTAGACGCGTGTTCCCCTATTTAAATAGGGTTTTTCCTCAGACTTCAAGGCTCGTTTGCTTTTTGAATTCTCGAAGTTGTCTGTAAATCGTTCGCTTTCGAACGATTCTTCGCCGTCTTCACTCTATTCCCTCGAAGCTTTTCCTGTTCTTCTTCAAAGGTTAGTCTTCTCCTCTTTGTCTTTTGTTTCCCATTCTTTCTGTAATGGATAATTTTGAGGGAAACTCTTTAGTTAGAAGTCATAGGACTCCTAGGTTCGTCGTAGGGGGCGACGACTATGATGGTCCCGGTTTTTTAGAGGAGTAACTCCTGGTGCTTCTCCTTCTTCTATGCGTATTGATGCTGCCAGCACTGTCCCCACACTTTGGGGTGAGCTTGAGGGGAACGATCCCGTCATCAACTCTCATTTAGTGAGTAGTGAAGATCCCCTCCCTTCTGTGAGTGAGCTTGGGTCCATTTCTGAAATTTAGGCTAGTCTAGATACGAACCCCATCCCTTCTCCTAATTCTCGCCCTTTGGAAGGAGTAGGTCCTGCCCCGACAGGCTCGACCACATTTCCTGACTTTTCCCATCCTCTTCCTCCTGTTCCTGCCGTGGAGGCGGCTCAAGAGGGAAAAAGGAAAAAGATAAGTCGTTCCAAGGGTAGTGAAACCACATCTCAGGTCGTGTCATCCGTTCCTACATTGTTGGGGGGGGGGAGAAGTGGCCTCCTTGGAAGGTGAGGCTGATGGCTCTAGTCCTCCTGGGTCTCCTACTGCCAACTCGAAGATGAAGAAAAAGAAAAGAAGAAAAGAAACCCAGTTGAAGGGTATCCGGGAGGATGCAGGCCCTCTTCACTACGTGTCGGAGATGAGACAAGGTGATCTAGATAGGTTGAGGGAGGATTATGGCATCTCCGAAGAATTCGAGATGAGACTCCCCACACCGTCCGAGCGAGTTTACCTTTCCCCGGGGGATGGTTGGACTTCTCTCCATCCAACGTTCCTTCGATGGGGGGTCCGACTTCCCCTCTCTCCTATTTTGAGTGAATTTCTTATAAGTTGCGGCATTGCTTTAGGCCAGCTTATGCCGAACACTCTGAGGTCCCTGCTCACTCTAGAGGTATTGTGTGCGGGTCTGGGATTCCGTCCTACTTTGGGCATGGTTTCCCACTTCTGGGCTCTTCGTATAAACGTTCAGGACAAAATGCATTTTCTTTTTCAAAGTCATGCGACGCCTTCCTTGGTAGATGAAAACTCGTGCGACAAAAAGTGGAAATAATTCTGGTTCTTCATCCGAGGCCCTATCTCATCTGGAAGCCGGACTCCCCACCTCCTGGGAGGACGAGGGTGAGGAATAGGTTCCGAGTTACTTTATGGCCTAGTCGATTATGACTTTGACTGATAGTTTTGTTTTCTTTCTCTTTTTTTTTATCTCAGTGAAGAACCCTCTCCCAAAGAGTATCTCCGCAGAGTCTCTGAAGTGTTGCAAGATTCTCAAGGAGTTGGGGCCTTTCAACTGGGAAGAGTTCACCCAACATCCTTGGCTGTTTTTTTCACGTCTTTGGACTCCTCCTCCGAACTTCGTTCCAATTGCTCCTCGTAAGTATTCTATTATGAACGGTTTTGTTTGCGATGTGATTCGGATCTGACCTTCATTTTTTGCTTTCCAGGTCTCTCTAAAAAGATGTCTGGCGTTACTCTCACCTCGGTCCCGGACTCAATGATCCTGGGGCTTTCTTTGCCCTTCTTCAGGACATGGGGAAGAAGAAGAAGAAACCTGAAGAGGCAACTCCCTCTACTCAGAGAGGAAAAGAAGTGGTCATTCCCAAGTGTGCTAGTCCTGCAAACCGGTCAAAATCAGTGGTGATCGATTCGCCGGACGCTTGCAGTGGAAGGTGCGGTGGCTACCTGGTTCGGATCCTCCTGCAAATCTTCTCCCGATTCTCCTGGCTGATCTTTCGCGGACTCTCCCTGTTTCCAAGCGGCAGGAAGGGTGGTGGAGTCCTTAGGCGCTCGAACGTGCGGTAAGGGGTGCGGATGCGTTGATTTTGAAGCATCCTGGAATGGCTTATCGATCGTACCCTTTCGAGGTGGATTCGCCTTCCCTGATTATACCCATGTTTTATCGACTTGAAATCGAGCAGGGGAAATGATCGGATTCATCGAAAGGCCTCTCGATCACCGGCACTCCGCATCCGCCCGGTCCGATCGTGTCTATTGTTCCCCCTCCAGGGGAATGGCCCCATGCGTTGCGAGTGGGTTGGGTGCCGCGAGTGGTGGACCTCCTATGCTCCGTCTGTTTGCTCCCCCAGGTCCGGATTTTGATAAGGGTCTCTCGAAAAGAGCTATTACTTCCGACGGGCCATGTATTCAGTCGGATTTTCTTAAGATCTGGGTGTGGTGCAGCTGGAGCCCCTATTCGATTATGATTGCGAGGAAGAGACCTTTCGCCGTATGTGCCATCGCAATTGGCTGGTTAGTTTTCTTCTTCTTCGCTCTTACATCATTGGCCTATCCTTGCTAGCTTTGATGTTTTTACATATGTTTGTTCTTCCAGGGTATCCATACCTCCGCCCAGATGACTCTGAACTTAGAGAGTCTGCTTATGAAGCATCGGGAGCTCAGGCAGAAGTTTGCGAAGGTGACGGCGGATGAACGATGGTCCCGCTCTCTTAATTCGACATTGGCTAAGTGCCTCCGACTGAAGGAGGATTTAAAAGAGGCTAACAAGAAGATCTCCTCTCTCGAGGCCGAAGGACTGCAGCAGTCGACCGAACTTGGGCGTGTTAAGAAGGATTATGCTCGCCTTGAGAAGATCCAGGAAGAGGTCGTGACTGCTCGGAACAAGGTGTTAGAGGACTTTGACGCTGTTCGCAAAGAGAAGTCTAAGGTCGTGGATGCATTCAACCAGGAAGCTGAGTCCCTTAAGAAGGTCAAGAAGGAATTGGATGTTGTCATGTTGGAGAATGACTCACCGTGGGACACTATAGGCGACCTCTAGTGAAAACTGGCCATGGCAACTGCAGTATCGGTGGAATCCATTCTCATCGGTCTTGCCATCGGACGAGATTTGGTCAAGTTGCAGATGGACCAATCTGAGGAGGAGGGTGGGCGGATCAGTCTGGTCGCCTATGATGACGTTGTTGACCACTGAAAGAAGTTATTTGAACGAGCTATCAATTTGAAGTCTTCCCAAGGCGAGGCTGCTGCAGGGGGCGGGGTTGATGTCGTTCACCCTGCTGAGGATGAGGGTGCGATGATTAAGGATGATGGTATCCGTGCTGATGAAGGTGATGGTGTGATTGTTGAGGACGCCTCTACTGAACTTCCCCCAGCCGAGACTGTTTATGTCTCTGATTAACTCTTCTAGGGTAAACTCCGGATTGTGGAGCCCCTGTATTATTTGTTGCCTTGAACTTCTTCTCATATTCTTTTTTGATATTTGAACACACATTTTTTTTGTGAAGACATAAATATATGCTCCTTCTTTAAGTCTGCATGTTTTGTTTTCCTGCTCGCTTTGCAAAAATGTTTTGACTTGCAAACATTTTTCAAACTGTTCATGGACTTCGTTCGTTTGAGGATTTCGCTTTCGGGAAAGGCTTTGAATACTCGAACGGACCGAGGTTTTTTGCTTCATGAGAAGGCTTTGAATACTTGGACGGACCGAGGTTTTTTGCTTCCGGAGAAGGCTTTCGATTACTCGGACGGACCGAGGTTTTTTGCTTCCTGAGAAGGCTTTGAATACTCGGACGGACAGAGGTTGCTTCCTGAGAAGGCTTTGAATACTCGGACGGACCAAGGTTTTTTTGCTTCCGAGAAGGCTTTCAATTACTCCTGGACGGACCGAGGTTTTTTACGTTTTAATACTCCAACGTCTTCTATTCTCATGAATAGGAAATGCTCCTGGACAGACCGAGGCTTTTGCTCTGGGAGAAGGCTTTAGATGCCTGGACAGACCAAGGCTTTTGCTTCCTGAGAAGGCTTTAAATGCTTGGACGGACCAAGGCCTTTGCTTGCTCCGGATAGAGGGTGTAGGGGAACCATGTGAAGCAAAATTATATAATTTCTCTTTTTTCTTTGCTTGTACATTGATTAATCAACAAAGATGCAAAAAAGAAAAAAGGAAAGAAAACAAAGTTATGCACAAAGTTTCGATTTCTTGGGTAGTTCTTCTAGTCTTCATCACTGTCGATGATGACCGTCGGAGTTAGTCTCCTTTGCCTCTTCATGGAGGCCAATTCCTCTTTCATGGATTCTCTCTCTCTCTCTCTCTCTCTAGTATTATTCCGTGAGGTTTTTTGCCGATTGAAGAGGGTCTTTGAGCGCGTAGTAACGCTCATCTGGTTCGTAGCCTTCCACCATCTCCGCGAGTTCCAGGCTTTCTCGAAGGGAATGGTTTTCTTGCTCAAGTTGCTCTGTCTGGCTATTCGTCATTTTGAGAGCCCCTCGGATGCTCTGGACCTCTTGGCTCAGGGCCTCCGAATCCCCTTCTCTCTCTTCCTTCTCCAGAAAGGCCGCCTCAAGCTTGGCTATTTTCGCACGCAATTTTCGGTTTTCCCACTTTAGGGCTCGCTTTGTCAACTTTGAGGTTGCTGTGTAGTCATCCATATCTTCAGTCAGATGTCAGGTGGTTGATAGAGTAGACTGTAGGATATTCCTGTGATCCCTATCCTTTTATAGTAAATTGGAGGGGATAGAAAAGAATTTCCATTAATTCGGATGGCGCTCGATGCATTCAGTCGTTTCATCTTTCGAGGCGATGACGTCAGGTATTAATTAGTAGTGTCAAACGCCTGTCATTCCCATTAAATCGCCTTAAATACGGTTAATTAGGGGGGTTAATCGCATTAACTACGGGTTAATGCACACGTCGTCTCGCATGCCTGACTATTCATGTAGTGGCGCTCGATGCTCGACAGATGTCACGATCGCAACGGTCCATAGGTCTTTTAAATAGACCTTTGGGAGTTTCCTGTTCACATCTTTGGACCCTGTTTTCTGAAAAGACTTCTCTTTCATTTCCAGATTTTCAAATTTTCTTACAGAATTCAAAATTCCATACCATGGGGTTTCCCCGTTTCTTCTTGTTTCTCTTTCATGTTTGGCCTTCCTTAGTCATGGTCTGTGTTAAGAGTGTTTGGTCGTGATCTTCTACGCCTGTTTGATTGGCCTTAGCGGACTTGAACTTGGTGGTCGTAATCCTCCACGCCTGTGAGGATAGACCTTAAGGTTCAAGTTGTTCGGGCTAATCAATCGCTCGACCACTCTCCACCGCGGTTCCTAAGTTGGTTCCGGCTGTTCTTAGGAAATGGGGACGACAACGGAGGGGGCAACTCCCTTGTCGGTCCTCGGCGGTTCTCTTCATCATCACATCGTCCGGGACTTCAGCATGGGAGGTGACGTCTTTTTTGGTGTTTAAGGAAGCGAGAAATGCGCTTCACCTGAGACGAGCGTCGAGCGACGTCAGATGAAAGAGGTGGTCCTCCGGTTTCCTGCACCTAAACGTGCTCTGACTTAATTGGAGAATCAATCTCCTGCGGAGTCGGAGAGCGGTGGGATTGGTGTCTCTCCGGGCCTGAAGGTTGTCCTCAGAGTACCACCATCCCCGACCTCTCTGTTTCAAACGAAAGCAGGGCTACTTTCCAAAATCCATCAGGGGTCCGGGTGCAGCGAGTCGGGGACCTCCTTATCTTTCATCAGTTGGATTCTGTTGAGCCTCGGACTTAATGAGTGGGTGGAGTAGCCGGCGGGTGAATTGGCCCTGGCCACTTGCTTTCCGAGCAATACCCTCATCCTCTCCTAGAAGGACATCTTCACTGTTTCCGATGCTGATACCTCGAACTGCACAATTTTGCTTTTGTAGAACTCTTGTAATTTCTTTCGGCTAAGTTCCCAACATGTGGGTCCGAGCCTTATTTGTTTGTTGTGAAATAAAAGTTGACTTTATTCACTTGCCGTTTTCTTGTTTCACTTTCTGTTCAAAATTACTTTTCTGTAGTTCCGAATGCTGACGGTTTTTTCAATGGGTTATATTCTCTAATCCGTGGACTTAGAAACTTGCCTAGAGAATTAGGACTTTTAATTCGAGGTGGACTTAGTGATTCGCCTAACGGATTAGGGCTTTTCATTGTAAAGGTATCGACTGATTGTGTGGAAGAAAAAACATGTAATACTTGTATATTAATTTGAAAGTGGGCCTCTTCGGCCAAGTACTTACATGGTTCTCTCATCCTCACACATGATAAATCCTTAAATGCGTGGCGTTCTAAGCCCTCGGAATCGGTTCTCCCCTTAGGTTCTCGAGGCGATAAGTTCCTGGCTTGACTTCTTCGATCACCTTATATGGACCTTCCCAATTTGGTCCCAGTTTTCCCGCTCCGGGCTCTTGCGTGTTCTGGAATACTTTCCTCAGAACAAAATCATTTACTTTGAAGTTGCGCTGCCTTACTTTCTTTTCGAAGTACTTGGCCAAATTTTGCTGGTAATCTGTCATACGGATTAGCGTTTGTTCCCTTTTTTTCTTCGGCCATATCTAGTGCTTCTGCCATCATGTTATTGTTTTCTGCTTCTAGAATCGAACTCCGGGTTGTGGGGATGATCATTTCTGTGGGGATGACGACATGTACCCCGAAAGCCATGGCGAATGGTGTTTCGCCGGTTGGGATTCTAGGGGTGGTTTGATATGCCCAAAGGACTCCTGGAAGCTCATCTACCCATATTCCCTTCGTTCGTTCCAATCTCTTTTTCAGAGAATCCATGATGGTTTTATTCGACGTTTCTGCCTGTCCGTTAACCTGTGGGTAGCGGGGTGTCGAATATCGAAGTTCCACTTTCCTGTCCACGCAATACTTCCGGATGGACCTTCAGGTGAACTGAGTTCCATTGTCGGTGATGATGACCTTGGGGATTCCGAAGTGGGTGAATATGTTTTTCCAGAGGAACATCTCGATTTTTCGCTCCGTAATCTTTGCCAGCGGCTCAGCTTTAATCCATTTGGAGAAGTAGTCGGTTGCTACAATCAGATAGCATTTCTGTCTCAGGAGCTAACGGCAGTTTTCCCACTAGGTCTAGACCCCATTGCATGAAGGGTCAAGGTGCTGAGATTGTAGTTAGCGTCGTTGGTGGTGCGTGAATCGTTTTTGCGAACCTTTGGCATTTGTCGCACCGGGCGACGAAATCTTTGGAATCTTTGATCATGGTGGGCCAGTAATACCCTTGTGTTAACACCCTGTGACTCAAGGGCCTTGGTCCTGCGTGATTTCCTCAGTGTCCGAGGTGCAACTCTTTTAGAACGTAAGAGCTTTCTGACTTTCCCAGACATTTTAGATAGGGTCCACTGAAGAACCTCCTGTATAATTCTCCTTGGATGATCGAGTATCTGGCCGCTTTGGATCGGATTTTCCATGCTTCTAATTTTTCTTCAGGTAGAACTCTCGATCGTAAGTATTCGAGGATTTGGTTCCTCCAGTCCGGGCTCGAGCTCCTGGATTCTCGCTCTCAGACATTACTTGTCCGATCACTCCATCGTCTCCACTCCCCATGTTCAAATAAAGGGTACATAATGCTTGGTTCGGACAAATGATCGACAAGGATGATTTTTCTTGCCTCCGTTTGGACTGCGGATCCTAGACTAGCTAGAGCGTTAGCATGTCCATTCTCAGCTCTCGGTACTTGGCTAATGCTGTATTTGGCGAACTGAGATAGGATGGACAGAACTTTCTCCATATATTTCATCATCCTAGAGTCTTTTGCCTCAAATAACCCCTTTACCTGGTTCACCACGAGTTGAGAATCGCTTCTAATGTTCAGGTTTTCGACTCCCAGTTCCTTTGCTCTCTGTAGCCCAGCTATCAACGCTTCGTATTCGGCTTCATTATTTGAAGCTGTAAATCCGAATCGGATCGACTGTTCCAGGAGGTATCCCTCGTGGTCGACAGGACTAGCCCAGCGGCAGATCCTCTTGAATTCGAGGATCCATCAACGCTTAGGGTCCAGGTTTCCATCCAGAGGTCCTCCGGCGGCGGCGAGTTCAGCTCGGTCTCATTCGGGCTTGCTAGAGTAATCTCTACAACAAAATCCGTGAGGACTTGCCCTTTGATGGCTGTCCGGGGTTCGTAAGTGATGTCGTATCCGCCCAGTTCTATTGCCCACTTTGTTAGGTGTCCTGAAACATCAGGCTTGTGGAGAATGGCCTTTAGCGGGAAGGTTGTCCTCACCACTATCTGATGGCCTTGGAAGTAGTGTTTCAGTTTGCGTGAAGCGACTATGAGGGCTAACACTAGTTTCTCCATTTTCTAGTATCGCATTTCAGCGTCGACCATTGCTTTACTCATGTAGTAGATTGGGTGTTGAGTTTGCCCGTCTTCGCTGGCTGCATCAGATACTGCCAAGTATAGAAATAGCTTTTCGTTATCTGAGGGCTTGGCTAGCAGCGGGGGCGAAGACAAGTAAACCTTGAGTTCTTCAAATCCGTTCTGGCACTCAACTTCCCAACCAAACTCTTTACTCCTTTTCAGCGCCTTGAAGAAGGGTAGGCATTTATCTGATGATCGAGATATGAATCTGTTCAATGCCGCCAAACATCCAGTTAATTTTTGCACACCTTTCAGATTCGTCGGCGCTTGCATGTCTATTATCGCTGGAATCTGGTCAGGGTTCGCCTTGATCCCGTGCTGGTCACAAGGTGACCCAAGAACTTGCCTGTCGGGACTCCGAATGTGCATTTATCGGGGTTTAGCTTCATCTCGTATTGGTTTAGCACTTTGAATGCTTGTTCCATGTGAGCTAGATGGTCTTCTGCCTTCCGCGACTTGATCAACATATCGTCGATGTACACCTCCACTGTTTTTCCTAGAAGATCTTCGAACATTCGGTTCATCAGGCGCTGATAGGTGGCTCCTGCATTCTTCAAACCAAAAGGCATCACATTGTAGCAATACGTGCCTACGTTTGTTATGAACGAGGTTTTCTCTTGATCTTTCGGGTTCATCTTGATATGGTTGTACCCAGAAAAGGCTTCCATGAAACTGAGCAGTTCATAGTCGGCTGTGGCGTCTACTAGTTGATCAATTTTGGGCAGTGGGAAGGAGTCTTTTGGGCAGGCTTTGTTGAGGTCTGTGAAATCGATACACGCCCTCCATTTCCCATTCTTTTTCTTCATGACCACTACATTGGCCAGCCACTCAGGGTATTTTACCTCTCGGATGAAACCCGCCTCTAGAAGTTTCCAAACCTCCTCGTTGATTATGTCATTTCGCTCAAGTGCAAATTTGCACCTCTTCTGTTTGACGGGAGGTTGGTTCGGATCAACTTCGAGGTTGTGAGTTATGATATCCGAGCTTATACCGGGCATGTTAGTGTGATCTCATGCAAACATCTTCCAACTCTTTCTTAGGAGGTTTACCAGTCTGTTTTTTAGATTTTCTTTCAAATCTTTCCCAATGCTCGTCGTTTTCTCCTGGTCTTCTGGATGGATCTGGATTTTTACCTATCCGTCTCAGGCGCTTCCATTCTTGGTCTAGCAAAGGGCGGGCCTCTCTCGAGGCCCCGACCCTGTAGCTGTTATGCTTAACATTGGGATTTCAGCTTGACAATCTCGACCATACATGATCTCGCGACCTGTTGGTCCCCCTTTATGACCCTGATCCCATTTTCGGTAAGGTACTTTAGCTTTTGGTGAAGAGTTGAATGGTGTGCCCCCATGTTGTGAATCCACGGCCTCCCGAGTAGGGTATTATATCTCGAGCAGGCGTCTATGACGTGAAAGAGGGTCATTGGGTTTGCGCCTTTGACTCGGACTGGCAGTTTGATAGTTCCGTTGGATCTCGTCATCATTCCGTTGAATCCCACTAGGTCCTGTGAGTTCATCATAAGATTTGATTCTCTGAGCTTCATGCTTCGGAATGCGGACATATAAAGTATATTGATGGAAGAACCTTGGTCTACTAGAACCCTACTGACCGTATGAGATCCAATAGATATCGCTATCACTAGTGCGTCGTTGTGGGGCAGGTGTACGTCTTCTAGATCCTTCCTGGAATACTTAATCAGATCCTCGGAAGTTTGCTTGACCCGATAGACGGAGAGTCTAGCTTCGCGATGAGACCTTTTGTGAGCATTGACAGACTCTCTGGTGCAGTGGATCGAACTGATTTGACCGTCCCCTGGAACTTACACGGGTGCGGCGAGCCTCTCATCTGTGTCCCTCGGAGATTGCCTTTCGATTCTTTGGGTCGGACCTTGTTCGCACACACGGTCTATTTCCCGGGTAAGGATCTTGCAGTTTTCTGTGGCATGCCCGTTAGATTTATGGAACCATCAGTATCCTTTCTTTCCAGGCTTTTTTGGGCATACCGCGACCTCCTCTCTCTCTCTCTCTCTTCCTTTCGGAATGAATTTCTTGCCGTCTCCGCGTGGAGGACTCGTTCTGGGCTACGCTTCTTTGGATCTCTAATCCTACCCCACACAGACTTTCTTTCCATATCGTATCTTTTTTCTTCCTTTCTTCTATCCGAGCGTCCGCACTCTCTTCCTTTCCTTCCCTTGGCGGGGGGTTCTCTCTTCTTCCATACCCCTTCGGATTTCGACCTTGTTCTCCGCATTTCTCGGGCTACCCTTTCGGACTCGTCTTGCGATATCTTTCCCATTGCTCTGTCCAATGCTTCTTTCATGGTTGTTGGCCTTCGCTTGTTGAAAGATCTCCAGTGGGGATGGTTCGGATGTATGGCCTGTGAGAATGCGGTAGCCGCCTCCAGGTCATTGCAGTCTTTGACCTCTAGCATTACTTGTCGAAACCTGACAATGAAGTCCCGAAGGGCTTCTTTTCCCCCCATCAACACATCATAGAGGTCGTTGTTCATTTTGACGAACTTCTGACTCACGCTATATTCACTGAGGAAGGCCGAAGATAGGTCCGAAAAGGTTTTAATAAATCTCTTAGGGAGGCTGTTGAACCATAACAGGGGCGAACCTTTCAAGCTCGTGGGAAAGAACCGGCAGGTTAAGGCATCTAGATCGAGTCCGATCACGCACGAGGATTCCATCATATTGACTAAGTGAGCCACATGTTCCATCGGATCCTCAGTCCCGTTGTACATTTCGAACTTGGGAGGATGAAGTGCCTTGATCATGGAATGGACATGACCTCTCTCGTAAAGGGAGAGTCTCCTGGTTCTCGGCGTTCGAATTAGGTTTGGCTATTTTCTCGGATGCCTTCTTTGCCAATTTTTCTTCGAGGATTTGCCTCGCATCAGTGTACTTCTGCTGCTTTTCCCGACGTTTGTCCTTACCTGTGGACGCCGAGCTTCCCTCGTCGATCCCTGTGTAGCTTGAATCCTGATTTCCTTCGACATCCCTCTGGGACGGCACATTGTCTCAAGTCTGTCGGGCGAGACTGTTTTTGCTTGGGGGCGTTTTTTTCCTTCGACGGGGATCTCTAGACTAGCGTTTTCCTCTCGTCGGCGGGTCGTCAGCCTGGTCCGTAGGTCATCTCCCAACACGTTCTTTCCCTTATCTGACGTGGTGGACCTTCTACGCCGCCGCCTGGCCTGAGATTTGCCAGTTCGTGGCTTGGAAGGGCTTCCCTCATCAATGTTCAGAAGTTTTGGATGTTAGTGTGGACTGCTGCCAAGCCTTTCCCCAATAAGGCTCTCATTTCTCGTACTTCTTCTCTCAGAGCTTTGTGCGCCTCCATCATCTCTCGGTGCTCTGCCAGGGCGATGGTGATGGTTTTCGGTGCCATATCGAGGTTCTGAGCATCATCGGTTACTCATTTCTCTCTGGCTGCATTTTCATTGAGAGCTCGTTGTCTGGTTGAACGAGTGGTCATCTTCTTGACTTGTGGGTACCGCGTGAGTATCTAGATTTAGCCGGAAATCGAAGATGAACGGCCCACCGGTGGGAGCCAAACGTGTGGGGATATTTCTCGTCGAGGTCTTCTTACACACGATTGAACACGTCGCGTCACGTGTCGTTCCTTAGCGGCGGAGCTATCTGAGTCACTTAGAAGAAAGATGGTCAGAAGGGCACCGGTGTGGTACCGGCTGAGAACCCTCCGACGATCAAGTTAGGTGGCGGTAGGTGAGATATGCTTTGCGCCGCAAGGAAGAATTAGGTCAAAAGTGTATAATCGATTGGTTTGTTTTCACATACCTGATTTGATAGGTCAGGCCGCCTTTTATAGTACCTTGTGATCGTGGGCTCATCGTTAGGGCTAGCATGAGACTAGGCTTAATGGACTTTCACTCTGCCCAAGAAGGATCGGCTCCTTCAGGAAGTGATTCGGATGGGCCTGTTCCCATGTGCATCGGCCCGGTGTGAGCACGACCCATAAGAGGGCTATTTTTACCCTTTACAATTTCTTTGCCTCGAAACTGTCCCTTTTTTTATTATCTTATGGATTTCTTAATTTTTTTTCTATTTATTTATTAATTTTTTTTCTATTTTTAAACTAATAAATAATTAAAAAAAAGTATTAATATTATTTATATTTAGACTTAAAGTATATATTTTAAATATTTTTATTAATTCTAAAAAATCAGAAATCTTTCCCATTTAGAATTCGATCTCCTCAATGAGAAAATGCCTTGAACTCGCCTTCATACCAATTCAATGGAGATGAGCATAGAAAAATTCAACAGACACGAAATTGATAAGTGTATTTCTGACAAACTTTATTGTCGTTCATGTTAATTAAGTGAAATTAAATTATATTTTTTTTAAAAATAGATTAAATTATAATATAAAATTTAATTATTGACAATACTGTATGTGGTAAATTAATAATTAATAATAGTAATACACATGGAAAATATGAGCTTAAAATCTAACATTGCTATAAATAATATACCTTGAAAAAAGTAAGGTTCCCTTATTCAAAACTTTGATTCTCTTTTCGAGCTTTAATATGGTAACAACTTGTTATGGTAACTGAGCATTTAAATGCAATAAATTTCACCAATCTTATCCGATGATTATTTTAATATTTCGTTGTGGGGTGTGTGAATTTAATTATGATAAATGAATTTCTTTATTCAAAAAAAGAGTTAATTTTCTAACTTTCCATATGATATTGACACAAAGTTTTATACAAAGTTAAAAAAAAAAAACATTATACACGTTTAACTTTTTTAATTTTAATATATAAAAAAAAAAAGAATAACCTTTATTGAACGGTGATTTATAGTGGGAAATTTAGAAAATCATTAGTCTAATCCCTAACAAAAAAAAAAAAAAACAATATATTTTTTAATTATTAAATTTTTTTTTATATAGTTTAGAATCAGGAACGAAAAAATAAAGTTAATTCTCCTTTCTCTCCACTTTTCATTATGAGAGAAAAATCACTTTATCTCAGTGAAAAGAGAGAAAGTTTGATATGAGTGATAATAGTGCATGAACAGTCTAAATATATTTTTTTAAATTTGTTTTTTCAATGTTAAAAACATTACAATACTCGTTTAAAAAAAACTTAAAATAGACATATGGAAATGGAATGATCAATGATCATATGGTATAATTTATGTAAGTTTTTTTAAAATTAATTTATCATAGTATTTTTGCTTTCCCATATCTCTTAGAAACGAAAAAATAAATCTAAAATAATAATATGTCTAGTCAGATTCATATTATTATAATTTAATTAATAAAAAAAACTTAAAACATTGACTATTTTGTCAAAATTAGCATAACTTAACAGGTTAGACACTTCTTTCCTTCTCATGATGTAAAAAATTCGAGTCACCCCTCCTCTTATTTTATGTAATAATAATAAATAAATAAAAACTATTTTCAAAATCTCATTCAATTTTTAAAATTTTAAAAGCCTAAAGTAAAACCCGACTTAAATAGGATAGTGGTAATATTAACATTATCCTTTATATTTCTTCACATATATGGAAAATAATGAATGTGACCTTGAATACCTTACGAGATACGATTATTTAAAGTAAGCAATTATGAAGATATTCAAATCTTATCCGTTTTGATTAATTATTAACACCAAACCTTACGATTGGCGGGATGTTTTTATCTAATCCGTTTTGGATAATAATCTTCATCATTAAGACCAAACCTTGCGAGTGAGAGAATTTTCCATATATATTATAAAATATCATACCCACCTTATTTCCTTGTTATCTATCTATAAATGCTTAGCCAAACTTAGTGAGTATTTAGAAAGGAAGAAATAATTCATATTTAATATGCTATAAATAAGATGGATTTTTTTTATTGTCTTACTCTAAATGGATGTTTCATATAAATACTAATTATGAAGGAATAATTAAAATAATTGAAAAAATTTAATATGTTATTTTTCAACAATCTATCACTAAAAAATATATATTGGTTCGATTTTAATAAATTATTGAAAATCAAAGTACATTTTGATTTTAATATTTGATATTTTAACTTTTATTTAAGCTGGATAATCGTTATATAAATAAATATTTAGGAACTAAAACTCTCCCTTTAATATATAATCATTAAATAATGTTGTCTATATTTTTGTGGCTGGAAAACTTTACACATTATAGAATAAACCATAAGATTAAAATAGGAATGTATAAGATTCAAAATAATATATAAGAGAGGAAAAATATAGTGCATTACCTCATATAAAAAAAATCACCTTCAAAATTTGATTGTGATCCTCACTGTTACTCCTTTTCTCTTATACCTCCAGTTTACCTTTTTTTTAATATCATAATTTTAATTTCCTAAAAGAAAATTATAATTTTAATTGTCTATTATTCTCTCGCACCAATTTAATTCAAAGTAGTTGGTTGGAATGCATTCTTCCTCGGATATTTTTCTAATTCTAGGTTTTGATCTATGACAAACTCTAATTGTTTTTATTTGAGGTTGTTGTTGCGTGAAAACGGTAACTAGTGTAACGCGCGGACGTGTTCCGCGCCAATGCCACTCTTGCTTCCACGTGTGCAACGAACAATAAATTTGTATTGAGTCGGAGGTGATGTTCCGCGTAGGCGGTAACTTGTGTAGGTGTTCTGCTATGACAAACTCTAGTTGTTTTTAGTTGAGGTGAACCGATTATTAGAGAGAAAATGGGAAATTGTTAATATAGTTTTGATAATCAATTCCTAGTATCAATAATTGATTGCTTTGATTTCAATAAATTATGTAAAAAAAAAAAAACTATTTATGTAAAAAATAGATTAAATCAAAAGTAATGATATAGATAAAAATATAAATCTAAAATATGCTATTTGAGATAATTTAAGTAATTTACATTTTATTTAGGGAAAAAAGAATATACACTCTCATGATGGTCTTATAAAAAAAAGAAAAAGGAAATTGTATATGAATCAATAGTTGGCCCCTAAACTTGTCAAGTATTAGAATCCAACCATAAAAAAATTAACTTGATAAATTACCTTTTTATTGGTTAAACTAGGCTCTTAAAAATTATTATAGATACAAAAAAATACAATTTTAATGTCAACAAGGCAGGAAGTGATGTGGATTGAAAAGAACTCTCCATTCTTACCCTTACGAGGGTTTTAAGATTAAGGTTAGGGATGGAGTCGGGGCGGAACATGGACCCTCATAGACTTGATTCCAAAGAAATTTTATAGTGATAATTTAAATAGTACTAATTTAAAAGTATAATGATTGTAACCTTGAAAATCCATGAATGGTTTATACAATTAAAGAAAAAGAAAAAGAGTAAATAATAACAAAACGAGCAAAGAAAGAAAACGTGATGTATGGCGTTTGGTGTCGGTATCAGAAAGCTGTTCCTTCTTTGCTCCAGCAAAAGGGGACCCAAAAGGAATTATCAACTGCAGCAGCACGCAATGCACATCTGTTAACTTTTGAGCGGTAGGTATGCCAATTGAAAATATATGAAAACAAAAAACGTGATCGAATTTCTAAGTCCAAATTTTAAAAACCAAAAAACTATGAGTTGTCAAGTGGGTCGAGTCAACCCACAAAAATCAAAACCTACAGTGACCCACGAGTCATCTTGACCTGGCTCACGGTGATTCATGGACCCACCCATTGTGAGTCTGACCCATGACCCAACCCATGTTAACCCATGAATTATGTCGGGTTAATGGGTTTGACCCACGAGTCATATAAACTCACGGATTATGTTGAGTCACATGTCGAGTTGGGTTGACATGCGAGTTGTCCAACCCACGTATATCGGTTGAGTTGACCCACGTGTGATACAATCCACGAATATTGTCAAATCATGAATCGGGTTGGATTAACTTATAAATTATACAACCTCCAACTCACATTGTGTCACGAATTAGGTTGGGTTGACCCTCATATTGTATAACTCGCTAAAATTAGACGTTAATAGTATATAGTTAATTACTAATAAGTATTATATACCTAATTAGTTTAATCAAATCACAAATATTAACTTTGATTATGGTTTGTTTATAAACTATAATTTAAGTGTGATGTAAATTATATTTTAATAATATGATATTTTTTATTCATTTTAATATTGATTATAGTGATTATAAATAAAAATAATTTTAAATTCTAACAATTAATTGATATTTTTCTATCTTAATTCTAAGGTTTATAATAAACTAATAAATATTAGAAAAATTTCATTGGGTGGCAGATTTTTATGCAATATTTGTAAAAATATCAATTCAAAAAAGTATTTGTAAATATAACAATTTTTATCATGTTTATCGCTGATTAACAATGATTTATGTGTTTATCAGTGATAAACATAGCTTAAAAATATGTAATTCAATGTTTATCACTGATAAACTTGATCAAAATTTGTTATATTTACAAATTTTTTTTTGTGCTTTTATTTTTACAAATATTACTAACAAATTTGCTAGATTTGCAAATGCCCCTAAATATTACAAGTATAAACTAAAATATTGTATATCAATATCAACTATAATTTATTGACAATTTTTTTTCTTTCCTTTTCTTTAAAACATTCTTACCTCATCTCAAATCTATAGTTATAAACTAATATTTTTTAGAAGATTTATAAACTATAATTAAGTCTTTATTATATAGGTAAATTATATTTTAACTATATATTGTTTTAATTTATTTGAATATTGTATTTATAAATAAATAGGTTACGGTAATTATATTTTTTTTAGTGATATAAAATTTGTAACGGGTCGTGCCGAGTCCCGGGTCACGAGTCGTGCCGGTTACGTGTAATGGGTCATGTCAGGTTAGGTTATGAGTCATCCCAGTTATATGTCATGGGTCAAACCGTGCCGAGTTATTTTTCGTGTCAAGTTCACAGTGTGTCAGGTTGAATTTGACCCACCGAGTTGTATGACCCGACCCACTGTAAAGACCCGACCTTTCAGAGTAATAAATATACTTATTTAAAACAGCGGAAGACTCAATAAATATCCTTTATTAAAAAACATGCAAATTTACTGAATTGAGAAATACTTAAATCAAAACATTAACTCCGGAGTTCAAACTTTTAAAACAAAACAATAATCCAAAAACATATTCTCAAATCCCACAACTCAAAAACATATAAATAAAGTCTCGATAACCAAATGAAACCCAAATAAAAATCTATATTTTTATTCATAAATAATAATGAATAAATAAACTGGCGCCAACTCGACATGAACACTCATCTCTTCCACTTCATCAACCTCCACCTCTCGGTCCATTGTTACCTGAAAAAAAAACAACAGATAGCACTGTGAGGCTAAAGCTAGTGAAAAAACGACTTAATCAAAGATGAAGTCTTAAATTGTCTCTAACAATTCAAACCGAGTCCCAAGCACTCATCACTCTTCCAAGATCTCTTACACTCTTCCCGTCACTTAAAACTCAGTCTCAATCTTTTACATGAATAGGCAATTACTTGGATTCCATATTCAAGGCTATTCGATAAATCCTCATTTTACATGGATAGACAACTTTTGCTAGTTTCTTACCCAAGACATCACAATCATACACTCTCACAATCTTTATCAATATCCCAAACCACTAACATACTTTAACTTAACAAACAATATAATTCACAAAATCCACTAAGAAGGCGGTTCCTCGAAACTACTACCACTTCTTAGTAGTTGGTTATATCCTCAACCATAACTAATATTTCCCCTAATGTTTCATTCATATGAGCAATGAACATTAGTACTCGGTTATGGACTTCTCCAACTAACATGACTTAGTGTTGAGCTCGTAGCCTAAACACTAGTAAACGAATTCAAGCCGGCCATCAATATCAACCCAAACATCATTATACACAAGATAATGATAATTAAAATTCAATTAAAAGCATGAAAATACAGCAGCCCAACTAATAGCATAAATTTCACAAAACTGTCGAAAACTGGAAAATGCACTTTTATGCTCCCTAACTCAAAACTCAAGGCATATAACACTAAATATCTCCAAATAACTCCAGATTTAAACTCATAATCAATCAAAAGCAATTTGAAACTAAAAACGTCAATTTTCGTCGAAAATTGCCTAAACTAGTTCTAACCGAAATTTGTTTTCTTCCAATTGATTTTCGGTGTTTCCAAAAGTCCATTATCATCCTAACATTCCAGAATATCATAGTTAAATATAATGAAACAAATAAAACCACACCGTTGACAAAACCGCTAACTCACCTCGTCTTTGTTAAAATTCTAATTTTCAAGCTACTTTCCACCACCAATCAGACCTGAAATGAACATCCTAAACATTTAATTTACATGCTAAAACAGTACCAAAAGGTGTTAAAAATATTGGGGTTCAACGGCTCGAAGAACGGGAAAAAGGCAAACGACGAATGGCCGTCGTTTGAAGAAGACAGTAGCTACGACGCTGCTGTCTTTTGCCGAGGCTGAATTGTGGCCTTCGGGTCACGGTTTGGTCTTGGTTTTCAGGTTTCGGTTGATCTGTCTTGATGAGTTTTGGTCTTAGGTAAAGGAAATTAACACCGATTAAGGTTTAGGCTATGGTTTAGGAAATTGAGAGTGATGGGGAGTGTGTTTCAAGGAAGAGTTTTTGAAATTTGAAATTCAATAATAAATATAAATTTTCAGATTTGAAAAGAATATAAAATCAATCTAAATTGCTTACCAACGATTAGGAAACCACAAAAAACGCTTCCAATCTTTCCCAAACGATCGACCATGAACAAACCGACCACCTACAACTCAAAATTGACAAAGAAATCACCATCTAAGAACCCTAAGGGCGGCGACACTAGGGGAGAAGCCAAGGGAAGAAAGTTTACCTTTTTATTACAAAGATAAACCCCAACCATTCCAAATCCGAGATCGGAACGAGGAACGACGATCAATCGATGAAGAAACAAACCGAACTCCCGGCTTCTCCTATGGTTGGCGGCGGAGGCGTGAGAGGGAGAGAAGAGCGATTGAAATCTGAAAAATGGTAATGGGAAGTCCTCTCTTAGGTTAAAAATCCCGAGTTACAATATTTACAAAATTGCCACTCACCTTAAAACGTCTATATCTTGATCACTGGGTCTCAGAACGACAAACCGTCAGTTGCGTTGTAATGGTGACATTGAGACGATCAATTTCATGTCAAAATGTTAATCAAACCACAAGGTTCAAATTTTGAGGTTTTTGGGGAAAAAGTACCACTTTTTGAAAGAACACAATATTTTTGTTCTAATTAATCGATCAAGCCTGATTAATATTATTTAACAAAATAATATTGATTTTTGTTAAATAATTTAATTTACGCCCACCATTAGACGTACTGAGTTGGTGGGTTTGCAAGTCGACCCGAGACATTTGACATCTCTAAAAAAAACTATTTATCCTTTAGTCTTTAATACGGTATCCGTTTTCATATTTAAGTTATAAATATTAATATGTTAAAATAGTCTCTACTATTAACATGAAAAAAGAGAAGAAGTAATCATTTAGATATCACAATTCTTAAAAATTCATTAAAATAACATATTACTTTCACTTCAATAAATTATTCAAATAAATATAGAGTTCAATAAGTTATCATTTTTATTCGAGTTGAATAACTATGATCTACATGAACTTTAGGGAATTAAAACTCTTATTTTTTCATAAGTTAATTATTAATCTAATTTTAAAAATTTATTGTTTTAATTTTAATTAATACTTTAAGTTCATTAAATTATTAAACAATAAATCTGTTATTTAATTAAAAGAACAATAGAAACAAGAATTAATTACAGTAATAACCACTTTAATTCACCCAATTACAATAATGCTGGTTGTTATGATCTTTTATCATTTTTACCCATAAAACACCATTTTTGGTGGTGATTTGGTGGTTTTCGTTTTTAATGTTGTTTATTTTACCCTTTTATTTCTCCTAATAATTATATCTAATTAATTACATATCATTTAATTTATTATTTATTTTGAATTCAAATCAATCTTAATTGATTTGATGAATCTTTATTTAAGGAAAACCTAGGTTTATTTTTAGACAAGTTCACCGCTCTCTTCTCTCTTTCCCTCCTCATCAACATTTTCTTCTCCAACTCTCTCTGACCAGTCGTTTTCTCCTCATCAACGTTTTCTTCACCGTTCTCTTCTTTCTTTCCCTCCTCATCAACGAAGATATTTTTAGGAAACTGATCACCCTATATTTCATCTCTGACTAGCCGCTTCTCTTCACCGGAGACGACGTTGTCTTTAATGGCGTCTTCATGAGATTTTACCGATTAAACACATCGGTGATCAGATTCTCTCCAAATCTTGAAGGTTGTATCCCAACGTTAAAGCTCGCCTGTCGTGTTGCCACCGAGATCTGGGTAACAATATCGTTGGATCAAGTTAGAATGTGCGTTGGATTCGATTGTAGAACGAGGTACTTTTAATCAAATGTTTATTTTTATTCAATATTTATTTTTATTTTCTATTTACATATCTTTAGAAACTGTGACCTCTTTTTCATCTTCAATTTTGTGCCTTCTATCAATTTTAAGTACACATCAATAAATGTTTACTAAAAAGTAAACGGTTTATAAAAAAATTTACCTTTCAATTCTCCTGATAACTCGCTTTCTCGTATTTTGTAGAATAAGTTACTTTTAATCAAATGTTTATTTTTATTCAATATTTATTTTAAAAGTCTATTTACATATCTTTTCAAAACTGTTTCCTCAATTTGTGTCCTAGGTATCAATTTTAAGTGCAGGAGGATGAACAAGAAAGATATTCAAATTTTCCTGGAAGAAGAAGTCAGAAGTATGAAGATTTTTCTTTTATTTTTTGTTATAGTTTTATTTTTGTTTAGATTTGATTTTTCCATTAATTTTGTAAAATTTAAGGGATTTTATAATTTCCTTAAATGTTGCACAAATTAAGGAGAAATTAAATCGGGGGTATGTTTTGTCTTTTCACAATGTAATTTAACTTGGCCGGTGGCAGTTTTGGGTACTATGGATATTTAATAAAAACGTCTGGTATATTTGATATATCCCCATTTTTTTATTATCAGTGAAATTAACTCTAGAAATAATGTCATAAATATAAATAGAAATATATATATATATATATATATATATATATATATATATATATATATATATATATATATATATATATATATGTATATATATATATATATATAATCTTCTATTTGATATGATTTCTGAAAAAGAGGTTAATTAGTTTTTTTTTGTTTTTATAAAAATAATTGTGGTAAGAGGAAATTACTTATATATTTAAAATTATCCTTAGTTCTAAGCCCCCGTTTGGTTCACTATAACCTAAGATACCTCTAGTAATTTAATTACTGACAACGTGATGCCAGAGTATTTGATTACTAAGAATTTTAGATTACTACGTTTGTTTAGTAGTAGAGGATGCTTGATAATTTGAACTGAATAAAAAGAGAGAATTTATTAATTATACAAATAGGAAGCTGGATAAACCATATAATTATAAATAAAAAAAAGTGGAAACATGAGTATATATTATTTTCCTTATTTTTTTTACAACCTTTTCAAAATAAATAGGGTTAAAATTGTAAAAAAAGAATATTATGTTTCTGTGGGAATCATATAAAACACCCGAATTCAAAGTTAATCAAATACGCTCATGTGGTGGATGATTTGCACTACTGTCAATCTCATGCAAATCACGTGTTCCGAGTCTCCTTGAACTTGTTCACCTGAGAAATGAACAAAGAGGAATACCGGTGTGGTGCCTGCCAAATGATCTTCGACGATCACGTTAGTATTTGGAGGCGGAGGGATATGAATAATGATTAGGGTTTTGCAAGTCAGCATGAATAAGCCCATGGGTTCTGGGACGTACACAGGTTGGCTGAGCTTATCAATATGTGCTGATGATTCTGTTTGGGTTGGGCCTATCAAGATAGGGCTTTTGATGTTGGGCCTGACCTATGGTGATTTTCTACCTCTACACTTTCCCCCCGTTTTTATGTCCGAATAAGTTTGGACATGGAAACATATGGAGGTGGAGGCTATTTTTCGGGGCGACCCGTATTAGAGCTTGATAGCCTGCGTACCTTTGGAGGGTGAAATTCAAATAGAAGGGGATTTCAGAGTCTTTTCTTCCCTTTGTCTTCTCTATTGCGCTTCTTCTCATTTCGATCTTTCATTCGTACATCGGATCAAGGAATTGTTCTCCTGAGGAACTTCGTTTGCTTCGACCACAATTCGATCCAAGTTAGTTCCTCTTTCTTGAATTGCTGGCATGCATTGGTAGTTTTCCCCCTAACTTTAGAATTACTGACTTAGGGTAAGGAGTTTGTCATTCATGGACCATTCTCGTGAGGATGTAGTCAAGGAATGGCGAAATGGAAAGATAATGTATGTCTATCCCAGCAGAGCCGTTATAGCTGACGAGTATGGTGTTGAGTATGCTGCTAAATGATTGTTTCTTGCTGAGGCGATGAAGGAGGATGAGTTTGTGATTCCCACTTCAGAAGCGTCGGAGGAGGTTTTTGAAGAGCTTTACTTGAGCCGTTCGTCCTCTTCGAACGAATCTGGGGAAGATTCAAAAGAAACACTGAGCGATTGCCCTAGCGTTCGTGAATCTTCTGGTAACTCGGAGGGTGAAGTTGCTGAAGCTTCGAGTGTCAGGGCAAGGGTAGTCGACCATCCTTCTTCGATTATTTCCGCCTTGCTTACCGTATCTCTCCAGATGTAGAAATGAGGATTTCGAGTTCGGTGAAGCGCGCTCATCATAATCTTGGTGAGGGCTGGACCTCGTTTTATGAAATATTAGGGGTGAAAATTAAAACCGGAAACCGAAAAAACCAGAAAACCGAATCGAACCGAACCAGAATAATCGGTTCGGTTTTCAGTTTCGATCATGCCGGTTCGATTTAAAACCGGAAACCGAAATGAATATATATATATATATATATATATATATATATATATATATATATATATATTTAAAAACCTGTATGTTGTCATATGATTTGTGAGTGGTATAGTTGGTCAGCGTGCTCTCCTTCCCCAGCCTATTCCCAAGTTCGAATCTCATTGAAGTCTTTTTATGAATCCTTATAATTAATATATGGTCAAAATCAAATATGGGCCTATGTATCTCAGTCCAGCCCATCCGTATTCAATCTAGCCCAGTCCAGGCCCAAGCCCATTTCGTCAAATCCTAATAACTGAAAACCGTCCTAACCGGACCGGTTAGCTTATATGACCGGTTCAGTTTCAATTTTTTTAAAACCGAACCGGTTCGATTTGTACAAATTGGTTAAAAAATTGAACCGGACCGAACCGGTTTCACCCCTATGAAATATTCTTTGACTGCGGTGTTAGGTTCCCTGTTGAGGCGAGGATGGCGTCACTTTTGAGGGATTTGGATGTCTCTCTTAGACAAGTTATGCCGAACACCTGGCAAGGTCTGATCTGTTGGCCGTCACTACCAGGATGGGCATGGATTTAACTCTGGGGATGCTTTCGTACTTTTGGTCTTCCAGATCTAACCAACAAGATACCTCTCGCTTTCACTATCATGGCTCCGTTGGGAGGAAAATAGTCATCGGACTTCCTTTCAGTGATAAGAGATGGAAGAATCGATGGTTCTTCATTACGGGGAGGTTATCAGCTGATGGGATTCCTCTCCCTTTAATCTGAAAAGAGTCGGGTGAGAACGGTCATGTTCCACCTTGTTTTATTTTTCTCGTATTTCTGTATCTTACTCTATTTCTTCTCCATGCAGTTTGCATTTTGAGAAAGTCAGACATCAAGGATTCAGATGTCATAGCTTGTGAAGAATTAGAAGAGATCGGACAGTTCGTTCGGGAAGCTTTTGTTGGCGAAGAGGAACTTATTCTAACGGGTCTCTGGGCGCCGTTAAGCTCGGATCCTTTCTCAAGAGTGAAGGGTAAGAAACTCCTTTCCTGTCGTGCATGCGTGTTTTATGCCTTTTCTGACAGTTGATTTCTTTTTCAATTAGGAGGAGGCGATGAAGCTTGATGCTAAATTATCCGCGGTCGAATATGTCCGAGAAGGATATGCTGTCCGGTTTTGCTCTGGCCTTCTGCAAGGAACTCAACGTTTGTTCCTCTTTATGCTCGAAGAGGAAGATTGTAGTCGACGAGACTCAGCCTCCTATTCGAGGGAAGAAGAGGATGCGCAAGGTGAAGGATCCTGGTTCAGCTTCAATTACACCTTCTGTTTCATTTGGGACTTCGTCTGCTCATCCTGTCGAGCTTCCTCCAGACTCTCCTTCAAGTGAAATTTTACCTCCTTTTACTCATTGTCCTCGTCCTAAGATGAAGTTCATGATGGTGGATCCTGTATTTCCCCCATCCAACTGTTCGGGCAGTGCATGGGAGGATCCTTTCATGCAGAACACGATGGCTTCCCTTGGTTTTGAAAAGGATTTCAGATCTATCTCTCTTCCCTCGATTTTTTGCCAGTCTCATCTAGAGGAGTATGTGGACAATTTGGCCACACGGGCTATGGTGGTAATGTTTTATCGTCTTTGCTTGCTCTATGATCGCTTTGTATTTTTTTGAACAAACTTTTATTGTTGTTGCAGGGCTTCCAAGTGTAGGTCCAGATGGTTATTTTGTTGAAGTCATCTTTGCGCAAGGGTGAGGCTGCCAGTAGATCATCCAACGCATTGTTTAAGGAGCTGGATGCGGTGGCCACAAAGGGAGTCAGAAAGTTGAGGATCGTAGAGGATAGGATCTCAGAGCTCAAAAGTGAGCTAAAGAAATTGAAAGGGGAGTCAAAAAGCTTGAGGGAAGAGTTGGAGAGCGAAAAGAAGGTGACCTCCAAATTGCGAGAGGAATTGGAGTCATCTCATCTTTCCCTTGCTGAAGCTCATGGGCAACTTTCTAGCATGGCGGAATCTACAGACGTTTTTGATGCGAGAGTTAGCCGTGATGACTTGAAGTTGAAGCTTTCTGAGGAGGAGCCGTCTCATCTTAGTCCTGTCAGAAGGGAGAGTGCGGAGAAGGATTTTGAGCATATCCACACACTTTTGAATGAGTTCGACCGAGCTGAGGAGGAAGAGAGAACTGTTGATGACTCCTTGAATGAGGAGGATGGTGACCCTGCAACTGTCTTCGATTTTGTTAGGGATTTGGCAGACGATGCTAATCTTCCTTGATTTCTCTTTTGAATTAAATATTTTGATCTTTGAATGCTTTATTTCTGAATACTCTGAATTGTGTTCTCATGGGCAACACTGGATATTTATGTGAATGCTTTGCCTTTTTTGGCTTATTTTAATAGTTTATTTCTTCTATGTTTGCGAAAGCTAGCCAATTTTCGAGAATACGCTTAGTTAGAGCTAAGGTTCCCTTCCTTATTTTGCAAAGGGTTTGGAAGTTTTCTTTATTTGACCTAAGGCTTTCTTCTTTGTCTTTACAAAGGTTTAGATGCTTAGTCTGAGCTAAGGCTTTCTTCTTTGTTTTTTCAAAGGGTTGAGTGCTTAGTCTAAGTTAAGGCTTTCGTCTTTATTTTTATAAATGGTTAAAATGCTTAGTTAGAGTTAAGGCTTTCGTCTTTATTCTTATAAAGGTTTAAATGCTTAGTCTGAGGTAAGACTTTCGTTTTTGTTTTTACAAAGGTTTTAATATTTAGTCCGTGCTAAGGCTTTTTTCTTTGTTCTTACAAAGGGTTTAATGCTTAGTCCGCGCAAAGGCTTTCTTCTTTGTTCTTATAAAGGGTTAAGTGCTTAGTCTGAGCTAAGGCTTTCGTCTTTGTTTTTACAAAGGGTTAAGTGCTTAGTCTGAGCTAAGGCTTTCGTCTTTATTCTTACAAAGGGTTAAGTGCTTAGTCCGAGCTAAGACTTTCGTCTTTATTCTTATAAAGGTTTAAATGCCTAGTCTGAGCTAAGGCTTTTGTCTTTGTTTTTACAAAGGTTTTAATGCTTAGTCTGTGCTAAGGCTTTCTTCTTTTTTCTTACAAAGGGTTAGGTGCTTAGTGTGAGCTAAGGCTTTCGTCTTTGTTTTTTCAATGGGTTAGGTGCTTAGTTTGAGCTAAGGCTTTCTTCTTTGTTCTTACAAAGGGTTAAGTGCTTTCAAGGGTATTGCCTAGTCCGTGCCAGGGCTTTCTTCCTTATTTTAATAACGGTTGATTTACCCTTGAGGGTGTTGCCTAGTCCGTGCTAGAGCTTTCTTCCTTATTTTCATAAGGGTTGAATAATGTAAATCTTGAAAAAGTTTGCAAAACAGAGAAAGAACGTTGTTCATTAAATCTCTAACTTGATTATATCCGTCTTGATCAGAAAATAAGAACAAAAGATAGGGGTAAGAGAAGGAAAGTAGATGGAGAGAGGATGCAGAAGAGTTAATCCAGAGGGCGCGGGGGTTGCTCGTCTACCACTGCCATCTTCATCATCCTCATCCTTTCCATCGTCATCATCTTCATCTTCGTCTTCAGAGGAGGATGTCGACGAGGCGATCTAACTCGAACTCTGCTCCGGCAACTTGAGTTCTGACGTTGTCGAAGAACTCGTCCATCTGTTACTAAGACTGCCTGGCTTCTTCGATGTCGAAGTCCATGGTCTCGCCTATCCTTTTTGCTCTGTCTTGGATTTTGGAGGCGCTTGGGACGACCCTCTCCAACCTTCCTCTGATGTTATCGAACTTTTTGGTTAGGCGCCTGTTGAGTTTGCGCTCTTGTTTGAGGGCTTGGTTCTTTTGCCGGAGTTATTGATTTCTCCTCCGAGTGATGGTTAAGAGGATCTTTTTTTTCTGCCTCTCTCTTTTCAGCATCTATTCGTTGCAAATGGCGTAGTTGCTATCAATGAGGCTGGAGCTTGAGGATGACATCTTTCTTGGTTGGGTTTTAGGGAGAAGTATTTTCTTGTTTCTTTCTTCTTGCCCTTTCTTGGTATGGTTATGGACCATATTTATAGCCAAAAGATGTGCCTCTTCAAGGGTTTGAAACCGTTTTGTCTTTGCTCGTCGTTTCGTCATCTGAGGCCATTATGGTGTTATGTTTTTCGAGGTCATCATGACATTTCAACGCGTCTTCTGGGGAGACGGAATGATTAGACTTCTGATGGGCTGTCTTCCTTGGTTCCAATTCAGACTTTGACCGCTTTGATCCGACCTAGTTTGAATGGAATTATCCTTAACTTTGCCAGTTTACTTCTGGTTTGGTAATCGGATCTCCGTCTTAATCCTTTCAGATTTTCTATTCTGGTGCATTAAATGCATTTCCTGTTTCGGCTATATGGAATCAGCTTTTTAATTGCAAATCTTTGAGAATTTTCTGATGTTGACACTGCTGTCAGAGTTTAATCATGGGGTGATTCTTCCCAAGTTTGCTTCAGAATTCGTGTTTATTTATTTTATCAGAAAAATTCCTTCTTTCAGATTTTTCGTTTTAGTTCGTGCATTTTGATCGTTTGTCCGAGTTAGGTTACTCATTTCCTAATTTACAGAAATTGTTAATTGAATAACGATTTTGTAAATAAGAGTTTTTAACTTCCATTTTTTGAAACGTGTGTTTGTTTAGACTTATTTTCTAAAAAATTGGAAGAGTAACAATCGAGGATACAAACAAAAAATTTGAACTTTATTAATCTTGAACTGGAAAGTACATTGCGTAAATAAATATAAAAGTTATGAAAGAAGTGTAGAAAAATGGAACGTTTACGGCCACCACATTCGGCTAGCTTCTTTTTTCTCTTTCTTCAATCTTTTGATGTCGTCCCTCTGCTCCTCAATGTCGAGAAGCAGAAAGGTTATTGCTTTGTCCTGTTTGGGCAACTCTTCTTTGAGGAGGATTATCTTCTCCTCTTTTTCTTCAAGCTGAAGGTCGTCGTATCGTCGACCTTTTTCTGTTATTTTCCTCTTTAGACTTTTGTTTTTCTTCGTCTTCCTTTCTAGTAGGAAGGAACTGATTTCAAGCTTGCTTCGAAGCTCCATGTTCTCCTTCTAGAGATTTTCTTTTTGGAGTTGGAGTTGCTCCACTTGTATTTGTAAGAATTTGATCTCGTCTTTAAGAGAGAGAGTGCGAGGGGCGGATGAAGATGATGAAGATTCCATTTTGCTCTTTTTTTAGACGCTTTCTGAACGTTGTGGTATTTATAGAGTTGGTGGTTTAGGCTGTGCATTTATTCCTGGTCCGATCGGCGCTCTTGATCTTCGAGTTGTTATCGTTTTCTCTTTTCCTCATTCTGCCTGGCGCGTTCAGCGTACTTCGCCCCTTCAATTCCGAGCCTTTACTTCGCTGAAGTTTGGCTGGTTGAATTGACTTCTTCAAGGTCGATAGCCTTGGATCGCCCAACCTTAGAGCCTTCTGGGACTTCTAGGGCTTTCGATCTCTGTTCGTCAGGATTGGCTGGTTTGCAAGATCGATGCGACTTACAAGTTCTCTCCTTCAGAGGAACCGGTGAAGGGTTAGCCCCTCTTTGCATATCCATGACTTTTTCAAACTTTTGTTGCATAGTCCTCATGAGTAGGTCGGTCTTCTCGTACAACTCTTTGACCATTGCTTTTGAAGTTGCGGCGAGGACCTCAGAGGCTGATTCCTTCCTTTGCCCGTTCACCTTGTGTTCCGGATCCTCGGGAATATATGCGTCAACGAGAGCTTGTTTGCTCCTGGTGTTCTTTATGCCTGTCAATGCTGTCTGTGACAGAGTTTTCATGAATGTATTCTTCGTTACCCCACGGTGGGCGTCAAACTGTGGTGGATGATTTCCACTACTGTCAATCTCGTGCAAATCACTTGTTCCGGGTCTCCTTGAACTCATTTACCTGAGAAAAGAACAAAGAGGAACACTGGTGTGGTGCCTGCCAAATGATCTCCGACGATCAAGTTAGTATTTGGAGGCAGAGGGATCTGAATAATGATTAGGGTTTTGCAAGTCAGAATGCATTACTGTATTAGGGTTTTGTCTCCTTTTATATAGATGATCTTACGTGATAAATATGGAAGATATTATGAAGATAATATCAAATCTTCTCCTTAATCCGTGGAGGATATTTACCATATTTGTAGATATGATTTTGATCATTGCTTAATGCCCAAGGCTATCCGCCTCTGTTAGTTCGAGCCCGGTGGCGTAGTATGGACTTCGCGTTGGTCCGCGCCCATCTGGGACGTACACAGGTTGGCTGAACTTGTCGACATGGGCTGATGATTCTGTTTGGGTCGGGCCTATCAAGATTGGATTTTTGATGTGGGGCCTGACCTATGGTGATTTTCTACCTCTACACCTCATATCTGGGAAAATATAGATTCGTCTGTTGCAGATTACTAAGATATTTTAAAATAACACGGAAACAAATAATGGAATTAGATACCTTATAAGAAATCTTAGATTACCTCAAACCTAACGGTGGTTAAATATTAATACTATTTGAAAAATAATAATAATATGATGTGACATATTATGCTAAATTGGTTGGTTTGAAAAAAAAAAACGGACAATTTTTAGTGCGGAAACACACAATAAACACCTGAGTTCTTAAGTTGTGTTGACAAAATCTATCGATTTAATTCCTAAAAATTCATAATAACTAAATATTACTATAATATATAAGAAAAAAAAACTTATATTTTCATTCATTTTCTAGAATATATATATATTTTGTTGAGAAATTTTATTAGATAGCAGATTTTGATGTAATATTTGGAAAAATAGTAATTCTAAAAACTATTTGTAAATATATCAATTTATACTATGTTAATTAATGATAAATTTAACATAACAATATATAATTCAATATTTATCACCAATCAAAATTTACAATATTTTTTAGAACTGTTATTTTTATAAATATTATTAAAAAAATGGTCATATTTGCGGATACCCTTATTTTGTTATTATTATTTTAAAATACAATAAAAGCATTGACCAATACTCTCTCTCTAGTGGGGAATTTGTGAAGATTCTCTACAAGACAAACAAGGCACCAAATCACGTGGAAAATGCCGCGGATATTGTTAGCTTCAACGACAAGTCCGCATCCACGTAGGAATGGCAAAAAGGTTATCGGATACACAATTTAATTATCAATTTCCTACAAATGATATTTCTCTTCAAGTTTTGCGAATATCTATTTTGGAATTCGGATCTCATTTATTTATTCATTTAAAAAAAAAACGGATGGTAATTTTAGTGGGTAATAAATTTTTTTTGTAATATTTATAAATATATTATTACTCAATTTTTTATAGATATTATTGTGAAAATATGTAAGAATTAATTA
Organism: Gynostemma pentaphyllum; assembly: GCA_028015215.1. Lineage (NCBI taxonomy): Eukaryota > Viridiplantae > Streptophyta > Magnoliopsida > Cucurbitales > Cucurbitaceae > Gynostemma > Gynostemma pentaphyllum. The sequence goes on along the minus strand of CM051353.1, from coordinate 47,209,329 downwards.
CAGCAGCAACCACTTTAAATCACCTATTTACAATAATGCTGGTTATGATTCTATTTCATTTTTACCCAAAAAACACCATTTATGGTGGTGATCTGGTGGTTTTCGATTTCATTTTTTACTATCTTACCCTTTTATCTCTCCTCATAACCATATCTTATTAATTGCAAATCATTTAAATTTATAATTTATTTAATTATTTATTTTGAATTTAAATCATTCTACCTTGATTTTAGGAATTCTTTATTAATGAAAAAGAGATTTAACCTAAATATCTCTCTTCTTCCTCCTTCTTCTACGTCCACAACCAACGTCAATGGAGATTTTTTTATATCTATTTCAGTGTCCCATTTCATTCTGCCATCATCATCATCTCCTTCGATTTCTTTTCCTTACTTTTCATTCTTTGATTTTTAAGTTTCTGAATATGAATCTTCTCGAATCAAATCGATCTTTAAATTAGGGTTTTCAGATTCATTAGTAACTAGATTATCCAACTTCGTAATTGATTGGGTTTAAGCTTTTAATCTGGTTTCCAAAAAGGATTTGATTTTTAAGCATATTATATCTGTGAGATTTAGACATGAAGCGGTCAAGAAAATCAAAGGGAGTTTTGTGGGTTCATAGAGTTAATCTTTGTCAGGTATAATCACGATATTCTTTCTAATCATAATCAAATATGCTTTTCCATTTCATGATCTGGGTAACAATATCATCGTTGGATCTAACGAGATACTTTTAAGTAAATGTTTATTTTTGTTCAACATTTATTTTTATTTTCTATTTACATATCTATAGATACGTTGACCTCTTTTTCATATTCAATTTCAGTTTCTATTTTGTTTTTCGTTCTTGCTAGTATTTTTTCTTGCGAATGAATTGGAACTAGGGTTCTGGTGATAGATCTATCGTTATTCACTTATATATTTGATGATTTTTTAGACTTTTTTTTATCCAGATTTGAAGGATTTTATTAAATAGTTTATTTTTGTTCAATATTTATTTTAATTTTCTATTTGCATATCTTTAAAAACAGTCATATCTTTTTCATCTTCAATTTTGTGCCTTCTATCAATTTTGAGTACACATCAATAAATGTTTACTAAAAGTAAACAGTTTATAAAAATTTATACCTTTCAATTCTCCGGCGAACTCGCTTTCTCGTATTTTATAAAAATTTGTACATTTCAATAAATGTTTACTTTTTATCTCTGTATTTTGTAGGAGGACGAACAAGAAAGACATTCGATTTTTCCTGGAAGAAGAACTCCGAAGTTTGAAGATTTTTCTTTTATTTTTGTTATAGTTTTTATTTCTGTTTAGATTTGATTTTTCCACTATTTTTTAAAATATAAGAGATTTTAAAAATTTCCTTAAATTTTGCACAAATTAAGGAGAAATTAAATCGGGTGTATGTTTTGTCTTTTTCACAATGTAATTAATTTGGCCGGCGGCGGTTTTTGGGTAGTTTTGATATTTAATAAAAGCGGCCGGTATATTTGAAATATCCATATTTTTTTTGATTATTAGTGCAATTAACTCAATATGTAATTTAATATTAATCACAGATTGACCTATCCAAAATTTTCTATATTTACAAATATTTTTAAAGAATGTTATGTTTATCTACCTTTCTCTCCAGCTCCAAAAAATTTCTCTTCTGTTTCCAAAACAAATGATTGATATATATATATATATATCAGTCCAATCTTTCACTAATACTGCAAAGGGTAAAATACAATTTTGGTCCCTATGTTTTGCACCACTCACGATTTTAGTTCCCCTATTTTGAAAACCCACGAATTTGGTCCATACGTTTTGCAGTACTTATAGTTTTAGTCCCTACGTTTTAAAAACCAACAAATTTAGTCCCTACGTTTTGAGCTACTCATAGTTTTGAAACCCATGAATTTGGTCCTTATGTTTTAAAAAAACTATACTTTTAGTGATTTATTTAACTTAACTGATTTAATTGTCCACGTGCTATTTTTATCTTTTAATTTATTTTCACGTCATCCTCTCATTACATTTCTAACGGTTAAGTTAAATAAATGACTAAAAGTGCAGTTTTTTTAAACATAAGGACTAAATTGTGGGTTTTTAAAACGCAGGGACTAAAACTGTGAGTAGTGCAAAACGTAGGGACCAAATCTGTGGGTTTTCAAAACGTAGGGACTAATACTGTGAGCAGCACAAAACGTAGAGACCAAGTTCTCAGGTTTTCAAAATAGAGGGACTAAAATTGTGAGCAGTGTAAAATGTAGGAACTAAAACTGTATTTTACCCTATTGCAAATATTTCTACCTTGTGGCTACTTCCATTTAGGGCTTGTTTGAGAGTGTTTATGAAATTAGTGCTTATAATCAAAGTACTTTTCATATAAATATTACGATAGAAAGTGATTAGTGATATATTACTTTATTGTTTGGATATAATATTTAAAAAGTGTTTTTAATCTGGTTTAGAGTTCTTGTTAGAGAAAATGTGTGTAGAAAAGAAAATTTATAGAAATAAATTAAAGAAAGATGTATAAGGAGAAATTAGAGAGAGTGTGGAAAAATAATATAGAAAGAGAAAATGTGTGGAGAGAAGTTAGATAGAGAAAATGCATGGATAGAAGTTTAGAGAGAGAAAGTGTGTAGAGAGATGTTAGAGAGAGAAAGTGTGTAGAGAGAGGTTAGAAAGATAATGTCACAACCCAAAATTTCCCAAAACATGGAAATCGACTAAATGCAGCGGAAACTTATATTTTACAACATCTCAAAATTCAATACTTATCATTTAGTGTCAAAACTAAACATAACTTTATTTCGTTCACGAAAAAATGTCCACAAATCCAAAATCCATCAATACGATTTTATTTGAGCTCATTTTAAAACAAAACAATTCAAATCATTTAGTCAAAGTTTTGAAATAAACTAAACATGAAACCCAACATAACAAATAAAAACATAAACCCAATGATCCATTAACATGAACAAAATAAAATTTGCCAGGCTTGTAAATCCAAGCCCAACCATTCACCGCCCACGACCCCATCATTTTCCAGAATTTCTTTTTTTATTACCTGAAAAAAAAAACATTGTAGCATCATGAGGCTACGCCCAGTGAGAATAAAGTTAAATTAAGAGCAATGCCATGAGAAACTTTCCAAATTCCTTAAGTCCATATTCGACCTCATAACTCCCAATAACTCTCAACTTCCAAGGTACATTCTCAACTCTAGAGAAAATCCCATTCTTTTAAGTTTTATCACCCAATGCCTTAGCTCCACTTTATTCACAATTAAAGTGAGCCGTACACTCAAGGTATTGAACCCGTGTCACCACGATTCGACCTTTGAGTTATTCTTCTTATGAGTTTGCAAGACTCACAAGCGAACCTACAAGTTTATTCTCTCCCATTGATCAAATGGAATGAACCTACCCCGTTAAGTGTAATTAAGTTGTGCACAACTCTAACTCACCCCTTAACGGTTTATTCTTCATTAAGTATGGCCCTACTTAATGCGAACCTACAACCACATTATCTAAGGCATCAAATAATGTGATTTAAAATAAATCATCACTACCAGAATGCTTGACAAAGCCTAGGCCCAGTTTCTAGCTTAGAAAATCTGTTTCCTCCTAAAACTGACCTTAAATAGGCTAAATCTCAAAAATTCTAAATTCTGGAAAATGAATGTAATTACAGCATTTAAAGGGTCTAAAAATGCCTAAAATTAGACCTTTAACTCACGAGATGATCCCCCGAAGAAAACCCACCCTAAAAAGCTAAACTAGCTAAACTAGCTAAACTAGTGCGATTTTACTTCTTTTTCGGCGATAACCGGTAAGGGAATTTTATAAAAATCTCCAGCAGCTTTTTAGGCCTCTGATCAGTCCCAAAATCACCTAGACACACTCAAGAATGAACTAAAAATAATTTCCCACCTATACTCCCAAGAAAAGGCCTTCGACTGAACTAATCTCCACCTAAGGTTTCATTGATCCTATTACATCAAGTCAAATTCCAGCAGCTTTTTCTAGTCTTTAAACTCTCAAAAAGTGACTAGAAATCATATACTTATCTCCTTAAAATCATTCAACTAGAAAATACAAATGTGTCAACAAGTAATATCATCCAAAAAGCATGCATGCCATTTAATTATTAGCTTCCTTAACTCCAATTTAAAGACTCTTACAATCATTTAAATCATGCTTAGATCATCACACCAAATATTTACTCCAATCACACAACCCAGAATCAGTCACACTTATAAAGAAACAGAAAATTAAACATGCCAGTGATCAAAGTTTAACTAAATTCTCACCCTAAACTCCAAATTGAAACACAAGTAATCTTCCTCTCCAATGGTTTTCAAGACCCTGAAAAACCATCCAAACAATTTAAGACCTATTCTAAAATTTTACCCAAAAGTAAAATTTAACAATACACGAAAAAGCGACGCCAGAAACGACCCAACAAGCAAGAGCAGCCCCAATAAGGGACTGCCCTTGCCGTCGGCCAGCAGCAGCCCTTATGGGCTGCTGCGGCGGCTGCGGCGGCGGCGGTCCCTTTTGGTTCGGTATTGGTCGATTAATGACAATTTGTAAGGTAGGGTTTCTAGGGTTTGATTCAATTTAAATCAATAAAGGGTTTGAGAAATTTGGTTTCAAGAAAACTCTAATCCAAAATCAAAATCTACAAATTAAGAGGAATTGTTGAAAGAATATCCAATTTACCTTTCTTGAATTTCCTAGGAAACCAATGAATCTCAACTTCGAAACCCTTGAATCGAACAATCTCCACAATCCACACCTAGATCAAAGAGAGATGGAAAGAATTGATCAAAATCCGACCTCTTCCCATACAAGGAGTGGCGACAAGGAGGAGAAGATGGGAAGAAAACCTACCTTTTCTTTCTTCTGTACGTTTCTGTTCTCTGTACGTTCTGTGATGTTTTTTTTTTCTTTCCTTCCTCTATCATTCACGCCACTTCACCATCCTTTTCCTTTTTTTTTTAAACCAAAAGATTAGATATTAATTAATTTATCTTTAAAAGAAAAATCATTAAATATCTAATTACTTAAAAGAAATCCTAATAATTATTAAAATAAATTTAATAATTATTAAAATTAACAACTTATCGGGAACGGGTCGTCACAGATAAAATGTCTAGAGAGAAGTTAGAGAGATAAAATGTGTAGAAGAAATTAGAAATATAAGATTTAAAATATCAAAACCGTTTTATAAAGCACATATTACATACTTTTTCAAAAAGCACTTCAAATTGCTTTTGACTTCTACAAAAAAGTGCTTTTAAAATGTTGCCAAACATACAAATTGTATCTAGGAAAAACTTTTACTCATTTAAAAGCATTTTTGGCTTAGCAAAAAGCACTCCCAAACACACCCTTAGTTATCAAATGGTAAGATTATCATATCCACCTAATTTTTATTTAAGGCAAAAACCATTCTGTCAATAAATTTTAAAGTAATTATTATCTTATCTTTAAATTTGAGTTATTAAAAATAGTTATAATTGATCTATTTTGTTAAATTTTATAACCGACTAAACAAATTTGTATTGTGATATTATTTTAATATTTTTAGGTTGAGATAACCTTATTTTAAATCATATGATAACTTTTTAATTAATTTTTTAAATTATAAAATTTAGAATCAATGTCATTTTTAATGATTTTTTTTTTTGTTGCAATGTCTCCCCTTGTAACGATCCGACCCATTTTCATAATAAAAAAAATGGGGCAATTACTGAAATAACATATTTTTGCATACTAATTACTGAAATGTTTGAACTTTTCAAAAATTACTCAATAGCATAATTATAGTTCAATAATTTATTGAACTAAAAAATTAATTTTTTTAACAAATGCATTGAAAATAATAATAAAAAATGATCAAATAGTTCAATAAATTATTGACATTGAACTTAAAAAACCAAAAAACAAACAAATTCGTTAAAAATATCTATGAAAAATAGTTCAATAATTAATTGAATTATAGTTCAATAATTTATTGAACTATAATTATGCTATTTGAGTATTTTTTAAAAAGATTTGACATTTTAGTTATTAGTATGCAGATTTATGCTATTTCAGATAAATTCTTTAAAAAAATACCTAATGCAGTAGAAGTCAAATCGAAATATAAATAAATTTCTTATAAAACACGCTTCATTTGAAAAAAAGAGTCATGAAAATCGCAATTTAAACAAAAATAAAGTTCAAATCAAATGATGCAAAATTAGATTATAAATTTTCAAATTCAAATCCTAATAAAAGTAGTTCAAATTTTCAAAGAAAGACACTAAGCATGTATGAGATTCTATAGCCAATCGAGATCCATCATCATCAAACATTGGAGCACCTCCTCGATTACCTGAAAAACATTTGGTGTAGCAGCATTAACAAAATAATGCTAGTGAGCGATAAACTAGAATTCGGATGATTATTTAAGTACTACCCAAAGACATCATTTGAATTACCCATCCCTTCCCATTTCTAACAATAAATTTATGCTTAAAATATAATAACAATGCTTTCATTAAAGCTTAGCCACATTCGATTCAACTTAAGTTCAACTAAACCAAATAATCACATTTTACATAACCATAATCATAACACATATGCCATTGTCATATCTATCGATTACAAGCATAATCCTTAATATATAATGATCTCAATTCCATATCAACTTTCATAGTCCATAAACTCATATCCACAATATATCTCAAATTATATTATCAAACAACTAGCACGTATCAAGGTGTGATGCTCAACCTTCTCTCAAGGATTAATCCGGGATACGCTCTCCCCATGATTGTCTATGGGCACACTCTTCCATATATATCTCACAAGGCACGCTCTCTTTGAAGCACACTAGTATCTCCAAGAATGACCCTTCGATTTCACTAACCTCATATGGTATTTTTACATCACGCTCCACCAAACAATTCACTCAGGCATACAAGGGTATTATTACTCTAATCAATTCATTCAATTAACATGTTCACCTAAATGCTATTATATGCTCTCCCCACCATAGGAACCCTAATCTAGATATTTTCATGATGTAAGCACAATAAAATCTCATTCAATATATCACATCTCAATTCCAATTCAAATTCCATACATTCACATGATAGCATTTTAGGAAAACTAAGCATTCTTAACAACAAGCAACATCTTAAACCATTCAAATGATTCCTTGGGTTTCCCCAAAGAATAAATCACACTCCAATTTACCACTCACACCTTTAGTTCTCAAATTCACCAATTCACCAATTTAACTAAACTTGTAATTTTGGCTCAAATCCTTCCACCACCTACACCAAATTAATTTAACACTTTTAATTCACAAAATTACTACCAAGTTACATATTTAAAACTAACCGCGCTCGGATTTTGGAAAAAAAATGCCAACATGCTAATTTAAGGGAAATGAGGTTATTTGATTTTAAACAAATTTTGGTGATGGATTAAGATATTTGGCAATGGTTTTTTTTGTTGTTGTTAAAACCCGTAGAATTTAGTCTCTTTAATTTGAGATTAAGTTCTAAGTGTTGGAACTTAAAATCATAAATCAAAGTATCATCCCCAACTCAAAGGAAAGAAAAACCATCAATTGATTTGAGAAAATCTCACCTCTTGAAGTTTCCAAGTGTTGATTTTTCTTCCAAAACTTCTTGAAAATGGTTTCCCAAGACAAATCCACAAATTCCAAGCAAAATGAAGCAAAGAAGCAATAAAAATCGAGAAAATTTCTTTAAGGACGACATGGTATTTTTGTGATAACTTTCCCTACAAAGCTTTGATTGGCATGAAAATATCATCATGGATAGACCTCAAAAAAACAATGAGTATTGATAGTTTACTCTGAAAGTTATGACCAAAATACATATTGAGACATTTGGGAAAAAAATAGAGGCTGGAGGAAGGAGGAAGAAGAAGAAAGAAGATGAAGTGCCCGTTTGGGATAGTTTTGGGAAGTGTTTAAAAATGTTTTTGAATAAAGAAAGTGTTTTTAATAACCATTAAAAAATACTTTAAACACTTTTAAAAACTATCCCAAACGGACCCGAAGTGTTTTTTTTTCTTTTACCCAATGGTTCTAAGAGTGAACCCTAAAGCATTGGAAGAGGTAAAATTTGTTTGCACCTTCGTCATTTTCTTTTTAAAAACCCACATAACTTCCCCCCATCTCTTAATTCAACCACAATGCTTACCATTTAATCTAAGATATAAAATTTTCAATTTCAATTAGTCCTGCTCTTAGTTAATCCAATATCAAAATTATTTTTCTTAAAGTAAAAGATATAACCCATTTTCAAAATTCAAATTTAAAGTAGTAAATTAACTTTTAAAATTCAAATCTCTAAAGAAATAGTTAGTAACAATATATTTTTTAATTTACTTGAATAGTCCGGGTTGTTACTACCCTATTGTCACAACTCACATTATTATGACTACCATAACTGCAGGATAGTCATAATACACAAATACACAAACGTTCTAAATTAATATGGCTAACGTTGCTGCAGGATAACCATATTCCACAAAACAGAAATACAATGAACAAATGTAACATAAACATACTTGATTCATTGGGTTTCAAAAGTTTATGGACATTACCTTTGTGAGTTCGCCATATGTGTTTACTTTGGGCACATTCCACACAATTTAACACCAAAAAACTAACTACCAAACCATCATACATCAATTAGTATTAATAACAATCTATTTAAAGGACAAAGACAATTCTAATTTCAAAAACCCCTAAAAAAAAATTTCTTAAAATTAGTTCATACATCATTGAAAAAATCTCATGAGATAAACAAACTTAGCAACAACAATCTATTTCAGGCACAAACACTTCCGATTTCAAAACCACCCAATTATTTTTTTTTTTTTCTTCAAATTAATTCATAATTTGTTGAAAAAAACTCATGAGATAAATAAACTTAGCAATAACAATCTATTTTAGGCGCATAAACAATTCCAATTTCAAAAACTCCCAATTTTGTTTACCGTATTTTCTTAAAACTAATTCATAAACTGTTGAAAAAAACTCATGAGATAAACAAACGTAGCAATAACAATCTATTTCACGCACATAAACACTCCCCCAATTTTTCTATAAACCCTAACTATGAAAAAGCTAAGAAAGTATGAGTTAATTTGTAAAAATATTCCATAAAACACTTTTAAAACATAACAATTAACAAAATAATAGAGAAAAAAACTCACCGGAAGAGCGAGAATGGCCGAGAGAGAAAAGAGAGAAAGAAGAAGACAGAAGAGAAAAAGAAAGAAGACAGAAGAAGAAAGTTGACGCCCATGTGACAGGCGTTGACATTGGTTGGCTTTGCCGACGGTTTACTTAAACCATCAGCATTGCTTTTTTTTTTTTAATTTTTTTAGTGCAGACTATTCATTTAAATCATCGACAATGTGTAATATTTTTAAATTTAAAAAAATAATGTATATTATTATTGTTGATAGTTTATTTCAAGGTGTCATTAATGGTTGATCAATGCCGACTGCCAAGACCATTGCTAGAAATCGTAGGTATAAGTCTCTATTGCCCATGATTTATAAATCATGGGCAATAGTTTCATCAAGAAAAATATCTTTTTTTTGTAGTGTTCTCTCATATCCTTCCCCGTCCCATCCCTTTCCCTTTCCTTCCTTAAAACTTAAAACTGTTGGTTTTTTAGGCCTATTAATCTCACTTAATTATGTTTTGATGATAACAAAAATTTAGTACTAATCAAGTTTATTATTTTAATGTTGTGTAAAATCTCGAGCACGATGGTTTTTGAATCGTTCAATTCAAATTAAAAATGATCAATATATGGAGAAAAGAAATGTGGAAATGTGTATATATATATATATATATATATATATATATATATATATATATATTAGAAAAAAAAAGAGATGCAACGCCATCTGAGAGTCCACAATCATCTACGTTAGCGTGTGAAGTATATATGCTGACACGCTCCTACTGACGCAAACGGGTCCCACATCTTCTGCTTTTACCTCTCACTGCTTGACACGCGTCTTCACCAGTTTCCAAAGCCAGGCCATGCCTTTTTTCTCTCGAGACGAAATGTCCTTCTTGACATTGCCTTTTATATTAATCCCTTCCACGTCCTACCCCTTATCTATTCCTTTTGCTGATCAATTTTGAAGCTTACTCACGATAGCTTCCTTGACCGAATTCGCCCCTACTGCCCGAGTTATTTTGAAGCTTCAACCACTCTTCGCTCGACACTTGGCCAACGGTAATATGGTTTTCTTCCTGTCCATATTAGTCCAAAAATTAGTGGGAAAATCAGTAAGGAAAATCAAAATTTTACTTCCATTGTTGAAGTGCTTTCAAGCTAATTTTTACATCATTTTGGGATTCATTTTGAGTGATTTATTTGGTTATTAAGAGCCTTCTAATATTGTGAGCCTTGAATTTCATATTCAATATTTTGAGAGATTTGTAAGTGTGTGAAAATTTATAATTCACACTTAGGGTCGGTTTCCTAGCCTGTAAATCGAAACGTTTGAGTTTGATCTTGCTCCAGATAAAAGGATCGGGTTCGTTCTTTAGCCTGCAAAAAGAACGGTTGGGATCCTGTGTAAAAGAGTCAGGATTGATCTTGATCCTGCAAAAGGATTGAGTTATACTTTGCTCTCGAAAAAGGTAATAAATTCTTGAAAGGCGCTCAAGGAGTGGACTAGACCAGATTTTAACTGAACCACTATATATTTGGTGTCAAGTTTCTAACCCTATCCTCTTTATTTATTGTAGCATATTAAATGCTTAATATTTATTATGCATATTAATTGGGATCATTAAATATCAATCATTAGAATTAATGGATGGGGAAAAGAATATTGGAAATGATATATAAACTAGAAATAAGAAATTACAAAAATGAAAGAAAAAGAGCTGCAACACCATCCTACAGTCCACAATCATCCATGTCCACGTGTGAAGTATACAATTGACGCACTCCTACTGACGCAAGCGGTTCCCACACCTTTTGCTTCTACCTCTCATTGCTCGACACGCATATTCGCTGATTTCCAAAGCTAGGCTATGCCTTTTTTCTTTGGTGACGGAATGTCCTTCTTTGCCTTGCCTTTTATATTAATCCCTTCCACATTCTACCCTTATCTATTCCTTTTGCTGACCGATTTTGAAGCTTACTCACAATAGCTCCCATGACCAAATTTGCCCTTGCTGCCCGAGTTATTTTGAAGCTTCAACCATTCTTTGCTCGACACGTGTCCATCGGTAATATGGTTTTCTTCCTCTGCATATTAGTCCAAAATCAGTGGGAAAATTAGTAAAGAAAATCAAAATTTTGCTTCCATTGTTGAAGTGCTTTCAAGCTAATTTTTAATCAATTTTGGGATTTATTTAGCTATCAAGAGCCTTCTAATATTGTGAGCCTTGAATTTCATATTCAATCATTTTGAGAGATTTAGTGTGTGAAAATTTATATTTCACACTTGGGGTCGGTTTCCTAGCCTGTAAATCAGAACGTTTGGGTTTGATCTTGCTCCCAGTAAAAGGATTGGGTTCGTTCTTTATCCCGGAAAAACAACAGTTGGGTTTGACTTTGATCTCGTGTAAAAGAGTTGGGATTTATCTTGATATCACAAAAGGATTGAGTTGTGTTTTTTCTCCCGGAAAAGGTAATAAATTCTCGAGAGGCACTCAGGGAGTGGACTAGACCAGATTTTAGCCGAACCACTATATATTTGGTGTCAAGTTTCTAATTCTATCCTTTTTATTTATTGTAGCATATTAAATGCTTAATATTTCTTATGCATATTAATTGGGACCATTAAATATCAATCATTAGAATTAATGGATGGAGAATTATATATAAACCAGAAATCAGAAATTAAAAAAATGAAAGAAAAAGAGCTGCAACACCATCCTACAATCCACAATCATCCACGTCCGCGTGTGAAGTATACAATTGACGCGCTCCGACTGATGTAAGCGGTTCCCACACCTTTTTCTTCTGCCTCTCACTGCTCGACACTCGTATTCGCCGATTTCCAAAGCCAGCCTATGCCTTTTTTCTTTGGTGACAGGATGTCCTTCTTTTCCATGCCTTTTATATTAATCTCTTCCACATCCTGCCCCTTATCTATTCCGTTTGCTGACCAATTTTGAAGCTTACTCACAATAGCTCCCATGACCGAATTCGCCCCTGCTGCCCGAGTTATTTTGAAGCTTCAACCACTCTTTCCTCGACAAGTGGCCAATGGTAATATAGTCTTCTTCTTCTGTATATTAGTCCAAAAATCAGTGGAAAAATGAGGAAGGAAAATCAGAATTTTGCTTCCATTGTTGAAGTGCTTTCAAGCTAATTTTTACATCATTTTGGAATTTATTTTGTGTGATTTATTTGGCTATTAAGAGCCTTCTAATATTGTGAGCTTGAATTTCACATTCAATATTTTTGAGAGATTTGTAATTTTGTGAAAATTTATAATTCACACTTTGGGTTAGTTTCCTAGCCAGTAAATAGGAACGTTTAAGTTTGATCTTGCTCTCGGTAAAAGGATCAGGTTCGTTCTTTATCCCGAAAAAAGAACGGTTGGGTTTGACTTTGATCCCGTGTAAAAGAGTCGGGTTTGATCTTCATCCCGTAAAATGATTGAGTTATGCTTTGCTCCCGAAAAAGGTAATAAATTCCCGAGAGGCACTCGGAGAGTGGACTAGACCGAATTTTAGCTGAACCACAATATATTTGGTGTCAACTTTCTAACCCTATTATCTTTATTTATTGCAGCATATTAAATGCTTAATATTTCTTGTGCATATTAATTGGGAACATTAAATATGAATCATTAGAATTAATTGATGCTCCACATCTTTATTACATAACACTTATTGAAGCAATCTTGGTTGTTAGAAATTCATTGTGGTAAAATATTTCCTATCATTATTGAATTTTTAGCTTACTTTGCTAAAGAGAAATTTTAAATTTCTATTTAGCAATTGTTTGAACTTAAAAAGTTTAATTACTTTGTTAATTAGAACACATATTTGATTAACTTCTTAAATTAACCTAAAACCCTATTCCCCCTCTAGGGTTTTCATATGGATCCTACACTAACCTCTCTCCCCAATATGATAATTTTGAAGAATTACCCTTTCCAAACAAAAAAAATATGCAAAAATCATATTTGATTGAGGTTTGGGAATCTTAAAAGAGAGTCTATGAATCTATCTCTATAACCATCATAATGAGCTTGGTCTCAATTGTAAAAATCAAAGAATGATGGCATTAATGTTACTCAGTACTGTAACAACCTTACCAAGTAAAACTATAAAAAAAATTGGAAATTATTATTATTTTCTCAAAATGATATTATTGAGATTGGATTGATAAATTGGATGAGAAATAACTCATTATTTTGTAAGGGTATTTTGGTAATTTCTCAAACCTCAAAATTAAAACCACAAGTTTAATTTCATATTTTTGGATGATGTTGATCGTCTCGTTATTAGGATTCTAACATAACTAATGGACTATCGTTCTAAGTCTCGGTAAGTGAGTTATGACCATTTTAGTCCAATGGCATTTTCGTAATTATTGGAAATCGTGATTCCACTCTAAATTCATCTCTTTCCTCTTTCTTAAGTAGCATACCACACATTCTTTATGACATTCTCTTCTACTTTCACCTAAAGAACATCTTTCAGAGTATTTTTGCCATAACTTTCTTATCCGGACTGATTTGCACAAGTAAGATGTCCATTTTTATCAGTTTTTCGTTATCTTTCCATTGAGATTATTTTCATAGCAATCTAATATTTGAAGAAAGTGTTATGGGCTAAAAATCATTCGGATCTCCTATGGTTTTTTTTTAAATTTAATTGATGTTTGTTCTATTTTTTTGTCATATACGTGTATAATGACTCTTTCTTGGAGTTGGTAATTGTTTGAGGAAGTTTTGACTGAAATTCTTCAAGATTCAAGAAAGGTTATGTAGAAGTTCTTGGAAAAAAAAATCGAGTTTTAAAAACCAAGAATACAAGGTGAGTATATTTGGTATTTTTGTGTGATGTTTCCTTTTCATTTATTAAGTTAAATAATCTGATTTTGGGTGATTTATATTGCTAAAGAACATGTTCTTAGGACGTTTTATGATGGAAATAAAGTGCAGAAATTTTAGTTTAATTTATGAGAAAAGTTAGAATGAAGAGCATGCTTGTAGGCTACTTAGTTCTTTTTTTATGTAAAGCCGATTTGTGGACTGTTGTGGACTTTTATTTGATGTTTTAAGATGATTTTAGATGTTTTTAAGACATTATATTGCTCCTGGAAATTTAGTATCTATTTTAAAATTTTTGCCTAATTATGTAAGGAAGACTAGACTAGTTAGGCTAGTTTTGCCTCTAGTGTTTGGGTATTTGTTCGGTGAGCATTGTGAGATGTTTCAATGTGTTTTTGGTGGATTTTAGTTCATTCAAAGGCTGAGAACGAGGTTAATTTCCAGAATTTTAAATTTCTAAGTTTCGGCTTATAAAGTGAAATTTTGGGTGGATACGGGGTCTGTAAGTAAATTTTTAGGCTTTAGCTTGGAAAGTATCTTGGGTAGTGATGCTCATGAATCATACTACTTTGAATGCCTTAAGTAATATGGTTGGAGGTTCTCATTAAGTAAGGCCTTACTTAATGAAGAGTATGTTGTTAGGGGGATTATTTAGTTATGCATGACTTAAATAACACCTAATGGGGCAGGTTCATTTCATATGTTCACATGAAAAAGAATATACATGTAGGTTCTCTTATGTACTTTGCAACATAATAAGAATATTCTTGAAAGGTTTAAATTGTGAAAAAATGCGTTTAATCTTTTTCGAGCTGATTCACTATTTGTTTGCGAATAAAGAGTAGAATTAAGGTATTGGGATAAGTGATGGAATGGTCTAGAATGAGAGAAAAGTTTGAAAGTCGGTGAGGCCAATTATGTACTTATTGAACTTAAAACTTCTCATGACAATATTAAATGTTTAGTACTTTTTTACTCATTGAGTCTCATGATGCTACATCTTTTTTTTTTCAGGTAATAAGAGAAAAATAGTTGGCAAACAATGAGAGATAGAAGAAGATGTGGTTTAGATTGTGAAAGTTGGCGTTGTTCTTCCTTTAATTCTTATTTTCAACTTCTTTATGTTTTGGGTCATAAAACTAAATGATGAGTTTCATTTATTTTGAATTTATTTCTATTTACAGTTTTGTTAGATGGATTTATCGAGATAAATTTTCATGGTTTTTGTTTCGTTTTTTAAAGAGTAGTTCGTGAACATAATGTACTTGATTTTGCTTTTATTTGATTTGAAGTTAATAAAGATGTTTTATTCATTATTTAAATCTTCCGTTGCGTTATCTATGTTTGAAAAAGCGGGATGTTACAAGTACCTTACTCAAATAAAACGAATTGGAGACAAGTTATCAGCCATTGAAGAATCTTTATCCTATAGAGACCATGTAGCTTACATCTTGAATGGTCAAACTGTTAGGCCATCTCTTGAAGATAGTAGAAGTCTGCTATTAAGCTATGAAGGCTTGAATAGACAAAATTTTGTCGAGAATTTAAACATGATTCAGGTCAACTTGATTAATTTTCACTCAATCAACCTTTATATGTCCTCCTTAGCCTCATCCTCTCCTCTTCATTGTCTCACTCTTTCATCAAATCAAATTCTCTTTTCTATCTTCTATCTTCTATCACCAGCAGCAACATTCTACCCTTTTTACTTTTCGACCACAAGATAATTTTCCCAACTTCAGGCTTCCTAGTGATTCTAATTCCAATCAGAGGTGGTTTTCTGGATCTTTCAACTGACATCAATGTCAAATTTATAGCAAATTTAGGAATATTGCCCTTTTTTCTTATAATAGGGACAACAATATAGATACAAAGAACTTAAGTTTATTTATTCAAAATAAATAAACTTAAGTTCTTTTTATATATATTGATTCATTGACGATATAATAAATATATTTAAATATATCAAACATTCAAATAGTAAAGCCCCAAAGTTACTTTCATGAAATCACGACTGAGTATGTGAAACATACGAGAGGATTCAAGTCAGGATAGGTAACTTAAAGCGTCTACAGTATATGGATAACGTTTGAAAACCTTATCCTGTTAACAATAATGATAGCTGTCCATTTTGTATAGATTATAAATGATTTTATACGGATCGCTCATGTGGGTGACATGAAATGGAAGTGACCAAGATATTTAATCAATGTCTCAATTCTATCGTTTACAAAAAAAATCGAATATCAAACTAAGTTTATCAAATAGTGATAAATCTTAATCCAGTGAAATGTGAACTCCTATTCATGAAGTTATGTTCTTTGATTCACATGGTTGAGAGTGATCTGTATGAACGCTCAATACTCTCCCATTTTGAGAACATAACAAGATAATAGCTGGGAACACATTTACATAGGATGAAATTCATAACTTTCCGAAAATATTTATAAATATAACCTTTTATGAAAAATATGGGAGAAAATATCCCCTTTCATAAAAGGACCCCCATGCCAATCATCAGAGCAGGAGAGAGAAAATTTTCAAGGTTCAAGACATACAATAAGTTTTTAATTATTATGATTTATTTTTATTGTAGAATAAGTGCCAAGAATATCGGTCAATCTAGTTGTTTAATTATTTAAGTTATGTATGAGACATGAATGTTTAAATAATTGCTCATGCATTTATGAATGTCATGTAGGAAATCCCACCATGGATAATGTATGATTAAATTAGAATTAATTGTACATGTATATATTATTATGTGATAAAGTTGTTATTAGATATATGTATGTGATAAGCATATTGATTTTATATGTTTTTAATTTTTATTTATGAAATATAAAATATTTATTTCAAATGTGATTAAGATAAATGCATGCTAATTTTAGATAATATTCAAACATTCAAATGTTTAAAAATTTAATAGAAACTAAAAAAGATATTCGAATATGAAATTATTTGTTTAAACAATTGAATCGAAATTGACATAAGCACAATCAAATAGATATTTAATTAACGGTTAATTAAAAATTAATGAAAATGATTAATTAAATTGGAACGGATCTCCAAGGGAAAGCTCTAGAAGAGATAAGGTTTTTCAAAATTCTCTTAACACGGAGCGCCTCTAACTGAGAGCATTCTGGGAGAAATGTTCAAGATAGTAAATCGTTATAATTAACAGGTCAATAATGTGATTAGTTTTAATCTAGAAAACTTGGTAATTCACATTAAAATTAATCTAACCAATTTAAGAGTTAAGATTGAGTTAGGTTAGATACAACTTAAATAAATTAATTAGCCTAAATTTGTCTAAATATGAAAACCCAATTTCAAAATATTGAGTGGGAGAAGGAAACTTGGCACAGTATCCTATGGTCTCCATTATTAGGCTCGCAACATGAGATTCACACTTGCCCTCTATAGTAACCATAGAAGTGCCCATGGTAGGTCTGCCAGAAGGGATAAAGGACTTTAAATGCGAATTAAAGACTGGATTTACACTTCGTAGACACTCCTCAATTTTCATTTAAAAGATTAAAATAGTGAGCCACACTCAAAAGAAATTTACAAGTTTGTATCAAAATTCTAGGCCGAACACACGGTAAATCTATTCCATAAGAATATGAGTTATTTTGGATTGGAAATTATTTGAGAAAGGTCTCAGTTTAACGTATAGAGTGATTGACCTATGAATCATCGACACTGTACCTAAGATGGTTAAACTATTGTGGCATAATAATTTGTTTAGGGTATTTCTGTTTATTGAACATTTCAGCATTCATGCACATGTTTAATTTTATGCCGAACACATTTATGAAGATAAAATTACTAATTAGTTCACTTCCTTTATTCATTACAACTATAATGTCCTCCTCTAATATTGCAACCAATAAAATTGATAACTTTGTCAAATGGATTGAATTGTTAAACAACACTTTAAATCAAGATACTAGTCTAACTGATAATAACCTGAATTTGTAATTAGATGCAATTAATCGCATAAATATGATCAATAAAAGTATGAACAACTTAGAAAGTAATTCTGATTTACTTGTAGCTAAATCGTGGTTAGTGGAAGATAATTTATTCGAATGGGCATTTGATTCTAGTGCCAAAAATCGCATCTGTTCATCTGCTCTTATACTCGACTCTTTGACTAAAATAGACATGGTACATATACAATGCGAGTAGGAACACGACGGTTTCTTACGATAGTTGCACATGAAGACATTCGTTTGTCATTCAATTGACAATATATACAATTATACAACGTTTTATTGGTTCCTAAATTTGCTAGAAATCTAGTGTCAGTATCACGTTGCATGAGACATGGTTATTCAATTGACTCGAGATTGATGAGATCAAGATATACAAAAGATATTCGTATATAGCCTCAACACTCAATAAGAAAAAATTGATCATATTGAGTTCGCCAATAGGAACAACAATGCATAATATTGAAATGTTCAAGACTGCTAAAACAAGACCTAAAAGACAAAATGTTTCAAAAGAAGAAACATATTTATGACATATAAAGCTAGGTCATATAGGCTTAAAGAGGCTTCAAAGACTCATGAAATCAGGTTCTCTATGTAAGTTGGAAATTGGAATCATGCCAGTCTATGAACCCTATTTGGAAGGCAAAATGACCAAAAGACCTTTTTCTAGAAAAGAAAATAAAGCCTCAAAACCACTCGAACTTATGCATACAGACCTTTGTGAACCATTTAATGCAAAAGCTCACGGTGAATTTGAATATTACATCTCTTTCATGGATGATTATTCACACTATGGATACATTTACCTAACGATCCATAAATCAGAAGCTCTAGACAAGTTCAAAGAGTATAAAGCTAAAGTGCAAAACCAAATAGGTAAAACTATCAAAACACTTCGATCGATTGTTGTGGCGAATATCCTGGACTTAGAATTCGAGATTATTTGATAGAGCATGAGATAGTATCCCAACTTTCAGACTCAAGTGCCTAAGTAAAACGAAGTAGCCGAAAGAAAAAAAGTGAACATTATTAGGCCATGACTAAATCAATGATGAGTTTTACAAGATTGTCACCAACATTTTGGGGATACGCAGCTATGACTAAACTCAATGTGGTTCCATTCAAAAGCGATTCTAAGACTCCTGAAGAGTTATGGAATGGTAGTTAAACAAGTTTACGACACTTTAGGATTTGGGGATCTCTCGCTCATATATTGATTGAGAACCCAAAGAAACTATTGTGTCAACAAATAAGTAATGCCTATTTGTAGGTTACCCAAAAGAAACAAAGGGTGAGTACTTTTATTGTCCCGGAGAAAACAAAGTATTTGTGTTGACAAATGCAATTTTTCTAGAAGAGGATTTTATGAAATATACAAAACCCAAAAGCGCAATGGTATTAAATGAAATAAATGATAACAACACAATTCATCAATCAATAAGAGCTGTTGATAGAAACACCTAAAACCCAGGTGCAATCTTTATCGAAACCTCGGAGAAGTGGGAGGGTTATTAGAAACCCAAAATGCTTTGTATAGGATTTGGAGAAATCCACATTGCCATATCTGATGACAATCCGAAAGACACATTAACTTATAAATGTGCAATGCAAGATATTGATAAAGAAAAATAGCTCAAAACCATGGATCTCGAGGTGGAATCAATGTATTCCAACTCTCTCTGGACTATCATAGATCTTACAAATGATGAAAAACTCATTGGATGCGAATGGATCTATAAGAGAAAAATTGGTGCAGACGGAAAAATTGAGACTTCAAAGCTAGATTAGTGGCAAAAGGATATACTCAAAGAGAGGGTATTGACTATGAGAAAACTTTTTCTCTAGCTGCCATAGTGAAATCTATATGCACCATCTTATCCATTGCCACATATTGTTGTTGGGAAAAAATCACCTTTCCACATTCACCGCTAGAAATTAACAATGCACAGAAGAAAACCGTCCTTCTAATTTATTTATTTATTTCTCAAAAAAATCCTGTAAGGTAAGATCTATTAATGACATTCCTAAGGCATGTTTCATGTGTCCGATTTTATCGGGAGATAGCTCAATCATGCCATTGGCATTGTAGACATCTACCAAAACTTGCGTTGGAGATTTTGCTATTATTATTATTATTATTATTATTATAATACATCAAATTGCAGAGGGAATACTCGAACCTTCGACTTCATATAAGGATGAAAAAAATTCCCGTGGGTTAGGGGCCTCGTGGGACCCCGCTCTGATCGGTGAATCGCTGTTTATGGGTTATGGATAGGGAACGGGAAAAAATTCTCTCGAATTGTTTTCAGGTTAGGGGATGAGGATGACCCGCCTCGCCTTGAATCTGAACCCGAACCTAATTTTTAAATAACTTTTTAAGTAATTTCTTTTTTTTTTTTACCTTTTTCTATATCTATTGATAAATGTATAAAATATTGTTATAAAATTAATTTTCAAACTAAAAAATTATAGAAAAAATTAAGTATTATGTTTATTTTTTGTGTTAAAACTGTACGTTTTAATAATATAATTGATTTTTTAATTTTATTTTGTAAATAAAAAAAATTAAACTAGGAATTTTTCCCGCAGGTAATTTGATCTCTGAACGATGAATCCCTAAACAACCTCGCCCCCAAATTTTCCCAAATAGGGGATAGGGGCGGGTATGGGGATTAAAAATCCCGCAAGTTAGAGGACAGAGAGTGCATCCTTGACCCTGCCTCGTTGTCATCCCTAACCTCGTGGGAATGAAGCGGTGTCTATCCAGGTTAGTTACTTCGTGTTGGTAATTTGAGTAGAAGTTAGAAGATGGTTTTTTTAGTTAAATTATACGAAATACCCCTAACTTATAGGATGAGTTTCAATTTTGCGTCTAATGTTTTAAAAGTATAAAATAGAAAAATATTTTTTTAAATATCAATTAGTTTCTCATTTTTAAATTTTAAAAATTATTTTATAAAATCAGGTAGATTTTTAAGTTTTTGGTTTTTCAAAAACAAAAACAAAAATATCAAATTATTATAAAAAAACTATTCTGTTTTTTAAAAAATTAACCAATAACTAAGAGCCATATGATTATCAAATGCAACTTTATTTTTTCAAATATTATTTCTTAAGATTTTTCTCCTGTTTTAAGTTTTAGATTAATTTTTTTTAATTGAATCTTATTCTTCTCTTTGTTTTGTAGAAATAGTTAATTTCTTCTATTTTCAACAGAAAAAAACGAATATCAGACGAGATTCTGAAAGATAGATGTTAGGATAGGACAATAATATGGGTTGTTAAAAATATATAAAAAAATTGTCACATAGAAAACGTTTTTTTTTTCAATAAATTAACTCAATTTTGTGAATTTGGATTGGTCTAGTGAGACTTAATAATTTATAATCGTTATAATTTTTCAAATGAAAGTTCTATATACATAGATTCCAAAGTCATGAATTCTGTCATTTTTATAATTAAATTAAATACTTTATTCCAACTCATCGCCTAGTCACGATGGTGATCATTTGTACCTTACAATAAGATTACTTAAGGATATATTCACATTCTATTATTTAAATATATGAAATTGTTTATTTATACTTTTTAGGCTAAATTATATAAAATGTATCTAATCTATAGTGTTGGTTTCAATTTTACGTCTAGCATTTTAAAAGTTTCAATTATACTCAACCTATTATTTTGTTTAAAAAATACCCTTTATTGAAGAAATCACCATTTTATAAATATAATTCATATGCAATTTCGGTTAAGTTTATAACGAAAAAAAAATTGATGATATTTTCTAAAGAGTATTATTATAATAAAAATATAATTTCGTGAAAAAATGATATTTTAAAAGAGCAATTTCCAACAAGGGGTATTTTTTTAAATAAATTAAAAAATTAGGCGTAAAATTGAAACTTATAAAATATTAGAGATAAAATTGAAACAAATCCTAAAATATAGAGGTATTTTGTATAATATAACTTACTTTTTATTAAATTAAAAAGTTTACTTGTGATAACAAATAAATAATTAATTAAAAAAAAAAAAGAATTGGAAACACATGCGGATAGGAATGGTTGATTTAATATTTTGAAAAATAGACCAAGACCAATAATGCTTCTTTTTAAAAATTATATTTTAGTTTTTGGTCATTTACTCTTTAATATTGACTTGAAGTCGTGCATTGTAGGGATATTTTAATAAAATTGTGAAAGTCAATGGCAAGAGCGTAAATATATGGTATAGTAATGTTAACATGGAAATGAGGTGGATTGATGAGACTGAGAGGGAGCAGTGCCGGTGGTTGAGGGGCACGCTGTTGGTGCAGCTGGGTTAGGTTTGGACTGCGGTAAGAGTGTACCCTCTCAAACCACATAATTTTACCAAATATTTTTCCTATTTGTTTCACTTAAGATTGCTATAAGTTTTAGGAAAATTTGGGGAGTAGATTTTGATGTAATATTTATAAATATATTATCACTTAAAATTATATTAAAAATGAGATAATTATTGAAATATTATATTTTTCATACTAATTAATTACGTTATAACTAAAAAAAAAAACTAAAGTAGCGTAATTATAGTTCAATAATTTAATGAATTATAATTCATTATTTATTGAACTAAAAAAAGTAAAAAAAAAAAAACTAACAAATTCATTGAAAATAATAATGAAAGATAATCAAATAGTTCAATTATTGAACTTGAACTTAAAAAAGTAGACAAACATACAAATTCCTTAAATACTCATGAAAAATAGTTCAATAATTTAATGAATTATAATTATGCTATTTGAGACAAAAATCTTTATTAAAAATATAGTAATTTTTACTACGTTAATTAGTGATTAACATTGATTAATGTGGGAATCAATTATTCACTTATTGTAAAATATATAATTCGATGCTAATCATTGATTGTCAAGCTCAAAATTTACTACATTTACAAATTATTTTACACCATGATATTTTTTATTGGGTCAAGTTCTCTATTTAAAATGGAACTCCCTTTTGTAGTTCCTTGCTTTACTTTCTTTCGTTCTAGTGAACATCTCGTCCTATGTTCTTATATCTTGTACTTATTATTTTTTTTGATTAATGAAAGTTTCACCCTTCCATATGTAAAGATCCGAGTCTTTAATTTCAAAATAAATCTTAATAAACGCAAGTAGAAGACTTTTAAAACAATAAGCACCTGATAAATAATTTTGGGATAAACCCATAATCATTTACAAAATGGGATGCACATCCCTTTTCATCATAAATAAGAAGTTTATTTTTTTTCCAAAAATTAATAAGTTCATAAATTCAAGCATGAAATAGTTCAAGTGTGATAAAATGCTCTCATAAGCTAACATACCAAGTTTTTAAATAAAACAAAACATAAACTAGTCCATGGACTTAGACAACCAACACTAGTCCATCTCTACCGTCATCCTCCTGGATCAGGATGCACCAGCTCCATGGCAGCGACTACGACCATGTCTTGCACTTGAAAAGTAGTATCATGAGCGAATACATACAGTGAAGATAAACGGAAAATAAAGTAACTTTAGGTCTCAAATCCGAATCCGGATTTGTGTCCAAAAGACTCTACTAGCTCTTGACTACCCAAAACATAATACCAAAGTGACTCCTTAAACATCTCCCATAAAAAATAGACAATCAATACCATCAAGTAGTCAAGTTACAACCAAGCTCATGACGACATTCCACATTATCAATTCATGCATTTTTCATCTTCCAAACTTTAAATATGTACATCCTAAGTACACGCAGTCTCCACATTACTTATTTTCAAAACAATATGTGAATAATGACAAATAATGTAAGTACATGCAGTCTCAACATTATCTTACTATCTCACCCAAAGTATGTAAAGTACACACAGTCTTTACATTTCCCTTATATATGTATCATAGCATGCATGAATAATACCAAATAATGCAAGCTCAAGCAATTTAAACATTATTTCACTATTCTTCCCCCCGTTCATGCAAAATAGCACACACAATCTATGAATTATCTCACTTCGTTCCCCTATAACATATACTCAAGACGTAATCTAAGATTATAAGGTAGCTAAAGGGACTACTTTACTAAATTAGCGGAAAATCATTTAATAAACTAATTAATGATTAATTAAGGATGTATTAATATCATGTAATTTGTGATAAAAGACATGAACAACATATAGATTCATGCTAGTTTTTTTGAAATTAAAGGCCTTTTACTTACATTGAGTAAAATATAGAGAATCGGTTAGAGGTTTCTTTACAGCATCAATCCTCAGCAATACCAGATCTTCTACACTATATCTTGTAACATCCCCAAATTCCCAAGACATGGAAATAGACATAGTAAACAGCGGAAGCTAAAATTTAAACCAAAGACTCTTCTCATTTAAAAAAATCATAGCAAAATTCTTTCACGATCGATCGATCTTATTTATTTCAAATACCAAAATCAATTAAAAACATCAATTTAAAATTCTCAACCATTCTCAACATTTTAAACATAAGCAAATGTTAAAATGAACAAATATTCAAATAACAAAGTCCAACCCAAATGAACTAATGAGAAGAAATAAATAATTCCGGCATGTAAATCCTTCCAACCGATCAACCAATAACGAAACATCGTCAGTTGTCAGCTTTCTTATTCTTTTTACCTGAAAAATAAATAAATTGTGTAGCATCATGAGGCTACGCCCAATGAGTAGAAATTTTTTAAAGAAAAGTTATGCCATTGAGAAGCTTTCCTAAATCCTATAAGTCCATAACGACCTCACATCTCCCAATTAGTTTTCTTAACTTAAATGATATCAATTTTTTTACACAATGCCTTTCTCAACTAATGTTTGAAAACAAAAGTGAGTTTCTTCCCCAAAAGCATCGAATTCGTATTTCTACAATTCAATCTTTTGAGGTATTCTTCTTATGTATCCTCAAACACATAAGTGAACCTAATTTGTATATTCTTTTCCATTGATCAAATGGAATGAACCTGCCCCGTTAAGTGAAATTACGTCATGCACATCAGTAATTTTCCCCCTAACGACATATTCTTCATTAAGTATGGCCCTACTTAATGAGAACCTCCAACCATATTGTTTAAGGCACCAAAACAATATGATTTAACTACAAGCATCACTACCAGAATGCTTGACAAGCCTAAGTCCGATTTCTAGCTCAGAATTATCGTTTCTACCCAAAACCGACTTTTAATGAGGCTTAACTCAGAATTTTTAATTTCTGGAGGCTCTTTCCTAACCTTAAGATGATCTAAAATCACCCAAAATCTCAAGTTTATCTCATAAAATCAATCACCCAAAGAAGTTCCACTAAAAAGAGCTAAACTAGCCTAAACTAGTGTGGTTTAGCTCTAATTTCGAACACTAGGGTGGCCTAAATATTCTAGATCAAATTCGGCGGAATAACACCTATAATATCACTCTAAAAACATCTAATAACACCTACAAATAAACCAGATCCCAACAAGAGTCTAATTTATAAAACTAGAAAAGGCCTAGGCTAATTTCCTCCCTATTGGGCACTAAGCATGTAATTTTCTCATAAAAATCAACAACCTTAAGGGACTTTAAAACTTACATAAATTAGTCTTAAACATCAAAATATATTCCAGAATTAACTCCAAATATGTTGCATAATATAAAAAGGTAAAACACCCAATTAATATGCCTTAAATCCAATTTTAAGCACTTCATAATTCAATTTCTACAACTTTTATAAAACAGCCCCAAATGTTCATTAAACACGCTTAGATGACCTCCATATTGCCCAAAAATTTATAATAACATCTTATAAAAGAAAAGGAAAACAAAGCATGAAATTAATTAACCTTAAACACATCTACTCACCTTTAAGCTTAAATTTTCAAAAACAAGTCTTTCTTTCCAAGAACTCCTACAACCTGAAATAATTTCGAAAAACAATCAAAAACTAACCTAAAATTACATGTTAAACATAAATTAAGCGAAACCAAACGATACGCGACGAGTAAAGTGATCAAAAGTCCCGACTGGGACTGTTGCAACGGCAGCAGCCTTAAAGGCAGCTATTACTGCTGGTACTGTTACGACAGTGGTGGCAGCAGTCCTGGGATGTAATTCAATGTTCCAATGGTGTTTAATTTGACAAGGAATAAGGGTTTCAAAAGAATTAAAGGTTGGGGTTTCTTGGGTTTGGAAGAATTTGAGATTCTTTCTTAGAGAAGATGGAAGAAGAAATAAGATTTGGCTTTGGGTTTTCTAAAACATAGAACAAGAATTAAAATATGAGATTAATGTGATGAATTTAGTTTTACATTGATCCAAACTTGAAGAGCAACTCCTCCATTTATTTCTTAGTTTTCTCCAATGAAAACACCATGAACCACAGCCTATATCGACATCCCAACTAGAATTTTTTTGATCAAGACCATCCATCAATGGCTTGGGGTTGACGTGAAAAGGAAGGAGGAAGAGAGAAAACCCCAACCTTATTTTGTCTGCTCTTCAAAAGTACATTTAACTGAGAGTCTATTTTCCTTTCTCTTTTTCTTATAATAAATAAAGACCTTTATTTTATTTAATTCCTAAAACAAGAAATTAAATAAAAATAAATATCAAATTTATTATTCCCAAAGTAATTCAATATTATTTAACCTAATAATATTTATCCTCTTAAAAGAAATGCATTTTGGATAATGGGTCGTTACATATCTCAATCGATCAAACGAAACTCAATTGTAGGATCGAACTTTAGAAGAAATTAGGAAGAAGAAAAATATTTTTCTTCCCAATTTTAGGAGCCAAAATCGGCAAGGCTATAGGGAGGAGAGGAAGAGAGAATTTCAATTTCTACGAATTGAGGTGTGTGATTTATGAATGACCCAAGTCTCCTATTTATAGGCTTATGAAAAATCTAATCACATTAAGATATTCCATAGAGATAAATACAAAAAGAAAAAAGATTTTCTCTTTCCTTTATCTTGTTATTTCGAAAATACCTTAGATAAATAAGAGGATATAATTCAAACAATTATCTCTCCTAAAATACTACACATGGCCGAAATTTCCATGATAAATAATTAATAAATACAATTTATTTAATTAATTATTTTGGGCCAATTCAATTGGGTTCATTAATCCAATTGGGCTTGAAACTCTATCTTAAATTAATAAGTCCAACTTAATTAATATATTTATTAATTACCATTTAAATAAAATACTTTATTTAAATAATTAATAATATTAATATTTTCTCCTGACTAAAGATTATCAAATGATATTTAATTATTAATTTCCATTTAAATAATTTTCATTATATAAACAATTAATAATAATTATTTTAATTATTAATTTCCATTAAATAAACTCATTATTTAATTAATTACTAATTCTAATTGACAATATTTTATTATTAATTAATTTTAATTATTAATTTTCGTTCAAATAAAATTAATTATTTAAACAATTAATAATTATTAGTTAATTTCAAATTATTAATTACCATTTAAATATACTCAATATTTAAATAATTAATAATGTCTGATTAATAATATTTCATTATTAATTGCCTGTTTAAATAAACTCATTATTTAAACAATTAATAATGTTTATATTAATTATCGTTTAAATATACTCAATATTTAAACAATTAATATTGCCTATTTAAGTAATTCACTTTACTTAAAATTTTCATTTCTTCTACTTGATTTTACGACTACGGTATTTGGGCTAGCATAGAGAACCGATGGACCTATAGATCATAGGCTTTATAATTAGTCAATTAAGTGATTAACTCATAATAAGTTAATTACTTATTATCTAATTATGAATAATTCCACTATAGATTCAACTCCCCTCACTATAGATGAGTTATGTCCATTTAATTTATCTTTTATTTATATCTGTGATATATCCTTCACATGGAAGCCTCATAATTACAGATGGATTAAATTTACCGTTTTGCCCTTGTAATTACCGCTTTATCCTTGTGTTCCCGCTGATTCTCTAATGAACATTATCTTTAGTCGAATTAGAGATAATATACTTCTGAGATCAGTAGAAGTCGTGGCGCCACTTGTTCATGTATCGAATCAGTACATCAAGGGAGTTTCCTAAAGTTCCTAAAATTTGTAGGTATCGCACTGATACCGTTAATTTATAGGAAAGTCATGAATTCTATCTCGTGTAAATGTGTTCCCAGCTACTTATATAGTTATGTTCCCAAAACAGGAGTGTATTGAACGTTCATATCAGATCGCTCTCAACCATGTGAATCAAAGAACATAATTCCATAAATATGAGTCCACATTTCACTCAGGATTGAGATTTATCACAGTTGGTAAACTAAGTTTGATATTCGATCATTTCTCGTAAACGGTACTAATGAGAAATTTGATCAAACATCGTGGTCTTATCTTATTCAATCAACATTGCATATGATACTTCCATTTCATGTCACCCACATGAATGATCAGGATTAGATCATTTGAGTATAAACAAAATGTGAAGCTATCAATAGTGTTAACAGGATTAGGTTCCCAAACGTTATCTATTTACTGTAGACACTTTTAAGTTACTCATCTCGACTTTATTCCTCTCGTATGACTCACATACTTAGTCGTGATTTCATAAGAGCAACTTAGGGTTTTACCATTTGAATATTTGATATTAATATATTTCCATATATTTCTAATATCATTCATTGAATCAATCTAGATAATATAAAAAACTTATGTTTATTTATTTAATTTATTCAAAATAAATTATCTTTATTAAAGAATTACAAGTTCTAGGACACCATTCCTAATAGTACCGAAGGTCCGTCCTTACATATCTCAAATTACCCTTAACCTGCAAGAAGCATAACAGAGTTCTCAAGAGTTGCAATAAAGCATAAGCAGAGTCCCATTGTGCAAGTAAACATCAAAATTCTCATGTTAGTCCATAAACTTGAAATCCCATAACATCCCTCAAGGAATCAATTCCATACATCCTAATTTCGTCAGAAAAGTACAATAACTAAGAAAAATCCCATAACAGACCATAATCATAATTTCTATACTTAATCATCTCAATCAAACTTAAGCCCAAAACACATAACAAGTCAAGATTTGATTATATACTCCTAAAACCTATTCTTATTAGCTAAGAAAGCTCAATTTCTCTCATTTCCAAAGTTTTACTCAACTCTTGAAGCATATAAATCATTCTTGAATTTAGTTTCTAAATTTACCGTAAATTCTATTTATCCTCACCTTTTGATTATAACTTAAAGTAAAAATCTTGAATCAATCGACGTGAGTAATCGTGCTGTAGGAACTATTTACTAAATTAGCGGAATTTCTTTAGTAAATTAATTAACATTTAATTACGGATCCGTTAATAACATGCAATTATGATCAAACCTTAAACTGAAATTATAAGGTTTTTCGAAAACTTACATTGTAGATTTATGGAGAATCGGTTGGGGTTTTCTTTACATCATCAATCAACTTCACCATGCTTTCTATGCTATATCCCGATCACAAACCAACCCGACTTGTGGGAATCGAACTGGAAGAACAAAAGAATAAGAAGAAAAATTCTTCTTATTTTTCTATACCAAAATCGGCAATTGGGAGAATAAAAGAGAGAACTTTTTGATAAATTTAAAGTGTAAAATATGAGCACCCAATGGTCATATTTATAAGAGAATAAGAATTGGTTTCCTAATCCAATTAGGTTTCTTATTTCTTTAATTTAAATAATCAAAATTATTTATAAAAAAAAAACTCACCAAATGGCGTCAGATGTATTCAAATTAAGGAAAACAATTTTCTTTAAAATCATATGACAAGTGGCGTGATAATGGGTCCAAAAGATAAGATTTTATCTTTTCCCTTTTTTTTTTTAATTTTATTTAATCACATTTATCTATTTTCTTTTTATGTATTTATAATTAGAAAATATTCAAATAATCTCTTGGGAAATTTCATTGGGTGGCAGATTTTTATGTAATATTTGTAAAAGTATCAACTCAAAAAAGTATTTGTAAATATAGCAATTTTTATAATGTTTATCAATGATAAACAATGATTTATGTGTTTATCAGTGATAAACTTAGTGTAAAAATATGTAATTCCATGTTTATCACTGATAAACTATATCAAAAATTGCTATATTTGCAAATATTTTTTTGAGCTTTTATTTTTACAAATATCACTACAAAAATTGCTAGATTTGCAAATGCCCCTAATCTTTTTCTATTTAAATACATATTTTCGAAAATGCTCTTAATTAATTAACATTAAATCAAATTCATTTAATTAATTATTTTGGGCAAAATATTAATTTGTTTCATAAAAAAAATATATTAATTCTCTCCTTTTATTATTAAATAAAATAAACTTATTATTTAATGAATAATTATTATTAATTTCCATTTAAATAAACCTTTTATTTAAACAATTAATATCTCCATTATTTAAGTAATTTAATTACTTAAATATAATTCTTTCTTCCTGGTTAAATTAATAACTTGGTTGGTTTCAATGATATATGGGCTAGCATTGAGACCTGATGGACATATAGATCATGGGCTCTAATAATTATTGATTTATTAATTAAACACATTAATTAATTAATCATAATTATTAACTTAGGGTAATTCCACTATAAACCCTAAGTTGAACTCCTCTCACTATAGATGGGTTATGTCCATTTGTTATTAAGTTTGTTTTAACATATCCTTCACGTGGTAATCTCATAATTACAACTGGGTCAAATTTACCGTTTTACCCTTGTAATTATCTCTTTTATCATTGTGTACCCGATGATTCTATAATGAACATTTTTCTATAGTTTTCAAGTATAGAATGATCATTCTCGAGCCAATGAGAAGGTGAGGCCTCATGTTCAAGTACCGAATCATTACAACAAGGGAGATACCTAAAGTTCCTAAGTTAGAATAGTGTCGCACTAACACTTTCATTTGTTTTAGGAAAGTTATGAATGCCAACTTGTATAGAAATGTTCTCACGCACTAATTTAGTCATTTCCCCAAAACAAGAGTTTTTCGAGTGTGTAGACACCCATTTTCGTCCGGTAATATTTAAAATTAACAATTTTTACATATTTAAAAAAAAAAGACTTTGGTTTGAAATGTGGTGTTTTCTTTGACATGATTTGTTTAATTTGGATTTGAAAATAAAAATTTGAATTCAAATTAGCATTTTTAAAATTGATTTGAATTGAAATTTAATTTTAAAAGATTTGGAAAATAATTTTTAAATGAGAATCAATTTAAACATGGAAAAGATGAGTAGGAAAATTATTTTTATGAGTTGTCAAATAAAATTAGATATTTTTTATAATTATGGGAAAGAATAAAAGATTTTATTTTATTTTGATTTTCATTAATTAAACTTTCCTTGTTTGCTTTTCTCCCTTGGCTATAAATAGAGCCCTCCTACAACCCTAAAACACACAATATTCACAAGAGCAAAAACCTTGAAGTTTTCTCTACATCTCTCCTTTTCACGGCCATAACCTTTCTCTTCTTGCTTTCTAAAAACCCAAAACCATTTATAAGAGCCTCCCTCCCTCTCAATAATAAACCTAAATCCCTACCACCAAACCTTTGAGTCTCTTCTTCATCTTCTTCATTCATCGTCGGAATTCGGAGCTACACATTTGTAAGGTTCTATCAAACCAAGGTAACATCCTTTTCCATTAAAAATGTAGTCATTCGTATGTTACTGTTTTATTTTATTTGATTTCGTGATTTTTGTACATTGATTTAGATTTTTTTGAAATTTTTATTTGAAAATAGACTTAAATATGAACCAATATAAAAAATAATCGACTCATTTGGATATGTGGTTATTAAGTTATGATTTTTTAAAGTTTAGTATTGAAACCGATTTACTGTTTCGGGATTTTTTACACATCTTATCATTACATGATTTTTCGGTTCTGATTCTTTGAAAATAATTATTTATGATTATTTTTCTATAAAACTAGACTCGTAAATAAAGATTTAGGAACAAGAATCACCCCGTTTCAATGAGTATAAAAAAAGATATGATTTTTCAAAGTTAGTGTAAAATCTGCAGAAATTTGTGTATAAAACCGAGAATGAGGAATGTTTTTGACATAAAATCTAATTTTATTTACAAGTGTACATAATTTTTTATTTTAGTAATCAATCATAGATGAAATATAGAATATTTAGAAGAAAGAATCAAGTTAAAATATATTTTAGTTAAGAAGTTATGAATTTCCAAAGTTGATGTGTTTTGTTTGGAATAATTATGCTAATTTTATTGGTTTGCCTTATTTGTAAAATTTGATTGCCATATTTTGTGTTTACTACATTCCTTTTTATTGTCTTCATATTAAGGTCATAATTTAATGAATTTGTATAAATATTATATTGATCATTATTGGATTTCAAAAAAAAAAAAAAAGGAGTTTGAATTTATTAGGATACTAATTTTCCAACTTCCTAAAAACATAATTTGATTAAATTACCAAATTTTTAAATATAAAATTGAAATTAATTAGGATACTAATTTTCCAAAACATAAAAATTAAAAATTTAAATATAGTAATTGGAATTAATTAGGATACTGATTTTCCAAAATATAAAAATTAACAATTTAAATATAGAAATTGGAATTAATTAGGATACTAATTTTCCAAATCATAAATATTAAAAATTGAAATTGTAAATATTAATTAGAATTTACTAGGTATAAACTTACCAACTTTCTAAAAATACAAAGATTAATAATATAAGCCTTAAATAAAAATTGAAATGTATTAGGATAATAATTGTCCATATATACCATAAATAAAAGATTTGTCAAATAAATTTTCCTATTTAAAACCTAGGGGCTAAAAGTGAAACTTACCCTAAACCTAATATTTAGTTAAATAATTTTAATAAAAAAGATAAAAATTTATATTTAATTCAAATATTCATATTTAAAACTTAAACACAAAAAACAAACAAACAAACAAATCGTTTTCGAAAACTCCGACGACAGAATATGGGGGCGTTGGGATACCATGCTCCTAAACATTCTTGAGGTAAGGAATTTTTCTCGGGATACTGAGTTAAATTCTTGACAACATTTTCCTAACGGCTTTACGCCACTCATACTTATTTAATCATGCTTTATTACTAAAGTATTGATTAATAAAACATGGGACATTTAAAAATAACAAAAAAATAATTTTGTTTTATAGATAAAGGCTTTCATTAATAATACACCAAATAAAATAAAAAAACAACAATCGTTTTTAAACGAACATAATAGGGTGCTAATACCTTCCCTATGTGTGAATGAACTCCCGAACCCATTTTCAATAGTTAGTAGACCATCCTTAGTTAATGACCAGGTGACTAATCACACCTAATTTAGAAATCCAATGATTAGTGGCGACTCCCTTTTTTATTCTTCCGCATCGCGTTTACGTAGCGACAGAGTGTATCAACAGATCACCCTCAACTATGTGAATCAAAGGAAAAGACTTCATTAATGTGAGTTCACAACATACTCAGGATTGAGACGTATCAATCTTATTGACATAAATTCGATATTATAAATCATTTCCTATCAACGGTGTTATTTAAGAATCGATTTATTATCCTGGTCCAGTCTTATATATACTCATTATATATGATGTTTCCACTTGCATCTACATTATGCTAATAATTTGGATCAAATCAGTGGGCAACATCAACAGTGTTATCAGAATAAAGTTTCCTAACCGTATTCGTTTACTGTAGACTATTTGAGTTACTATCTTGGACTAGATCCACTTTATATCTCATAGTTGTCAAGATTACAAAATTAGTAACTCTGGAATTTTCATTAATGTTTGAATATTTAACGAATATCAACATATAATAAATTGCACAAAATTCACTAAAATAATACTTTTATTTATTCATAAAATATTCTATTACAAATTACGAATTTTAGGGCATAAATCCCAACACCTGCACCACCTACAATAAATTATATCTAAAACGTTCAATTTAATTTAACAAACAATTATGAACAACAAATAATGAGAAAAACCAAAACAACTAGGGTAAATGGCTTTTAAGAGCCTCAGCCAAACATGGGTTGAACCGAGGGGGGCCTTCTCGGGTTTTGGGTAGTTTTAGGGGTGTTTTGGGTTTGTTTGGGTGAATCTCTTGGGGGGTTTTAGTCAATGGCTAGGAGTTTTTATGGTATAAGAACATGTTTTGTTCACCCAAAAATCACAAAATAAACAAGGAAACACCAACACTAGGCCCACAGTTTTTAGGGTGTTCAAAGGGGATTTTTGGTTTGCAATTTTGAAGTCTAAGGCCATGGTTTTAGTAAGAAACAAATTTAAAGATTTCAACTAAAATTACATTTTAAGTAGGAGGGATAGAAAAACCCATGAAAAGAGAAAAAAAACCTTACTTTTTGATTCTTCCTTGAAGAAGGGGAAATGCTTCAATGGTTGGATGAGAAGATTCCATGTTACGAGGGTGTTCCAACGCAATAAGAATTGAGAAAATCGGTGAAGAGATGAAAAAACCCACCCTTTGGTGGTGAGGGTAGGGGCGGCGGCTTGAGGGAGTTTGGGGAAGGATTTTGGTTTTCTTTGTTCAAATGAAAGGAAAGGAAGAAGCCTAATAATTTTCAATAGTGAATAATTTCTTGCACCCTTGAACTTTCCTCTAGTTTTAAAATAAATCTCATGCCATCTAATATAAGCTTTCTTATTAATTTTACCAACACAATTAGACTAAGCTAGGAAGTAATTAATTATTACTAATTGGCCTATCAATAATAATTAATAAACCTAATTTTTAAATAACGACCTTTAAATAATAATTAATAATAAGAAATTACCAAGCACAACTAAAAATAATTAAATTCTATCAATAAAATAAAATAAAATAAAATAAAAACCTACTTGTAAAAACCTGGGACATTACAGTAAAAATTATACCTTTAAGAGATTAATTTTTTTCATAAAAGATAAATAGTAATGAGGATGCATTTAATAGAGCGCTAAAAATTACTTTTTTTTAACAAAAAAATTGTGAGTTATAGAACCCTATCCTCCAAATGAAACTCCTTTTTTCAACAATTGACAAAAGAAAAGAAAGAAACTGACGTGCGTTGCACGTGTTCTTACATTGTTTTATACCAAATTTGTATCTCAATTTCATTATTAAATTAGTGGTTGTAATTAAAAAAAAACATGCATTGAAAAAGTAAATAAAGATTTGCATTAAAGTAATGTCAATTAAGTAAAATGTTATGGAGTCTAAATGAAGTCTTCTGACCTCGATGACAAATTTGGTTTCTCTAATATAATTGCACTTTTAAAGTTTGTTGTTTGAGATTTATATCTACCATTAAATGGTGCAAAATATCTTTTTTTTAATCATCTTCTAAGTTTATTATAATAATAGTTACTATAAAGGGTAAAATCCTCCCATCTATTGGCTATGCAAACTAGATAAATTCGAAAAGGATCAAGCTCGATAAAGTCAGTAGAGGAATGAGCGGATCACAAATGGGTTAGAAGGAATCCCAACAAAGCCTAGTTCTAACTAGCAAGGCCAAGCAAACCCATGACTCAAGGAGTATATAAGAGTTGCTAACCTATCAAATCAAGTAAGTGCACAAACATCTAGACCTAATTTTTTGGGCGGGTTCCTTATCCACCAACTAACTTGATCGTTAGAGGGTTCTTGGCCAGTACCACACCCGTGTCCTTTGATCATTCTTTTTCTTTTTAAGATAACCAGAGCCACCAGAATCAAGCGCGTGTTCTCACCTGCTCAACTGTGAGGAAGATCCCACATAGTTACTTAGATTTGTGGATATCATACGATCTTCTGGTTTATATATTATATCTTTTTTATTTTATTTTTTCTTCTTTTCTTTTTTCTTGATACCATGTGATCTTTTGGTTTAGAAGTTTTGGAGGAATTGTAATTAAAACTCTTTTCAATCTTTATCTGGTAAAGTAATCACTTATTCACGTTCTCATTCATAAACTACATTTTAAGTGAGAAGATGAGAGCAGGGACGAGGCTAAATTTTGTTTCGTAGGGGGGCAAAACTTTTGTTCAATAGAAACTATATTTTAGGAAAATGTTCAAATTATATCACTGAACTTTGTAGAATATATTCATTTAAACCTTAATTTTTCAATTTCATTAATTTGAACTTGATAATTATGTAGTTAATACCCTTATGAAATAAAATTGTAAAATCACGCAAAAATCGACCAGTAAAATCTTAAAAAACCAAGTTTATAAAAAATCACAAAAGGCTCAATCTCAACCATAATTGCAAAATCAACTATAAAAAAACGTTTAAATTTGACATAATAGTTGCTCAATCAAGTCATAAAAAACTATTAGGGACACCGGGCCTTCACAATCTCCACATTGGTATCATATTGTCCACTTTGGGCCTATGCACGCTTGGCATTTCTCCAACCAAAAGATCTCATACCAATGGAGATGTGTTATTCCCCTTATTCCCACGATCATCACCTTTCCTAGCCAATGTGGGATTTTGTTCACAGTCCAACAATCCCCCCTCGAAAAAAAAAATACACTGAGCCTCCCCTTCATCCATCCACTCTATCTGGGCCAACTCTCTTTCTCTGGTGTGCACCACCTCTGATAGAGCCTACCATGGATCGGGTTTCCGAGCCTCCCCGATTTATTCAACATCCAAGAATTCCATCCACATGGTTAGAATTGGGGCATGGCCCTGATACCACTTGTTAGGGGACAACGGGTCTCCACAACTCCATATTGGTATGATATTGTTCACATTGGACCTAGACCAGCATGACTACACTTTTGGTTTCTCCCAAAAAGCCTCTTACCAATGGAGATGTGCCTTTTCCCTTATACATCCATGAGCATCCCATCTCCCTGCAGTTCAACAATCATCTTGTTAAGGTACAACGGGCCTCTACAACTCCACATTTGTATGATATTGTCCACTTTGGGCTTAGGCTTGCATGGATTTGCTTTTGGTTTCACCAAAAAGGCCTCATACCAATGGAGATGTGCCCTTACTCTTATACACCCATGATCATCCTCTTCCCTAACCAATGTGAGATTTTGTTTGCTCCAAACAATCATCCCTTCAAATAATTATTCACTGAGCCTCCCCCACATCCGTCTACTATATCCAGGCCAACTCCCTTTCTCTAGAGCAAACTACCTGTTCGATACCACTTGTTAAAGGACAATAGGCCTCCACTGAAGGTTGTTACAAGTTTACACAGTGGAAGTTTTTCTAGTTAATCTATATTAATTAATATGGAAGAGAAAAATCTACTTTAATATCATGCAAAATTAATCAAGAACATGTAGATGCTTGTATATGATAGTTCTATTTTCATATCATCCACATGATGATTCAGATAAGATTATTTGTAAACCATACAAAATAGACAGCTATCAACAGTGTTAACAGGATAAGCTTCTCTAACGTTATTCTTTTACTGTAGACGCTTTAAGTTACTCATCTCGACTTTAATCCTCTCGTATGACTCACATACTTAACTTTGATTTCATAAAAGTAACTTTGGGGTCTTACTATTTGAATGTTTGATATATATGTTGTTACATATATGTCTCATATTCAATGAATCATTATAGATAAAAAGAATCTTGAGTTTATTTATTTAATTTATTCAAATAAATTATCTTTATTAAATAATTACAAGTTCTAGAACACTATTCCTAACATCCACAACTCCACATTGGTATGATATTGTCTACTTTAGGCCTATACCCGCATGACTTTAGTTTTAGTTTCACTTAAAAGGCCTCATACCAATGGAGATGTGTCATTCCCCTTATACACCTATGATTAACCCCTTCCCTAATTGATGGGGGATTTTGTTTGTTCCCAATTAAAATGTTCACCACAAGCATAAAATTCAATATCCACTAATATATCTTCATCCATTTACAAAAATGTCTACACCTAACTAATAAATCTTAAAAAATAGAAGGTGTTCGTGGCGCAATTTATTAAAATTCAAGAATTAAATTAATGAAATTAAATTCTAGAGTTTAAATCGACAAATCCCTACTGAGTTCAGGAGTATAACTTATATATATTTTTTTATTGTAAACTAGTTATTAGAAAAATCTTAATTTTAACTAAAAATAATGAAAGATTAAAAAGAGAAAAAGGTTCAGCAAAAAAAAAATCTGTTTGGGCAAAAAAAACATTACAGTCATAACTAAATTAATTGTAGGGTAAAATGCAAATAAGACCCCTATGATTTTTTTCAAATGCATGAACACCCCATGTGGTTTGAAAATAGAAAATCATAATCTTGTAATTCCAAATTATTCCAATGAGACCCTTCCCCTTCAACGCCATTAATTTTCTTTTAGCCATAACTTTTTCGTTTGAAC
The DNA here is from genome assembly GCA_028015215.1 of Gynostemma pentaphyllum. Classification (NCBI taxonomy): domain Eukaryota; kingdom Viridiplantae; phylum Streptophyta; class Magnoliopsida; order Cucurbitales; family Cucurbitaceae; genus Gynostemma; species Gynostemma pentaphyllum. Next base: position 47,170,801 of record CM051353.1, on the reverse strand, counting down.
TCCGATTTTGTAACGTCCCGTTATTTTGAGGTAGAGCTAATTTTTTTTCCTATATTTATTTAATTAAAGTATTTAATTAGTTTAGCTCATGTAATTTAGAATTTAGAAGCTTTAATTCATTTAGTAATTTTAAATTTCAAGGAGCTATTGTGAACAAGGTGTATTAAATGTGATTAATAGTTCTAATCACCTTCTAACTTAGATTAATTGTGATGGATAATTTTAGAAGAAAGTTTGGGTTTTAAGAGCATGAGGTTAATTTTAAACGCTAGAAAGAACTTGGGGGACTGTTTAGCAAATTAATTTTACCTCTTCAAAGATTAGGGTCATCTTATTCCTTCTCATTTGAAGACAAAAACACAAAAACATCTCTTCCTTTCCACCATTGTCGCCGCCCCTACCACACTCCAAAGGACGGTTTTTTCTCGTCCCTTCTCCATTTCACTTGATTTTTGGTGTGTTGAATAGATCAAGTCCCGATCTATCTTTCGATTTAACTTTAGAAGCATTCCTCCAACCTTCAAAGTAAGATTCCTTGTTTTTCCTTATGGGTTTTTATTCCTTTTCATCTATTGTTCTGAGATTGAATTGAAATCTTCAATTCCATTCCATGGAACTTGAAGATTTCAAACCAAAGAGAGATATAAGCTTGTTTCTTGAGGATCCCTTAGCCTAGACTTCAAAGGAAATCACAAAAAACTAACCCATTTTTCTCCCACAAAAATCGTGGCCACCATGGTGAATTCCCCCTTGTATTTCCAAATTTTTCTTTTAAGTTTGGGTAGTAAAATCATGTCCAAATACCTTAATTTAGTTTACCCATTGATAAATACCCCCCTAAAACTACGCAAAATGAACCTGGGTCGTCCCAAAACTCACCACAAGCTGAGAACAACCCCCCTTATTTCCCTGTTTCGGCTGAGAGCTAGGAAGGAGGGATTATGGGCTATTTTTCGTCCTTTTCGTTTTACGCGTCGTTTTTTACTTGTTTGGTTAAATTAATGTAATTAGGGTATATTTTATTGTAGGTGGTGCTAAATCTCTCTCTCATCACTCACTTTGGGTTTTGAATTCAAGCTTTTAACAAAAGGTGAGGATAAATAGAATTTACGGTAAATTTAGGAACTAAAAGATTTGTTTTGCTCGCGAGTTAAGTTAAACTTGGGAATAATTGATTTAAACACTCTATTTATTAAAGATTAGGACTTGGGAGCATAGAACCGATATTTGAGTATTTATAGATACTACGTATTCTTGGGAGTTAAAGTATGATTTTATCGGGTTGTAGCATGTTTATGCTTGAATTGTGGTTAACTCGTGTCCATGGGTGTTTATTTATGAATATGAGATCTTTTATTTATTTTGGACTTATTTGTTGAGCTTGGAGCTTTCGAGCATATTTCTGGGCCATTGGCATGAGTTAACTCGGTTTTGCAGGATTATGTGATCGATGGAAGTATGGGCTTATGAGCCTATATATTATAATTGTTGGGGTTTCTGCCCTAAATCTTATGTAATCCAATTAAACTATAAATAAATAAAGAAATTAGTAATTAGTAATATTTACATTGTCATTTATTATCAGTTTAATAAATGTAATCCATCAGAAGATTTAGAGTTACTTATGATAACTTAAAGTGAGCATATGATGCAGGAAGATTCACTTAAGTGTAACTCAAATAGTTTGTGGTATATGAATAAAGGTTGGGTGCCTTATTTCTGGTAACACCACTAACACGGCCCATTTATGAATTGGCACAAGTGATCTCATCTAGATCGCTTATGTAGAGACATGTGAGTGTGGGTGTTGCTGCAATAGAGATTGTAGTAGATTGGACTAAGATAAACTTACTATCTTCTAGGAAAATCGTTACAGAAAGACACTTCGTTTATCAATCGGTTGATCATGTACAATTGATCTTAATTCTAAGTGGACTACAAACTCTTGTTCGCAAGAGACAAACCTTTTATTTGAATAGGTGAGAGTGACTCGATATAGTTCACTCAATATGCCTCCCACTTTGGGGATTGCATCTTGCTTATAGATGGGAACCTAATTACACAAGAATCGAATTCACTCTTTTCCATATAGGAAAATAGATAAGTAGTTCCCTTATGGACTGATTCGATCTTGAATAGTGGGGCCCCATACTCCTCTGATCAAATAAAAGGTAAAGACGCATAATGGAGATCATGTAAGAATGTTCATTGGAGAATTAGTTGGGCTTAAAGAATAAGTTGTATCATGGAGGTTAATAAGGTGCAATTACCTAGCCATGGATACGAACTAACTTGTGAAGGATCAAAGTGTAGTTAATGATATTAGCCAATGGATATAACTATGTCTATAGTACTAAGAGTGGAACTCTAGATATTTAGTGGAGTTATCTAGGAGTTAATGAATAAGAATTAATTGATCGAATGAGTTCAATCAATGTAATTCTAGATCATTGGAGCTTAGTCCTATAGGTCCATTAAGTCCTCCGAGCTAACACATGTAATTGAGAACATAAATTAATGATGATTAATTTCTTTGGAAAAATGATTTCAATCATTTGATTTGAAGTTGTCAAATCAATTAAGGCAAATACAAATAGAGGAGTCTATTTGATTAATTGAATGAAATTAAATAGAGGAGTTTATTTGATTATTTAATTAATGGTGAAATTAAATAGAAAAGTCTATTTAATTATTTATTAAATAGAAGAGTTTATTTAATTAAATTGATTTTTTTCTTCCAAAGTCCTTCTTTATTAAAAAAGATTAAAAAGGGCTGTGAAATCCAGCAGTCCCTGCTTTGCCAACAAGTGGGCTACATGATTTGCATTTCTCCTAATAAAAGTAACAGGGAACTAAAGCAAGATTTCAGATTTAGAAATACTTCCCAAAAACAATCAAGATTACTAGGACAAGGACAAACTCCATTCACAATATCCACCAACCATTTTGCATCGGAGAAAACAGAAATGGTCGTGATGTTCAAACGACGAGCTTCTGAAAGGCCAGCCACAAGAGCTTTAGATTCAGCGTGAAGAGAGGAGAAGCATCTACCACCATTGCACACCACCGAAGAGGCCGAAGAACCATCTGGCTTAAGAATTATGCATCCAATTCCATATGTGAAATCAGTCTCCAACCAAGCTGCATCACAAAAAAGCACAAATCCTGGAGTTTGATTTGGATCGCTGAGAGGAGGGGAAACGATGCGATCTCTAGGCGAGGCTGATACAGAGAAGAACTCAATGATGTCTTGATTAGTTAAGCTAATACCCTAGATGATTTCTTTTTCTTCCCCTTTCATAACCCGTGAATTGCGCATCTTCCATAGTCTCCATAATCCGAAGCAGAGGAAGCTCAAAGAAGTAGTATTGTCTGGAAGATTTTTGGCGAGAAGCTTTAGCAAAAAACACCAGCTATCCTTAAAGCTTCCTCTCTCAAGAATTCCAGTATTCAACTGTAGCGGACAAGAAAACCAGAAACGTTTTGCTATTTCACAGGTAAATAGAATATGATTAATTGATTCTTCCTGGTTCTCACACACACTACAACACAGATTAATATTCAGACCTCTACGATGAAGATTTGCATTTGAAGCCAAATAGTTGTTATTAGCCCTCCAAATGAAATTTTTAATATTCTGGGTTGTTGGGAGCACCCAAATTTTATTCCAGAATTTAGCCAAACTATCAGAGGAACTGCTACTACCCTCTGCACCTGGAATAAGAATGCCTTTCTTTTTCAAAAGTGTTGAACGATACCCAGATCTAACAGTATAAGAGCTGGAGGAGTTAAAATGCCAGATCAGTTTGTCTTGGCTATTATAACAGCTGACTGGAGTCGCTAAGATCATATTCGCATCGACCGGAGAGAAGATGCTTAGAATTGTTGTATTATCCCATCTTAGAGGGGAGTTTACCATAAGATCAGAGACAAGAGAATATGAAGGATGTCTTGCAGTAATTGGCTTGAACGAGAAAGGTCGTGGAAGCCAGGGATCATCCCAGATCTGAATAGATTGCCCATTTCCAACTCTCCATCTTAAGCCAAGCTCAAGAATCTTCCTGCCTTCTAAGATACTTCTCCAACCCCAAGAAGCCTTATTCCCCGGCTTTGCCTCTAAAAAAGAACATTGTTGAAAATATTTGGCTTTTAGCACTTTGGATAGCAACGAATTAGGATTATTAAGGATATTCCATCCTTGTTTGGCTAATAAAGCTAGATTGAAACATTGTAATTCTTTGAAGTTAAGGCCTCCTTCCATTTTTGGTTTACATAAATCTTTCCAAGCCCCCCAGCGAGATTCTTGGCTTCTAACAAATGATTTTCTGCAAAATAATGATCTAAGAGTGTTAGATGTGAGTAAAATCGAAGGAAAAGAGAAGAAAAGATGAATAATCTTGAACCTTTTGAGAGATTTTATGATTTGGGGCTAGGGTTTTTGAATGGGAGAAGAAGAGAAGAGGGAAGAAGAGAAAGGAAAAAAATAATAATAAAAAAAAGTAATTTTTTTATATTGGGCGAGACTTCAGGTTACAACCTAAAGCCTTTGTCTTTTCAACGCTGCGGCGCAACAATAGTAGCGCTTCAGCGCTAAAATGTTTTAATTTTTTTAAAAAAAATAAGGATGTGGTCGCCCGATGTGGCTTTAGGTCGTAACCTGAAGCCACTGCCTTTCCAGCGTCGTAGCACTACAATTGTAATGCTACGGCGCTGGAACTGTTGTTCCTCTTATAAACTAAAAATAAAATGAAATTAGAAGGATAAAACAAAACAATTAAAAATTGGATTGCCTCCCAATTAGCACATTTCTTTCATGTCTTTGGCTAGACTGGGTGTTCTTAGTCTTTAAATACCTGACATTCTAAAGTCAATTCTTCGACGTTGTAACTTTGAAAACCTTTATAAAACAGTTTCAAATGATGTCCATTGACTTTAAAAAATTTACCAGTGTCTAAACTTCATATCTCAACTGCACCATGAAAAAACACATTAGAAACAACAAACGACCCTATCCATCTAGAGCGCAACTTCCTAGGAAATCATTTTAGTTTAGAGTGAAAAAGAAAAACCTTTTGAATAATAGTGAAAGATTTCCTGGAAATTTTCTTGTCATGGAAGAGTTTAGTTTTCTCCTTGTAGATTCTCGAGCTTTCATAAGTGTCATTTTGAATTTCTTCCAACTCTTGCAATTGCAATTTTCTTTGTTCTCCCGCCTCATCCATCCTCATATTGCATTGCTTGTTCGCCCAATAGGCCTTGTGTTCTAATTCTACAAGAAGATGACAAGATTTTCCAAAAATTAATCTGTAAGGAGACATACCAATGGTAGTTTTGTAGGCGGTGCGATAATCCCATAATGCATCTTCAAGTCTTAAACTCCAATCCTTGCGATTTGGATTCACTGTCTTCTCAAGGATGGGCTTGATTTCCCAATTTGAAAGCTCAGCCAACCCATTTGTTTGAGGATGATAGACGGTAGATGTCTTATGTGTGACGTTATATTCCTTCATCAAAGCCGCCATCAACCGATTAAAAAATGGGTCATTCGATCACTAATGATTGCTCTTAGTGTGCCATACCTAGCAAAAATCTGAGATTTGACAAAACTCACAACAGTTTTAGCGTCATCGGTTCGGGTAGCCTTAGCTTCCACCCATTTGGAAACATAATCAACAGAAAAAATAATGTAAATATTACTATGAGAAGATGGAAAACGTCTCATAAAATCAATACCCCATATATAAAAAATTTCACATACAATTATGGGGGTCAGTGGCATTTGATCTCTTTGTCCGAAATTTCCTGTTTTCTGACATTGTTCACAAGATTTGCAAAACATGTACGAGTCAAGGAATGATTTAGGCCAATACAAACCACATTCTAAAACTTTTTGAGCTGTTCTCTTGGGACCAAATTGTCCTCCACATGCAAATGAATGACAAAAAGTTAGAATTGAAGGAATTTCTTATTTAGAGACACACCTTCTAATGATTTGATCAGAATAATGTTTCCATAAATAGGGATCATCCCACACATAGTACTTAGCATCACTTTTGATTTTATCTTTTTGAGCTCGAGATAATTCAGAAGACAACTTCCTAGAAACTAAATAATTAACTATATCAAAGTGATGCTCATCTGGAAAATTATCTTGCCATGGCAATGGATCTTCACCAGTGGTTAACCGACTGAGATGATCTACTGCTAAATTCTCTGATTTTCTTGTCTCGGATCTCCAAATTGAACTCTTGAAGTAAGAGTATCCATCTTAAAAGTCTTCGCTTGGCATATTTCTTCGTTAACAAGTACTTCAAAACTGTATGATCTGAAAACACAACAACTTTAGTACAAAGCAAGTATGATCTAAATTTTTCAAGAGCAAAAACAACAGCTAAAAGCTCTTTTTCTGTGGTGGAGTAGTTGCATTGAGCACTATCCAACGTTCTTGAAGCATAGTAAATAACATGAGGTGTTTTCCCAACTCTTTGCCCAAAAACAGCTCCCACTGCAAAGTTGCTCGCATCGCACATAATCTCAAATGGTAAATCCCAATTTGGAGGTTGGATGATTGGAGCGGAAGTCAATGCAACTTTCAATTTTTCAAATGCTTCTATACAAGCTTGATCAAAGTTAAATTCCATCTCTTTTTGTAGCAACTTGCATAATGGTGTGTCAATCTTTGAAAAATACTTAATGAACCACCTATAAAAACTTGAATGGCCAAGAAAAGAACGAATCTCCCCCACACAAGTGGGGTAAGGTAAAGTTTTAATAACATCAATCTTGGCCTTATCTACTTCTATTTCTCTAAAAGAAATGATATGACCCAGAATAATACCCTGATCTACCATGAAATGACATTTCTCATAATTCAGGAAACGATTTATTTCAACACATCTTTCTAGAACCTTAGTTAGATTAGATAAGCATGCATTAAACGAGTCACCATACACAATAAAATCATCCATGAATACCTCTATGATGTTCTCGACTTAATCTGAAAAGAGACTTACCATACACCTTTGAAAAGTAGTAGGTGTGTTGCAAAGTCCAAAAGGCATCCTCCTATCGACGAAATTTCCAAACGGGCATGTGAATGTAGTCTTTTCTTGATCTTCAGGTGTAACTGGAATATGGTGAAATCCTGAATAGCTATCAAGACAACAATAGTGAGATTTACTAGCCACACGTTATAACATTTGATCAATAAAGGGAAGAGGGAAATGATCTTTTCGAGTAGAGGAATTTAACTTCCTATAGTCTATACAAACCCTCCACCCATTTTGAACTCGGGTGGGAATCTTTGTCAAGGTTGGCTTTTTTAGAAAACTAGAAATGACATCACCTAATTTCCCTTTCTAAACTCTATGCATTCAAATCAACAAAGAGGCCTCAACATGTATAACAAAGCAAGTTCTAGCTTAATCAACCATATTTGACAAACACACAAGAAATGAATAGAGCAAGATGTTACAAAAAAAATATACTCTTTTTGGCCCAAATACTCACAAGGGTTAGATTGTATCAAATCCCATAACACACCTCATTCAAAAAGCATCAAAATCAACTACTCAAGACAGGCCAACAAGAATTTATCTACTCATGCTAATCTCTATTTTGCCTCAAATTAATTCAACAAAAGCAAAAAATTCTAATCATCTATGAATGAAAACCAAAAGTATCAAGACCAAGCAAGAAAAATGAATTTTATTCCGTGATGATGGGATTTGTAGTAATGGAAAGTAGGGTCGAATCCACAGAGATTGATGAAGTAAAATTGAGGGTTTTTAAAGTTTGTTGAGAAATTGAAGAAAACAATAAAATTTTAAGAAAAATTCAATGAGGAGAAGGTTCCAACCAAAGGTGTAATCATCGTTCAATTCATGCTATTTGATCATTGATTATCTAGTGAAGTCCTAGATCACTCTCTAAATTGGTTATGATTATTAAGAATGTCTTATTAATCTATCCTTCCTTAGTTCGTTGGTAATTAAGATACAATCATTAATTACTTCCCTAATCAAAGACAACCCTAGAGTACGACAATAGGATTTAATCAATTGACAGCAGTAAGATGAGAAGGACTACCAATTCTAGCCAACAAATACGAAACATTCGATTTATTTATACTAGATCATATATTTTCATAGTATGAGATGAGAAGACCTATTAATCATTCGTACTAATTGTAACTAAGATTAGAATGTATAAAAAATTAAGGATTTAAACAACTAAATGACAATTTACGAAATTGAATAACGTTCAAAGGATCCTATTTGAGCAATTAAACATTATGATAATGAATGAAGAATGGAAAATATAAAAATAGAGAAATATTAGAAAGAAGATGAAGATTAAATCTCACAAATAAAATGAATCAAACTTTGATTAACCTTAGTTGGGAAAAAGGAGTTTAGCTAGACATGGAGTTCATTTCTCTCCAAGAAAATCTAAGAAAAACGTTCTAAAATATCTCTCAAAAGAAGTCTCTCTCAATCTCCTTCAAAATTAGGGTTTTAAACACAAGATAAAAAACAAGATCCTAAAAATTTGGGCTGGTGCCGTGGCACAGAAATTTGGGCACCGCGGCACCGAGCAAAAACAAGAAAAAAAAAATAAAGAATTCACTATTTCTGTGCTACAACGACGAGAAATTTGTGCTACGATGCTAAGCTCTCTTGAATTTTGGCTTGGATTCAGACTTTTCCTTGTGGCTGCGGCCACTGAAAGTTGTTGCTATGGAACTTAAGTGTCAAGAAAGGTCCAAAATGCCATTTTAAGCACTGTTTCATTCTCTCTTCTCCAATCTAGTACATAAACATAAATCAAAGATAATTAGTTAGTTTTTAGGTAATTTAATCATCAAAGTATGAACAAAATTCTTAAGTTTTGTGCTAAATAATGACTTATCAAAAGGTATTAGATCCCATGTATGATTTCTATGAAGAGCTTCCATTTCCTCAGTCATGGCATTTCTCCATTCGTAGCATTATAAGGCAGCACTGACAGAAGTTGGTTCTTTCTTGTAGATATCAGATTGAATGGAGGCTATATATGTTCTCACTTTAGGCTTGAAGATTCCATTTTTAGCCCTAGTTTGCATAGGATGAAGAGACTTACTTGGTTCTTCTTGTGGAACACTTTCTGTAGGTAGAACCTCTGTATGGAGAGGATAGGGAATAGGTGATTGGTCATCAATAAAAGCATGGAATGGTGACACATGTTGAGAGTGACTTGAACCATGAGAATATGCTACTGCATTGGGAGCCCTGAAGCTGTTTTAAGACATAGGAGTGTGAGGATTAAGAGACAAAAGGTGTGTGTCTAGTTTAGAGTTTGAGCTTTGTTTGAAAGAGCTGATAGGAGAGGTATTTGGTAGTGAAGACTTAGAGATATATATTGGAGGCACATCGAACCAAGTGATGACTGAGTTATGGAAGATGTAGTAAGAAATTGTATTTTGAAGGGAAATTCTTTTTCATTAAACTTGACATCTCTATAAATATAGACACGACCACTTGAGCTGAGACACTTGTAACCTTTGTAGGATTCACTAAGTCTAGAAAAACACATTTGGTGGAGTGGTATTGAAACTTGTTACTTTGGTAGGGTCTCAAATAAGGAAAGCACGCACATCCATTACTTTAAGCATGACATAGTCTAGCTTAATGCCATAGGCTTTCTTCCTAGGTGACAGATTATTGAGCACAGGAGTAGGCAGTCGATTAATGAGATATGTGGCTGAGGTGAAAGCTTCACACCAGTATCTTAATAGCATAGATGCCTGAGCAAGCATGGTGAGTCCCATTTCTACTATATGCCTATGGTTTCTCTCTACCACTCCATTTTGTTTGCTTGTGTGAGGACAGGGATGCCTAAATTTTATTCCCTTGGCCTTTATATAATATTGAAAAAAGGTCAGAATTCCCCACCCCAGTCTGTTTGCAGTGTTTTTATCTTTCTGTCAAATTTATTTTCCACCAGTTACTGATAATGAATAAAGGTTGTTAATGCCTTTGACTTGGCTTTCAAGGGATATATGGGTGAGTCTAGTGTGATCATCAATAAAGCTGATGTAAAATCTAAAGCATGATGGAGATGTAACCAATGAAGGTCCTCATAAATCACAGTGGATGAGTTCAAGTGAATGATTAGTGTGAAATGGCGAGTGTTTAAAAGGAAGAGAATGAGATTTTCCATATTGACATGCATCACAAAAATGTTGTTCATCATTAATATGAATTTTAACATTGCAACTCTTTAAAATAGATTGCAAGACTCTATTGGATAGATGGCCTAACCATTGGTGCCAGATTTCTTTAACACTGCTTGAGGCTAACATGCTAGGCTTTGGACTGACACTAGAACTAGAATGAAAACAGATCTTAGAACATGAATTTGGAGCTTGAGTAAGAGAGGCTTTATTGACTGGATATGTATTGAGTTGTCTAAGATCAATTTGGTAAAGACCATTTCTAATGCTCCCTTTCAACATCACCTTCCCTGTGTCCTTGTCCATCATAAAACAAGAGTTAGGGTGAAATTCAACAAGTAGATTGTTCTTAGCAGTAAATTTAGATATGCTTAAAAGATTCTTCTTAATTTCAGGAACATGTAATATGTTTTTTCAGAATAATAGGGGAGGTCTGTGATATTGAGATATAGGAATTAGAACCAATATTTGAGATCTTGAGTTTAGAGCCATTACCCACTGTGATAGCCTCGTTACCAGTGTATTATGTTCTTATGTTGAGGTTGGAGATATCAGGAGTAAGGTGATTTGTTGCTCCAATGTCAGCAAGCTAGTTTGGATTAGCTGTTGAGTCTGATGTGGCAATAAAGGCTATAGTTCTGTTGTTGTTTTCATTGTTGGATGCATTATTTTCAGTATAATTTTCATCATACCTGAAGTAGCAGATTGCAGCTGAGTGGCCATATTTTGAGCAGACTTGGCAGGTAGGTTTTAAATTATTGTTTCTACCTCTTGTAACAGCCTAAAATTTCTCAAAACATGGAAATTACATAAACAACAGCGGAAGCATAAATCAAATAATATCAATTCATTTTCATTCAAAAATCAATGAAAAATTGTTATAAACATTGATCGCGATCTTATTTAGAAAAAACTAAAACAACACATTTACTTGTTTCAAAGCAAACAAACTAATAAATACATAGTAAATGAAAACACAATCTGGGAAAATAAAAGATAGTGAAATAACAAAAATGTTTAATCAAATCCCATCCCAAATAAAACTAGAAACATATGAATAAAAAGAATCGTCGGCATGCAAATCCATGCCAACCAATCTACTTGCCTCGAACGTCATCAACCGTCAACTTTCTTCTTTCCTTTACATGAAAAAAAATAATTGTAGCATCATGAGGCTACGCCTAATGAGTAGAATAATTTTAAAAATAAAATAATTACATGAGAGGTTTCCTAAGTCATTAAGTCCATAATCGGCCTCACCGTCTTACAACAATTCACTCGTACTATTCAAACTAGAATTTAATTCAACATCTCAAATCTCCTCTTTATCCGAAAATAAAGAGATACTTCACTCGGAAAGGATTTAAACACTCTTTTCTCTATTTAAAACTTCCGAGATAAATACAACTTAACCCAATACCTTTAATCTCCTCTTTGTCAGTAAATAAAGAGAGACTACGCTCGAGAAGGATTTTAAACACTCTTTTTCACAATTTAAAACCTTTTGAGATAAATATAACTTAACTCAATACCTCTAATCTCTTCTCTTTGTCAACAAACACTATTTTTCACAATTTAAAACCTTTCGAGATATTCTTTTCCATTTGTACATATGGAGTGAACCTGCCCCGTTAAATGTTATTAAAGTTATGCATAACTAAAATAATCCCCCTAACGGTATATTCTTCATTAAGCAAGGCCTTACTTAATACGAACCTACCATCATATTACCCAAGGCATTCAAAGTAATACGATAAAGGAAAACGTCATTAATCAAGATGTTTTACAAGCCAAGGTTTAATTCTCCACCTAGAAGTTTCGTTCTTCCACATAAACGCTCTTTTCTAGGCCTAATCTCCATAATTAAAAGTTCTAGAAATTCATCTCAATAACAACCTTAGAACGATCCAAATTCACCAAATATTACATTTAGGTCACTTCTAACGGTTACCCAAACGTTACCCAACACTAGGAGCAAAACTAGCCTAAACTATTGTAGTTTCACTCCTTTTTACTTAAAGACTAATACTTTCCTACTAGAAATCAGCAGCGTAACGGCTCTAAATTCACTCCCAAAATCACGCCTAAACATCCGTAATACATCACATATAACTCGGGGTTCGATTACTAAATTGTCTAACCACCCAGGCTAGTGTTTTCTACTTAATGGACACTAATCAGACAACCGTATTCATCACAATCAACAATATTTAATTATCTTTAAACATCCAAATACAAGCTTAAACATCCAATTAAAATCATATAATCCCACAATTTCCGTTTCCCAATCATACGATATCGATATCCAAGAACATGCATGTTTAGTCCCACTTTTCTACATACTTTAATCCAATTTCTCTTAACTTTATATTCAGCCCCAAAATCCTTATTTCATGCATTCAATCATCTATTCAAATGCCCAAAGTCAGAGATTGATAGATTTTAAAGAAAAATAAAACAAAACATGAAACTATTTAATTTTTAACAAAGTTCTACCAACTTTCAAGCAAACTTTCAAGATCTTAAATTCTCCTTTTTCCAAGAACTTCCACAACCTTGAATCGGATCTTGGATGGAAACTCCTCGATTCTCATTCAAACCTTCACCAAAGAATTACCAAAGCGAATCACACCTAATACGATGAGAAATCGAGCAAAAATTAATTAAATTAAAAAAACATAGAAGACCCGAATGATTTTGGACTCATAACTCTTTCTTCAAATCTTGGATTTCTTTGAAACTAATATAAATGGAAAGATAACGAAAAACTGATTAGAATGAACTACTTGTACAAATCGAAGTCCGGATGAAGAAGTTATGACGAAAATGCCTACGGGAGATGATGTTTAGGTGAAAATGGGAGAATTGATGATCATGGGGGATTGATTTTCAGATAAAGGAAGAAAAAGAAGGTTTTAGGGCTGAATCCCGAGTTCTATTATTTACGAAAATGTCACTGAATTAAAATGGTCATAACTCACTCATCGGGACTCAGAACGATGATCCGTCAGTTGCGTTGGAATCGTAAAAACGAGACTATCAATATTATCCACAAATATTAAATTATATTTGTGGTTTTAATTTTGAGGTTTGGGGAAATTACCAAAATACCCTTACGAGATGACAAATTATTTTTCACCAAATTCATCAATCCAACTTCATTAGTATCATTTTAAGAGAATTATAATAATTTCCAACTTTTTAATACTCTTACTTGGTAACGGGTTGTTACTCCTCCCCTTTTGAGCCTCTCCCTCTGGGTCTAAAGTTGCCTCTTTGGTTGTTGTTGCTGCGATTCTGTTCTCTATTATAGTTGGAATTGGAAGCCTTGAAGTTGTTGTTACCAATAGTATTGTTTTGATGATTGAATTCTAGTTTAGCTGCCATGGTTCCATCATCCTGACTACCACTGATCACATCAATGTGGATCAGTGTTTTTTCAAATGTCAGTAGACTTGCATAAAGTGCCTGCCACGTGATGTCTTCGGTGTTGTTGATTTGGCAGATTACTTGGAGATAGTCTGAACCTAATCCAGCTAAGCCACTAGATGTTAGAGAATTTATCTCAACATGTTCACCAGTCAGGGAGAGATTGTTGGAGATTTGCTTCATAATTGCAAGATACTCAGCATTTTGATGTTGTTCTTCCTTGTGCCTTGCAGGCTATCTTTCAACTAGCCGATTCTTGCATGGTTGGTTGTACCACACATCACTTTAAGAGCTCTTCATACCTCTAGTTGGTGAAAATGGTGATGGGTTAACTAGGTGGAGGTGGAAGGCATGCAAGTGCACATGGTCAATAAGTAATAATGTGGTAAGTGAGTGTCATGTCCCACGAGGATGGTTGGATATAAACAAAATTATAATCTAAGGTTGATTGCAGCTACAGAATTAATTAGATAACAAAGCTAGGTGTTGTGATGCACAAAGTAAACGGATCAACACTAGGTGTAGATCGAAGGATTGGAATGTGATAATGTGTTAGGAATCCGAATGGACTATTATCAACAAGCAGTAAGCTTGCCACGAGACTTCAAATATAGATGAAGTTTATGAGACAACAAGTACATAGGAAGACAAAAGCAAGAATGAGTTTCCTCAAACACACTTCAATGCATTATCCGACCCTAGATTTTACCTCTAAAACCTTGGATGAATTATACTTCTTCTGAACTTCTAAGTACCATTCTCTATTCTTCTTAACCATTCCCTTATTTCTAAAGTTACGGATGAGATGAACAAGTAATATCTTACTTTAAGTTGTCATGCAATGAATCTTTCAATACTTACATAGACTCTTCTAACTCTATTTTCACAAAGGTTTAAAGAAGGACATGATCATAAAGAATATTACATCACAATTTCCATACATATATGAGTCTCAGAGCATTATCTTGTGTCTATCCATCTCCATTAACACTTCATCACAAAAGGGTTTAGCCTATCATGGCTAATAATAACACGAAAATAAAAGTGTTCGTTAAACAAGAATTCATGCTCGAATGTAAAAACAGAAAGTTCAATTAATTAAACTAAGGATGAAACAAATAATCTACTAAGTAAACGCCTCCTTGCTTCGTTCAATCCTTCCCATTCTTCTCTCTCTTCTCCTTGTCTTCCACACTTGACCTAAAAGCTTCTCTTTTCTTTTATATCCCTGTTGCTTCGTCTTTGCTTCACTATTTTCATCTTTTCCCACCAAAAAAGTAGTTGGTGAAGCTTATCGGGTTGCACGAACGGCTGGGAAACTGTAGCATGAAGTGACTGCTGGTTGTTCCATCAAACAGCTAATAGCGAAGATAAATATCTTTTTGTATCATAACATGCTCTTCTTTATGCCTTGCCCTGTATAGTAGAGAATTTGCCAAGGCACCAACTACGAGCTTATGCTTGCAATGGCTATATTGGAAAGTTTGGATGATAGTCAATTAAAGATAGGGCTAAAGTTAGACAGGGAGCTCAAAAGAATTGAAAGCTACAAAAGTAACTTAAATAAGGGTAGTGGCTCATCATTTCACTCATTGCTTAGTCTTTTTACATAGATTTATCCAAGTTTAACTATGTGAATACTCCCCTTTCAAGGACTTATCACCTCTCTTGATGTTTTGTAGATAAAAATTTCACTTGCTATGGCTTGTGTTATAGATGCATATAGCCATCCAAGCAGAGATTGATCAGTAGTAACCCATGCTTCAAATTCTCAGGATTTATTTGGAGGTCTATTCCTATTGTGTTGCTGGGAGATGACAGTAATTTAGAGGGTTGTGTTTTAGTACCACTGATGTATCCATCTAGCTTTTTTGAGTTGCTGGTGGTAATATCTCTAGATGTGGTTTTTTGATAGATGAGATTGATTTAAGAAGAGGTTGTGTTTCTTTCTATTGTCATGATGCGGAAAATGGTGTTTGCCATAGCTAAGCTCTGATACCAAGTTTGATTTCAAGAGTAATACAAATTGTTGCCTTGAAATCTCAATACGAACAATTGTTGGTGAGGATGATATATAGATAAATGTAACAACTTGACTTACTAAATAAGTCTACGCCGCGAGTACTTAAGCAGGAGCGCATAAAAACATGAATCACGAGTAAAAGACGTTTGATAACAACAGGCTCTCCTAAAAACAGTTTTGGCATAAGCCATAAGTACGTAACAAGTGGCACGTATCCCATTTTATAAATCAAAAAGAAAAGTTTATAATGATAAGCATAAGTAAACATTCGCGTTTGTAAGCTCTTGGTACGTCCGCCTCTTTACGATTGTAACACAAACTAAATCAATCAAAAGGAAATTCAAAGTAGAAAACGAAGTCCAAGATGTCATAAAATTTGACCTTAAAATACTTTATACTTTACAACACCAAAATAAAAGTCAAGTTCTGTGAACTAGACAAAGACTACACAAACGAGCATCTTATACCATTTGCACTCTAGCCCGTCCAAAGGTTTTGCCTCAAAGGGTTCAACGAGCACCAGCCGTCCTACCACAACCCCGACCTCGGCTTTTACCTGAAAGGTGATACGTCACACCACTGAGTATGATAACTGTGACGACCTTTCCCAAATTCAATAATAAATATGCTAAAGCATAAATAACCAGCGGAAGACTCGGTTTCAAAATAGTTCATCATTAAAATTCATTTCAAAAGAATCCTGGGATTCATAGAGTTTTAATAAAAACATTCATCAAATCCATTAACAAATGTATCTCATAAAGTTTTACAAATACCCATGAAAATTAATGAAACAAAAAGTCTAAATATCAACTAGACAATCATAAGGCCAAAGAGTGTAATAGTCCATCCATCCGCCTCACCATCAATCATCAAGGCTTGGTTCCACTTTAATCACCTGAAATATTTTGGTGTAAACACCATTAGCTAAACTCGCTAAGTGAGAAAAGAATGTTAAACAAAAGAAAACTTGTAAACAACGACAATCTTTACTTGGGAAAAATAAAAACTTATATAAACTTTTCTTCGTTTAATTATCTTTTCTTTAAGTCTTTAAACAAACATGTCACCTCACCGTTGAAGCAACTTCAAACAAACAAAGCAATGAAATGCGGTATTTGCAACCTTTCTTGCTTGGATCCATCAATCAAAACTACACAAGTAATGAAGTGGTCCAATAATAATAGAGCAAGTCCTTGACTGAGATAGCCTTAGATCTTACTAGTGAATTTAGCTTTGATACACAATCGCCGCCTAGCTTTGGTACACAACCGCCGCCTCACTTATATCATGGACCATAACTACGCCCTGTAATCGTAGCGACAAGAAAGATGTACAAACTAGGGGTGAAAATTAAAACCGGAAAACCGAAAAAACCGGAAAACCGAGCCGTAAATAACCGAACCGTTCGGTTTTTTTCTATAAGAAATGGAAAACCGAACCGAACCGGTAAAATCGGTTCGGTTTTCGGTTTCGGTGGAACCGGTTCGGTTTAAAACCGGAAACCGGAAATATCTATATATTAAATAGTATATATGTTTCCCATAGATCAGTGCGTAGATGAGTGGTCAGCCGCGCCTTTCTTCCACTTGTTGTTCCCAAGTTCGAATCCCAGGTTAATCATTTTTGGTGATAATTCATTTAAATATGAAATGGGCCGCCCATTTCATTCAAATTCAGCCCAGAAGTAGCCCAGAAACTCCCCTCTCACCAATATAAAATAGGCCCATCAGTCCAACTCAGCCCATAAATAGCCCAGAAATCCCCTCCCACAAATTCATGTAAGAAACCGGAAAAACCGGTGGAACCGAACCGGTCTTAACCGGACCGAACCGGACCGGTTTGACAATATGATCGGTTCGGTTCGGTTTCTATTTCATCAAAACCGAACCGGTTCGGTTCTTATAGTTCGGTTAAAAAACTGAACCGGTTTCACCCCTAGTACAAACCCTACATTTCCAATCACATGCATATCTCAATTCATTCTTGGCAACACATGCCGATTTCCTCTTTCAATTTACCATTACTTTAATAATTCACATCTCAAATTCATAACAACAATAAACAATCAAGAGCATACAATTCAATCAAACATACTAATATACTTAATAGCAGTGAAGAGAAAGTAATCGTAATCATATGGGGCACGACAACCCTTTGTTTTCGAAAAGTAAATGCAAGCAAAAACGATGAGATGCTCTTCCCAGCAGAATGGAAGTACAAACTAGCTAGAGTGAAGTTTCATGGAGCTTTAAAATATGCACATAATAAATATCAAACATCAACACAATATCAAACATGAAATCAATCAAATGAACCAATTAAAGAGTTGGGTCATTTCCAACTTTCCCTTCGTTTACCACTCTTTACTCACCTCTTCAAACTCATAACCACCAATGGTCCCAAAGTCATGTACAAAACCGGACTACTGAATCAAACACCAACTACAATCATTTAATTCAAAACATATTTAAAACTCAAACTATCATATAGAATTATTAAACAAAGACACGATAAGACGTGACTCACTTCCGGGCTAAAGAAAATAGAGAGGGGTTATAGTGGGGAAATTTAACGTCAAATGTCTTTTTATAATATATAATATTAAAACCAAAACTAAATCAAAAGCTTGTAATTATAAATGTATATACATATAAGTATAAATAAAAATTAAATATAAATATATCCATATAAATTTCAAAAAGGGCTAAGCGTGGACATCAAAACAAGGGAGTCAAAATGAAGTTAATATCATAAGTTTATACTATGGTGTTTAATTTATATACATACACACTATGGTTTTTAATATATATATATATATATATATATATATATAGATTAAAACAATGGATTAAGCCAAATGGCCCGAAACGGTGGACAAGACAAAAGTTTAAGATTTGAACATAGGGGATGTTTATCAAAACAGAGTTGAAAGAAAAGTTTTTATTTATATATATAATCAGTAAAGCCAAGACCAACCCAAAACCCTTCTTTTATTTTTATTTTTATTTTTCTCTTATTGGGTTTAAACTCCAACTAAAATCTATGGAGCTGGAAGCATCAATCAAAAGGTACAGCTCTTAAAACCCAAAAAAGAAAAGAAACATTCTAATTATTTACCTTCAATGTTTAACAATGGTGAGACTCTCTTCTTCTCTTCTCCAAGCTAGAAATACTAAAATTACACAAACAAACCCACGGGAAAAGTGAGCTTGGAGTCAGAAATTGAGGAATCGAAAAGTAGCTCCAAAATTCCTCCCACAATTGGCTGAGCTTTGGAGAAGGAGGAGAGATTTGCTTTCTTTGTCTTTCATTTGACCAATAAGAAGACCACACGAAAGAAAAATGGCAAGAGTGGAGAACCAAGTCAAAAAGAAAATATCAAAGTGGAGTGGTGAGCTTCTCGGTGTCTGCGGCGTGGTCAAGGAATGAAAAATGAGATGAGTAGTTCTAAATTCACTACAAAAAAACTGTCAATTTGCGACCAGAAAATTGCGACCAAATGGTCGTTTTTAGTGTATAATGCGACCAAAAAAGCGACAAAAATGGTGGTGGCCAAAAAGCTGGTCGGTCCAGAATTTGTGCGACTGGATAGTCACAAATATACGACCAGAAAAGTTTGGTCGCAAAAAAGTCAACCTTTTGAAAAAACGACCAGATGGTCGCTTAAAAAGGGACCATCTTGTCGTAATATATATTGAAGATAAGTGACCAGTTGGTCACATAAGAAAGTGACCAAATGGTCGTATTTCATGTGACCAAATGGTCACTTTTGAACTCAGTCAAAATACGACCAGATGGTCGCTTAAAAAAGTGACCAGATGGTCGTAATTTATGTTGAAGATAAGTGACCAATTGGTCACATGAAACAGTGACCACGTGGTCGTTTAATAAGCGACCACATGGTCACTTTTGGACTCAGTCAAAATGCGACCATATGGTCGTTTTCTTGAAATAAAATACGACCATATGGTCGCATTTAATATATTTTTTTTAATTTAAATTTCAATAATTAGTTAATTAATTATTAATTATTTATGTAATTAATATTAAAATTTAATAACAAAAAATTGGAATTAAAATAAAAAATATATATATCAAATATTCAAAAAACGTTTTATACAGACGAAAGCATCCTAGAACTACTGCAGAGGGGCGGGGGTGGCGGAGGAGGCGTCGATGATGAATGGCCGCCGCCTACGGATCTGAAGTACGCAGCCAAAGCTGCTGCGACCGGGGCCTCGACCCGTGCCTGCATGTCCGCCTCAATCGCAACGACTCGAGAAACGAAGTCCTCGCGCATAGCGTCCATGTCCACGCGCAGCTGCTGCTCAACCAGAAAAGGGCTGGACCTAGTGCTCGCTCCGCTCCACTGAGGCCAGGGCACATCTGCGTAAAGGCGTCGCCCGTACGAGCCGAGCCCAGGAACTGATCCATCAGGCCGAACCCGTCCAGCAGCCTCCAAGAACACCTCTCTACGGTCGTCCTGAGTCGGTTGCGAGTCTGGTCTGGGCAACCGCTGACTCAAGAACTCCGTGAAACGTTCCTAAACATTTAAAATTCAGAAAATAAAATAGTTAATATATAAGTTAGGAAAAAATTTAAAGAAAAAATAATAATTGAAAAAATTATTAAATACCTGAACTGCTTTCGCCTTATCGTCGACGAACATCCCGTCCTTCTTTGTGTGAAGAACGCGGTGCAGCTCATCGGGCGGGACAGGGCGACCGTGCTTCGCTTCCTAAAAATATTAAAGATTGAAGAATAAAACATAATAAATTAATAACTAATTGAAAAAGAAAATGAGAAAAAAGTACGTAAGAAAACGACAAAAAAAAAACTTACCAATCGACGATGGTGCTCGTCGTGGGTCCAGGCCCCGGCTGTGTGTTTGGTGGGATTCTTCGCGCGGTTGGCCTTATTCCTTCTTGACACTGCCTTGCCGTCAGGGGTGCTCAAGCTCGCGATAAGCCGCGCGTGGTCCTCCGGGCTCATCCACACGGGGCGGTTTGCTGCTTGCTTTCTGCGCGCCCGGTACATGAGGTCCTTAAATCGATACCAGATGTGACTGTCCCATAGGGGGAACAATCTACCGTCCATGATATCGGGATCGATAACAGGAAACTTGCCCTGAAAATATTGAAATAAAAAATTGTTAAAGTAATAAATTTATTCTATAAATTTCAAAATTAATTAATTATAAAAATAAATGATGGTTTTTACCTTCCAATTGTCATACATCCGACGTTTCTCCGTCGTCGGAATCTTCTGCCAGCGAAGGTTGCTGGGTAGAGGCATGCTCTGGAGGACTTCGCGAAACTGTTTTGAAACGGTTGTATGCGGCTGTACTCTACAAAAACATAAAAATTATTGTGCTATTAGAAACTATTAGTTAACAGAAAAAAAAACACTTTGAAAAAAGTTTAAAGGTTTAAAAATTATGTAATTAAAACAATAAACAAAATTACTAACGTATCCCCTTCAATCCGAAGGGTAGAGTCTGCAGCCTGAGAAGGCTGCGTGCATGAAGTGGAGGGGTCAGCTGGATCCGACCCTGATGCAGACCCTGACGCAGATTCGGACGCATACCCGGATGCAAACCCTGAAGCTAAGCCGGGAGTCGTGGCCAGGGAGTCCTGCGGCAATCGTGGTGTCGCGGACTGGGTCTCAGGAACTGCATCATCGAGCATGGCAGCAAGTCCCGGCTCGTAACCAAAGAGGATGTTGTCCAACTCCTCTGTAGTCAGATCCGCAACAGGGGCAGCGGCAGTAGGCGGCTGCGAAGACGTCTCGTCACCCTCGTCGTCTGGCTCATCTGACTGGGGAGGACGTCGTCTGCCCGTCATAATCCTACAACCAAACTAAACTAATTTAATACTAATTACGTAATTAAAATATTGAAATAAATTAAATTAATTAATGAATGAAATCATCTAAATTAAATTGATTAAATAATATAAATTAAACTAACATAAATTAAGTAAATAATTTAAAATAAACTAATTAATTAATTTGAATTAAGTAAATTAAAATTAGATTAATTGAACTAAAATGAAGTAATTAAAGTAAACTAAGTAGTGAAGAATTAAACTAAAATTAATTAAATTAGATTAATTGAACTAAAATGAAGTAATTAAAGTAAACTAAGTAGTGAAGAATTAAACTAAAATTAATTAAATTAAAGTAAATTAAGTAATGAAGAATTAAACTAAATTAGATTAATTGAACTAAAATTAATTAAATTAAACTAACAGTAATGAATTAAAACTAAAATAAACTAAACTAATTAATTAAAGTAAAGTAAACTAAAATTAGCTTAAATGAACTAAGTAATTAATTAAAGTAAACTAAGTAATGAAGATTTCAACAATTAGATTAAATTAAACTAAAATTAATTAAATTTAACTAACATTAATTAAATTTAACTAACATTACTTAATAAAAACTAAACTTAACTAAACTAATTAATTAAATTAAACTAAATTAAAATTAGATTAATTGAACTAAAATTTATCAATTAATTAAAGTAAACGAAATTAGATTAATTAACCTTAAGTAAATTAAGTACTTAATTAAACTAAAATTAATGAAATTAACAACATTAAACTAAACTAATTAATTAATTAAAGTAAACTAAAATTAGATGAATTAAACTAAAGTAAACTAAGTAATTAAATTTAAACATAAATTAAAACTAACTTAAAACTTAAAACGTATACGAAACTAACCTCGTAATAGAAACCGGGATTGGAGGTTTAGGGTGTTTAGGTTTAGAGTAGGAACGGGGAATGGGAACGGGGAAAAAACAACGGGGAATGGAACGGGGGAAAGAAAAAAGAGAAAGAAAAAGAGAAAGGAAAGGAAAAGAAACGAGGGGAAGGGAACTGATCTGATTTTAAATCAGATTTTGCGACCAAATGGTCGCAAATATGTAATCATAACCAGAAACGAAAGGTCGCGTGTTCTGGGGAAATTACGACCATCTGGTCGCATTTTTAGAGATATTTGCGACCATCTGGTAGCATTTATTCCAAAAGCGACCATTTGGTCGCCCATTTACCATTATCCAGAACAGCTGTCATATCACGAGTCCCATCAACAAGTGCGACCATCTGGTCGCAATAATGAAATTCACCGCCAAATATTGCGACGAGATGGTCGTAATTTTTAAATTGACCGCCATAAATTTCATGAAAATTTAAATTTACCACTCAGATTTGCGACCATATGGTCGTAATTTTACTTATATTTTTTGAAAAATATAATTATACTTTTCCAAAAATGTGACCAACTGGTCGCCTTTCCCTTCTAAATTACTACAATGTGGTCACCTTTTGTGTGAAATTGCGACCACATGGTCGCAAATATTAATATATATATATATATATATTTTTTTAATTGGGTTACTTTGTGGAGTTTTACTCTGTTAAATTGGGTTACTTTCTGATATTTATATATGAAGGGAACTCTTGTTTCCATGTTGTTATATTTGATCATAGTGCTTCTGAAATCCAATATCCAATCAAGGAAAAGAAAGTGATGTTTAAAACTGAGCATATTGAAAGATGAAGATGATGATTTTGTCCAAATATTTGACCATGTGGTCGCAAATATTAATATATATATATTTTTTAATCATTCATTAAAGAAATAGTTTTAATAAACACATACACATTGAATAATCAAGTTACGAAATGTCTCATTCATCATCGTCTCCAAGAAGTCCGTCACATAAAGTCTTCTTCTTCATCATCTGTTTTTTCATCGGATTCATCGTCTCGAATAAATTCAGCATCAAAGTCACGTGCGTGAGAAGTGGAAGCATTTGTATCATCATCATCATGCAATGTTATCGTTCCATCGTTCAAAGGATGAACAGTACTTGCATTCTGACCATCGTCGATTGCACGACATCTTATCTCATCTTCTTGAAAAGCAACAGCTTCCTCTGCATGGTCGTCTTTCTCGAACAAGTTTTCTTCTACCTGGCGTGGTTTAAATTTACAAACAACTAACCAATCGGCCGATCTCGCCTATTAATCGGATAGTTCAGGTAATAAACTTGAATTGCCTGCGAGCCAGGACAAACCTATCGGTGCGCATATGCTTAGACTTGTTTACCTCAACGATTTGTAAATGATCAATCTTACGGACTCCGCCGCCTGGTTGGTTGTCTCGAATCAAGTGCAGTTGAACAGAACAATGCGTTTTAACGTCGGGCTTGCATATTGAATCTCAAGAATCTCAACGATTACTCCGAAGTAATCGTCTTCGTTTATGCCGAACACGTGACCTTTTATGCAAACACCACTGTTGTTTGTTGCCCTGTTCACCGAATGGGACTTCGTTTGAAATCAGAATCGCACGACGTATCCACCATACGACCTTGCTATCCGTCCAGGTCCCTTTGCTAAAGAAATGATGCGATGATCATCCACCGGTAATGTAGGGGAGTCAACCTATGTCATTGTTCACATACAGTAATGTTAGGATGATAGTAATTTTTTCAACAAAATGCCACGGTTTTTTTGACAATTTAAAATAACTCACGTATGCACTGAACCAAGAACGAAACTCTTTGTCGATTATTGAACCCTCCTCGGCGTCTGTAAGACCAACTCGTGTCATTCGAACGTATACGTTTAGAAATAATCTGTATGTTACAAAAATAGTTAGCAAATAGTTTGTTTATGCGATGAAATAATGTTAAGTTACAAACTCACTCTAGGTAAGGCTCGATCTCTGCGCAGTTGCATAACACGTATGTCTGCATTACGTGATACTCAGAATCGGTCAACGACCTACGCACTGATCTTCCAACTGTCATGTCAGGTTCCGTAAAAATCGGCAAGTCGTTTATGTCAACACCTTCAAGTAAATTTTCAACAATGTTTCGTTTCGCTGGTCGAAACTGCTCTGCAATGTGTTGATCAAAGTAGTATGAACAAAATGTGGTAGACTCTTACGTCAGGTACGCACTACAGATAGATCCTTCTACTCATGATCTATTTCCAACCATCTTTTTCAACCGACGTAAGTACCTGTGGGTACAAAACATAATTTACATTCGATCACCGTATTAATTTATACGCCTACATTACAAAATAACTGTGCTTACATTTCAAATGGGTACATCCAGCGGTAATGTACGAGACCCCCTAAGAATGCCTCGTATGGAAGATGCACTGGAAGATACTCCATGGAGTCAAAAAAGCCAAGTGGGAACATTCGCTCCAACTTACAAATAATAACAGCGATCTTTGAACTCATTGAAGCGATAGTAGCTTCCGTCAGCTCTGTACATGTCAAGTCCTTGAAAAAAACACTCAACTGTGCAAGCGGCTCCCAATGTCTATTCTCTAGGAACGGTCTGAACGCGACGGGCATCAATCGTTGCATGAATATATGACAATCGTGGCTTTTCATCCCGAATATGATATGTTTTTGACTGTCTATACACCAACTCAAATTCGAAACGTATCCGTCCGGGAATTTGATGGATTTGATCCACTCAAATAATGTTTTCTTTTCATTCGTCGTCAACATGTACTTTGCTTTTGCGTAATTATCATTGTCGTCAGGCTCCAACTCAGGACGGTCACATATCTCCCATATATCATAACGTGCCTTCAGATTATCCTTCGTTTTTCCCGGAACGTTCAAAATCGTATTGAAAATATTGTCGAAGAAATTCTTCTCGATATGCATTACATCCAGATTGTGTCTAATCAGTAGATCTTCCCAATACGGTAGATCCCAAAAAATACTCCGTTTCTTCCAACCCGTGTTTTTCCCAGCCGCATTGTTTGCACTCTCTGCACCTTCCACTGTAATCTTCTGCATCCCTATAACATCTATACCGTGAAGAATCTGTCTTCCACTATACATGGTCGGGGGGTTTTTTTTCTTACTCGTCGACCCTTCTTCCAGTCACTGCCGTTTGAACGGAAAGTGTGATTCAACGGTAAAAATCCACAGTGACAATCAAACCAACAAATTTTCCGACCGTTTCTGAGATAAAATGCATCTGTGTCTAGCATGCAATGTGGACATACGTAAGTCCCCGCCGTACTCCATCCTTTAAGAGGAGAAGATTGAGGTTCACACAATTAAATACACTGACTAAGGAAAGCAATAACAAAAGCTAAAACACAGACTCAAAAATGTATATGATAGCAATTAAAGATCAACATACCTGACAACATTGAATACGCAGGGAAGTCACTGATCGTCCAGATTAACGCGGCACGCATCAAGAAATTTTGTTTCTTCGAAATGTCGTACGTCATAACACCGTCAGTCCACAACCTTTTCAACTCTGCAATAAGTGGTTGCAAATACACATCCAGTTTCTGTTTTGAACTTTTCGGCCCAAGTACGATCACTGTTAGAAAAATCACCGGGCCTCGCATGCACATCGAAGGAGGCAAGTTATACGGGGTTACCATGACTGGCCAAACTGAATATTGTGCCCCTGATGCCCCGAACGGGTTAAAGCCATCCGTGCATAAGCCCAATCTGAAGTTTCTCGGATCTTGTGCAAAATCCGGATGACGATTATTTAAATGCTTCCATGCCGCAGCATTTGAGGGATGTCTCATAACACCTTCATCCTGTGAATGCTCGTGATGCCATCTCATGTGCGAGGCTGTCACATCCGATGCATACAACCGTTGCAGACCTGGGGTCAGCGATAAATAGAACATGCGGGCGTTCGGAATCAGGCTGCGTTTCCCTTATTTGTATCTTGGAAGAAAACAGAATTTGCAATGATGCAGGTCCTCATCCACATCTCAATAAGTCATGCATCCGTTTTGACGCGAATCTATTTTCTCCACGGGTAATCCAAGTCCCTCCACTAGCTTTTTCATGTCGTACAAACTGTGGGGCATATTATTTTCTTTTGGAGCGCATCGACGAAACCACGATGCAATCGCATCAAATCCTCTACCAGGTATGTTGTACTGCGCCTTTATATTTAAAAGTTCTGTAGCAGCAGCAAGTTGACTTGCCACACACCCATCGTACAATGGTCGGCTGGCTGTCTTTAGCATCTCGTGCATCTTACGTGCTTCCGAATTCATTTCCTCTTCTACAACCCGTTCATCTTCGTCTACGTTTAAACTTTCACGAAAATTTTCATTGCCCCCATACCCCGCACCATCAAGTATCATTTGATGCATCTGACTATACTGTTGTTCATCATTTCGTTCTTCGTCAACAACCTCTACATTCGAGCTGCTACCTTCGTATCGTCTCGATTCCTGTAATGCAGCGTTGAACATTTCCTGTGTTTCCCCCTAAAACACCCAGTGATAATAATTCTGCACAAACCCCCGACTATAAAGATGCACCTTTAACTCTGTAACCGGTATGATTCTCCTATTGTTGCATTTCCTGCACGGGCAACGTAGCTTTCCACCATACTTTTCATAATCGACAGTTGTCATGCAAAACTCAACAAACTGTTCAACCCCGGTCACGAACTCATCGTTCAAATACCTGTCTATCAAACGAACATACATCCACTCTCTCATTTTCTTTTTTCTTAATGCTATCAAACAATGGGTGGATGGGTTTTTATAATGGACTCCTCTGCTCATTTGCGACCACATGGTAGTATTTTTGCTACCATCTGGTCGCAGTTTCCCGCCATTTTCCTCACTGCCCCGGGTCACATCAAGTCAGAATTTACGACCTCATGGTCACTTTTTGTGGTGACCACTTGGTAGCTTTTATCCTACCAAATTATTTATATATTACTGGTCACATAAAATCACAGCATTCACGACCATCTGGTCACTTATTAATGTGACCACGTGGTAGCTTAATTCCTGCCAAATTTTTAAGCTACCACTGCTCAATAAAGGTCACCAAAATTGCGACCATTTAGTCACTTATAATTGTGACCACTTGGTAGTTTTCTTCCCTCCAATTTTAAGCTACCACTGCTCAACAAAGGTCACGAAAATTGCGACCATTTAGTCACTTATTATTGTGACCACTTGGTAGCTTTCTTCCCTCCAATTTTAAGCTACCACTGCTCAATAATGGTCACAACAATTGTGACCAGTTAGTCACTTTCAATTGTGACCACTTGGTAGCTTTTTTCGCTCCAAAATTACGCGCCATTTTTTGCTACCAAGTCATATTGTAGTCACAAAAAGGCGACCAGTTGGTCATTTTTTTAGGTGACCAATTGGTCGCTTATTTCACGCCATTTTTTATGACTACTTCTGCTCTTGGTCGCAATCTGGTCGCAAAAAAAGTGACCACATGGTCACTTAGAGTCAACCTTCAAAAAAAGTGACCAGGTGGTCACCCAAAAACTACCACTTTTTTTGGTCGCAAATTTCTAGTCGCATTTTGACAGTTTTTTTGTAGTGATTTTTGCAATGACCCTAAACAAGGGAAGGGATAAGGGTAGGTAGAAGGAATGGGCCCACCTCCTAAAGTCTCTCATAAAACAAATGCTAAAACAAAGCCATTATAATTAAACTTCATTTTCCTCATAATTAACTAAATTATCAAGTTCATTTTTAAAAAAAATAAAATAAAATACTCTTCCTCCTTAATAACCCAACACCAAAATAAACATTTTCATTAAGGAAATTCTTAATTCATTTAAAATCTTTAAGTCCTATTTTAACTCAAATACTCCAAATTTCTAAAAAAAATTCAGTATCAAATCATTTTAATCTACCTGAAAAGTCCGGGTCGTTACAATAACTCAGTGAAAATAAAACGAAATTGAAGTAAAGGTGTGATGCATTTAATATGAACTTAAATATGAAAGCTAAACAATGTGAAAGAAATAAAGTGTAATAAACAAAATGACATCATTCTTTAGCAAACTGAGCACTATTCAACACTGTCCATAAATATTTTAAAATTAATCTAATCTAATTTAATTGATTAAGTAAGTCGTTAATATTAATAATTCAAAATAGATAAATTAGAAACTAACTTTTATAATGGAATGTTTGATGAATATCGTTTTTCTATATTATAATTTTATTTTAACCAATAAATGTCAAAGGGGTTTAAACAAAATCAAGAAAAAGTTTTAATGATTCTATCAATACTAGTCTATATGATTGTATGAAGAAAAAAAAAATTACATGCTAATAAATATTGTGATATTTTATCAAGTGATATAAACTTATGATCAAATCTAAATAAATTTCGATTTTATGTCCATTTATTTTTAGTTTTGAAACTTATAACTTTATATATAAACAACGAAAAGTTTTCTAAAAATAGGATCATATCAGTCAGAATATATTCCTTTAAAATTCATGATTATAAATATATATTGAAAAAAATAGAATAAAAATGTGGGGCACCTTATGTCCTCGCAATGGTCCGCCCCTTTCTAACAGAACTTACTGAATGTGGTCATTGTAAGGTGACTCTGACGCTCATATCTATTCTAAAAATAATTTTAATAAGAGGTGGAAAATAAATATATAAATTTAGTAGTTAAAAATTGAGGAGGAACCATACTAAATATATTTTTTTTTGTATATACAACGGGATATTCCACATTCCCTTTCTATTTGTGCAATTTTTTAATCTTTCAAACCTAACACATAGCTTTCGTAAATTTATTAATATTTGTAAAGTAATTAAAATTGAAAAATATAAGTTGATTTTCTCTTATTCTAATTTGTTGGAAAATGGGAATATATGAACGGATCAAAGTTGTGTCAAATGGGGAGTATATATTTTTTTTAAGGGTAAAATGTAAATAAGACCCCTGTGGTCTTTTCAAAATCCATGAGCACCCCCTGTATTTTGAAAATGGCAAATCGCACCCCTGTGGTTCCAATTTTTTTCAATCAGACCCCTCCCTTCAATGTCAATAATTTTATTTTAGCCATAACTTCTTCGTTTGAACTCCGATTTGGATGATTCAAGATGTTTTGGAATCTTCATTTCCGGCTTTACATAATCGTCGCTTCGAAACTTTGAAATCATCAATAACCAAAAGAGTTAATGATGTCAATCATACCTAATGTTTCGATGTTAATAAAATATTTTATTTATTAATGATTTCAAAGTTTCGAAGTGACATTTATGTAGAGCCTAAAATGAGGATTCCAAAACATCTTGAATCGTCCAAATCGGAGTTCAAACGAAGAAGTTGTGGCTAAAAGAAAATTATTAACATTGAAGGGGAGGGGTGTGATTGAAAAAAATTGGAACCACAGGGGTGTGATTTGCCATTTTTAAAGTACAGGGGGTGTTCATGCATTTTGAAAAGACCACAGGGGTTTTATTTGCATTTTACCCTTTTTTTAATAGATTAATGAAAAAGTTACCGATTTAATGGTTGGTTATTTAAGTCAATTGAGATTTAGTTAATATGTTTCTACTATTCCCTCTATTAAATTAGAAAATTAAATCCCCCTCCATATATAAAAAAATATTGATGTTTAGAGGGCATTGAATAGGTTAAAATAAAATTTTAAAATACATTCTAACTACCTAATTTTCCCAAAAAAAATAAAATAAAAATTGCATGATGCTTTGGAGGATTTTTTTTCTTCTTCCAGTTTTGTATATAATTGTCTTAATCTTATCCATTGTGTTTTAAGAGAATAATTAAAAATAAATAAAACTCCATGCATGATTGATTTTACTTAATAATTAAAAATATTGATCTTTAAACTAAGATGAGAAAGAAAAAAAAAAATTTCAGTACTATTTATTAATTTGAAATAATAAGAAAATCAGTGACTACTAAAAATGGCATGAATGTGACAACTATATTAGATTAAAGGGGACTTGGGTGTGGAAGGCATATTATGGAAAAGATTCAGTGGGACAATCAGACATTTTGTCATTTAAAGGCAGATTCCATTTCCTCCCTTGAATGCAATGGCACCATGAATCTTGCCTGTATGTGACAAAGAGCCTTTGTAATTAGCATTAAACAAATTTAAATTGTTTAAACTAATGGATCAATATCTGATTTTTTTTTTTTTCCTTTAAAAATAACAGATTTTGAAATTCAATCAGTATTTTTTAATATTATATTGTAAATTGAACCTATAATGACATAAGAGGGAATACAAATGTCTAATCATATTACTTGACTTATCTTGTCATGAACGAATGATGTGAGATCTAAATCTGACGCGCAACATAAATTATTTGAATTATTAATAATCTCTTAATTAATATAGATCATCTTTAATTTTATGCGAAAAGAATGACAAAACCTATAATTCAAGTATAAGGGTTCTCGAAGATATTTACAAATAATTAGAAGGACATTTGGTTGACGATTATTTGATCAACATCAAATCTTCTACACTATAACCTAAGCAAAAGCAAAAACGATTTTGAGAGATCTCCATCGGGAAGAATTAAAAAAGAAAAATATTCTTCTTTGTTTTTACCAAGGAAATTGGCAATTAAGGCTCAGAGAGAGAGATAATTTTCTAATCTTTATTAGAATTGTGGAGTGAATATGACACCCAAAATTCTTGTTTATAGGTATTAGAGTATTCAAATCAAATTGAAATTTTTATTTACTAATAATTCAGATAATGGGAGAGATCAGCCGTGTCTTTTGGAGAAGACTTTTTGTATATTTTTTTCAGCTTCTATGACTGCCCATAAAATTGAGCTTTAAAAAATATTTTCCGTTCGTAATTGACTCAATTGTCAAAATAATAATAATAACATTAAAATAAGATGGTGTAAAATATAATATAATATAATATTATATAATAAAAACATGTTTAATATTTAAATTCGCTCAATGTAATAATTTACTTAGTGAACTTAAAAAATTAATATTAATTAGATAAATTTCACTGGATAACACAATTTTAATGCAATTAATATTTGTAAATGCATCACTGCTTAAAATTCTTTGTAAATATATTAATTTTTACTACGTTTATCAGTGATTAGCATTGATTAATGTGTGAATCAATGGTTAAATTATTATAAAAATATATAATTATATGTTGATAACTTACTAACCCGTTCAAAATTTAAGATATTTACAAATATTTTTAAGCGTTGATATTTTTTTTATAAATATTACCTAAAAATTTATTAGATTTACAATCTTCCCAAGAATATTTCGTTGCAAAATAACAATTTGTGTTCAAGCTAAATTTCAAAGATTTTTTTTATATATATAGATATTTTTTATCTTTTATATTTAAAAAAATATATTTTTGAATCACAATCCAATACAAATTGGAAAATTTTGAACAAAAAAGTTTCGATTTATTTCATAAAGAATGTTGGACATGGTTTTTATTATTTGGACCTATGAAAGCAGCTGGTCCTTGTCATTGTCTTGTTTGTGATACTTCCAAACTGAAGCCATTATCCCATGAGAGGAAGAGGCCCAATATTTTGGTTCCTCAACTTTCTGTTCCTGCATTACACATTACCAAAGTGCGGGATAATTTAGAATCCCGGTTATTGTTCATCGAGAAATGTCATAAATACCCCTATTTCATGTAAATATATCATTAAATCACTTATTTAAAATATCAATAATAGTATATCAAATGATAGTATGATAGTATACCTTAGTTATCACTACTTAATTATCACTGATTTACCATGATATACTATCACTGATACAAAGTTCTTATGAACTAATTACAAAGTTCTTTGCTAATATACTAAAATTATTCGTCCAACAATTATCTCGGTGAATAAGAGTGCCTTTGTTCCAGGTAGACTCATTTCGAATAACATTCTTGATTTCTGTTAATGATTGCACCACATCAAAAATAAAACAAAGGTAAAATTGTTGGAGCTGTCTTAAAATATTTTACTTACAGAGTTTTGAATTTTGGGATAAAATTGATCACTTATTTTGAGGACAATGACAACCTCATCTTTTTCAAAGAAACTCTTCATGAATGTGAATCTATCAAAAATATATTTCAAATTTATGAAGAAGCTTGAGGAAAATCGGTGAATCTTCTAAAGTCTGCTTTGATTTTTAGTCCTTTAGTGAGTCCTGATAGATATTATGATATTTAGAATCGTCTCAAGGTGGTTGTTGCTTCTGATTTTAGAAATTATTAGGTCTTCCCTCTTCTTTTTCATAAAAGAAAAGTGAAGATCTAGGTTTCCCTAAAGATCAGATTGGGAAGGTGATTAAAGAATTGGAAAGGCAATTTCTTCTAAAAGGTACAAGGAGATCCTTATTAAATCAATGACTCTGCAAGTTTATCCCACATATGCTAAAAGTTGCTTTAAATTCCTTAAGGGTTTTTCTAGACTCTTTGCTTGTTACTTATGGGGCTTGACTGAAGCTAAAAATAAACTTCATTGGGCTTCCTGGGATTCTTTAAGCAAGCAAAATGACATGGGTGGTTTGAGTTTCAGAGACTTGAAAAACTTCAACCATGCTTTGATGAAAAAACAAACTTGAATACTTTTAACTAATCCTAATTATATGGTTGGTGGGCTTCTTAAGGCTAAATACTTTAATAAATTATCTTTTTTTGGAAATTCTTAACTAATCCCAATTCCATGGTTCCCTAGTTTTCTAAAATTGAAAACGGATAATGCTTCAGGAAATTCTTCCATTTGAATACAGGGGTTGGATGCGCTATCAGAAATAATCACGGTCTTTGTTGGGGATCAAAGGATGATCATTGGTATATAAGGAGAAGACAACATTTCCATTGATATAAGACCTTTTGGGTGATACCAAAAGGAAAGTCAAGCTAGGTCCAAAGTGGACAATATCCCAACAATCTTCTTATTGCAGCACCATGCTTCCTTGATTTTCCATGCCAAGCTTGTTGTGTTTTCAGCTAAGATGAAAGCAAGCTATTTCTCTTGAGCTTCTTGTAAAAAGGATGGAGTTCCCAAACCTTATGGTTGAAACACATCCAATGATTGTTGTTAGCTTAATTTCCTCTTCATGTCTAAATTAGTTGGAAGCTGAATTTTTGGCTGATCATATCAAGAGGCTCATAAGGAATTTCCAAAGTTTCCATATCAAGCATGTCATTATGGAACTTATTTCACTGTCAATCGAATCTTTTCAATTCAAAAAATATGGAGTTGACATTGCCTCTTTAAATGTTTGAGGTTCACTTTCTACCATATATGAAAGTCTGGACCAAATAAAGTATCTTTTTTAGACCTTTTACTTATTTTGGGTTCAGATTGATCATTTTTTTTATCATGATCGGCTTTCTGTTCATGTTCAGTTTCAGGATCATTCTGACTTCTTGAAGTACTACATAATTTCTCTTGGTTCCACCATCAGTGTGTTTCTAAAAAGGAAACACGTCGTCAAATTATTCAGCTTCAATAGATTCCATTATAGTGCTATTGTTAATTTCATACACTTGTGAATTAACCACTAGAAATCTATAACCAGCATTGTGTAAGACATAGCCTATAAACACACAGTCAATAGTCTTTGGTCTAAGTTTAGTCTTTTTAGGTAAAGGAACTTGTACCTTTTCTAAACACCCACACACTTTCAATATTTTATAAGAGGGAAATTTTCCATTCCACAACTCATAAGGCGATTTATCTGTCTTCTTATGTAGAATTCGAATTAGTATTAACTTTTTTTATAAGCAAAGTTTCCCCTTCAAGTTTTATAGTAAACCTAAACTGTTTAACATGTAATTTCATCATGCCTTTTAAGAGTTTTTTTTTTCTCTTAGCTACACCATTTTGTTGTGGTGTATAAGGTGTATAAGGTCTTTTGTCATGTGTATGATATCAGTTTGTGCAAAAAAAAAAAAAGATAAATAAGTAGATTCGTATTCACCATCTCTATCTGATCTTTTCAAGTTAATGCTTAACTTTTGCTTTATATAAATCTTAAAGATTTCTAAAGCCTCATCTTTACTATTTAATAAAAACACAATATTTACTATAGTCATCTATAAATATGATGAAATATTTCTTCCCTCCTCTTAGAGGATTATTTCTACAATCACAAATATCATTGTGAATTAAACTAAGCAATTCACTAGTTCAATCTATAAAAGGAAAATATTTTCTTGTAAATTTTGACTCAACACAAATTTAACATTTATGTTTATTATTGATATCGAATTTAGGTATTAAACCTAGATTAATCATTTTCTGAATAAACTGATAATTCACATGCCCTAATGTTGAATTTCAAACATTGCACAACTCAACAATATAAGTAGAACTTTTTTCTTTATTGATAGTAGTTTTTGACACTTGAGCCAGTACATTGAGCTTAAACCTATTATCAGCTAAGTACCCTCGGACCACATACATCCCACCCTTGGACAAAACAAACTGGTTTATTCAAATACAAGCTTCAAATCATTCATGTTTAGAAGTGGCTCAAAGACATGATTCTTCCTAATTTCTGGAACATACCAGACATCCTTCAAAGTGAGGATATTTCCTGAAGTCCATTTCAACATGACCTTCCCTTTTCCTTCTACTTTGGAAAGTTGTGGAGTTTCTCAAGTACAGCTTTTCAGTGTCGTTATCTTTTTCATAGTTGGAAAAAAATACTTGTCTCCACAAATGTGCTTAGTTGCACCCGTATCAACCACAAAGCTTCAGCATGAGTGGTTAAGAAGACCTCTGAAACTACCACAGCTATAAATCATCATCTCTATTTGCCATGTTGGCCTGATTATTAGCCCTATTATTAAGGCTATTGTTGGAGGTTTACCCAGGATTCCTTCGATGCTTATAGTTGGCAGCTCTATGTCTCGACTTCCCATAAGTGTAGAAAATATCAGTGATGCATTTATTATTTTCATGCTTAGGGAAAAATTATAATTTTTCTTGGCTTAATTATTCTTACCCGTTTAAGCCTCAACTATGTTTTCTTTGGCTTCTACATTTTTCAGGTTTGGGGCTCTACCATCACCCATCTCTTTTCTATTATCTTTCTCAATTTATAATTTGAGTATTTGATGTTCCATTGTGCACTCTTTACTTTTATGTTTAAGATAATTCTTGAACTCACTCCAAGAAGGTGACAAATTCTCAATCGATATGGCCACTTGGAAGGGTTCACTAATCCTCATTCTATCGCTATGCAAGTCGCTTATTATAACTTGTAGTTCCTCATATTGGTTGACTACCAACTTGGAATCAACCATTTTAAAATCATTAAGTTTTCCTGGTAAAAACCTTTTAGTCCCTACACCAACTGGTATATACTTCAATTCAAGTACATCTCACAATTCTTTTGCACTCTTTCAGCTTTCATGCACCTTATACAGAGTATCTATGAGACCGTTCAAAATATAATCTGAATTTACTCATTGGTGTCGCTCCATCAGTTTATCATAGGTGACATAGTCCTTGTATACCTTTGTTATAGGCTCTTTCAATACATATGCAAGACCCAAAGTAATGAGGAAGAACATCATCTTTTAATGTCTTCTTTTGTAGTATTGACCATTAAATTGGTGGATCCTTAGAATGGATCAATTTAGGAGGATAGTTTGGAGCAAACTTACTTGCATGATATGCAGCAACTTGTACGCATCACCATTATTTGGTTAAGCATTAGGGTATGATGTAGCAACGTTGGCAGCATTCTAGGTTGGTGCAATATTGTTTATCACAGCAGCAGCAACAGTGGCGACAATAAGCTTACTTGCTGCTTCAGCAACACTTGCATTAGTGGTAGCAAGGGCTACGTTTCTCACCGAAACAACAACTGCGACGGATCTATGAGTGATGATATTGTCATCAAGTGGTGCATCTTAAGAACTGTAATTATTACAAACTCCATTGTAAAATATATAATTTGATTGTTGGAACGAATGAAGAATAAAAACAAGAACTGAATTGTATTGATAATTAGACTAAAACTCAAAACAAAATTTGACTAGTAATAACAAACAAATATTTAAAAAATATTGAAGGACAC
The DNA here is from genome assembly GCA_028015215.1 of Gynostemma pentaphyllum. Lineage (NCBI taxonomy): Eukaryota > Viridiplantae > Streptophyta > Magnoliopsida > Cucurbitales > Cucurbitaceae > Gynostemma > Gynostemma pentaphyllum. The sequence goes on along the minus strand of CM051353.1, from coordinate 47,134,243 downwards.
AAAACAAAACTTAAATATTTAAAGCACGAACAATCTATTGTTTAGAAGTCGATATTTACAATGGAGATTGTCAACAATTATGGTCCTCAATATTTACCACTTGATGAAAATGCCATCACTCGTAGATTAGTCATCGTTGTTATTGTTACAGTAAACACTACCCTTGTTGCCGCCACTATCGCATCTGCTGCTACAAACAATAAAGCATCAATCCAAAATGCTACCAACTTTGCTATAGCAAACGCCAGTGTTGTACCGAATAAGGGTGATGCGTACAATGTTGTTGCGTATCATGCGAGTAAGTTTCCTCCAAGATATCCTCCTAAATCGATCCATTCTAAGAATTCACCACGATTCAAGTCAAGACTACAAAAGATGATGTTCTTCCTCACCATTTAAGGTCTTGCATATGTGTTGAAAAAGTCTATACCATAGGTACACAAGGACTACGTCACCTACGATAATCTGATGAAGTTGAGACCAATGGGCAAATTCAGATTATTTATATATATTTTTTGAATGGTCGCATAGATTCTTTGTATAAGGTGTATGAAAATTGTAAGAGTGCAAGAGAATTGTGGGATGTACTTGAACTGAAGTATAGTTTAGTTGCTGTAGGGACTAAGAGGTTTTTAGCTGGAAAGTTTAATAGTTTTAAAGTAGTCGATGACAAGTCTATAGTCAACTAAGATGAGAATATAAGTCATAATAAGTGACTTGCATAGCGAAGGAATGAGGATCAGTGAACCCTTCCAAGTGGCCATAATGATTGAGAAGTTGTCACCTTTTTGGAGTGAGTTCAAGCACTATCTTAAGAGCAAAGAGTACACAATGCACATCAAATACTCAAAACTCTAAATTGAGGAAGATAATAGAAAAGAGATGGGTAATGGTAGAACCTCAAACCTAATAAATGTGGAAGCCAAAGCAAACATAGCTAAGGTTAAGAGGATTAAGAATAACCAAGTCAAGAAAAAATATGATCTTGGCCCTTAGCATGCAAATAATAAACACATCATTGGGAATTACTACACTTATGAGTAGCCGAGACATAGAGTTTTCGACTCTAGGCACCGAATCAATCATGGGAAAGGCTTCAATAATAGGCCCAATAATAGGGCTAATAATCAGGCCAACATGGCCAATAAAGATGATGACTTCAAACTAGCTGCGATAGTTTCAGAGGTCTGTTTAACCATTCATGCTAAAGCTTTATAGGTTGATATGGGTGTAATTAAGCATGTTCGTGGAGACAAGTATTTGTTTTCCAACTATAAAAAAGTTGATGATTCTGAGAAGATGTACATGAGTAACTCCACAACATCCAACATGGAGGGAAAAGGGAAGGTCCTGCTGAAATGGACTTCAAGAAAGATCCTCACTCTGAATGATGTCTGGCACAATCCAGAAATTAGGAAGAATCATGTCTCCATGCCACTTCTAAACATGAATGTTTTTAAGCTTGTATTTGAATCGAACAAGCTTGTTTTTTTTCCAAGGGTGAGATGTATGCGGGCCGAGGGTACTTAGTTGATAATACGTTTAAGCTCAATGTACTGGTTCAAGTTCCAAAAACTACTATCAATAAAGAGAAACCTTCTACTTATATTGTTGAGTTGTGCAATGTTTGGAATTCAAGATTAGGGCATTTGAATTATCGCTTTATTCAGAAAATGCTTAATCTAGGTTTAATACCAAAATTCGAGATTAACAATAAATATAAATATGAAATTTGTGATGAGTAAAAATTCACAAGAAAGTCTTTTCCTTTGACAAAAAAGTCTTTTCATTTATTGAACGAACTAGTCAATTACTTAGTTTAATTCACAATGATATTTGTGATTTAGAAATAATCCTTCAAGAGGAGAGAATAAATATTTTATCACATTTATATATGACTATGGTAAACACTGATAAGTTTTTTTAGTGAATAGCAAGTTGAGAGTTTAGAAATCTATAAGATTTATAAATTAGAAGCTGACAACTTGAAAAGAAAACAATGGTGCTTTGATCAGATAGAGATGGTGAATGCGAGTTCACTTATTTATCTGATTTTTTTTTTTTGTAGAAGCTAGTATTATACATGAGACAAAAGCACCTTATACACCATAATAAAATGGTGTATTTGAGAGGAAAAATCAGTCTTAAAGACATGATCAATTGCATGTTAAATAGTTCAGGTTTACCTGAAAACTTGTGGGGGGAACTTTTCTTACAAAAACTCATAACTATATTGAATTCCACATAATAAAATTGATAAGTCGTTTTATGAGTTGTAAAATGGAAAGCTTTCTTGTTATAAAATGCTGAAAGTGTGAGAGTGTTTAAAAAATGTACAAGTTCCGTTACTTAATAGGACTAAAGTTGAACCAAAGACTATTGACTATGTGTTTATAGGTTATGTCTTACATAGTGTGGCTAATAGATTTGTTGCTTTTAATTCACAAGTGTCTGAAATTAATAATGGAATCTATTAAATCTGAATTCTTTGAGGATGTGTTTTCTTATGAGAAACACAATGATAATGGTGGAACCTAGAGAAATTATAAAGCGTGTATTTTAAAAAGTCAGAATGATCCAAAAATTGAATATAAACATGAAGCTGATCATGATCAAATAAAAGCGATCAATTTGAACCTAAAAGAGGTAAAAGGCCTAAAACAACTACTTCATTTTGTCCACACTTTCTTACTTATATGGTCGAAAGTGAAAATCAAACATTTAAAGGGACAATTCAACTTCAGATTCTTTAAATTGAAAAGAAGTAATTGGTAGTGAAATAAGTTTCATAATGAAAAACAATACTTGGGTATTGGTTAATTTACCACCTGGGAGTAAACCAATTGGTTGTAAATGGATATTTAAAATAAAGCTTAAAACTTATGGATCTATGGATAAGTATAAATCCCAATTATTGGCTAATAGCTATAGAGAAAATGAGGTTATAGATTTCTTTGATACCTAATTACCTGTGACTAGAATCATATCCATTAGGTTATTAATTCAATGTAATTTTTTTAAATTAAAGTATTTAATCTTAATTTTAAGTTATTAATTAAAATTTTGAAGTTTTTATTTCTTTAGTAACCTTTTATTTCTGTTAAAAGTTTAATTTAGAATTAGGTGAATCAATGATTATTAACGGGCCAATTAATAATCATTAATAACATTTTTATTTTAGGGTTAATTTCATATTAGACCATAATAAATAGATATAATAGCATTAATACTTATATGTTTTATAAATTAGCAAACTTACCCACTTTAACTCCACGCGCCGTTTAAGGGAACAATGAAAAGACGTTTTCTGCCCTCTATTTATTATGGTCTACAACATTTAAGGAAAGGGCATGATGGTAATTGTTCAAAACGGAAAACATGGGATCACCGCCATTTATGGTGTTTTTTGGACAAAATTGATATTAAAAAAACACAACCGGTATTAGTGGATAAATGTGAATTAATGTGGATATTCTTGATAATATTTCTTTATTTTAAATTTAATTACTTTTAGTTAATTTGTAGAAGTAGGTGGTTTTCAAGTGCATAGGGTTTATTTTAAAAGGAATAAGGAAAATGAGGGATCTTTTTGTAAACTATTTTCTCTTCTTCACAAATTGGACTACTTCATCTCCCTCATTCAATCAAGTTGGAAAAAAAATCAAGATTCTTTCTTCTCTTCTCTCCTATGGCCGACGCCCGAAAGGGTTATTGTTGAACTCGGATTTTATTTGTCTCTTCTTCATTTTCATTGATTCTTAGTGTGTTGGAAAGGATTCTCCTAGGGCTTTCTACCCATCCCACTCTTGGAGATCATCTCCCTCTCAAATTCGATCCTCCGACATGTATGGGTCGACTACGTTTTCAAAGGTGAGTTTAAAGTGGTTGTGTAGTTTTATGTTCGGGTTGCATGACGAGTTGTTTGATCGAGTTTAAGAGGGAATATGGAATTATTTATCCTAAGAGGATATTGGTTGTTTAGATGATTTTGGGTGTGAGTGTGTGTGTTTTACGTTTTGAAAATACTTTTGGAGTCTTAGATAGAAATCTGGAATGGTAAGTTAAGTTTACAGTTGAAATTGGTGGTTTCGAGATGAATTGGAGTGTTCAGAATAGTTTTGAGAAAAGTAAAGTTTAAGGGTGGGACTTGGAATTTGGTTATGGGAAACTAAATGTTGGGTTATACCGTTAGTGGATAGAGTATTTTTCCGGTTTCATTTATAACTTGTGTTCTTATTTGAGAATTTGTCTTTCTTTCATAGAGTTGATAATGGTATGATTTAATGTTTTTTATGCGTGCACTTTATTTTGGAAATGTTCTTGGTCGAGAACATTAGTGGTAACATTTGTATTTTGGAAATGTTCTTGGTTGAGAACATAAGTGGTAACATTTGTATTTTGGAAATGTTCTTGGTCGAGAATATTAGAGGTAACAGTTTTATTTTGCTAATGTTTCTTGGTCGAGAACATTAGTGGTAACCCTTTCATTTTGCTAATACTCTTAGTCAAGAATATTAGAGGTAACACTTTTATTTTGTTAATGTTTCTTGGTCGATAACATTAGTGGTAACACTTTCATTTTGCTAATATTCTAGTTCGATAATATTAGAGGTAACACTGTTATTTTACTAATGCTTCTTGGTCGAGAACATTAGTGGTAACGCTTTGATTTGTGAAATTGTAAACAATACTCTGATTCTTTAGATGGAGTATATGTGTTACATAATTGAGGAATTACGAAGTGTGCTTCGATTCTTTATATGGAGTATATGGGTGTTAATTGTGAATGTTATTTGATGGTAGAAATGGTTCTTTCGGTAACTTGTGTAATGTGAATTTGGGAATGATTTGAGTTTGGGTATAACTTGTTTGGAAGTATAGAATGGGTAGTAAATATTATCTTAACATTCACATATTTACACATTGTTAATGGAAACAGGCTGGGACTTAAAGTCATCTATGAACTATTCCAGTTTAGTTTGCCTATTTAACCAAGATCTTGGTATCTTCAGTCAACGAGGTTAGGTTACCATCTGATAGTTCATTTAATAGGCTTTAATCCCATTTTCCATGATGTATATGCCACTTGTTCTCTTGACATTCCTTTGGTTAAAGGATCAACAATATTTGCTTTTGACTGCACATATTCAATTGATATTACTGAATTAGTGACCAATTGTCTTATCGAATTATGCCCACACCTGATATGTCTCGACTTTCCATTGTAAATAGAATTTTTAGCTCTCATAGAAGCAGCTAAATTGACACATGAATACATATAGCGTTTACAGGGCTTGGCCATAGAGAAATATCTTCTAGAAAATACCTAAGCCATTCTACTTCTTCACCAGCCTTATCTAGTGCAATGAATTCAGATTCCATCGTAGATCGTGCAATGCACGTATGTTTCGTAGATTTCCAAGAAACATGCTCCACCTAGGGTAAAGACATACCCACTAGTTGATTTAGTCTCTAAGCTATCTGATATCCATTTAGCATCACTAAATCCTTCCATTGCAAGTGGATATTGTGTATAATGAAATCCATAGTCTAGAGTATACTTAAAGTATCTTAGTACTCTAATTAGTGCATCCCAATGACCATTTTCAGGATTGCTGGTGTATCTAGCTAATCTACTCACTGCGTAGGCTATATCAAGTCTTGTACAATTCATTATGTACATGAGACTTCCTATTACTCTGGAATACTCTAAAGATGATACACCCTCATCTTTATTCTTTTTCAAATTAATACTTAGATCATAAGGAGCAACTGTAGGTTTACTCTCATAACGTCCAAACTTTCCCAACACATTTTCTATATAGTGTGGCTGAGAAAGTACGTATCCATTAGAATTTCTCGTTATTCAAATTCCTAGAATAATATCAGCAAGACCCATGTCTTTCATATCAAAGTTAGAATTCAAAATCTTCTTGTGGTGCCCATGATTAACACGTCATCCACATATAAGCAAATAATGACACATTCATTATTTATACTTTTATAATAGACACATTTGTCACACTCATTGATTTTTAACCCATTGGATATCAAAGTGTGATTAAATTTCTCATGCCATTGTTTGGGTGTTTGTTTTAACCCATATAAGGACTTAACAAGAACTTTGTTTACATGTCCATTCACAAAAAACCCTTCAGGTTGTTCCATGTAAACTTATTCATCTAAGTCTCCAATTAGAAATGCAGTTTTTACATCCATTTGGTGAATTTCCAAATCATGTAAAGCTGTTATAGAAATCTGCATCCCAATAGATGTGATTCTGGTCACTGGTGAATAGGTATCAAAGAAATTTATTCCCTCTTTTTTTCTATAGCCTTTAGCCACTAAACGGACTTTATACTTGTCTATATATCCATCAGCCTTAAACTTTCTCTTAAATATCTATTTGCAACCAATTGGCTTACTTCTAGGAGGTCAGTCAATCAATACCCAAATATTGTTTTGCATTATAGAACCTATTTCACTATCAATCGCTTCTTTTCAATTTAAAGAATCTGGAGTTGACATTGCCTCTTTAAATGTTTGTGATACACTTTGTACCATAAAGGTAAGAAAATCCAAACCAAATGAAGTAGTCTTTTTAGGCCTTTTACTTCTTCTAGGTTCAGATTGATTGTTTTTCTTATCATGATCACTTTTCTGTTCATGTTCAGTTTCTGGATCATTCTGATTCCTTGAAGTACTTGCTTCATAATTTCTTTTGGTTCTTCTATCACTGTGTTTCTTATAAGGAAACACATTCTAGAAAAAACCAACTTTAATAGATTCTATTATAATGTTATTATTAATTTCAGACACTAGTGAATTAACCACTAGAAATCTATAAGTTGCACTGTGTAAGGCATATCCTATAAACACATAATCTACAATCTTAAGCCAAAGTTTAGACCTTTTAGGTAAAGGAATTTTTACCTTAGCTAAACACCCTCACACTTTCAACATTTTATAAGAAAGGAATTTTCCATTCCACACCTCATTAGGTGACTTTTGAGTCTTCTTATGTGGAATTCGGTTCAGTATTAAGTTTGCTGAAAGCAAACCTTCCCCCCACAAGTTCTAAGGCAAACCTGAACTATTTAACATGCAATTAATCATGTCTTTAAGAGTTCAGTTTTTTCTCTCAGCTACACCATTTTGTTCTGGTGTATAAGGTGCTGTTGTCTGATGTATAATACAGGCTTCTGCACAAAAATCGTATAATAAGTGGACCCATATTCACCACCTCTGTATGATCTAAGCACCTTTATTTTCTATTAAAGTTGATTCTCAACTTCTTCTTGATAAACCTTAAAGATTTCTAAAGCCTCATCTTTACTTTTTAGTAAAAATACTTGATAGTATTTACTGTATGAATGTGATGAAATAATGCTTCCCTCCTCTTGAAAGATTATTTTGATATCACAAATATCACTGTGAATTAAATTAAGTAATTCACTATTTTGTTTAACAAAAGGAAAAGACTTTCTTGTGAACTTTGTTTCAACACAAACTTCGCATTTATGTTTATTATCAATCTCGAATTTAGGTATTAATCCTAAATTTATCAATCTTTGTATAGAGCTATAATTAACACGCCCTAATCTTGAATGTCAAACATTGCACAACTCAACAATATAAGCAGAAGAATTCTCTTTATTGATATTTTTTGGCTTTAGAGCAAGTACATTCAACTTGAACATGTTATCAGTGAAGAACCCTCGACCCACATACATCCCACCCTTGGACAAAAAAAACTTGTCTGACTCAAATACTTGTTTAAAGCCATTCTTATTCAGAAGTGGCCCAGATACAAGATTTATCTTAATGTCAGGAACATTGTAGACATTATTTAGAGTGAGTGTCTTCCAAGACGTCTATTTGAGCTGAATCGTCCCTTTGCCTATCTCATCAGAAGTGGTAAAATTTTCCATATACAGCTTCTCATTGCCGTCAGCTTGTTCATAGTTGGAGAATAGAGATCTATCTCCACTAATGTGCCTAGTAGCACTATAATCAATCCAACATCCATTAACACTTGTGTTCATGCACATTTCAGAGACCATCACAACCAGTGGAATGTCATCATTATCATTGATCGTGTTGAGTTGAAAATTAGACCTGTTATTAGGCCTATTGTTTGAACTCTGTCCATGATTCTTACGATGTCTCGAATCTGCAGCTCTATGTTCTGGTTTCCCACAAGTACAATAGTTCCAAGTGATTCATTTTTTATTAGCATACTTAGGGTCAAGATCATACTTTTTATGGGTTTGTTTATTCCTTCCAGCTTCAGCCATGTTTGCTTTGGCTTCCACATTTTTAAGGTTAAGGGCTCTTCCATTACCCATCCATTTTCTATTATCTTCCTCCACTCGAAGTTTGAGTATAATATTTTCCATTGTGCACTCTTTGTTCTTATGTTTAAGATAGTGCTTGAACTCACTCTAGGAAAGTGGCAGTTTCTCAATAACTACTACCACTTAGAAGGGTTCACTGATCCCCATTCATGTGTTATGCAAGTCACTGATTATGACTTGTAGCTCCTCAGTTTGATTGATCACCTATCGATTATCAACCTTTTTATAATCTAAGAACTTCCCCGTTATAAATCCCTTAGCCCCTGCACCAACTGATCTATACTTTAATTCAAGTGTATCCCACAATTCTTTCGCACTATTACATTTTTCATGCACCTTATACAATGAATCTACAAGACCATTCAAAATATAATTTTACATAAATAATCATATTGAAGCCATTGATCTCGTTCTATGATCTTGTCAAAGGTGATGGAGTCTTCTTGAATCTCAGGTTCTGTCTCTTTCTGAATGTGGGCCAGGTTTAGAGTTGTGAGGAAAAACAACATTCTTTGCTAACATCCTTATAATATTGACTGTTGAATTATGGTGGTTCCTTAGCATTGACTGGTTTCATCGTTTGAACATTTTGATGAAAAACAGAAGGAAGCTTGGTTGCATGAAATGTTGCAGCATTGTGGGCATAATTTTGATTTTTTGCAGCACTGTTAAAATTTGTTGCAGTATTGTTGAAGTTTGCTGCAACAAGGTTGGCAGCATGAGCTGCGTTAGCTGTATCAACTGCAGCGGCGACGGATCCCAGCGTAATATTGTTACTATTGAATGCAACAAAAGCAGCAGATTCTTCAGCGTCATAATTGTTGGAAATTGAGCACACTAACTTATTACGACGCTGAAGAATCCGCTGCTTCTATTGCATTCGATGGTAACAATGTTATGTCAGGATTTGTTGCCGCTGCTTAGGCTGCCAACCTTGTTGTAAAAAACCAAAATGATACCCACAATGTTGCAGCATTTCATGCAAGTATGCTTCCTCCTACTTTTCATCAAAATGCTCAAACGATGAAACCAGTCAATGTTAAGGAACCACCACAATTCAATGGTCAAGATTATAAAAGATGGCAGCAAAGAATGTTTTTTTTCCTCACAACTCTAAACTTGGCCCACATTCTGAAAGAGACAAAACTTGAGATTCAAGAAGACTCTTTAACCTTTGACAAGATCATGGAAAGAGATCAATGGCTTCAATATGATTATTTATGTAAAAATTATATTTTGAATGGTCTTGTAGATTCATTGTATAAGGTCTATGAAAAATGTAATAGTGCGAAAGAATTGTGGGAAGCACTTGAACTGAAGTATAGATAAGTTGGTGCAGGGGCTAAGAGATTTATAATGGGGAGTTCTTACATTATAAAATGGTTGATAACTGATAGGTGATCAATCAAATAGAGGAGCTACAAGTCATAATCATTGACTTGCATAGCGCAGGAATGAGGATCAGTTAACTCTTCCAAATGGCAGCAGTTATTGAGAAACTGCCAGCTTCCTGGAGTGAGTTCAATAACTATCTTAAACATAAGAATAAAGAGTGCACCATGGAACATCTTATACTCAAACTCCGAGTTGAGGAAGATAATAGAAAAGGGATGGGTAATGGAAAAGCCCCAAATCTTAAAAATGTGGAAGCCAAAGCGAACATGGCTGAAGCTTGAAGGAATAAGCAAACTAAGAAAAAGTATGATCTTGGCCCTAAGCATACTAATATCAAACATATTACAGAGAACTACTGTACTTGTGGGAAACCAGGACATAGGGCTATATATTGCAAGCATCGCAAGAATCCTGAACAGGGTTCAAATAATAGGCCCAATAACAGGTCTAATTTTCAAGTCAACACAATCAATGATAATGATGACATTCCAATGGTTGCGATGGTCTCTTAAGTGTGCATGACCACCAGTGTTAATGGATGGTGGATTGATTATGGTGATATTGAGCACGCTAGGGGAGATAGATCTCTATTCTCCAACTATGAACAAGCTGACGGGAATGAGAAGCTGTATATGGGAAATTCTGCCACTTCTGATGTGTTAGGCAAAGGAATAATTCAGCTCAAATGGACGTCTGGGAAGACACTCACTCTAAATGATGTCTTCTATGTTGCTGACATGAAACGAAATCTTGTATCTATGCCACTTTTTAATAAGAATGGCTTCAAACAAGTATTTGAGTCGGACAAGTTTGTTTTGTCCAAGGTGGGATGTATGTAGGTCGAGGGTACTTCACTGATAACATGTTCAAGTTGAATGTATTGGCCCTAAAGCCAAAAACTATCAATAAAGAGAATTCTTATGCTTATATTGTTGACTTATGCAATATTTAGAATTCAAGATTAGGGCATGTTAATTAGCACTCTATACAATAAATTTAGGATTAATACCTAAATTCGAAATTGATAATAGACATAAATGTAAAGTTTGTGTTGAATTTAAGTTCACAAGAAAGTATTTTCCTTATGTTGAACGAAATAGTGAATTACTTAGTTTAATTCACAGTGATATTTGTGATTTCAGAAGTAATCATTCAAGAGGAGGAAAGTAATATTTCATCACATTCATAAATGATTATAGTGAATATTGTCAAGTATGTTTACTGAAAAGTAAGGTGAGGCTTTAGAAATCTTTAAGGTTTATAAAGCAGAAGTTGAGAATCAACTTGAGAAGAAAATGAAGGTGCTTAGATTAGATAGAGGTGGTGAATATGAGTCCACTTGATTATCAAATTTTTGTGCAGAAACTGGTATTATACATTAGACAATAGCACCTTACACACCACAACAAAATGGTGTAGCTGAGAGAAAAAACTGAACTCTTAAAGACATGATTAATTGCATGTTAAATAGTTCAGGTTTTCCACATAACTTGTGGAGGGAAACTTTGCTTTCAGCAAACTTAATACCAAACCGAATTCCACATAAGAAGACTCAAAAGTCACCTTATGAGGCGTGGAATGGAAAACTCCCTTCTTATAAAATGTTAAAAGTGTGAGGGTGTTTAGTTAAAGGTACAAATTCTTTTACCTAAAAGAACTAAACTTGGATCTAAGACTGTAGACTGTGTGTTTATAGGATATGCCTTACACAGTGCAGTTTATAGAATTCTAGTGGTTAATTCACAAGGGTCTAAAATTAACAATAATACTATAATGGAATCTATTGAAACTGAATTTTTTGAGAATATGTTTCCTTATAAGAAACACAATGATAGTGGAACCAAAAGAAATTATGAAGCGAGTACTTAAAGGAGTCAAAATGATTCAGAAACTGAACATGAACAAGAAACTGATCATGATCATAAAAACGATCAATCTGAACCTAGAAGAAGTAAAAAATCTAAAAAGGCTACTTCATTTGGTCCGGATTTTCTTACCTATATGATAGAAAGATGAGTTTCAACCAGAGACTAATGTTGTTTCACATGATTGATAGTTAGATTAAATTCATGGTGCAAGACAATTACTTGAGTATTGGTTGACTTTCATCTTGGAAGCAAGTCAATATGGTTGTAAATTGATCTTATGAGAAAGCTTAAGGCTGATTGATCAATAAATATATAAAGCCAGTTTACTAGCTAAAGGTTATAGACAGAAAGATGGAATACATTTCTTTGATATCTATTTTGAGTGAGTAGAATCAGATCTATTAGGATGTTGATTGCTATAACAACTTTACATTATTTGAAATTTCATCAAATAAATTTAAAAACTGTATTTATAAATGGAGACTTCGATGAAGAAGTCTACATGGAACAACCGAAAGGGTTTGTGGTAAAAAGACATGAGAACAAAGTTTGTAAAACTTGTTACATTCTTATATGGGTTAAAATAAACACCCAAATATTAGAATGTGAAATTTGATCATACGTCATATCCAATGAATTTAAAATCAATGAGTGTGACAAATGTGTAAATAATGCTTGTGTCATTATTTGTTTGTATGTGGATGACATGTTAATCAGGTGCATCACAAGACTGATGATAGAATCAACAGAGAGAATGTTGAATTCAAACTTTGATGTGAAAGACGTGGGTCTTGTGATTTATTCAACGAGAAATCTTAACGGATATATATATTCTCTGAACCACAATATAAATGTTGAGAAAATTTGATGAGAGTAAACTCATAGTTACTCCTTATGATCCAAAGTATTAAATATGAGGGTGTATCAATTTTGGAGTATTCCAAAGTGATAGGGATTGTCATCTGCATAATGAATTGTACAAAACTTGATATAGCCTACTCAGTAAGTAGATTTTCTAGATACACCAGCAATCCTAAAAGTGATTATTACGATGTACTAGTCAGAGTACTGAGATATCTTAAACATACTCTGAACTATGGATTGAATTATATATAGTATCCACCTGTACTGTAAAGATTTAGTGATGCTAATTGGTTATCAGATAGCTTAGAGACTAAATCAGCTAGAAGGTATGTCTTTACCCTAGGAAAAGTAGTTGTTTCTTAGAAATCTACGAAATAGACGTGTATTGCACGATCTACAATGGAATCTGAATTCATTACAAGTGAAGAAGCTAGATGACGAATTTTCTTAAAAGATATTCCTTTATGGTTAAGGCATGTAAACGCTATATGTATTTGTTGTGATAATTTAGCTGCTTTTGTGAGAGCTAAAAGTACTGTCTACAATAGGAAGTCGAGACATATTGGACGTAGGCATAATTCGATAAGACAATTGCTCACTAATATTAATTGACTATGTGATGTCAAAATAGAATGTTATTGATCCTTTAACCAAAGGAGTGATGAAAGAGCAACTGTCATGTACGTCAAGGGAAATGAGATTAAAGCCTATTAAATGAACTATCTGGTGGTAACCTAACCTTGTTGACTGGAGATCCCAAGATAGTGTTCAATAGGCAACTAAGCTGGAATAGTTCATAGCAACACAGAAGGACTTTCAGTCCGAGCCCGTTTCCATGAACATTGTATAAATATGTGAATGATAAGATAATATTTATAAATGAGTATTCTTTAATACTATCAATGAATAGTTATCTATATGATAGTAGAATTGGGTTGGTTCTTTTATAACAACATAAGCTTGTGTTCTCTAAAAACTCTCACGAACAGCAGGATCTAGTCCAGGACCAAAACAGACTAAAACATATAGAACTCAATAGAATGAGCTAAGTTATGTGTGAAGGCTATTGTTTTAATTTACCATTATAAGGATAGTTCAAGAAATATATTTAACTATTTCTTCGATAAATTCGATAGTTAATCACTAAGGAAGGTTCAAGTTCAAAAGACACATTTTTCTAATACATAGCTTTACTGGTTGCTCTCCAACATCTACAGCTTTTCCATGTTTTTAATTATTTGAAAATTGAGCACACTAACTTTCATGTGGGGATTGTTAAAAAAATGTATATGATTATAAAATAAAGTGAAAGTTCGTGTGTTTCAATTTGTTGGAAAAATCTATTGAATTTTAGAATTAGATTTTAATGTGCTGAAGAAATTATTTATAAGTTAATTTACATACTTTGACTTAAAGTCAAAGTAATGTAAATGGTGGCCTTCAGCTTTAGACTAAATAAGAATTGAATTTTTCAATTATTTTTATGAAACGTATTTCGAGGATTTCAAAATGCTTTTACTACAGTATGAACACTCCATTTGTTATGCGTTTCTTACCGTTTTCTGCCCTTTTTTGTCAGACTTAATGCTAATTTATTTTTTGTTTTAAATGGAATTTTAAGAGTTACGTCCATGGATTCCTATAAATAGGAGTTCATTTTTCCTTTTGAGAGTACACAAATATGATATACATCACAAATTACTCTATCTTTTCTTTTCATCCTTTTCTTGGTGCATTTTCTGTTTTTGTTGAGGGAGTAATATTCTTGTACAAGTTCTGCTAGATCTAGTGTATCTTTTTGTTGTTCATTGGAATACCGTCATAGTATTCTGTTGAGACGATCGCCATTGACTACAAGCAACCTGGGTGCAGGCGACTATTGTCTTTAGGACAGTGCAATTTGCACGCTCGACGTTCATCATATTCCTAGATCGAAAAGTTCTCTTTATTTATAATTTTCATTTCATTTTATTGTTATTACTAATCGAAGTTGAATTTTATAAGACATTTCTAAGTTATATTATTGTTGTTATTCTTGTTTTCATTTTTGATAATTTAAAATATATATTATATAAATACGAATTTGACTCAAAAATCAATATATAATCACCTCTATCCCGCTTCAGCATTGTCGACGGCTTCGTTGTTGATGAGTTCCAATATAAAAATATCAACATCGACTTCAGATTGTTGGAATCGGAACTGAAATACCAACAACTAAAATGAACATGTATATTGATATGGACACTGTTTATATAATCAAAATAGATTTGTAATTACAAAAATTTAATTAAAATGAAATAAGGACAATTTTACAAAGAGTAAATCTTCAAAGCATGGTCAAGCCATTGCCATGAAGTCAATATTGCCCCGCTCGAATTGTTTGTAGTTCGATAGCAACCCAGCTTAGCAGGATTCAATGAAGCGTTTTGGGAGAACAACAATCAGATACTCACGAACCTGGCAAAACCCCTTTAAGATCAGCTCTCTAAAGCTTTATACAGAAAAGATTTAAGAAATTTCAAGAAGAACACAATTGAGAAAATCAAATTTATAATATGATTTTTGGAATTCATAGAAAGTTGGCATATGACTTATATTTATAGAAAATTTAATTTTTAACCCACAAAAAAACTGAACAAATTCAGTCTTTAAACTTAAAATTAAAACTAAAGTAAATCGTGAAAAATGCCAGCAACAAAATGGAAAGAAACGGACAAAAAATACATTCAATTCTTAAAAGAAAAATTGAATCCTCGAATTCGTTTCAAAGAAAAGCCCTTTCGGTTCTGTCAGTTCGTGAGTATCTGATTGTTATTCTCACGAAACGTTTCATTGAATCTTGACAAGCCGAGTTGCCATCAAACTGCAAACGATCCGAGTGGGGCAATATTGACTTCAGGACAACGGCTTGACCATGCTTTGAAAATTTAATCTTTGTAAAGTTGTCCTTCAGTATTTCATTTTAATTAAATTCTTGTTATTACTAATCTATTTTGACTATATAAACAGTGTCGATATCAATATACATGATCATTTCAATTATTGTTATTTGAGTTCCGATACCAACACTCTTCACAAATTCTCACCACATTTTTTCCCTTCAAATTAAAAGTCTTTTTATAGGAACTTTTAACATCAAATTAGACTCTCCAAGCCTCCTTGCAATCGTGACACTATGAAGAGAACAAACATTTCCTTGAATCCTTCAATGGGAGTAGGTTCAAACCTCTATCCAAATAAGATAAGATGTTTAATTTTGAATTATTTTTAATAATACAGTTTCCATTTCTTGAGATCTATTCTTACTACTTATTTAAAATATCTATTGCCACTTTATTCGATAATCGAGGATTTTATTTCATTAGTATAGATAATTTGAGGCATTACTCTAATACTCCTTGTTTAAGACGATTGAATCTCGAATATTCTCCGTATTAGTATAATATAATCCACTTAAACCAAAATGACGACTATGCTCTTAGTTTTATCCAAAACAATTATACTAATTATAGAGATGTTATTCTCTCTTATTAACTCATATCACCTCATTCTAACCGATGTGAGACTTTAGTCGCATCTCTATGATCCCATCCTTAAACCCACGTCGCACAACATAAAAAAGGAAAAATGAAGACGATAATACGAGGACGAAAAAAAATTGGAATCCAATAAAAAAACAGAAATATTACCTCAGATAAACTATGAATAAATGTAAAAATATAAAAAATAAAAAATCTTACTCGTTGCCTGTTATTGCTCTTTAGGATTTTGACTGTTTTCAATTCCTGAGGTCTGTTTTGAAGATATTCTTTAAGTTCATCATCATTCATGGAATCCACCATTTTAATCTGCTATTGGGAAAATTGCATTCTCTCTTATTTTCATGGAAAAGAAAAAGAAATAAAAATATATAAAAGTGTATAACTACCCAATTTGTGAGTTTTTCCAAGTCTTTTTGGAGGAGAATTTCATCTTTATCAGTCAGATCTTTCTTTTCCTGCCATGGAATCCAATTCTTCTTCTTCTTCTTTTTTCCTTGAGGAAGAGTCATCATTCAGTTTTAATCTTTTAGATAGAGAAAAATTGGAACTGATAATTTTATTTTATTTTTTTGGGTGTAAAATGAATTGTGAATTATTAAGAAATAAATGCATGCCATAAAAGGTAATTCGGCGTTACACAAAGGTAATGGTGATCTGTAATATGCGTTATGCTGCTTAATTTTAGCCTTGTTCTCGTTGTTAATTAGAATATTAAAAACATGATTTGATTCTTTGTCCTACCATCTCTATAAATGTAAAATATATATTTGCACTTTTCTTTTATTAGAATTCTTCTCTTATAAGTTATACCATAAATTTATATACTAATTACTAAAATATCAAAATTTCGTAAAAATTATTCAATAAATAATTGAACTATTTTGTATTATTTTTCATAGGTACTTTCAATGAATTTGTTTGATTTTTGCTTTAAGTTCAAGTTCAATAATTATCGAACTATTTAATTATTTTTAATTATTATTTTCAATAAATTTGTTGGTTTTCTTACTTTTTTTAGTTCAATAAATTATTGAACTATAATTATGTTATTTGGGTAATTTTTAAAAAGTTCTAACATTTCAGTAATTAATATGTAAAAATATGTTATTTCGGTAACTGGCTCTTCTTTTATTGTTAAATCATACCCTCTACATTTTAAAAATGACTTTAAACACCTCTACGTTTTTGTGAAATTATAAATCACACTCTTCTGTCCGTTAGTTTTAACAAAATTACGACACATACATACTATTCGCATGTCACGTGTTCATTACCGTTAAAAATAATGAAAAAAAAATTGAATCTGTATGGATGTGAGTGCTTTACATTTTGCGTCTAACTAACATAATGGTTTATTCAATAAATTTCACTCATTTGTCAAAAAAAAATTGTTATTTTTAATGAAATTAAAACACATTACTTGTATAGAATATGTATGTCTCAATTTCTTTAAAACTAATTGATAGAAGGGTACTATTTACAATTTTACAAAAAATACAATGGTGTTTAAAATCATTTTTAATGTGTAAGAGTATAAGTTAGCAAAAATCTAAAGTATAGGAGTGTATTTTGCATTTAACTCTTTATTTTATTATTATTATTATTAATTCCAGTTAGGTTTTTTTTTTTTTTGAGAAATTAATTCCACTTAAGTTGAATATATTTAGAAAGGTAAACTGCAAATAACACCCCTGTGGTTTCGGTCAAATTCATGAAAAGTCCTTGTAGTTTAAAAATGGCAAATCACACCCCCGTACTTCCAAATTATATCAATATGACCCCTCCCCTTCAATGGTGTAAATTTTCTTTTAGCCATAACTTTTTCGTTTGAACTTTGATTTTGATGATTCAAGATGTTTTGGAATCCTCATTCCGGGCTCTACTTTATGGTCACTTGAAAACTTCTAAATCATCAGTAAATATCGGGGTTAATTACTGTAATCATACCAAATATTTTGACGATAATAAAACTCTGTTATTTATTAAAAATTTTGAATGTTTGAGATAACCATGACGTAGAGCTCGAAAAGAGGATTCCAAAACATCTTGAATCATCAAAATCGGAGTTCAAACGAAAAAGTTACGGCTAAAAGAAAATTTACACCATTGAAGGAGAGGGGTCATATTGATATAATTTGGAAGTACGGGGGTGTGATTTGCCATTTTTAAACTACATGGACTTTTCATGATTTTGACCGAAACCATAAGGGTGTTATTTGCATTTTACCCTATTTAGAAATAAGGGCTATTAACATGATTAGCCATATTTAAGTACTTAATTACAAAAAAAAAACGGAGGACACCAATTAATTACAATCATGGACGCACGCCACCTCTGGTCAATGATAAAATACAAATCTACCCCTTCACGTGATGGACATGTCAATAACCGAATTTTCTTGTAACTGCCTAAATTAGATTTGCATTAATTGTAAATATTTATAAAAGTTGGAAAATTATCATAAAACAAAAAATAGAAAATCTAGGATTTGGGATTTAGGGAAAAAGATCTCGATTTTCATTTTCATTGTTTCAAGAAATTAGATAGAGAAAATAAAAAAAGATACGATTTCCTTCTTCCAAACAGTTTAAGAGAAATCAAAACACAATTGATTCAAAAAAAGATCTCTCCAAAATATGAAAGAACGAAAAGAAATTCTAAATGCAAGGAAAGAATAGGTGAAGAAAAGCACGAAATGCAAATGAAGAAATTGAAAAATCAAAATGATGGCAAAGAAACCGATAATATGGTTGAAGAAAGTGTAGATCTTGTAAAGGAAGAGGTTTTTTATTTTTGGAAAGATTTGATATATTTCATCTGAGAATGTTATTAGCATAAAGAATCTGAATAAACATCTATATTCAGGTTGTTACGAGTGAAAATGATGAACATTATAAATATGCAAGTGATGAAGAAACACATGAGCATTCAGAAGTAAAAAATAGAGGAAAAAGAGGACAGGAAGAAGAAGATAGTAAGAAATAGGGAAGACAAAAATTGTCTATTGATTTAAATTAAATATAAATATGTGTTTAACTTTATTAAATACGAGAAACTATATATATATATATTTACATTTAATTTTGTTCAACAATGTTATGCGTAGTATATCGTTTTAACTTTATTAAATATATACCAGAAACTATAATATGTTGCCATAGATTTTATGTGTTCTTGATTTGGTATTTATTATTATTAAATAGATTATATATTTTAATTATGTTAAAAGCAGTAATGTATTGAACTAACAGGAAATAACAAAAAGAGTAAGGTCACTACAGTTGTGACAACAATGAAAAAATGTAACGGAACCATACACAGAAGCTCTCGGTTCAAGTAAAAAGACGTAGAGGACCTTTATGTAGAGATGATTGATAGCATGCCGACCTTCCATTTGTTAACTCAACAAAATCAAAAAGACAATGTCACGTAGAATTTAGAAAAGTTTTTTGTTTAGTTTTTGGATAAATACCGATATTTTGATTTTGATTAAGCTACAGTGAACCTAATTGTTGCGTGTTTATATGTACACAAATATTATTATGCCGAGAATGTTGATGCTAATTTTTTGGCTAAAGACAGATGTGTAGATTTTAAATTAGGCTTCAGTGAACACAATTGAATCATATTTCTATGTAACTAATACTAATAATCTGAAACTATTAGTATCAATATAAAGAAAGATGTAAAATGAAAATGAAAATGAAACTAACTTAGACTTACATACAAAAGTGATTTATTTTTGTTGAACTAACTTAATGGAACAACTGAGCAGAAATGACTAACTGAAAAAAAAAATGTTTATGTATATGTAATTTAATTTTGTTAAATTATGAATATAATTTAATTTTGTTAGACTTAATAATTAATTATTTTTGTTAAACCTAAATGTGTTGTAACTTAAGAATTTAAATTTCTTAATTTATCATTACAATTTAATTTTGTTAAACTACAAAAAGTAAATTTTTTTGTTGAACTAAATTAAATCGAACAAATGAACAGAAAAGACAAATAAAAAAAATATTTAAGAATTGATTAATTTATTATTGTTAAATTATCAATGTAATTTAATTTTGTTAAACTGAAGAATGAAATAATTTTGTTAAAATTGAATCCAGAATACATCAATAGATAAGTAAATAAAAAAATCTGGAGTTTATCATTAGTAAACTAAACAAATAAATCCAAAATAGATAAGTGTAAAAGATCACAAAAATTGAGGGAAAAAACAACAAAAACCCAACACATAATGTCAAATAAATCAAATAAAACTAACAAAATCATCAAAATGCCAACATAAAACCCCACGATCAGAATGAATACAATAATCTAAGATGACGAATCAATTCTCATTCACATAGAATTCTGAGAAGCTTTACGGTTTATGACTTTTCTCACTGCAACAAGAACATTTCTTTGGTTGAGATAACAATGTTTCAATGACAAGATAAATGACGTTCCATACATGGTCTTCTTGAAGGGCAAACAAACGTAATGAAGAATTATTTCGAATCTAGGAAGAAACATGTGACGACCCGACTTGTTCAAAAGAAGCCGGTCGCGTTTACGCAAGCGGAAGCAAATAGTTTAAACCCAAAATAATACTTTTATAAAATATTGAAAATTTCGGCATGTAGTATTCGTAAAATCCATGCCTCACATACAAAACAAAATAAACCTGTTTTACCAGAATTCATCGGCTCGTCGGCCGGTTCAGAGTTTCATAAAACCATACTAAAAATAAAGTTCGGTGCACCGGTTTTAAAGTATTACACAAACATAATATACATAATGTTTAACTCAAAATCAAAAGAAAACATAAGTTAAAGCGTGTCTCCTATACTCCCAAAATATACGGCTCGCGTGACCGGAGACCAATCCAAAAGCTCCACCTCGTCATAGTCAACAAGCACCACCTGCCGCACCACGCCCTCGTCCCCGAGCGTTACTTTAAAGGTGATTTAGAGCAGCTTTGAGCATGACACTCAGTGAAAACAAAAGAATATGAACAGTGATGTGGGATGACCGTGATATAATGCGAAAGTATATGACAACATGCTTAGAATGCGAATGAAGTACAATGTTTTATGTTTGGATAATAACAACTAGTCATAACATCTCTAAACCATAATTTCCTTCTCTTTGATACCACAAGTATGTTAGGTTATGTAGGAAATTAAAGCAAAGTAATATATATATATATATATATATTAAAAACCTAGCAAATTAAAGTTACTGGGCCATTATTTGTAAGGCCCAAATTGACATCTTGGCTTCAACGTGGATCCATGAAGACTTATTGGCCGTGGGATTAATTTTGGAAAGCAATTGGCGGTGGTTTGTTTTCTTGATACGCAAGTTGAAAGAAGATTATAAATAGAGATAGTTTGTGTTTAGGTTTAGTGTGGAGCGGCCGAGTGTGAGGCGGCAACTCTCACCAAGAGTTCGAATGACAAAATAGTTTGAGGGCTATTTTGTGGGGTTTGTTCATATTGAGAGAAAATAGAGAGGGGGCAACCGTTTGAGTGTTTCTCGGGGTTATGTATAATTTTGAGTAATTATACACTCTCTATAGTTGTCTCATTAATGTAATCTTCAACTTCGTAGTGGAACCTGCAGAGTCTGCAGAAGACAGGACGTACCAATTGGGAACCTGTATAAATTTCTGCTGTCGTTTTCTCTCTCGCTTTTATTTATTATTCTTATATTGCTATTATCGTTCTTGGGATTAGGGAGTTTAGGGTTTCAACAACCCCTTCAAATTCCCAACAAAGTATTGCCAACATAAACTCGGCGTCTCACTACGCCCATATTTCAATTCAATCATTTCTTAAGCCGTAGCTCATCTCGGTTTTCAAACTATCTCAATTTACTAGCACCCGAGCCATTCTTTACATAGCACACCGGAGCTCCATCACCTCTCCGCCACGGTAACCACGTGTAACGTCCAACACCCATACACCGTTACACGGGTTACAACCCCATGGCCACATAATGATCACATGATATGCATGAATGGCATATATGATATGATATGGATTAAACATGCTTCTTCACAACAATGTTATATAACGAGACTTAGAATCAACAAGGGTAAATAGATCTACTTTTCAAATCCGGCATATGACATCAATCTTTGTTCATACAATGTTCAAGCTCACATATTCACATGGTTCGTAATCACAACTAGTTTCCGAGCATAATCACGAAAAGTATCACATATGCATAATCATAGTCCCAAATCCAGCATATGACTCGTTCATGGACTATGAACATAATAACAAAGCAATTTAAGCATGCTTCAATGATTAACTAGTAAAAACAATAATTCTAGTTTAGGCTATCAAGCATTTCGACTCTTTAACCCAATGCCGGAATCGATATCTCTTCCCGTAACTTCACTTGCTTCCAAACTTTACCACCCACATCACAATTCATGTTACTCATATCCACAAAATTTCATTTCTGAATTAGTTCCCAGAGGAACGGGGACGCCACACCAATCACCCTTCCGATTCTTTTTGTTCTCACTTTCAAAGTTGGCTCCACGTATCTCCACTCGCCTTTGGCCTACAAAAATTTAATCCATATATGTTTAGACTAATATAAACATTACAAATCAGCCATAACAACCACAAATAGCCCCGAACCCGGTTAGTGACACAAGTGTCAAAACTAGTTGATTCGGGATGCAATTTTCGGTCAAACAAGGAGTACTTATGAAATATTCATTGGATTGATGCTCTAAGGTGGTTTCCTTATTTAAATATATCCATTTAAACGCCAAATGCTCCAGAATTGATAAACTTCCATTAAAAGTCAAAAAACACCCAAAATAAGAAAACTAGTCCAACAAAAGTGCAATTTTTGGTCAAAAATGGAAATTCACTAAATTGATATTCCAAAGTGGTTTCCATGGTTAAAATATACATATAAACATCAAAACTTTCCAGAATTAATAACCTTTAAGATTAAACAAGAAACATCCAAAACTAGCTAAGGCTTAAAACTAGTTTTTAGGCCAATTTTGATAATCTTTCAAAACTCATCCTCTTATCTTTCCAAGTCGTTTCTCATGTGGAAAATATCTATATATACCCTCATATTTTCCAGAATTAATAATTTCAAAGTAAAACCATGGAAAACCTTACTTTAAAGAAGCTAGAAATTCCAAAACATTGTCATTTTTAAGGTGTTTTCAACATGAGTTTATCCATGGCCTTTGGTTCCTCTTAACTTTGATAAACATGCATCTTACAATCATATAAACATTCTTAAGTTCCAGAATTGAGAAGTTCAAAGTGATGGTCAAGGAATCCCAAAAGTCAAAGGACACCAAAAGCTTCAAAAACCTCCATTAATGGAGTTTTGTAAAAGCTTGTCCACCCATGTCTTTTATTCTTTAAAGAACACTTAAGAGGTGATACTTAGGATTCATAATATCATTTGAAACACCATTTCCAAAATTTAAAGTCAAATAGAACCTTCATGTAAACTCCCTTAAGAAATTCCAATCAATACCATGGAAAACTTGCCAAAAATGACATTCTAGGTTAGTAATTACCTTGAGCTTTTGATCAAATTTCCTTCCAAGACTTGTTTAAATCTCCCTAAGATAGTGATTCCAACATGAATCATACAAAACCCCTTCAAATTGCTCCAAGATCCAAGATCCAAGATCCAAGTGAATGAAATTGGTGGAAGAAAAATGAGAGAGAGGGGGGGGGGTCTACGGTTAGAAGGAGAAGAAAATGAAGGGAAAGTTTTGTATTTTAGACAGATGGGAACGTGAGTAGAAAAATGAAAAAAATATATAAAATATGAAAAATAAAACAATCATTAGTTGGAGAGAATACGTGAGTAAATGAAACCAAAAAAATCATATCATAGGGGAAGAGCCTTTCTAGAAAAAATAAAAAATATGCCAAAAAAAAAACATTAATGTTCATCAAATATCATTGATGACAAAAATGGTAAAAGTTGAAAGAATGAAATAACATTTGGGAACCCTTTCTAGACAAAATTAAAAACTTTTACATGTTATTTGAATCAATTTTCAAGGAATCTAGGGATTTCAGTTTGGTTGTGATTATGGGATCTATAGATAAGAGAATATTTCTAGGTTTTATTTATAGTTTGGTCTATGATCATTTGGTCATATTCCTTGAGTTCTATAAATAAAATATTTCATCACATTTTTTGGGACTTATTTTATCTATTTTTAAAAGATTGTTATTGCTAAAGTTGTTTGTTTTTCTAACTACAAAGCTATAA
Source organism: Gynostemma pentaphyllum (assembly GCA_028015215.1). Classification (NCBI taxonomy): domain Eukaryota; kingdom Viridiplantae; phylum Streptophyta; class Magnoliopsida; order Cucurbitales; family Cucurbitaceae; genus Gynostemma; species Gynostemma pentaphyllum. The sequence goes on along the minus strand of CM051353.1, from coordinate 47,109,939 downwards.
TGTGTCGTTTGAAGATGGATTCTTCGAGAAGAGGCGGTAGGGGTGTAAATTTTCCTCGCGGGGATGGGGACGAAAAATTCCCCGTTCGAGTTTCGGGGACAGGGACGGAGAATGCGGTCCCTATCCCCGACCCCCAATAAAATCCCTGAAAAATAAATATATATAAAATATTTTTATATAAGCCCAATATTTATTATAGTCCAACTCTTCTACTATTTTTAAAATATTTTTACATAAGTGTTTGAACAACTATTTTTAATTTTAATTTTTAAAAGGGGGAAAATCAAACCAGCCACTTTTTAGGGCATACTTAACAAAACAGCCACATTTTTTAAAAGTTATTGGATTAGCCACTTTTTACAATTCAAATTTTAAATATACCAAAACTGCCCCTTTCCGTATATCAAGTATAGTCTGACACGTCTGACAATTTCATATATTACATATATCTGACATTTCTGACATGTTTTCTCTCCCAATACTTTCTTTCCCAATGTATTTTTTCTTCCTTAATTTTTCGTATATTTAGTATATCGTGCATAGTTTTTATTGCATTTGGTATATTTTATACATTTTCAATATTTTGGAGTAAATGCTTTATTTCGATTTTGTATTATTGCATTTTGTATGTTTTGTACATATTTTGATTTTAATTCATTTTTGTATATTGTTTTTAGTATATTGGGTATATCGTTCTCTCATGTAAAATGTGTTTGTCTTCTAGTATATTGAGTATATCGTCCACCAATTTATAAGTGCATTTGAAAAATAACACGGGTATGTAAACATATGTATATACATGTCATTTAACCTGCAAATGAAAACAAAATAGTGTTAATACATCATACTTAATATGCAAAATAAACAAACCAATGTATATTACGTATATTACATAGTGTACGGATAGTAAAAAAAATATAAAAGAAGGAGAAAAAACAGAACAAATGATGGGGATACGTTGACCATTTTCGCAGTTTATATATATAACGTATATTACAACACTTATGTACATTACGTATATTATAGAATATATATTTAGAAAACAAACGGTCGTGTATTACAGATATTACAGATAAGACATTATGAATATTACAGCGCATATAACAAGGAATGTAAAATCGTGAAATTTAAGAGATAATAAGAAGAAAAAAACAAAAATTATACCTTTTGTCAAAATCTTCAAGATCTGCAAGATCTAAGATTATGGAGAGATCAAATAGATAAAAATAAAGAACAAAAAATGTGGAACATAGTTTAAAAAAACGAGAAATAGGAAGAAAATGAAAAGAAAGTGAGTAGATTCGTAAAAAATTGAAAAAAAATGTGTGATGGGGAGTTTGAAGAGGATGAAAATGATGGATTTACAACAAAAAATGGCAACCATGAGAATGAGAATAAGAAGAGAGTAGATGAATGGTAAATTTTTGAAAAAGGAAATAAAATAAAAGAGATAAATGGAGAGGGAATCAAATTTGAGAAAAATGATTTGGGGGGGGGGGGGGGGGGACTTTTGTATTAAAAAATGTGAAAAAGAAAGAAGAGGGAGAGAGAGATAAAGAAAAAAAAAAAAAGAGAGGTGCACGTGAAAAGAAGAGAGAGGAGAGAGGAGAGAGAATATATTTGATTTGACTTAAAGGTAAAAATGCATTTTCATTTATTTTAGAGGCTATTTAGAGGAAGTTTTAAAAAAGTGGCTATTTGGAAAATTAGGAGGTAAAAGTGGCTATTTATATAATTGTTCATTTTTAAAACAGTATTTAAAAATAAAGTTTTTCAAATATGTATTATACAACTTTTTTTTTAAACTTTTTTTCAAAACTGTTTTAAAACTTTTTCTCAAAACTGTTTTATAAAAAGTTTCTTTTTTTAAAACTGTTTTGAATAATTCTTTCCTTGCTTTTTTTCTACTAATTTGCTTTTTTTTTGTGTGTGAAAACTAGAAAATGTCGATTGCATCATAATTTTATCAATTAAATAGGTATTTCATTAAAAATTTAAACGGGAAAAATTCCCCGCTAAATTACCTGCTCCCCGTGATTTCCCCTGCGGGGAATCCCTGTCCCGAATCTCTTTGAATGGGAAATTTACCGGGGATGGGGAATGCACTCCCCGTCCCTGCCCCACCCCGTGAACACTCCAAAGAGGCAGACGCAATGGAGAGAGAAAAAGTAATTTTTATTCGGATAAGAAACTTTTTGTACCAATTGTTAATTAGCGAGGTTAAGGAAATGTGAAGAATGTATTGAAAATTAAAAATAAAAAAAATATTTAAATAATAGAACTCCATTAAAATGGATGGAAAAACTAACAGATAGTGACTTTATGATAGTATGGGGGAGTATTTTCCCAAGAAAAAAGTGTAGGGGTCATTTTTAAAATTAGGTGAAAGAACAGGGGACATTTTTCCATTCTTACCCAGTTTAAAATTGTAAAGGGATTTGACAATTCTTTAAAGGGTATATTTGAATGGTTTTGTGAAATTTTTCCAAACAACCTTCAAATTTGTCTTAGGTTTTTACCTACCCGCTATCCTTTCATTTTCTTGACCTAATGACCTTATGAAAATACTAAAATACTCTATTTTATTTTCCCTCCTAATAAACTCTCATCTCTCATCTCTTATATCTCATTTCTTGGTCCAAAAATTCCATCTCGATCTAACATCTTGGTCCAAAATTCCATTTGATCCTCCATCTCGGCAAAAAATTCTAACTCTCGATTCAAAATTCCATCTCGGTCCAAAAATCCACCTCGATTTGGTCCAATATCCCAATAAATCCTCCATCTCGGTCTAAAATTCTAAATCTCTGTTCAAAATTACAAATTTTGGTTCAAAGTTCCATCTCGGTCTCCCATCTTGGTCCAAAATTATAAATCTCGGTTCAAAATTCCATTACGGTCCCCCATCTCGGTCCTAAAATTCATCTCGGTCTCGATCCAAAATTCTATTTGATCCTCCATTTTGGTCCAAAATTCCAAATGTCGGTTCAAAATTCCATTCGATTCTCAATCTCGGTCCAAAATTCTAAATCTGGGTTCAAAATTCCATCTTGGTCAATGTCCAAAATCTTATTTTTTTTCGTGAACACTTAAATTCAGATGAATTTATATATGATTTTTTTTAAGGGAAAAAGACATTATTGGTCCTTCAATTTTGCGTTTATTGACAATTTGGTCCCTCAGTTTTCAAATCCGACATTTTTTACCCTTGAGTTTTCGTTTTGCTTTCAGTTTGGTCCTTGCCGTAAAAAATCTGTTAAATAGTTAACAGAATGCTGACGTGTCCTTGTTTTATTAATTTTATATGTATTATATTGACTTATGTGGTATTTTTTTTAAATGATGTGGCATATGTAATTAGTTATATATTAATAATTTTAAATCAATATATTTTTAATTAATTTTCTCTCATCTCCTCACCATCTCTCCTATTCCATGTTCATCTTCTCTAAAAAAAGGTTTAGATCTGCTTCTTCCTCCCCTCAACTTCTTTTCTTTCTTTGATAAACAAAAACCCAGAAAACCATCAAGATAAACCATTCGAAAATCACCAAATGTTCATCACCAAACTCAACTTATTTTCTTCCTTTGATAAACAAAAATCCAGAAAACCATCAAATGATTCATCATAAACAACCATCAACGTTCTCTTAAAAAAAATCTGACCTTCAAATTTAAAAACCAAATCTCATTTCAGATTTAAAAATCAAATCTGATGGTGTAAACGATCGTTTTCAAGGACTCCAAAATTTTGGGCAGTGGCGACGACGAGGCGAGATCCGTAGAAAGGGTTGGACTTAATGGGATAGCCATTGAAGAGGGGTTTTAAAGATGGGCATGATGAAAGTTTGGGAATTTACAGTTCAGAGGCTTGATGGTGAGATGGGTTTTTCTACATGTGGATTTGTTTTGGTTTGAAAAAATTTGTTGCTTTAGGTCTTAATGACAAGAGATGACTGGATTTAGAGAGATGGGTGAGGGGAAAAGAGATGAGCAACCATGTCCATAGAAATGGGTTGGTGATTTGGGAAAGAGAGGTGAGAGAAGTTTCGTTGCTATCTCTCCTCCTTCCTCTGTTCATCTTCTCCCATCATCAAATCGTTTCTTTTATCTTTTAAAACTTATCAAATCCATTAAAGTTTTGGGAAAACACCAAGATCCATCCCATTCGAAACTTTTCTTCGATCTGTCATGTTGATTTTTTATTTCGGTGAGCGTGATTTTCAAATCTAATGAGAACCCAGAAAACTCAACACCAATTAATGGTGGAGATGAACATTGAAGGAGATGGAGGAGAGAGAGTGCAAAGGAGGAGAGAGGTTCACTTAAAAGAAATAATGAATGTTATTAAACTCATTAGTCCTGCCACCTCCTTAAATTATGTCATGTCATAAATAAAATTAATATTTTAATGCCACATAAGATTTTTGTTAACTATTTAACAGATTTTTTACAGTAGGGACCAAACTAAAAGCAAAACGAAAACTCAGGGTAAAAAATGTCGGATTTGAAAACTGAGGGACCAAATTGTCAATAAACACAAAACTGAGGGACCAACAGTGTCTTTTTCCCTTTTTTTAATAAAACATTTATAAATGAAATAATATAACTTATTTGGTTGTATAAAAAGTTTAAGTTGAAGGGTAAATAGGTTCTTTCACTTTTTAATAGGTCATTAAAATGAAAAAAATGAGGGACAAAAAACCTTAGAAGGGATTTTTAAAGGTTATTTGAAAAATTTCCCAATTAGTTTATTTGTTTTGTAAAAAAATAATTAGTTATATACCTAAGAATATTTGAATAATTGTGTTTGTTTTGTATGATTCATGTAAAGAATATATTATAACAAGAAACTTGCTCCACACAACCACTAAATCTCTCTTATCAGGTTGGTTGACCCCCCCCCCCCCCACCTTATTTTATTTTCTTAACCTTTTGACCTCATCATTATGTTAGGATTGAGACCTTTAAATAGAGATCTGAATAATGGAATTCCCAACCATCTTTCCTCGCTGAATAATAAAATCAAAAACTGAAAACATAAACCATACCCTTGTAGAGAAGTGTCTATTTTTCTTCTTGTTTACGATCCCGGGACTATCGATAAATCTTCCCCACTAAGTACAAAAGAGAACAGTGTTGGCTTTTTTGACCTATTAATCTCACTTAATTATGTTTTGATGATAACAAACACTTAGTACTAATAAATTTTAGTGTTGTCTTTTATAGAGCGGAAAATATCGAGCACGGTGGTTTTCAAATCGTCCAATTCTGAGCTAAAATGAAGAATATATCTACAAAAGAAAATTTGATTTGAAAATTGTGTATATATATATATATATATAATCAGAAATAAAAAAACGGAAAAAGAAAAAGAAAACGTAGAATCTACCACAACCGTTTGATTATGAGTCAAAGCGCGATCCAAGCATCCAAAAATGGCCGCGTCCACGCCTGTGCTCCAACTCCCTAACGCGCATGTTGCCTCTGACGGAAGCAGGTCCCACACGTCTGCTGATGCCTTTTGCTCCGCCATCCACAGCTCGACACGAGTCCCTGCTTGTCCCAAGATAGCTTTTTTTTTTTCCAGATAGACGAAAATGACGCTTCAGCCCTTGTCTTTTAGATACCTTTGTTTATCAATCAACTGACTAGTTTTTTTTAAGGTCTCTCACAAGTTGTTCCTGATTGGTTTTCCCCTGTTGCCCGTGAGTTTTGATACTTTATTTTTAATTCAAAACCAGTTCACCTTCAACCAATGAAGATGCGCCATGTGGACCAACGACTATATTTTATTTCTTCTTCCTTCAAATGGCCAAGAATGAGAAGCAAAATACACCAAGAAAATTCAGAATTTTGGCCTTTATTATTTGTGCTCTCAAGCTTATTTTTCATATCATTTGGGGTTTACTTTGAGTGATTAATTTGGCTATTTGAGAGCCTTGTATTAGTGTGAGCTAAATCTTCTTATCAACTCTTTATAAGAGATTTGTAATTATGTGAAGAATTATACTTCACACTTTAGGTCGATTTCCTAGCCTGTAAATAGGATCATTTGAGTTTGATCTTGCTCCCGGTAAAAAGATCGAGCTTGTTCTTGATCCTGGAAAAAGAATGATTGGGTTTGACTTTGATGTTGTGTAAAATAGTAGGGTTTTGATCTTGATCCCGCAAAAGGATTGAGTTATACTTGCTCCTGGAAAAGGTAATAAATTACCGAGAGGTGCTCGGGGAGTGGACTAGGCCGGATTTTGACCGAACCACTATATATTTGGTGTCAACTTTCTAACTCTTTCCTTTTTTTTTTTTTGCACCATATTAATTGTTATATATTCATTGTGCTAATTAATTGGTATCATTAATATAAATCATTGCTAAATATTATTGTTATATTTATTATTAATCATTGAAATCGATTATTGCTTAACATATTTATTGAGGTAATCTTGGTTGTTAGAAATTCATTGTAGTAAAATATTTCCAATTGTTGTTGCGTAAAAATGGAGAGCTTCCACGTAGGCAACAAACTTAATATATGGGATGAGTCGGAGGTAGTGCGCTGCTTCGACGGCGTGCTACGTAGGTACCTGCATAAGAAAGGAAAAGAGCACTGGTGTGGTGCCGACCTAACACCCTCCGATGCTAAAATCAGAGCAAGCAGAGCTAGTGTGCAAGAGAGAATAGTAGTAGAAATTAGTCACCTAATGAATGAATTTCTTCTCCTATTTATATGAGAGGAGTTTGATGACATCATCGTACCACGTGTCGCGTCGGGATGGGGCCACATGTTGCTTCCCAACGACGTGTCGCTTGTTGGTCATGCCACGTGTCATCGTTTGATTGGATATCAATATAATGTGGTTTCTTGGTCTTTGATACGTAGTCTTATTAGATGACGTAGACGTAGACTCTCGGGACTATGTAGAAGTACCTTCCTAGGTGACGTAGACGTGACCTCCCAGACAACGTAGACGTAGCCTCATAAGTGACGTAGCTTTATTTGTCCAGGTGACGTAGACATGTCAATTGTGCATTCTTTGAACAAGTTTAGAAATTCCACGTGTACTGATATAATTTCACCCACAACAGGGGCCCCCTACTCCCGAGTTGAGTTGAGACGTGAGTTCACTATTGCTTGGGAGTATTAATTCATTGTGGAATTTATTCTTCTATCAGTTTCAGAAAATTTTACAAGTGTCGGGGCTTGGTAGCTTGAAATTTCCTGTCTCGCAATAAATAATAATTTTTTTGTAAAACCATAATCATGATTGATCTTTTCTTGGGTTTTTTATCTTGGCTGGGCTATGATTTGAAATTTTCATATGTGACGTAATCTCAGCTGTCGCTTTGATCCAATGGTTAAGATATAATAACTCTTAGAGATAATATCAAATCTTAGAGATATTATCAAAAATCTCTATAAATAAGAGTCTTAATATTTCCCATAACTCACAACTTGGAGACTTGGTGAGTTTCTAAATCTTCTCCTATTTTCCTTCTCACATTTTCCTTCTCATTTATTCCTCTGTCACTTTTAACATTATTTTCTCAAATTCTCGATCTCACAGGTTTAATGTGGTAGAACACCGTGGTTAAACGTCGAATCAATCATCAGGTACATATTCCCCCCTTTGAATTTAAGAGTAGAAATTTCTTAAAATCAAATTGAATTAGGGTTTTATACATTAGTTTGATGAATTGGTAAAAGAGAAAAAAAAAATGAGAAGGATGAAGAATTTTGAAACGTAAAATAAAAAGAAATTGAAAATTGAAACTTTTCCTTTAACTGACGCATGCAGTAGGTTTTTCAATTTTATTTTATTTTTCCTTCTTCGTCTGACACAGCAGACTGATTTTCAAATAATTTTTTTTTAAGGTTGCGACCCGTGGGTCAAGTGCAAACTCGCGGATTGATCCGCAGGTTAAATGCAAACCCGCTTGTTGACTGGTCAACAATCAACGTTGTGTTAGGAATGGTGTCCTAGAACTTGTAATTATTTAATAATAATAATTTATTAAGAATAAATAAAATAAATAAACATCAGTTCTTTATATTATTTAGGTTGATTCAATTAATGATATTAGGAATATATGGAAATATATAAATATCAAACATTCAAATAGTAAACCCTAAGTTACTCTTATGAAATCACGACTTAGTATATGAGTCATACAAAAGGATTAAAGTCGAGATGAGTAACTTAAACGTGTCTACAGTAAACAGATAACGTTTGGAAACCTTATCCTGGTAACACTGTTGATATCTTCGCATTTTGTTTATAGACAAATGATCGAATTCTGATCATTCATGTGGGAGACATGAAATGGAAGTATCATATGTAATGTTGATTGTATAAGACAAGACCACGATGTTCGATCAAATTTTTCATTAGTACCGTTTACGAGAAATGATCGAATATCAAACTAAGTTTATCAACCGTGATAGATCTCAATCCTGAGTGAAATGCGGACCCCTATTTGTGGAGTTATGTTCTTTGATTCACATAGTTGAGAGCGATCTGTAAGAACGCTCAATACACTTCTGTTTTGGGAACATGACTAGATAAGTAGCTGGGAACTCATTTTCATGAGATGGAATTCATAACTTTCCTATAAATTAACGGTATCAGTGCGATAGCTAAACATTTTAGGAACTTTAGGAAACTCCCTTGATGTACTGATTCGAGACATGAACAAGTGACGTCACGACTTCTATTGATCACAGAAGTATCTTATCTCTAGTTCGACTAAAGATAAAGTTCATTGGAGAATCAGCGGGAACACAAGGATAAAGCAGTAATTACAGGGGGAAAACGGTAAATTTATCCGCCTGTAATTATGAGGGTTCCACGTGAAGGATAATATCACAGATATAAATAATGATAAACTAAATGGACAATAATTCATCTATAGTGAGGGGAGTTCAGCTATGAATCTATAGTTGAATTATTCATAGTTAGATAATAAGTAATTAACTGATTATGTGTTAATCACTTAATTGACTAATTATTAAGCCCATGATCTATAGGTTCATCGGGTCCCTATGCTAGCCCAAATATCGTAGTCGCGAAATCAAGTAGAAGAAATGGAAAGTATAAGTAAAGCGAATTACTTAAATAGGCAGTATTAATTGTTTAAATATTTAGTATATTTAAACGGTAATTAATATAAACATTATTAATAGTTTAAATAATGAGTTTATTTAAACATGAAATTAATAATGAAATATTATTAATTATTTGAATATTGAGTATATTTAAATGGTAATTAATAATTTGAAGTTAATTAACAATTATTAGTTGTTTAAATAAATAATTTTATTTGAACGGAAATTAATAATTAAAATTAATTAATTAATAATAAAATATTGTCAATAAAATTATTAATTAAATAATGAGTTTATTTAATGGAAATTAATAATTATAATATTTATTATTAATTATTTAAATAATGAAATTATTTAAATGGAAATTAATAATTAAATATAAATTTGATAATATTTAGTCGGGAGAAAATATTAATATTATTAACTGTTTAAATAAAATATTTTATTTAAATGGTAATTAATAAATAAATTAATTAAGTTGGACTTATTAATTTAAGAGAGAGTTTCAAGCCCAATTGGATTAATGAACCCAATTGAGATTGACCCAAAATAATTAATTAAATAAATTAGAATTATTTATTAATTATTAATGGTAATTTCGGCCATGCCATGTAATTATGGAAGAGATAATTGTTTGAATTATATCCTAAAATAATTACATAGATTTATTTACCCAAGATAAATAAAATAAAGAAAATAAAATAATCTCCTATTTATCTATGGCATTTTCGAAATTGCAAGATAAAGGAAAGAGATAATCTTTTTTTTTCTTTTTGTATTTATCTCTATAGATTAATCCTAATGTCATTAGGATTCCTATTTTCTTATAAATAGGAGGGTTGGGTCATTCATAAATCACACAATTCAATTCCATAGAAAGTTGGAACTCTCTCTTCCTCTCTCCCACCCCTTGGCCGAAATTCCCTATTCAAAATTGGGAAGAAAATATTTTTCTTCTTCCCAATTTCTTCTAAAGTTCGATCCCACAATCGTGTTTCGTTTGATCGATCGAGATATAGCATAGAAGATCCGGTGTTGCTGAGGATTTGATGCTGTAAAGAAACCTCCAACCGATTCTCCATTAATTACTCAATGTAAGTATAATTGGTTTTAATTTTCGAAATTAAGCATGAATCTACATGTTTTATATCACAAATTGCATGATGTTAATAGATCCGTTATTAAATGTTAATAAGTTTACTAAATAAAATTCCGCTAATTTAGTAAATCATCCCTTCACATTGACCAGTTGACTTTTTTTTTAACTCGGACGTGGTCTTCCTTTGTTGTTTCGGGTGTTGTCAATAGGGCTATGTTATCGGGGCTATGTCATCAGGGCTTTGTCAATAGGGCTATGTCAATAAAACTTTGTCATCAGGGCTTTGTCATCAGGGCTATGTCAATAGGGCTTTGTCATCAACGCCTTGTCATTTGTATTTTGTTTTAGACTTGTAAAAAATTTCATGACCCCGTTTTCTGACCAGTTGACCCGTGACCTGTGACCCGTCGACCGTTGACTTTTTGACCCGCTGACTTTTTTTTTTTTCTAATATCCCTCTGTCGCTTTAACATATATTTTCCATGCTCTTTTGTAGGTGTGCTTGAGGGATTGCATAATTGTGTAGCTTCATTAAAGGACCATAGACCACCTCTCTTTTCAGGTACGTCACGGTCTTCCTTTTAGCATACCTTTTTTTTATGTATACTCAAATATTGTATCTAGGTAGTTGTTTCAACAGTAGCTAAGTAGAATCATTTTCCTTTTAGGATTTCGAGCGAAGAGTCTAGTTATCAGTTGGTGAGTGAGGAGGATTATGGGGGGTCAAGTTCAGAGACTGATTCAAGTACCTATGATGTTTCCAACCAAAGTGCTAGTGATGATGATTTTTCTTCTTCTCAAGATATTAAGATGGATTCTTGATCGAGATTGTGCACGTTCCATGCCCAATCAGGAATTAGCTGAATTGGCTATTGAGGATTACTTAATGGTATGCACTCTTTTATTTTATCATTTTTTTTACTCATGTGACTAAAATGCATACTTTGTCTTCGTTAGGCTGGAGCTAGGATGAACATGGCATGTGTTCAACAAGGGAGAGAGATTTCCCGTCTTCAAGAAGCGATGAAACTTCATGAAGAAAATTCATCCGATAATGCTCTATTGCTGGAAGTAGAGCGTGTTGAAAAGGAGAAGCTGAAGAGTGAACTAGCCGAAACGAAGAGAATCTCAAATCAAATTTCAACCAGGCACAAAAACACCTTGCTTAATTTTAGCAAACTCAAAGCTAAGACTAAGGATAAAGATGAGTTGATGACCATGTTTAAAGCTGTTAATCATAGTGTAGACCCAGAGGTTTACCTTTTAGCCTTGGCATCAATGCAGTACTTGATGAAGTTTCTTAGAGATTTCCAGATTTAAACCTTAATTTTGTTATGGAGCGTTTTAATCTTCCCCCTCCTTCTCACGCCACGCACCATGGTGATGATGTCGACATTGAAATTTTGGGGTGACTCTGCATGATGCCTTTTTCTGATTTAGTTTTATCATGTTTCGTGGGGCATGTCCACTGATGAACTCGTTTAGCTTTTATTTGTGTTCCTCTTTAGTTCCATATAAGTAGGATAATTTGCTTTTAACATACTTTCCCGTTTGTTTAGGATATTTTCGAACTTATGTTGCTTTACATCTTCTTATTTGTTACCTTGAAATAAAAATTTATCTCATGTTGCCTTCATTTCTCGGTTTTATTTATTTTCTAAGTCTCGTCAATCATACATGGCTATGTAACCTTGCATTATGAATGAACTTAGAATTTTTAGTGAACTTAAGTTTTTGGTTTTTCTAAGTTTTGTCAATCAAGCGTGGCTACGTAGCCCTGCACTTAGAATCAACTTAGAATTTTTAACCAACTTAATTTTTATTTTCTAAGTCTCGTCGATCATTTATGGCAATGTAAGATTGCACTTAGAATTTTTAGTGAACTTAAGTTTTTAGTTTTTCTAAGTTTTATCAATCAAGTGTGGCTATGTAGCCCTGCACGTAGAATGAACTTAGAATTTTGATAAACTTAAGTTTTCGTTCTTTCTAAGTTTTATCAATCAAGTGTGGCTACGTTGCCATGCACCTTGAATGACTTAGAATTTTGATGAACTTAATTTTTGTTGTGCTAGTCGCTCAGTCTTGTTGGTGTGGCAGCATAATGCATAGTGGTAGTGCATGTAGTAAGTAAAGTAGTAGTAGTAGGCCCCCACTCAAGTGTCACTTTATAACTTAAAGTGTTACTTGAGTTTGCGAGTTATTGAAGTAGCTTGTTCTATGCGCAGCTTAAATTCATACTTGGTGGTAGCCTCTGCTTATGCCTCATTGATTCTTCTCATCACAAATAAATTTATGAAGTTGAAAATGTACGTTCTTATTTCATTTATTGGAATGAAATTACAATGAATTGAAATTGTTATAGAAATAACTTGAACGAAAATGAAATTGAAAAGAAATCATTGATAGAAAGTCTTGAGGTGCTCTGCATTCTATGGATGGTGTAATGCCCTGTCGTTGAGGTATTTCAGTCTATAAGTACCTGGTCTCACAATCTCAGTGACTTTGTATGGTCTTTCCCAAGTTGGTCCTAAGACCCCGGTATTTGAGTCCTTTGTATTTGGCAGCACTTTTCTAAGAACAAGGTCATCCACTTTGAAATTGCGTAGTTTGACTCGAGAGTTGTAGTATAGTGTCACCCGATTTTTATACTCAGCAACACGGAGACGGGAAGTCTCTCTATGCTCTTCAAGGAGATCAAGGCTTAACCTTAGTGATATGAATCATGGAGCCTTAAAAGAGATGAATGAGCTTAGCTTCACTCAAGGATCAAGAGTTAAGAAGTTTCAAAATGAAAGAAGAGCTTGGCAAGAAATGAAGAGAAATGGAAACTTTCCAGAAATGGAATCTTTTCCGAAATGAAAACTTTCCAGATATGGTAATTTGTGGAGAAGATCAAATTTACATTCAAAGGAAGCTCAACACCAAAGATTGAAGACTTTATGTAGAAATGGAAGTTCCAAGTAGTGTATGGCTTTAATTTTAGGATTTTTAAATTTCTAGGAATAGTAGTTTTATTTTTGATGACTCATCATGGTTAAAAATAACTAAGGACCCAAAAATAACAAACCATTGAACCCACATATGCCATTCGAAACAACCCAAGGTGTAAGTAAGGGAAAAATGATACCTTGATGATCAAATATCAAGAAACAAGAATGACGTCTTACCCCATGATTCGAAACACTCCACAAACAACTTGATCAAGGTTGGTTGAATGCTCCTAAGCATGCAATCTAAATCAAGATTACATAGTTGAGAGAGATGGCTCCCAGCCAAGGCAAGCACAATCGGCTAGTTTTCTTTAATTCATCAAATCTGTTTATTAATTGAATAATAAAAGCTTTAAATAGTCAAAACAAGTTTCCTACTCCTAATATGACTCAAATTTCGAAAATATGTGATAAAATGTTGATAGTAAAGCCCTACACTACTTGGAACTTCCATTTCTATATAAAGTCTTCAATCTTTGGTGTTGAGCTTCCTTTGAATGTAAATTTGATCTTCTCCATGAATTACCATATCTGGAAAGTTTTCATTTCGGGAAAGATTCCATTTCTGAAAAGTTTCCATTTCGGGAAAGTTTCCATTTCTCTTCATTTCTTGCCAACCTCTTCTTTCATTGTGAAACTGCTTAAATCTTGATCCTTGAGTGAAGCTAAGCTCATTTATCTCTTTTGAGGCTCTATGATTCATATCATTTAGACATTCTTCATTTGTCTCTGGATTGAAATGTTGTACTCTTGGGGAAATGAGACCTATTTCAATTGGCACAACCGCTTCTGCTCTGAACGCAAGTGAGAAAGGAGTCTCACCTGTAGAAGTCTTAGCTGTTATTCTGTATGCCCATAACACATTAGGTAGCTCTTCTGCCCAGAGCCCCTTCAACCCTTCTAGTTTGGTCTTTAAGTTCTTTTTGATAATTTTATTCACTACTTCCACTTGACCATTAGCTTGAGAATGTGCAGGAGAGGACTTGAAGTACTTAATACAAAGCCCTGAACACCAAGACTTGAACTTCTCATTATCAAATTGTTTCCCATTTCCAGAGATAATGGCATAAGGAATACCAAACCTGCATATTATGCTCCTCCACATAAAGTCAGTAGTTTTGTGTTCCGTTATGTAGCTAAGGCTTCAGCTTCAGCCCACTTAGTGAAATAATCCATAGCTACAATAGTAAATTTAGTCTGACCTTTTCCTTGAGGAAGTGGTCCTATTAAGTCAACCTCCCACTGAGCAAATGGCCAAGGACTTGTGACATTTGTTAGATATTCAGGTGGTTGTCTTGGGATCACAACAAAACATTGACATTGGTCACACTTTTGACAGAATGACTTGGCATCTTCGTGCAAGGTGGGCCAGTAATACCCCTGTCTTATAATTTTATAAGCTAACGATCTTCCTCCTGAATGGTTACCACACACTCCCCATGAATCTCTTTTATAACATAGTCAGCCTCTTCGGGTATCAGACATCTGAGTAGTAGTAGACAGAAACCTCTCTTATATAAAACCTCTCTTATATAAAACCTCTCTTTCTAAGATATAGTGTGTTGCTCGGCGCTGAAGTCGTCTTGCTTCAGCTTTGTCAAGAGGCAACTCCCCATCTCTTAAGAATTTTATTAGGGGATCCATCTAGGAAGGGGTGGACGAATGCAATGATTGCTCAATATCCATAGCTTCTAAATCATCTATGCTTAAGCTAGGTAGAAACTCTACTGGTACCGTACGACTTAACTCAGTCTCATAAGCGGATGCCAAACGTGCTAACGAATCGGTATTAAAGTTTTGCGAACGTGATATTTGATTTACCTCCCACCACTCAAAAGTGTAAAGAAGATTTTTCACCTTAGCTAGATAGGCAGCCATTCTTTCTCCATTGGTCTGATATTCTGTTGTTATCTAATTGATAACCAATTGAGAGTCGCTAAACGCTTTGATACGATTCACCCCTACTTTTCTTGCCAAATGCAATCCGGCTAGAAGGGCTTCATGCTCAGCTTCATTGTTGGAAGCTTTAAAACCAAACCTCAAAGCATACTCAATGTGGGCTTGGTCCGGTGAGACTAAGATAAGGCCAGCTCCACAGCCTTTCATGTTGGAAGACCCATCCACATAGAGTGTCCAAACAGACTCTTCTCTTTGTGGAATGATGAGTTCTTTATCTAGACCAAGTACTTTTATCTGAGTAGGAAGTGACTCTTCTTTTTCGGGTGTGAGCTCTGCTATGAAATCAGCTACAACTTGTCCATTAACTGCAGTTCTGGGCTTGTACTGAATACGTACTCACTAAGTTCAACTGCCCACTTCATCAAACGATCTAACATATCTAGCTTCTGCAAAACTTGTCTTAGTGGGTGATTTGTCAGAACTACTATCCCATGTGCTTGAAAGTATGGCCTTAACCTTCGAGCTGAAGTTATTAAGGCCAGTGCCAATTTTTCCATTCGAGGGTATTGAGTTTCAGCATCCAGCATAGCTTTGCTAGTGTAGTAGATAGGTAGTTGAACTCCACCTTCTTCTCTTACTAAGGCTGAACTTACCGTTGTCTCAGACACTGCCAAGTATAGCAATAATTCTTCACCTATGATAGGCTTGGAGAGTAAAGGTGCGAAGCTCATATATTGTTTCAGCTCATGGAAAGCACGTTCACACTCCTCCCATCCATTCAAACTTGCATCCCTTCTGAAGAATCTTGAAGAAAGGTAAACATTTATCAGTTGCCCTGGATAAAAATCTATTCAGCGTAGCTATTTTGCCATTAAGACTTTGTAGCTGCTTAAGGTTCTTTGGGGATTCCATATCCAGGACAGTTTGTAATTTGTCAGGGTTTGCTTCTCTTTGATGAACCAGAAAGCTGAGGAATTTGCCTGAAGCTACCCCAAACGCACATTTTTCTGAGTTGAGTCTCATTCGGTACTTTCTCAAAACCTCAAATGATTCAACTAGATCAGAGGTGTGTTGATCAGCTTGACGACTCTTGACTAACATGTCGTCCACATATACCTCCATATTTCTTCCTATCTGACTTGAAAACATTTTATTTACCATTCTTTGATAGGTTGCTCCAGCATTCTTTAACCCAAATGACATGACTTTGTAGCAATACATGCCCTGACTTGTTACAAACGATGTCTTCTCTTCGTCATACTCATACATTTTAATCTGATTGTAACCTGAATATGCATCCATGAAAGTCATCATCTCATGTCCAGTTGTTGCATCCACCAGTTGATCAATTCGAGGTAGAGGGAAACTATCCTTTGGGCATGCTTTGTTAAGGTCGGTAAAATCTATGTATACCCGCCATTTTTCGTTAGCCTTTTTTACTAACACCACATTAGAGAGCCAGTCCGGATAATGCACATCACAGATAAAATCAGCTTTTAAAAGTTTTCCTACCTCTTCAGCTATAGCATCATTCCTGACCTGGTCGAACACTCTACGTTTTTGTCTAATAGGTCGATAAGCATGATCAACATTCAGACGATGAACCATGATCTTTGGGTCAATGCTAGGCATATCGTCATGGCTCCAAGCAAAAACATCGATGTTTTCTTTCAAGAAATTGATCGGTTTCTCTCTGCTCTTCCTCCAGTCTTGTCCAGATTTTAATGCATTTTTCTTCATCTAAAAGTGAGATAGACTCCAGGTCTTCCATGGGTGTTGCTCTTTGTTTGAATTCTTCTGGTGGTACTACTAAGGGAGGTTCCTCCGCTTCTTTAGCTGAAAAGGCTGTTGCAGGCTACTCCTCATCCTTAGTTTGTTCTACAATGATCATGTTTACTAGTGTAACACCCCTCATAGCTGTGTAATAGCACTCTCGGGAGACCTTTTGCTCCCCTTTGATTACCTCTACCCCGTTTGAAGTAGGGAACTTCATCATTTGATGGTAAGTCGAAGGTACAACCCTGAGAGCATGGATGGTAGGTCTTCCCAATATGATATTGTAAGCTGATGGACGATCGACTATTATGAATTCTATCATTTTAGTAATGGTGCTGGGCTCTTCTCCGAAAGTGTCTGGAAATTCAATACTCCCTTCAAGGATGGCTCGCTCTCCTCCGAATCCCACCAAGGGTGTTGAACTTCTTTTCAATTTTTCTCTCCCAATTCCCAATTTTTCTAAAGAGCTGAGAAAGAGTATGTCTACTGAGCTACCTCGATTGACAAGGACCCAATGTACTCTTAAGTTAGCCACAATAATTATCACCACCAGGGCATCATTGTGAGGCTAATGGATATCAACCACTTCTTCTTCATCAAAATTTATCTTTGCCTTTCGACCAGGCATTGTAGAAGTAGAAAATACCTCGAATCTAGGTGGGGCGTGACTCGCTTCTCGAGCGCTCGCATTTCTTTTTCTACTTAACTCTCCACCATCTGGTCCACCAAAATAGTTCTTACGTCACCACCTAAGGTTTTTTTACCATCTCGGTCTTGGTCTTTTCGTTCGGGTCTAGCTTTGCGTTGTCCTTCTTCCCTCCTCATCACAAACTCCTTTAGGTACCCTCTTTGAATTAAAGCTTCAATTTCCTCCTTGAGGTCAAAACAGTAGGAATAAGTGTGACCATGATCCTTGTGGAAGAGACAATACCAATCTTTATTTCTCTTGTTATATCCCGCCTTCATCCTTGACGGCCACCTAACCAAGTTCTTATCTTTGATTTCCATGGGTAGCTGCTCTGCTGGTATGGTGGTGGGGGTGTACTTCTTGAACTTACTAGAAGGAAGACTTTGTTTATCAAGTCGATCTTCCGTCTTCCTTCTCTTATCATCCCCTAGACGATCATATTTCCAGGTATTATCTTTCGTTTGTTCCTTTCTTTTATGTTTTGAATGCTTGCTACTGCCCCTTCCTCTGGAGCTCTTCTTGCACTAAGCAACTCTCCGGCACTCATGTATTTTTGTGCTCTTGCGATGAGCTCTATATATGTAGCAGGAGTCTTTTTTCCTAGAGACCACAAAAACTTTTTATCTTTCAGTCCAGCCATCATTACGGTTAGAGCTATGTCGTCGCTGTAATCTTAAACTTTCAATGCTTCGCCGTTAAATCTCACCACATAGTCTCGAAGACTTTCTCTCGACTTCTGACGCACAGTCAAAAGGTGAGTGGCCAGTTTTTTTATGATCTCTTCCTCCGAGGAATTGAGTTACAAAAGATCGATTAAGATCTTTAAATGAAGAGGTATACCTTGGCTTGAGCTGCCTATACCACCCTCGTGCAGACCCCCCTAATGTAAGAGGGAATGCTCTGCACTTGATAGCATCTTGGACTCCCTGGAGCTCCATCCAGGTCCGAAATGTATCAATATGCTTGACCGGATCCTTTGATCCATCATAAGTCACCATAGTTGGCATTTTAAACTTAGTAGGAAGTTCTACCTCCATGATGTCATCTGTGAATGGTGGTTCGGTTTGCTCGAGGAGATCTTCTAACACAAGAGGAGCCTTTCCTCGATACTCTTTCTTCATATGACCAAGCTCGTCTTGGAGCTTTTTTAGCTCTGGTGCCCAAGGCTGTGAACTTTCAGCAGTAGACTTTGTTATACTAGTTTGTGCTTTTCTTTTTTCGTTGAGCACTTCTCTAAGATCATACCTTCCTTTCATGCTTGGATGCCTCTTGGAAGAAGACTTATTGGAAGAAGGAGAAGTGTCCCGAGTATGTAGCCTCGACTTCCCCTTTGAACCACTCTTCTCGTGATTCCGCGGCTCTGCAACACCTTCTATAGTCAGAGCAAGCAGAGCTAGTGTGCCAAAGAGAATAGTAGTAAAATTAGTTACCTAATGAATGAATTTCTTCTCCTATTTATATGAGAGGAGTTTGATGACATCATTGGGCCACGTGTCGCTTCGAGATTGGGCCACATGTTGCTTCCCAACGACATATCGCTTGTTGGTCATGCCACGTGTCATCGTTTGATTGGATATCAATATAATGTGGTTTCTTGGTCTTTGATATGTAGTCTTATTAGATGACGTAGACGTAGACTCTCAAGACTATGTAGACGTACCTTCCTAGACGACGTAGACGTGGCCTCCCAGACGACGTAGACGTGGCCTCATAGGTGACGTAGCTTTATCTGTCTAGGTGACGTAAACATGTCGATTGTGCATTCTTTGAACAAGTTTAGAAATTCCACGTGTACTGATATAATTTCACCCACAACACCAATCATTATTGAAATTTAGCTTACTTTATTGAAAAGAATTTTAATATAAAATTCATAATAATGGTTTGAGCTTAAAAAGTCTAATTAACTTATTAATTAGAAACTATAATCGAAAAAGTTCTTCAAATTAAACTAAATCCCTATTCACCCCATCTAAGGTTGTCATATCAATCCTACAAACGGCGCGTGGACACGATACTTCTTGGAAAAGGGAAAGAAAAAATATTTCTCATAGACCAGAGTGAGTTGTGATTATAGAGGGGGAGGAGAAGGAGAAATTTTCTGAGTTTTCTTTACAACCCTTGTCCTCAATGTGTCTGGCTTCCACAAAACCATTCGCTATTTATAGAAAAATAAGGGATCTTAGAAATTTTTTAAAATTTGAATTAAATTAAAATTTAATTATCTAAATAACTAAATAAAGATATCAATTATGATATAATATCTTTTAATTAATCTAATTAATTATTCAAGATATTTCTTTATCATATTTTTTAAATTAATCTACTTAATTTAAAACTAATTATTCTCATATCTAAATATTTAAATTAATCTGATTAATTTAACTATAAATATTTTAAATATAAAAATGCCTAATAATCACTCTTTATTATTGATGTTGGCGTGTGGCCTTTACTAGGAAGTGTCCGCTTTTTGGGCCTATTAATCTCACTTAATTATGTTTTGATGATAACAAACAATTAGTACCAATCAATTTTAGTATTTTAGTGTGTTTTTTTTGTAGAGCGGAAAATTTCGAGCATGATAGTTTTTTAATCGTCCAATTCCGAGCTAAAACGGAGAAAAGAAATTTGAATGTAATATATATGAGTGAAAAAAAAATCAAAATAGCCACTTTTGGATAAAAAAATATCAAAGTAACCACATTTTTTATAAAAAGTTTGAGGTAGCCACTTTTACTATTCAATTTTTTAATATACCAATTTTACCCTTTTGTATGTCAGGTATAGTCTGACACTTTTGACACGTATAGCACGTGTAGTCTGACATTTCTGACATTTTTTCTTTTCCAATGCAATTTTTCTTTCCCAATGCATTTTTTCTTCCACCAGTTTTTAGTATATTCGGTATAGTGTCCATAATTCTAGTGTATTTAGTATATTTAGTATTTTTTGTAATTTTTTTTAACGTTTTGATTTTATACTACATACTTCGATTTTTATTCAATTTTTTAGATTCATTTTAGTATATTATTTATAGTTTCACCTCTCATGAAAAGTGTTTTGTACATCTAGTATATTGGGTATATCGTTTTTCGTATCGTAAGTGCATTTGAGAAATGTGTGGATGTACGTAATATACGTAATCTGCAAATGAAAAACGAAAGAGTGTTAATTACATAATACTTAATGTACAAAAAAAAAATTTAAATAAGCAAACAAAACAAAAAGAGATGTATATTATATTACGTATATTACAAAATGAACATAAAAGAAAGGGGGGGGGGTGTACATCAACCACTTGTCATTTCGTATATCACGTGTATTACAGAATATACATTTAGTAAAACAATATAGTAAACTGGAGAAAAACACATGGTTATATATATATCACGTATATTACAAAATATATATTTAAACAAACCACAAAAAAGTGTATATTACGTATATTACAGACTGTATATTAAGCACACAGAAGCAAAACGAGCAATAAACACAATTATGTATATTTAAAAAAAACTGCATTTTGAGAACACCACTTTGAAAGATTAAACAAACAAAAAACTCATATTGCATATATTATATGTATCATGGAAAACACTATTTAGAAATTACGTATATTACATAAAACAACAAAGGGCATAAATGAGAAAAAAATATAAAAAAACTAAAAAAAACAATACCTTTCGTCAAATCCTTGCTATTTTTTGGTTTAGATCTTCGAGATTCGGAACAAAAACGGTGAAAATATTTATGAAATAAACGAGAATGAGATGAAATTAAGGAGAGAGATGGTAAATTAAAAAAGTGTAGGAAATTTGTGAGACGAACATTTGTAGAAGATAAAAATGGTGGATTTTTGAAAAAGAAAGAAAAAGAATGAGAGAATCAATGGAGGTTTGAAAGAAAATGATAGAGAATGGATAAAGAAAGGAGGGAGGGAGAGGGAGAGAATCAAATATATAGAAGAAAAGGAGGGGGGAAATGGGAGGGAAAATATTTTTAAAAATAATTATGAAAAATAGAGAGAGTTATGTTAATACTTAATGGACGGTAAGGGAAGGAGGAGAGAGAGGATGATGTTGACATGAAGGGTGTTTATGTCTTTTTACATTGAGATGTGACTATTAAGAGATGTTTTAAAAAAGGTGGCTATAAGGACAAAGGGGAAGGAAAAGTTGATATTAACATATTTTTATTTTATATATATATATATATATATATATATATATATATATATATATGAGTAAAAATATCAAAATGACCACATTTGAGTGCACCTTTTTCCTAGTAGCCATGATTTTTATTTCATTTTTGTTAGCCACCTCTAAATGTAAAAAGACAGAAATGCCCTTAATATCAAATCACATTCTCTCTCCTCTCTCTCCTCCTTCACTTACCGTCCATTCTTTTATTTTTTATTTTTTTTAAATATTAACAGTCTCTCTCCTTCCTCTCTCTCTACTTTTCATATTTATTTTAAAAATATTTTCCCTCCCATTCTCCCCCCCTTTTTTCTTCTATATATTAGATTTTCTCCCTCTCTCCTTCATTTTTTTTTCATTTTTTTTTTCATTTTTCTCTCATTTCTTCTTCCCTCTCTCCCTCATTTGTTTATCCATTCTCTATAATTTTCTTTCAAACATCCATTGATTCTCTCATTTTTTTTAAAAAATCTACCATTTTTATCTTCTACAAAGGTTCATTTCACAAATTCCTACACTTTTTTAATTTACTATCTCTCTTCTTAATTTCTTCACGTTCTCGTTTTTTCATAAATATTTTTCACCGTTTTTTGTTCCGAATCTCAAATATATAAACCAAAATAAACATGGATTTGACGAAAGATATTTTTTTTTTCTCATTTTTGTTCTTTGTTGTTTCATGTAATATATGTAATTTCTTAATAGTGTTTTTGTGATACATGTAATATATGTCATATACGTTTTTTTTTATGTTTATCTTTCAAGGTAGTGTTTCTCTAAATGTAACTTTTTTGTAATATACGCAATATACATAACCGTTTTTGTTGTTCATTCTGCTTCTGTTTGCTTAATATACAGTCTGTAATATACGTAATATACACTTTTTTGTGGTCTGTTTAAAATATATATTTCGTAATATAAGTGATATACATAACCATGTATTTTTCTTCAGTTTATTATATTGTTTTACTAAATGTATATTTTACAATACACGCTATATACGAAATGATGAGTGGTTGATGTACATTCTGTAATATACGTAATATAATATACATTTTTTTTTGTTTTTTTTGCATATTAAGTATTATGTAATTAACACTTTTTAGTTTTTCATTTGCAGATTACGTATTATACGTAATCTGCAAATGAAAGAAAAATTGCATTGTGAAAGAAAAAATATATTGGAAAAGAAAAAATGTCAGAAATGTCAGACTACACGTATTATACGTATCAGAGGTGTCAGACTATACTTGCCATACGAAAAGGGTAAAATTAGTATATTAAAAAATTAAATAGTAAAAGTGGCTACCTAAAACTTTTTTTTTAAAAAAATGTGGTTATTTTGGTATTTTGGATCCAAAATGTTGCTACTTTGATTTTTCACCCTATATATATTTCGGATTTAAAATAAAAAGGAAATCGGAATTTTCTAAAGTCGTTCGATCGACCACGTTGCGAGCGTGAAGACAAGCGCTGACGCACGCTATTACCTTTAAAAGACTCTTCATAGTTTTCCCGCCCTCTTCATCTTCTTCAGTTCTTGTTCATCCTGAAAATGGAGGATGTTACTATCCTCAGTATTGCAGAGCTAATCAAACGCGGTCTTCCTCTAACTGGAACATTCAATCTCCATCAGTCTCCTCTTCCCTTCAATCCAATCCTTGTTCAATCATTCAATTCAAACCCTACCCATACTTCCTCCTCTATCTCAGAATCAAGTCCTAACCCTAAAATTCTCACTCCTTTAAACCACCCATCCATCATCATTGGAACCCTTAATCTACCGTCTTCTTCTTGTCGATGTCCCAACGACAATTGCTGCTTTCAGTTCTCTGATGCTTCCGCTACCATTTGCTGTGACATTCTTGATTTAGATATTATTCGTATGTTGGGAAAGAGAATTCGTGTCTTCTCTTGGAATTTCATTCCGTTGAGAAATGGTGGTGGCTTTTTGGAAATTATCAAATGGGGTTTCTTTGAATCCCTTCCTCAATGCTCTCATGTTGATCAAGATCCAGTTTTTTTGGATTCGGGTACTGTCTCTTTGTCAGATGGTGATTTGAAGGCTCGGTATTGTGTTTACGGTGTATTAGAGTCTGTTGGTCCTGTTACTATCGTTCCGTGTAGTGTAGGTCATATAAATTTGCAGGGTGATAAGCACCTAGATTCTTCTCCTCATCCGAAAAATCTTCAAGGATTTATGGTTCAAATTATGGTTTGTAAGTGTAAATTATGTACTTCTAGTTCTTCTAGGGGTTCAATACCAGTACTTGATGATGATACTCATTCGTTTGTCAATTTGAAGATTGCGTATCTTTGTGGGTCTGCATCGTATTGGCATCCTGTATTACCTAAATACGTGGGAAGGGTTATTACATTTTGGGGATTGAAAAAAAAGATGATCTCTATTGGTAAGGCTGAACCTTGTTTGATGTATGTAAGCTCGGACAAATCCTCAATGCAACTATCTGGTTTATCTCGTATACTGCTTCCACGGAAGAAAATTGCTATCAAGGGGAAGGGAGAATGTGGTTCATACAGTGGTGTAGTAAAAGGAGTATATATGCAAGGAATGCTTCTTGAGCTTGACAATGAGGTCTGGCTTTTGTTAACCGATCAATTGCTTTCTCCACCACATAGTGTTAGGGTGGGCGCCATTGTGAGTCATATTTAACCTTCAATTTGGAGGAATACGTTATTTTATTAGAAGTGTTTTTTCTTAATTCTGTTACCCCCTTTTTAGGTTTCTGTGCGAAATGTCCATTTTGTGAATTCAAGATTTCCTTGGGCAAAACTGCTTATACTTGGGGCCTGCGTAAAGACTAGCATCTCTGTGCAGCTATTTTCTCCATTGGTAACTGAGTGAGTAATTTTTTTAAGTTACTGATGACATCTTTCATCAAATTTGGAAATTAATGATGATAATTTGTTCTCCTATGTCTTGTCTACCCTTGGCCTTAGTTTTTCGCATTAACCTTCTTTTCTTATGTTTTTCCTACTATTAATTTCTTGCAATCACAATTTGTTTAATCTCAGTAATTGTTACTTGAAATTGTGTTCCATTTGGATGTTCTTATTCATCGGAATCACGAAATTACTGCAGGTGTCACGTCATTTCACAGTCAAGGTCTATGTTGGGGAAGTTAATCGAGACCTTGCCATTTTCTGCAAGACTATGGTACTCAGCTCTTCAGTTTATTATTATTATTATTTTTCCTATATGGCCTATGAACACGTTGATTAGTGTCTTGCTGACTTACTTGATTAGCTGATTTGTCTCAGGGTATTGCTCCTTATTTCATCTTTCCGGAAAATGTTTGCTGGCGTTTTATCTGAAAAGGAGATATTGGGATCTAAACATGTAATCTTCCTTCACTAGATTCACAGAGCAAAATTTTCTTTGAACCTTTCTTTCAAAGGGAGGCTTCACGCTCCAACCTTTTACGTTATTATATAATTTTCTGAGCAGCTGATTTTGTTGGTGCAAGGTGTCATCAGAAGGAAGGATTAGTTCAAATGTATGCTAAGTCGCATTTACCTTTGTCTGTTTTTCGATATCAGGTATGCTGATTACTTTTTTTGTTCAATAATGATTTTCTGAATACAACTTTGATTTTGTGATACTTTGATGTCATTCTCTATTCTTTGTTTTTACTGGCAGCATGGAGCAATGATGAAACTGTATGAGCATGATTCAGGTGGCTGTGGTGGTGAACCATGCAACATTAACTTTAAATGTGTAGGTTTAGGGTCAATACATCTTTATTTACTCATGTGAGTTAGTTCATCTTTAGGATCAAATCTGATTATATTTCCTGCCTCTCTGCATTTGTTTCAGGTTGCCCCTATATCCATCTTAATTTTCTATTGTCATGTTAAATGGATGCAAACAATACAATTGAAAAGTGAAAAAGATATAACGTGCAAATACAGCAAGCTTGACCACTGCAGATTTGTCTCTTGTGAAGGGAGATCTTTTCGTCAGACAACAAGGAAAATTTATCGAAGTGAAGATATAGGCTTTGTTTTGTTTGGAAGTCTGAAGGTCAGTAAATAATCATTGATTATTTGTATCTCAATTCCCAAAGGCAAATCTCGATTATATATTTCTGTTTTTCATTGTTTAGTCCCCAGTTAGGTATCAATGCCTCTTTATGCATATTATTATGGTTTGAAATCCTAATAGTGATAATTTTCCTTCTGAGTAAATTTTCTTTCATGCATACTGTCCTACTAAATATAGTTTAAGTGAGATTATGAACTTCAGCTTTTCTAATAACCAGTAGTTACCCAGATTTCTACACCTTCTGGAAGATTGCAGTTGGTTGATGGAAGTGGGGGCATTGATGTTATGGTACCAGACCTTCCGTCTACTTGGAATACCAATGGCATATATGAGGTAAATTTTGTGCTTGGTTTCAGCATTCTCTTTTTAGTTATTAGCTGCCTGTAGTTTGGTGATTGTCATGAATCACCCCTAAATGATGATATCAGCTCTTTTGCAGTCACCTTTGTCTTCTGTCTTTCAGGTTACAAAATATAGTCTAGTCATTGAAGGCATTCCTCAAATGGAAAAGTATTTGGCCAACCAATCATTCTCGTGCCGAAATTTTTTCCATAGTAACTCATTGGAAAGAGATCTTAAAGTCACAATTTATGTTTATTTCCATTTTAGAAATGCCACCTGCAGGAATCTACCCATATATTCTTGCATTGACCATGGGTATGATTTTGAGATGCTCAATAGTGGAACATATCATCTGCTACAAATAACACACAAGTTTCCCATATTACAAAAGGTAGAGTCTAATATGCATTTTCTGCTTGTATTCTGTCAATGTTTTTATAACTAATCGTCTGTATGGTATGGACAAGACTAACCACAGTAAGAAAAATAGTAAAATGAAGACTAATAAAATCAGTTGCAGCTTTACTTGTTCATAGAAAAAATCACATCTCACTTTGTAATTGTATCTTTGTGCATCTTCCTAGTTTCAAAGCAAACAATTGGTGCCAAGCACATCACACATGTATGTTGAAGCGGTAATCTATTCGTGGAATTTATTTCTTACTGGACGAGATAAAAGGCATCTTAGAAAGCCTTCAATGAAGCAGCCAATGGAAGATTCTGCCAATTGTCAGAAACATGCTGATAAGAGACTTAAAACTGATCATTCATCATGGAGGGTAAAGGATGCAGATAAAGTGTATGATATTGGTGTTTCTAGCTGTGGGTTTAATGTTTCTTTTGATAATTACAAGGGATCTACTGAGGAACAAAAATTTTGCAACTTGAGCTATCATAGAATTTCTTGTTTGGCTACTGTTAGGAGTCCAAAGCATGGTAGCCAAGATCTGTTAGGTTTCTTATTCAACACAAGAAGCAAATCAAGTAGTGGTGATGATACCATATCAAGCGCCCAAAGGGTATTGTTAGAGTTTGAGCCTGAAAGCATTTTAAAGTATCAGGTCTGTGTTATTACTGCACTACATTTGATGGTTATCTCCTCATCCAGGGACAAATATTGTGCCTTTTACTCTCTGTTATGGTAAATGCAATAATATAATTCCATCAATATTTCAGTTTCTGCAGATTGGCAACTACTACATCACAAAGCATCATAGAGAACATCCTTTATGCAACATCAAGGAATCCAATTGTGTCAATGGCCACAAATTTTTCATAACTTCAAGTACTCATTTATGGGGCATCTCATTCACTTTTGATGATGATCTCCTCCACAGTATTGTATCAAACCATAGTCAGTCAGATGACTTTTCTATCAGTGATATTGGAGAGGTTTCAGGAGATCAGATTGACGTACGTCAGGGAACCTTTTCAAATATTTATCTTCATCTTCCTGAAAATGCAAAAAATCTTTTGGTGTTGGACTCTCAAAAACAGGAGAAACGGTTGATCAAACCGGCTTTAAAACCTAAAGTGATTGGCAATATGTCTCCATGTGGTAGGAATGCAACGTCTTCGGTTATGCAAACCTCTGTGCTTCGTCCATCTGAATGTCTGTTTCCAGAGGGAAATTTATCAACTCTCCATGGTTATGTGGTTGCAGTTCATAATGTTGGACACAGTTGCATTGATTCTGATTTCAAATGTCAGCGCATTGAAGATGGTAGCCTGTGTAGATTCTTTCTGGGAGGAAAAAGGAGTTTGTGTATTCATCTTCTGGTGGATGACCACATTGTAAATTCTCACTACAATGTGTTTTCTTTTCTTTTCTGTTGTCAAATATACTTTGAAATCTAAAATTTTATGCCAAATGTTGTTTGGTTGTGAATTTCTAGGTGAAAATATTTGGTTCGCTGAAAAATTATACTTTTCCTGTTGGATTTGGACCCGGTGTAAATGCAACTTTCCATCGAGTTTTAGAATTGGGGTATGCAATTTATTCTCATCTGATTCATAATGTGAAAATGTCTTCTGACTACTTCATCTTTTATGAAAAAATATCCTGGAAATGCACTTGTTTTTCTTTTTGGCCCTTTGGACAAATAATTTGTTACTTTCTAATATTGAAGTGGCTGTTAAAGTTTTTGGTTTTTTTTTTTTTGAGCGGGAGGGGTCGAAGGCTTTTGGTCTTAGTTTTATCAGTCTTCTGTTGCTGTTAGTAATAATAGTATTTCATCAGGAGATATTTATTGCATCACTACTGAAGATTCTTTTAGGTGGTGAAGGAGATTTCATTATCGTCATCTGAGATCTACTCTGTGGTCCCGAACTTCTGCATGTTTATAACCCTCTCTCTGCAACTACAAGATTCAGATGCATAAAACCCTCTTTGTCTCTCCTATCTTTCCCATTCAAGCATCTTATTTTTGATGTAACAGGGTGACAATTCTTTAGTGTTCAAATGACCTCTTGCAAAGTCATTTAGAACTTGTTTTCTATGCCTGTATGAAATCTATAGTCTTTTATTTCTCTTTCATTCATACATACCATAGCAACTAGTCTCTGGAAAGTAATCCACCCTTGGTTGGATGGTTATTATGGTTTGTGAATTCTGTGGTCTTCTCCTTTTCTTTTTGGTGGATGTTGGGAGTGTGAATGTTGTGATATGTTTCTCTTCTACATTGTGCTTGTGTTTCAATATACTGGCTCTATCTTCTTTTCTCTACCTTGGGATTATTGTGGTTTCTTTGTTGTGTTTCTTAAACATGATAGTCATTTCTTGGTTTTGCAGGGATCTATGCGGAATGATGTTGACTCCATTATCTTTCATAGAGATAAACTCTTTCGGAGAATTTAAATATTCACTTTCTGAGATGGGTCATGATTCCACTCCATCCTTGGAAACTATTTCTTTGCAACTATTTTCTGAAATGATATACTCACACTGCAAGTCAATGAAGTTCCGTTGCAGAGTAAGGGTGCACCCAATTTCTCGTGACATGTTTCTTTAGAATTGCACTCTTTCCACTAATATTTATGTACCAGATCCTTGCTGTTAAACTATTGTCTTTTTATCCCAAAAACTATGCGGTCTGCTTTTTTGGAGCTAACATGTGGAACTTTGTTAAAGGTTGTTGCTATAAATATCCTAGTCCTGGAGAAGTATACTGATCATGGCAATTTGCAATTTGAAATTCAACACAGGCAACCTCTTGTAAGTATTCCTCTTGCTGGCTTCATGTTGGGTAAGTTCCACTCTCTTTAGAGAATATCAATTTCATGTAATGGTGCCGGTGGTTCTCATTCTGGTGAAACTGCTCACTGTTAAAAAATAGTAGATTTTACTACTCCTTGTAAATGTTTAGTTTATAATCTACTATTTTTATTCACAGATGATGGTTCATCCAAAAGCAACTGCTGGACAAGTGGTGAAAACGCAGCAACCTTGTTACGGCTGCATGATCCACTTCCACCTTTAACTTTTGCTGCCAATGTGGACTGGACGCTAAAGCGGATGGTTCATAACTCCCATACCACTGCAAGCTATCATCTCGAGAGAGTTCTGAAGAACCGGGGTAGAATCATTGTGAGAAGTTGTGGGTCAATATTTGATTCTTATCAAGACCTCAATATTTCTTTTAGTTCAGATGATGCTCTCAGCAGCGCTGATGAGGACCTCATCAAGCTTATATTAGTCAATGCGTGCTTTGGTGCCGTTTGGGTGAGTTTATATCCATTGCATTGCTCCATGAACGTAAAAGATTTTTGATTACATTGATGTGGTAAAATATCTTTACTGAGACAAATTTTGTATAATACTGTACATATTGCATTTTGGCAGACCATTGTTGGTAGTCGATTGGAGGATTCAGATGCTGTTCAAAGTTTGTTAAAGGGACATGTGATTGAATCAGAGTTGGTACAGCCACATCATATATGGGTGAATGATGTTTATTGTACAAACACTCTGAATGAGGCAAGAGATACTATCGTAGAACTGATGAATGAGTGATTGTCTTATTGGTCGCAGTCGCAATCGATTGTCTTATTGATCTCGCATTCATTCTTAAATCGGAACAGCAGGTATAAAATTGAGTTCTTTTGATTCTCTTTCCTATGGATTATTCTTTCATTTGTTATTCTTTTCACATATTTCCTTGTCTTACATACATGCAATGCTTTCCACATTGTAATATGTATTCCATACTTCATTACGCATACACATCCATATTCATTCAGCACATGAGTTGATTGATATTTCTTTAGTACTCGAGTCTCTTTGTCGAACTCTGAAATGATATTTTATACAACTTCCTGCATTGTTTTCTTTGTATTTTAAAAATTGTCTGCAAGATTTAGGGCACTCACATGTTTTGTGCTTGAAATTCTTGTTAACTATGATATTCAGATAAGCATTAAATACTAACCATAATGTACTTTAATATGCTTCTGCTCAGGTTTTTAAAAACTAGCTCGAAAGGAGGATTTTTGTGGAACATTTGGCTCGAGTAGAATAGGAGAATTTTGTAAATATTCACAAATCTTGGGGTGAAATTTGGGAGGATTATGTTCTGCATGCCTCCAATTGGAGTGTAAATTGTAATTCTTTTTGTAACTATTATCTTTCAGTTATAGCTTGCCAGCTGGAATGCCTTTTTGTAATAGTTAGGTTGGCCTTTTGGGTTCTTTCCTACATCAATGAAAAGTCCGGTTTATTATTAAAAATAAAATAAAAATTAGCTAAAAAAATGGCAAGGACTCCTACGTGCATTCACGATCTATCAAAATTCATGGCCTTTCAGACGTCATAAATCACTTTTCCCTAACTGACTACGGGCTAGTTTGGTATTGCTGTAGCTTTTGAAATAATTACTGTCAACTGTGCTGTAGAAAAAATCAGCTGTTTCATGAATCAAATTAGTGTTTGGTAAATTCAGCTTATGTAAAAAATTAGTGTTTGGTAAATTCAAATTCTAAAAATACTGTGAGATAATGATATCTAAATAATGTTTAGTAAATTGATTTAAAGAATAATTAACTATTTCAAATGTCGTTATTATTATTATTATGAACCTTATATTTCTTAAAATTTTAATTTAAAATCAAATGTGTATTAATTATGATTTTAAATTAAAATCAATAAATATTTGATTTTAATCATAAGCTAACTATAAGTTATATTAATTTAATCAGAATAATTCATAAAAACATAAAAATAAAAAACTATATAAGAAAACATAAGGAAACAAAATAAATATTATCAATCTAATTTTTTTAAGCAAAATATTATCTATTTGATAAAAATGTTTATTTATTCTTAAAATTATAAAATTATTACAACTATTGATTATTTTTTAAATTTTATTTAAGATCTAATATATATGTTTGCATAAAAATATTGATCAAAGTTTATTACAAATCAATTTTGATTTATATTAATTTAAATATAAATTATGCATAAATTTAGTGTACAAACTTTTTTTAGATTTATAAAATAGATTAAGGATTTTCAATGTAGTTAGTGGGGAGAAATTTTAGGGAGTTGCTTTTGAAAAGCAAAAGCAGATATCTACTGATTCTAAAATCTGGCAGTTATATGATAAGATTTTTTTAAAATCTATGAAATTTTCTTTAACCAAACACTCAAAACAGTTTAAATTTTCTAACAAGCTGTCTTAAATCAATGCCAAACAAAGCCTACATTCTCCAGCTCGCTCAAATTGCTCCTATCTGTGCTGAGCTGCTAAGATGACTGAGAAATTATCATAGATACTATTTTTTTCACTATTGTTTAAAAAAAATGGCCAATTTATTTCAATATTTCAAGAATATTCATTTATGTATTTGTGGCCCCATTTTTTTATTGAATGTTTGTAGTGGGTCCTCTGATTCATTTTACTTTTCTACTCTTCTTAAATTATTTAATTAAAAAATAAATATTTAAAAACAAGGGCTATTTTCAATAATCCCTGTGGTTTCGGTCAAATTCGTGAATAGCCCTTGGAAGTTTAAAAATGGCAAATCACACATCTATGATTTTAAATTATGTCAATAAGACCCTCCCCTCCAACGTTGTAAACTTTTTTAGCCATAATTTCTTTGTTTGAATTTCGATTTAAATGATTTAAGATGTTTTAGAATCCTCATTTCGAGCTCTATGTTATGGCCACTTGAAAATTTTTAAATCATCAGTAAACAAAGAGGTTAATGGCTTTAATCATACATAATATTTTGATGACAATAAACTCTTTTATTTATTACGATTTTGAAATTTTGAAATGGCCGTAACGTAGAGCTCGAAATGAGAATTTCAAAACATCTTGAATCATTCAAATCGGAGTTTAAACGAAGAAGTTATGATTAAAAGAAAGTTTACAACGTGGTCTTATTGTCATAATTTTGAACTAGAGGGGTGTGATTTGTCATTTTCAAACTATATGGAGTTTTCACAAATTTGACCGAAGCCACAAGGATGTTATTTGTAATTTACCCTTTCAATAATGGTTACAAAAATATCGGGGTGTAATTTTTATTACAGATATGAAAACACCAACTATCAATTTCTCGATGAAATCTTCCAAATCTCCTCAAAGTTGTGTCAATGTTGTTGGGTCTATTGGTAGCTCCAATAACGATCACATGTGCTCGATTCTTGAGGCCATCCTTTAAGGTCAGAAGTTGGGATAAAATTCATCATTCCACTCCTCATTGTCAGGGTCGACTCAAGCTATAAGCGAAATAGGCGATCGCCTAAGGCCCTATTTTTTTAGATATATATATATATATATATATATATATATATATAATACACATATATTAATATTTATGATAATTTTAAATTGTTATATAATTTCATAATATAAAATATTTAAATAGTATCAAACTCTTTCTACTAACAATATTAAAGGCCTTTTGGAAAAGATAAGAATAACATTAAAGACGTATATAAATAGGCCTACTATTACTTGACAATTCACAATTTACAAGATGAATTCCAATTTATGAATTTTCACCTTAACTACTCACATTAAATGTAAACATTAATTAGCTACTCATTTGGAAAATTGAAACCTTATTTATTGAAGCTTTTCATCTTCTCATTCATTTCTCTATTCATCTTGCAATTCACACAACTAAACCACAATTACAAATTGAGAGTTCTATTAACAAAGAAATCTCGGTATTTTTTTTAACACTCAAAGAAACTCAAGACTTCTCGTTCTCTACTCTTTTCTAAAGTAGCTATTAGTTTTGGTGATTTTAAAAGTTCAGGCTTTTGTGCAAATTTTTTAGCATATATTATTCAATACAATATTGTTTATGATTCACTTCTCTTTTCATTTTGTCCTTTTAATATTGATGTTTAATATGTACTAGAAAATATGAATCGAAATTTTTTTTGGAGAAAGCGAGAGAGAGAAATTGATTCAATCTCAAAAGATTTTCTTCATAAATTTGTTATGAATAGTAAAAGTAACAAAAATAATGATAGAATAGAATCAAGAAATGAGGTAAAAGAAAAGAGGGGGGGGGGATGAAAATAAAGTTGAAATTGGAAAATTTGATGAAATTGCGTAAGAATAACAAGAATATATCTATACTACCTCTAAAAAGGGCTTAAGGGGATAAACTTTTGAATTCCCCTTTTGCCCCTTATTTAATTATTAAATTCAATTTTAATTATATAATTTTAAAGTATAAGTTTTATTTGATTTTTATTAAATGATCTATTTATTTTAATTTATGAATGTAAAACTCAATTTATCTATATTACCTCTAAAAGGGGCTGAAGGGAAGAAACTTTTGAATTCCCCTTTTGCCCCTTATTTAATTATTAAATTCAATTTTAATTATATAATTTTAAAGTATAAGTTTTATTTGATTTTTATTAAATGATCTATTTATTTTAATTCATGAATGTAAAACTCAATTTATTGGGAAGTGCATAAGGGTTATTTTCCATGTATCTATATTTACTTAGGATTTTAATCTTATCAATGTTAATTAATTCCATTCAAGTTTTTGGTATCACAAATTCATGAATCTATAGGTGTTTTTCTCTATAAATATGAAAGGAGGAGAGAGGAGGTAAATTAAGGAATCAAGTTGTTATGTAGAGGAAGTGAAAAACAAGATAAAGAAGGGACAATGGAGTTGGAGAGTAAGAAGATTTCTTTGGAAGCAGCAAGAACCATTGATTGTTTGACCTTAGCAATAACGGTCTATATAGTAGGAGTTTACCTGACAAGAGACCCGAGAAATGAAGGGTTGGAAATTGAATTGATGGATTGAGATGGTAGAGAATAGAGATGAAGGAGATGATTACATTGAAGACAAAAAAAAAAAACTGAATAGAGAAAGAAGTCGGCATTCGTGAGTGCAACAAGGTGAGGGAATGAGGTATGTGATAAGTGCCTTTGTAATCGTGTATTTTTTTTTTTTATTCAAGTAAGATTAATCAATATTACTCCAATGTATAAAAAAAATGTTACTCCAAAATAAGATTTTTTTTTTCATAAAACAAAATCGAGACCTTTATTTTTATACTTTTTTTAACAACCTCAGATATTGTTATTGTGCTTATTATAATTTATCTTTTTAAAAAAAATCAATGAAAATGATAGAAATTTCACACCATCACAAATTTAAGTTGTAAAGAGTATTATTGAAGAAATCGATTTTGTTCCCAATGACAATGTTTAGTAGAGAAAAAAAGCATATTAAAACATAAATTAATTCTTACAAAATTAATAAATTGAAAAAAACACATATTTAAAACATACAATATAGACCATGCAACACGGGTGATATAACCCCAATTTAATATGTAGTAAAATTTCCAATATTAAATATAATTACATAAAATATAATTATTTAATTATATATATTTTAGTTATATCTATTAATTATTATTTTAAAGTTTAAAGAATTTATTCAATTTTAAAATAAAACTTTTCATTTTGTTATTTATTTTAATTTAATCTTTAATGTGAAACATTGAAATATGTACTATAAATAAATTGTATTAATTATTGTGAGTTATAAATTAAGTTAATTTACACGAAAAAACCGTGAATTTATATAATTTATCATTCTTTTCTTTCATAAAAAACATAACTTGAACAAACAATAACGTAGGTTGAAAAAACCCAATAATTTGTATAATTATAAAAAACATATTAACTTTTTATTGTTTTTTCTTTTATTTTCAGTATTGAGTAATATTTAATACTAATTGTCAACGATTTTATTATGTATAAAACAATAAAAAATTAAATTGAAAATTCACTGGTTACGTGCCACGCATGTAAATTCTAACTAGTCTAAATAAATGAAAACAACAAATCATTTTGATGGTGATTCTAATTTTTGTTCTATGCATTATGCTTATAATATATATGATTAGGAAGATGGGAAAATATTTATTCTAAATTAAGATATTTACTAACATAAAAATGTCCAATTAGAGAAAGTGACATAAGTTTTTCTAAAGATAACAATTCTAGACATGTTTCTACTAGTTTTTGTATAATTGATTTATTAAAATTTTAATTAAAAATTGCACCTAAAAAATAAGATTTATATAAGACATTATTTCATTTTAAATTTATTTAAAGGAAAAAAAATAAAAGGCCACATTTTAAATTTTGCCTAAGGCCTCGGAGAACCTTGAGCCGCCCTGCTCATTGTAGCAATGAAATCAATGGAAAATTTGATTTATAACACTATATTGGGGATTTCTTCTAGCACTTGTGCTCGCTGAAACTAGTGTGGTTTTGTGGAGGAAGAAGAAAAAGAAACATAAGTTTTATTAGAAGTTTGAAAATTAGGGTACAATTTGTGAGAGGGAAATATTTGAGACATATGAAATAAAAAAGAGAATTTGAAATAAATTACTAAAATTAAGGATTGTGTTCTTTAAAAAAGAGAGAGAAAAATCAATATATACAAAAATCGGGGAAAATCAGACATGGAAAAAATTAATTAAGCACGGTAAGGCATTAAATATCCATTTTTGTAATATATTCGAAACTAATTATTTTTCTATAATTCACTACAATCACTTTTCACCGACTTTCTCTCTCACTATTTATATCTCTTTCATATA
Organism: Gynostemma pentaphyllum; assembly: GCA_028015215.1. Taxonomy (NCBI): domain Eukaryota; kingdom Viridiplantae; phylum Streptophyta; class Magnoliopsida; order Cucurbitales; family Cucurbitaceae; genus Gynostemma; species Gynostemma pentaphyllum. The sequence goes on along the minus strand of CM051353.1, from coordinate 47,073,660 downwards.
AACCTGTGTCTCTCTTTTTTGACCTACTTGCTCTGGGCTAATTGAGGATGTAATATGAAAAATAAAAAAGAAAATTGGTAAAATAATCTTCACAGATTTTTATTTAGTAAAACCATATCTTTTTGACTGGTCAACATTAAAATACGTACTCATGAAGGAATACGTATCCATCGTGGCGGATGACGTGGCTAGGTAATGAGATGCGTGTATCTTTATTAACGTTAATAGAATATGTAGTCAGGGACTACGCATCTTTTTAAAATGAAAACGTAGTCCTTGACTACGCATTTAAGGGAAAACAAAGCACAGAGACAGAGACATCAGTTCACCAAGAAAAGAGAAGAAAATAGGGCAGTGGCGATTTGGTGATTTCTCAAGCGTTCTCCTTCAAATTTTCGGCGATTAAGGTTAGTTTTAGCAATAAATTAACAAAGTATTCATTTTTGCTACAATGTATGTTTGATTTATGCATAATGAACTCATATTTCTCTCTATATTTAGGAAAAACTTTCTCCAATTTCCGGCTATTTGATCGATTTCTCAGCGACAGTTGAGTGATTATTGGCAATAATTGTAAGTATATGTACTGATTTAGTCATGTGACTACTTATTTTAAAAAAAATGATTTGAAAAATTATTTTGGGTTGGAATGTTTGGGTTATAATAATGTGTTTTTCATAAACTAAAATTAGGTTGTTTATATTTTCAGCCTGATTGATTAAATGGGTGATAGATTAGTTCCAATTTTGTGTTATGTGAATGGAGAGATAGTAGATGGAACAAATGGGATTGAATATGATAAACCGGCTAGTTGTATGTTGAATGTTCGAAGTAGTATTAGATATGATGAATTTATTGACAAGTTATACAATCGACTTGTTTTAGATAGAAATTTACCCGGGTTGAAAATTGTTTATAGACATGGTGTTAAGAATAATCCAAGAGATGAATGGTATGTGCCCGTATTGCTTAGTTGCGAGGAGGATCTCACATTTATGATGCGTTTCTCACCTCCTCCACCCTCCATTGTAGAAATATTTATATTGGAACCAAGTTGTGAGAGTCAGGTGTAGGTACTTTTGAGAATGTAGAAGGAGATGAAGAGGATGTAGAGGGAGATGAAGAGGATGTAGAGACCGGGGAGGTAGAAGAACATGATGATGTCGAAAGAGAAGAGGGTGAAAATATTGACCCTCAAGAAACGGTGGAAACAAGGTTTAATGTACCATTTAGGTGTTTCACATCTATTTTGGCATCGAATGATGAAGATGTCGAAATAGACATGCTTACTGATGAAGAAGATAGTGATACATTAAGGGGCGATGGATGTTTACATGAGGTTCAATCACAGATCATGCATGAACTAGACATGGAATTTATTACTTCAATGTCTTCTTTAGGTAGTGGATATGGAGTAGGAAGACATGGGAGATATGAAGAATTGTGCAAGGGAAAAGTTTACCCTTCCAAACATGATGTTAAAAATATTGTAAAGAGACATGCTATACTTGGACATCATCATTTTGCCATTGTGCAGTCGAACAAAAATTTATGGGTTGTTCAATGTAAACAATATGGACAAGGGTGTGAATGGAGACTGTGAATGTCCTCAAAAGTCACACGGGAAGTGGGAAATAACACATTATAATGGTGTGCACACATGCATATTTCAAAGTTTCTCACAGGATCATGAGCAACTCGACGCGAATTTTATTGCTAATGAAGTGAAACAGATGTTAAAGAATGACCCAACGCTTAAGATTGTTTCATTACAAGAATTCTTGCACTCAATGTACGGGTATAAAGTATATTATTGGAAGGTATGGGATGGAAAAAGAAAAGCCCAAGATATGTTGTATGGGAATTGGGAGGAATCGTATAAATTGTTGCCAAAATGGATGAATATTGTGAAAATGACTAACTCTGGTACTGTAGTTAAATGGAAGCTTGGAAGAATGGAAGAACGAGGTAACAAGATGGTTGGAAATGGTGTTCTGGTCATATGGTGCAGTTATTGAGAGATTTAAACATTGCAGACCCATTATACAAATTGATGGAACTTTTTTAACAGGCAAGTATAAAGGGAAGTTGTTATGTGCAACATCTATTGATGCAAATGGACACATATTTCCTCTTGCTTTTGCAATTGTCGAGGAAGAAAGTGGTGAGTCATGGGGTTGGTTTTTATGGAATATACGACATTATGTTCCAGACAGAGAAGGCATATGTTTGATATCAGATAGGCACAAGGGCATTATATGTGCAGTGAATGACCCACATAATGGTTGGACAGAACCAATGACACGTCACAGATTTTGCTTACGTCATATCTCTAGCAATTTCAACCACAAATATAAAAACAAGCAGTTGAAGAGTTTAGTTTATCGAGTCGGAGCACAGTTTCAGGTTCGAAAGTTTGATGCTTGTATGAATGAGATTAAAGACATTAATGCTATCTGTTTGCGATTTTTCGATTCCATTCGACCTTCGCAATGGACCTTATCTCATGATAGTGGTCATAGATACGGGTGGACTACCTCCAACATAGCAGAATGTTAAACGGTGTACTTAGAGGTGGGCGAAGATTACCAATCACTGGATTGGTGCAATTAACATTCTATCGAACCGTTGTATACTACGAAGAAGGAAGAAAGGAGATACACGCTGCGATTATGCGAGGTGAACGTTACACGAGGTATAAGTCTAACTTTCATCGTCATCAATGAACTTTTTAGTATGTATCTAGTATAAACTGAATTTGTAAGATAGATACATAAAAAAAATTGAGAATGGCGTCAGACTCCTTATGAATAAGGAAAAATAAATTCCTTATGTTAATTGACAAGTGGCGTGGGTTGCATTGTCAACAGATAAAGATTTTATCTTTTTCTCCTTTTTTTTTTTATTTTTTTTTATTTTAATAATGATATTTATGTATTTATCATTAGAAAAATTCAAACAATATTTTCTAATTAAATACACATTTCCAAAAATCCTTTCAATTAATTAATATTGAATCAAATTCATTTAATTAATTATTTTGGGCAAAATTCTAATTTGTTTCATAAAACAAATATATTTAATTCTCTCATTTTATTATTAAATTAAATAAACTCATTATTTAATTAATAATATTCATTATTAATTTCTATTTAAATAAACTCGATTTTTAAATAATTAATAATATTGATATTAATTTCCATTTAAATAAACATTTTATTTAAACAATTAATATATCCCTTTATTTAAGTAATTTAATTACTTAAATATAATTCTTTCTTCCTAGTTAAATTAATAACTTGGTTAGTTACAATGATGTATGGGCTAGCACAGGGGACCTAATGGACCTATAGATCATGGGCTCCAATAATTATTGATTTATTAATTAAACTCATTAATTAATTAATCATAATTATTAACTTAGGGTAATTCCACTATAAACCCTAAGTTGAACTCCCCTCACTATAGATGGGTTATGTCCATTTGTTATTAAGTTTGTTTTGACATATCCTTCACGTGGTAATCTCATAATTACAACTGGGTCAAAATTACCGTTTTACCCTTGTAATTATCTCTTTTATCCTTGTGTACCCGATGATTCTCTAATGAACATTTTTCTATAGTTTTCAAGTATAGAACGATCCTTCTCGGGCAGTGAGAAGGTGAGGCCTCATGTTCAAGTACCGAATCATTACAACAAGGGAGATACCTAAAGTTCCTAAGTTAGAATAGTGTCGCACTAACACTTTCATTTGTTTTAGGAAAGTTATGAATGCCATCTTGTATAGAAATGTTCCCAAGCACCAATTTAGTCATTTCCCCAAAACGGGAGTTTATCGAGTGTATCAACAGATCACCCTCAACTATGTGAATCAAAGGAAAAGACTTCATTAATGTGAGTTCACAACATACTCAGGATTGAGACGTATCAATCTTAATAACGTAAATTTGATATTATAAATCATTTCCTATCAACGGTGTTATTTAGGAATCGATTTATTATCCTGGTCCAGTCTTATATAAACTCATTATATATGATGTTTCCACTTGCATCTACATCATGCTAATGATTTGGATCAAATCAGTGAACAACATCAACAGTGTTACCAGAATAAGGTTTCCTAATCGTATTCGTTTACTGTAGACTATTTGAGTTACTATCTTGGACTAGATCCACTTTATATCTCATAGTAGTCAAGATTACAGAATTAGTAACTCTGGAATTTTCTATTAATGTTTGAATATTTAACGAATATCAACATATAATAAATTGCACAAAATTCACTAAAATAATACTTTTATTTATTCATAAAATATTCTATTACAAATTACGAATTCTAGGGCATAAATCCCAACAATCTCCATTTGCCCTAGAGTAAGTGAGACATGTCTCGTAATCCTAGTCCTTCTAGGTGACCCTCAAACACATTAGCCAGGTGAGAGTCTTTGTAAACGGATCGGCTCTGTTGTCCTTCGTGTCTATCTTCGTGACCAGGACGTCCCCACGATGCACTATCTCCCTTATAAGATGATATTTCCTCTCTATATGTTTTGATCTTTTGTGTGATCTTGGTTCCCTTGAATTTGCCACTACACCACTATTATCGCAATAGAGAGTTATGGGCAATTCCATATTTGGAACAACTTCCAAATCTTTTAGGAACTTTCTGAGCCGAGACTTCTCTTTGCGGCTTCACAAGCAAGAACATATTCCGCTTCCATAGTGGAGTCAACAATACAACCTTGCTTAATACTTCTCCAAACTATGGCGGCTCCACCAAGTGTAAACACTGCACCGATGTTGATTTCCTAGAATCTTTATCACCTTGGAAATCCGAATCGTGTATCCCTGTAAGGATCAAATCCTTATCTCCATACACTAACATATAATTTCTCGTTCTCCTAAGATACTTGAGAATTGCTTTAATCGCAACCCAATGTTCTTTTCCAGGATTGGATTGGAACCTGTGACTACTCCCACCGCATAGCAGATATCCAGGTCTAGTACACAACATTGCATACATTAGACTTCCCTCTGCTTGAAGCATATGGTATCTGTCCCATTTCCTCAACTTCTTGAGGTGTCTTAGGTGATTGTTCCTTAGACAAACTAATTCCATGCCTAAAAGGTAAAATACCTTTCTTGGAATTTTGCATAGCAAAGCGTTTGATAATTTTATCAATATACGTTGCTTGAGACAGGCTAGTGATTTCTTACTTCGATCACGAATGATCTGAATCCCAAGAACATAACTAGCCTCTCCCAAATCTTTCATTTGGAATTGATTTGCCACCATTCTTTAACTTCGTTAACGTTCTTTTGTTATTTCCAATTAACAAAATGTCGTCAACGTAAAGAATTATGAATACCACTTTGTCTTTTATGATACGCTTGTATACACAAGGTTCATCTATATTCTGTTCAAAGCCATAAGTTTTGACCGCATCGTCAAACCTAATGTTCCAAGACCTTGATGCTTGCTTAAGTCCATAAATGGACCTTTGCAACTTACAAACCTTTTGTTCTTGTCCTGGAGTAATGAATCCCTCCTGGTTGCATCATATAGATGCTTTCGTCTAGATTGCCATTAAGGAAGGCGGTCTTGACGTCCATTTGCCAAATCTCATAATCATAATAAGCGGCAATGGATAAGATGGTGCGAATAGATTTAACCATGGCAATCGGGAAAAAGTTTCCTCATAGTCAATACCCTCCCTCTGAGTATAACCTTTTGCCACTAATCTAGCCTTGAAAGTCTCAACTTTCCCGTCTGCACCTCTTTTTCTCTTATAGATCCATTTGCATCCTATAGGTTTTTCACCATTTGGAAGATCTATGAGAGTCCAGACAGAGTTGGAATACATTGATTCCATCTCGAGATCCATGGCTTTGAGCCATTTTTCTTTATCAATATCCCGCATTGCACTCTTATAAGTCAATGGGTCTTCCTGGATTGTCATCGGCTATGGCAATATGGATTTCTCCAAATCCTATAAAGCGTTCCGGGTTTCTAATAACCCTCCCACTTCTCCGAGGTTCGATAAAGTTTGCACCTGGATTTCAGGTGTTTTATCAACGTCTTGTTGATTGATGAATTGTGTTATTATCACTTATTTCATCCAACACTATTGCACTTCTGGGTTTTCTATCTTTCATAAAATCCTCTTCAAGGAAAAACGCATTTGTCGACACAAATACTTTGTTTTCCACGGGACAATAAAAGTACCCACCCTTTGTTTCTTTTGGGTAGCCTACGAAAAGGCATACTTTACTTGGGGTTCTAACTTCTTTGGGTTTGCCATCAACACATGAGCGGGCGACCCCCAAATCCTAAAGTGTCGTAAACTTCCTTTACGTCCATTCCATAACTCTTGTGGAGTTTTAGGAACACTTTTGGATGGAACCACATTGAGTATGTATAAAGCGGTTTTAATCGCATATCCCCAAAAAGAAAGTGACAAGTGTTGCGAAACTCATCATTGATCTAGTCATGTCTAATAACGTTCGGTTTCTTCTTTCAGCCACACCATTTTTGTCAAGCATTCCCAGTCTTGAAAGTTGGGATGTTATCCCATGTTCAATCAAATAATCTCCTGAAGTCTAAGTCCGGATATTCGCCACCACGATCGGATCGAAGTGTTTTGATAGTTTTACCTAATTGGTTTTCCACTTGACTTTATACTCTTTGAACTTATCAAGAGCTTCGATTTGTGGATCATTAGGTAAACGTATCCATAGCGTGAATAGTCATCCGTGAAAGAGATGTAATATTCAAATCCACCACGAGCTTTTGCATTAAATGGTCCACAAAGGTCCGTATGCACAAGTTCGAGTGGTTCCGAGGCTCTATTACCTTTTCCAGGAAAAGGTCTTTTGGTCATTTTGCCTTCCAAACAGGGTTCACAGACTGGCATGGTTCCGATTTCTAATCGACTTAGGGAACCAGCTTTCACGAGTCTTTCAAGCCTGTCTAAGCCTATATGACCTAACCTTAGATGCCATAAATACGTTTCTTCTTTTGAAACCTTTTGTCTTTTAGTTCTTGTTTTTGCGAGTCTTGAACATTTCAATATTATGTGTTGTTGTTCCTATTGACGGACTCAATATGAACAAATTTTTTCTATTGACTGCAGAGGTTATATACGAATTCCCTTTGTATATCTTGATCTCATCAATCCCTGAGTCAATTGAATAACCATTTCTCATGCAACGTGAAACTGACACTAGATTTCTAGCAAATCCAGGGACCAGTAAAACGTTGTATAATTGTATATAACGAGAATTGAATTGCAGACAAATGTCTGCACATGCAACTGCTGTAAGGAACTGCCCTGTTCCTACTCGCATTGTATATGTACCATGTTCTATTTTAGTCCAAGAATCGGACATTAGAGCGGATGAACAAATGTGGTTTGTGGCACCAGAATCAAATATCCATTCGGATAAATTATCTTCCACTAACCACGATTCTGCTACAAGTAAATCTGAATTACTATCTAAGCCGTTCATCCGTTTGTTGGTCATATTTACGCGACTAATTGCATCTGACCGCAAATTAAGATCTTTTAGGATTAGACTAGAATCTTGATTTAAAGTGTCATTTAACAATTCATTCCATTTGACAAAGTTATCAATTTTATTGGTTGCAATATTAGAGGAGGACATTTTAGTCGTAATGAATAAAATTAAGTGAATTTTAATTAGCAATTCTATATTCAAACAATGTGTTTGGCATAAAATTAAACATGATGCATGAATGCTACAATGTTCAACAAATAGAAATACCCTAAACAGATTATTATGCCACGGTAGTTTAACCTTCCCAGGTAGAGTGCGTCGTCGAATGATAAGTCGATCACCCCGTACGTTAAACCGAGACCCTTCTCGAACAACTTCCAATCCAGAATAACTCATATTCCTATGGAATTGTTTTACCGGTGTGTTTGGTCAAGAAATTTTGATAACAAACCTTATCAATTTCTTATGAGTGTAACCCATTATTTTAGTCCTTTAAATGAGAAAAGATGAGTGTCTACGAAGTGTAGATTCGATCTTCAATTCGCATTTAAAATCCTTTATCCCATTCGGAGACCCACCTTGATATTGATTCACACTATAAAACCTTCCTATGGGAATGAACACTTCTATGGGTGCTACAGAGGTCAAGTGTGAATCTCACGTTGCGAGCCTAATAATGGAGACCATAGGATACTTTGTCAAGTTTCCTTCTCCCACTCAAAATTTTAAAATTGGGTTTTCATACTCAGACAAATTTAGGCTAATCAATTTATCTAAGTTTAACCTAACTCAATCTTAACTCTTAAATTGGTTAGATCAATTTTAATGTGAATTGCCAAGTTTCCTAGATTTAAAACTAATCACATTATGGGACCTTCTTAATGAAATCGATTAATTATCTTGAACTTTTCTCCCAGATCGCTCCCAGTTAGAGGCGCTCCGTGTTAAGGGAACTTTCAAAAACCTCATCGCTTGGGCAGAGCTTTCTCGCCAGAGATCCATTCAATTTAATTAATCATTTTCATTAATTTTTAATTAACCCTTAATTAAATTTCTATTCGATAGTTCTTATGTGAATTTAGGTCCAATTGTTTAAACAAATAAATCCACATTCGAATATTAATTTTAGTTTCTATTCAATTTTAAACATTTTAATAAATGAATATTATCTAAAATTAGCATGCATTTATCCTAATCTCATCGGCATAAATATTTTATAACAAGATAAAATCAACATGCTTTATCACATACATAAAATATAATAACAACTTTATCACATAATTATGTATGCATGTACAATTAAATCTATCTTAATCATACATCTATGGTGGGATTTCCTACATGACATACATATATGCATGAACAATTATTTATAAATCATATCTCATACAAATATCTAAATAATTAAACAACTAGATTGGCCAGGTATTCTTGGCACTATTTCTACAACAAAATTAAAATTACAATAATTGAAACTTGTTGTAGGTCTTGAAACTTGAAAAATTTCTCTCTCCTCATCTTGATGTAGGCGTGGGAGGCCTTTTATGAAAGAAAATATTTTCTCCAATATTTTTCATAAAAGGTTTATTTTTCAAATAATTATCTTTTATCTATTTATGGAAAAATATAAAATAAAAGATTTTCCATAAATATTAATATATATTTTAAAATATATTATAAAGATATAAGATAATTAGAAATTACCCTTTATCTTTATCTTATATATTTAAAATATATATCTTTTAAAAGATAATATTGGAAAAATATCTTACCATATCTTGTCCAAATCTATCCTTGTCACCGCCCTAGCCGATCCCATCACTGTGCCGATTTTTGCATCAATTTTTTTTTCTTCCGTTATTCCCGGCGATTACAAAAATAATCCTATACCCGAAATTGGGTTTACAAATTTTCTAATAAAATTTAAAACCTAAGTGCCCAAGAATACCTAAACAGTCAACTAGCAAATCCACAATTTATATAACAATTTATATACATACATAAAACCGTTTTTATGCAACCCACCGATTTTCGAAAATCACAATTCATGTTAATTAACGTAGGCTCTGATACCAATTGAAGGAACTATTTACTAAATTTGCGGAATTTTCTTTAGTAAATTAATTAACGATTAATTACGGATCCGTTAATAACATGCAATCGTGATCAAATCGAAAAATAAAATTAAGGTTTTTCGAAAAAAACTTACATTGTAGATTTATGGAGAATCGGTTGGGGTTTCCTTTACAGCATCAATCCACTTCACCAAGCCTTCTATGCTATATCCCGATCACAAACCAACCCGACTTGTGGGAATCGAACCGGAAGAACAAACAAAGAAGAAGAAAAATTCTTCTTATTTTGATATGCCAAAATCGGCTATAGGGAGACTAAAAGAGAGAATTTTGATAAATATCAAAGTTACAAATATGAGCACCCAATGGTCATATTTATAAGAAAAATAAGAGTTTGTTTCCTAATCAAATTAGAACTCTTATTTCATTTAATTTAAATAATCAAAATTATTTAAAAAAAAAATAAAAAAAATTGAGAATGGCGTCAGACTCCTTATGAATAAGGAAAAATAAATTCCTTATGTTAATTGACAAGTGGCGTGGGTTGCATTGTCAACAGATAAAGATTTTATCTTTTTCTCCTTTTTTTTTTATTTATTTTTATTTTAATAATGATATTTATGTATTTATCATTAGAAAAATTCAAACAATATTTTCTAATTAAATACACATTTCCAAAAATCCTTTCAATTAATTAATATTGAATCAAATTCATTTAATTAATTATTTTGGGCAAAATTCTAATTTGTTTCATAAAACAAATATATTTAATTCTCTCCTTTTATTATTAAATTAAATAAACTCATTATTTAATTAATAATATTCATTATTAATTTCTATTTAAATAAACTCATTATTTAAATAATTAATAATATTGATATTAATTTCCATTTAAACAAACATTTTATTTAAACAATTAATATATCCCTTTATTTAAGTAATTTAATTACTTAAATATAATTCTTTCTTCCTAGTTAAATTAATAACTTGGTTAGTTACAATGATGTATGGGCTAGCACAGGGACCTAATGGACCTATAGATCATGGGCTCCAATAATTATTGATTTATTAATTAAACTCATTAATTAATTAATCATAATTATTAACTTAGGGTAATTCCACTATAAACCCTAAGTTGAACTCCCCTCACTATAGATGGGTTATGTCCATTTGTTATTAAGTTTGTTTTGACATATCCTTCACGTGGTAATCTCATAATTACAACTGGGTCACAATTACCGTTTTACCCTTGTAATTATCTCTTTTATCCTTGTGTACCCGATGATTCTCTAATGAACATTTTTCTATAGTTTTCAAGTATAGAACGATCCTTCTCGGGCTAGTGAGAAGGTGAGGCCTCATGTTCAAGTACCGAATCATTACAACAAGGGAGATACCTAAAGTTCCTAAGTTAGAATAGTATCGCACTAACACTTTCATTTGTTTTAGGAAAGTTATGAATGCCATCTTGTATAGAAATGTTCCCAAGCACCAATTTAGTCATTTCCCCAAAACGGGAGTTTATCGAGTGTATCAACAGATCACCCTCAACTATGTGAATCAAAGGAAAAGACTTCATTAATGTGAGTTCACAACATACTCAGGATTGAGACGTATCAATCTTAATAACGTAAATTTGATATTATAAATCATTTCCTATCAACGGTGTTATTTAGGAATCGATTTATTATCCTGGTCCATCTTATATAAACTCATTATATATGATGTTTCCACTTGCATCTACATCATGCTAATGATTTGGATCAAATCGATGAACAACATCAACAAGGTGTTACCAGAATAAGGTTTCCTAATCGTATTCGTTTACTGTAGACTATTTGAGTTACTATCTTGGACTAGATCCACTTTATATCTCATAGTAGTCAAGATTACAGAATTAGTAACTCTGGAATTTTCTATTAATGTTTGAATATTTAACGAATATCAACATATAATAAATTGCACAAAATTCACTAAAATAATACTTTTATTTATTCATAAAATATTTTATTACAAATTACGAATTCTAGGGCATAAATCCCAACACTTTTTAGTATGTATCTAGTATAAACTGAATTTGTAAGAAATTATAGGTTGGCGCTCGATAAAATTGCGGAATGGCAAGCTCGAGCTGATATGCATATTGTGAATAGTTTCAATCAAGCAGAAGGCGTGTTTGAAGTAGTCACCACTATTCGAAAAACGAGTGGTCGAGGTGGAAACACGCAAGTGGTGAAACTAAATGAAGGCACATGCACATGTAACAAGTGGCAAAGTTTCGGGATTCCTTGTTCGCATGTTATCGCCGCATGCAAATTTTGTCATATGGACTTCATGCAATATGTCCAGCCGTGTTACCTCATGGAAGAATATCAAGAGAATTATGCACCCAATTTTGAGCCTATACCTCATGCAGATTATTAGCCAGAACCTGACTTTCCTATGTTACATCATGATTCCAGCTTAGCATGGCCCCCAGGAAGACCTCGTACGTCTCGGATTCGGAATGAGATGGATGAGAGAGAGCCAGTGGTTAAAATTCATTGTGGTGTTTGTCATAAGCAGGGTCATAATTGACGGACATGTCCTGATGCAATTAGGACTAATGTACTTTAGGTTTTATGACTTTATTACATAGTTTGTCAGGACTTTATCATGGTTTGTAATAAACACGGTACTTTTTAGTATGGTTTGTAATGAACACGGTAGACTTTATTATGACTGATGTTGTTTAGGTTTTATGACTACCCACTTTATTACATAGTTTGTCCTGACTTTATCATGGTTTGTATTGACTTTCTATCCTTATATTATCTAACAAATGTATTATCTTGGTTATTTTATAGGACATGGAGAATATTATGCTGGGGCCGATAGATTCTCATGTGTTGTACTTTCAACCTAACCATAGGTCGCAGAGGGTTTGAGAGGATAAGTACGTCGGTGCCCTCCACTGTACGCGACGACAAGCGATACTACAACGTCTGTCTAAAACAATAGATAAACGAATAGAGCCATATCTACATGCCTCGGGGTTCTATAGTGTGTATCATGTCAGATTTATTCAACTAGATTGGCACTTGATTACCGCCCTTGTAGAGCGTTGGAGGCAGGAGACACACACCTTTCACATGCCATACGGTGAGTGTACTATCATTCTTCAAGATGTCGCGATACAGTTGGATCTCCCCGTCGACAGACATGCTTTAGTCATTGCCATGAATCAAAATTGGACTGGTCTTTGCATTCGTCTTTTGGGCGTCACACCTGGCGAAGAGCATTTAAAGGGTGCTCGACTGAACCTGAATTGGTTAAGCATCGTGTTCAACAACTTCGCACCACTATCATTCGAGGCATCAGAGGAGGCTCTTCTTCGGTATGCTAGGGCATATATATATTGACCCTTATTGGAGGGGTCATTATGCCAGATAAGTCAGGAAATGAAATACACTTAATGTATCTTCCATTGCTAATAGACTGTCGGTTAGTACAGTTGGGGAGGGGCATGCCTTGCATGGCTTTATCGAGAGCTATGTAAGGCATCAGTTATTGATTCTGCTGATATTTCTGGGTCACTTGTTTTACTACAACTATGGGCATGAGATCGATTTCCTACCCTTGCACCCCGTAGAGTTAAAAATATCGATCTTGCATGGGGACCATTAGGAGTTCGGTATGTGTCTGCTATGCTAATAACTTATTCTAATTCATTACATAACTTCTTTTAAATATTTATTTCTTTTCACTGTATAGTTGGAATGGGGCAAACGCACCTCGAGACTTCAACACATGTATTGGTGCAATATCATTACATGTTAGATCGACTTAATAAGGATGAGGTTTGTAGATGTGTATTCTATTCTTTAGCGTTATTTACACTTGGTCTTATCTTATGGTTTGTAATATGATTTATTCTTTTATCATCAATTTGTTTTGTAGATCGTATGGGAACCATATCAAGCATGTCATGTCTATTCCGCTCCCATATTGCTTGTCGTCAAGTCAGTGTGGACAACGAGATGTCCTCTTTTTTGTGTTTTCGTTGTCGAGTGGCATTATCCTGATCGTGTGATGCGTCAATTCGGCTTACGTCAGAATGTCTCTTTAGTATGCAATACGGATAGGCGATTGCATGCTCTTGACCTTCGTGGACGACAAGGTCATGATTGGATCCTTGAGCTACAATCAGAATTAGCATTGTGGGGAGCACGTATAGAAACACTGCTACAAGGGGAGCGCATAGAGGATGGGTATGATGTTGATGATCATTACATCTCTTGTTATAATCGCATCACGAGATGCTTCATTACTCAGGTTGGAGCGGCATTTCATTATGTGGTATGTATTATTTAGTAGTTCTTTATTTTTATTTCATTGCCTTCATATTCATTAAAAAAACTATATCTTCTTTCAGTCAGAGTCATATCATCGTCTCATCATAGAGGATGATATGGAACAACGAAGAATCATATGCAAGACTTCAATGGCGTGTATGGAAACTATAAGCAAAATGTATCACATTCGACATGAACATGGAGAGATTCCGATACAGACATATAATAGAGGTCGAAATCCTCCTCCACACCCGCCTTCTCCAGTTCATGAAGACTACGATGTTGGCCATTTTCATCGGGATCATGACACACCATCTCCTTCTGTTACACCGTACACGCCTGTGTGTATGATCCCTACTCCTACATCCTCTTAACATTTTGATCCAAGTTCATCGTCTACATCTTTTGCTCCAGATTCATCATCTCATTATGAACCTGATGAACCTCTCTTGCATGAGGATGGTGCTACAAACATTGGTGAACCATCACGTGTTATAGGTCGTGGTGATAGTGGATTACATGTGTATCGACAACATAAGCCTCCTCGTAACAGACAACGACCCCGATGTGGAACTGGGGGTCATCATTAATTTTTTTTTTGTTTAATGTGACTTTGTTACTAAAGACTTTATTTATATTAGATTTTATGACTTTTGTTTATTCCAAATTTTGCCACCTTTTAATTTCATTATTCTTATTAATTTGCAAATTTTAATTTTTAAGTTTACATATCAAAAGGGAAAAAAACTAAAAATAAACCAATTTTTTTTTTGTGGCTTCAGCTACAGAAACAGAGAGGTGCAAAAAAATAAAAAAATTTGCAACAAAGAATGAAAGAACAGAGCGAAAGGGATTTTGGAAAAAATAAAGCAGCAGGTAAATACGTAGACACTATCTACGTATTTATTACCTTAAATACGTAGATAGTGTCTACGCATTCTAATTAATTTAATTAATCTTAGTATTTCATGACTACGCATTTCGTGCATTAAAAATGTAGTTATCATCTACGCATCTGACGTGGCATCCATATGGCTAAATGCGTATTCATAGACTACGTATTTCAAGTCTGAAAAGTCAAACTAGATGGTTTTACTAAATAAAAATCTGTGAAGATTATTTTACCAATTTTTTTTTTTTTTTTTTTTTTCTTTTCAGATTACATCCCCAATTAACCCTACTTGCTCTCATTATTTACATCTCACATCATTGAACCACCCTTTCTCTCTGTTTACGAGACACAAAGAAAAAGAGAGCCCTGTATGGAGGAAAATGCAAGGGAGTTATGGAGGAAATGAATGAAACTCCATCTCTTATTGTTGTTTCTAGAATTCTACTTCATCTTTCTTCTTTAATTATTGTTTCTTGACTATGTTTTATGTTCATTTACATTTCCAGCATTTCATGTATGTCTTTTAATTCAGCTTTTACTTCTTGTCTCGTTCTTCTTTTACACTTTGCTATGATATAACTAGTTTTTCAAATGGGGTTTGTGGAAGAAAGGGGTTGAACCCGAGGACTCCAAGTTGTGGTTGTGTGTAGATAAACTATGCTGGGGAAGTTCTTCAAGTTATTTTTCCTTATAAGACTTGGTGGGAGCCAAACTTAGGACAATACCCACAGCGTTATCTTAAGGGAAATTAAAAAAAAAAATTGTGTCAAATAACATATATCTTCATACTAATTACTAAAATGTCAGACTTTTTAAAAATTACTCAAATAACATAATTCTAATTCAATAAATTAATGAATTATTTTTCATGGGTATTTAATGAATTTGTATGTTATTTGCTTTTTTAAGTTCATAATTTATGGAGCTATTTGATTATCTTTCATTATCATTTCAACGAATTTGCTAGTTTTTTTTTTAGTTCAATAAATTATTGAACTATAATTATACTATTTTATTAATTTAAAAAAAAAAATTAACATTTCAGTAATTAGTATGTAAAAATATGCTATTTCAGTAATTGCCATTAAAAAATGATTACATTTAGCTTGCATTTCTGATTCCCTTCGTAATACTTAGTGAAAGCTAAGTTGAAGAGGTAATTGGAAGTATGTCTAGAGGTTGAAAACAATTCACATTACACGAGCTTAATGGATTCATTTTCTTGGTTGCTAACTACATTGATTTATCTTTAGTACATGTGTTTAAATCCCTTGATGTTCAGAGATGCTTGAGGCATAAGTTGATGTTCAAATATGAGGTTAAGAGATGCTTAAGGCATAGGAAAAGTGCTTTGAGAATAGCAACACGCTGTGTTCGATAAATGTTCAATGTGAGAAGTTGTCACAAATATCTGCAAACTTACTACAACATATTTTTACATGTTTGTTTAGCCTCATGAACTCTCACCTATTACACCAATACTTCATCAAGTAATTAGTGATAACATGTACAAAATATCATTTGATATAGGAATTAATAAAATCAGTGATTATCTATGCGCGGAATCAGTGATTACTTTTGTGAAAATCAATAATTACTTATGCGAACTAGTAGTAATTTTGTAATATTTTAGATGGGAATTTGAGTTTTTTGCTATTTTTGTAAATAGCTTTTTAGGCTAATATTTTTGCAAATATTGGTCATTTTTCAGCTATATGTACAAGAGACCCAAAAAAATAGTATTTAAAATTTTATTATCTTTGAAAAATATTATGTAATAATCACTCTAGACAATCACTATAGATTGACGTGTTCAATAAAAATGACATTTATAAATACTCAAAATAAAATATTAAATTTGTAAATATTTTAAAAATACTAATAAATTATTATTATTTTTTCTTTTTTTGATAGATTTGTAATATCCCTATAGAAAACGCCACTTCTTTTTAAAAACATTTTGTAGAAGAAAACTAACAATGCTATTAATTTAAGATGAAAAGTTAATAGGGAAAATAAAAAAGGGAAGAAGGAGGATGAAATTAGAGCTCTTTTAGCATAGTAACACAACGTTTTCTTCCAATCCAAGAAGATTTCCAAAGAGGATCAGAAGAGATGACTTCATAACCAGCTTTACTATACAAATTACGAGCTCCATAATCATCTTCATAAGCACTCAGTGCTAGAAACTTGAATCCCCAAACCTTTGCTAACACGTCACACCCCTTAAGCAGCACGGTCGCCACCTTCCGCCTCCTGTTTATTTTAACAAAAAATTATCTTAAATAACATATTTTAGATACGTATTTTCATTTTTGTCATTTTTTTTTAAAATTAAAGCCATAAATTATTAAAATTGTTGGATATCTAAACATGATCAGCGTATATATACACATAAAAGAAACACTAATTTAAATAGTAACAGAGTAGAAGGAAATTAAATGATGTGAGATATGCATAAATTTTTTTAAGACAATATTCACCCACCGTTAATGTGATATATTGAACGACAGTCTTCTAAGTTATAACGCTTCTAATTTTATTTTTTTTTGACAACTATAACGCTTCTAATTGAAATTAATAAGCTTATTAAACATAATAGATTGTTTGGGAAAATCCATTCTAAAACACTTTTATGAACCTAAACAAATTCTAAAAACAATCATGTTTAAAAATGACTGGGTTCTTAGGAAATTATGTTTAAAAATAGTTTTTTTTATTTTTAAAATAAAAAATGTTTTTTTTTTTATATTCAAAACTTATGGAACATAATATTTTTTAAAATAGTTTTCAGGAAACTAAAAAAAAAAATAAGAAGAATCACTTGTTTTCTTGAGGTTTTTTTATTTCCTTCTAAAGTCTCTATTAATTACTTAGTCATAATCATAATTGAAATTGTAAACGTATACAAGAAATTTTAATGGGTAGCAGATTTCTATGTTGAATATAAAAATAAAGGTGTGTTAATCAATGAATATAAAAATAAAGATGTGTTAATCAATGATTAGTATTGTTTATTAATAAATACTCGTTGAAATGTATAAATCAACAGTCATGGTATAAAGTGGTTATCATCTATCATAAGAAATCAATTATTAACTTATTTCAAAAACGTTAAAAATCAATGTTAATTATTGATTGACACACTAAAAATTCGATAACAAATGCTTTGAATGCTTGCTAAATTTACAATGTTTTTTAAATACCATTTTCATAAATATTATAAAAAAATGGATGATTACAAATCTAGCAAACTTTTTCGTAATATTTATAAAAATATTTGTAAAATACAATAAATTTTAAGCTAGTTAATCAGTTATTCACATTGAATCACTTATTTTGATTCACACATTAATCATTGCTAATCAATTATTAACGTAGTAAAAATTAATATATTGACAAATAATTTTAAGTGATGATATAATTATAAATATTGTATCAAAATCTGCTATCTAGTGAAATTTACAATAATAATAAATAATAAATCGGGTTAAAAATGGTAAAGTATGAACCTGAAAGTTTCGGGGACAGCGATTCCGGAAACAAAAAGATACTCATTTTGGCCGGGGGGGAGGTAGCGCTTTACCTTTAGATCTCCGGCGACCGTAAGATCCACCACTCCGACAAACTTGTAATGATGCTCACAATTACTCTCATTGTCCGCCTCCGCAACCAAACAAGCGTACCTTTCTCAATTTTTAAGTATTTAGATGATGAACCAAAAAAAATACAACATTTTTTTTACTCTATTAGTTGGAAAAGGATGATTGTAAATCTAGTAAAATTTCAGTAATATTTATAAAATTGGTATGATTTAAAATTATTTACAAATATAAAAAAATTTAAGCGAATCAATTATTTATTAGTATTGAATTATATATTTTTAGAATAAGTCAATTATTATTTCAAATAATAATCAATGTTAATCACTGACTATCACGGTGAATTTTTTTTATTATATTTACAAATAATTTTAAGCAGTGATATATTTACAAACTCTACATAAAATTTTGGTACCCACTCTAATTTTCATATATATATATATATATATATATATATATACACGAAAATTGCATTATTATTGTAATAATTACATTATGAAGTGGTTAATAATAGCAATTGTCCCCTACCTAGTGAAATATTAGAATTTTATTAAATTGAACTTTATTTTTGTGTTAGAATTGTGTAGTATATTTTTATCACAATAAAAACATAAAATATTTTTTTTTTAAATTGTAACTAGTTCGAGGCTGGGATCAGGTCTAATAATAATAATCGTAATAAAAATAATACTAATACCAGGTTCAAAATTTATTTTCATCGAATAAATTTTTACATTAAAATGCATTTTAAAATACCCTTAAACGGTTCTTAAGTTTTTTTAGGACCAAATATGATATTTAATGAAAAATGAAGGATTAAAAAGTTTCATGATTAAAATAGAAATATATAAAAGTTTTAGAACCAATTCAAAGTTCAAAAGGTTCAAAAAATAAAAAAAATAAAAATAATAAAAAATAAAAAATAAAAAATAAAAGTTTAAGACCAATAATTTTTTTTTTTTTTTAGATATTACATTTAAACCTTGAATTTATATATATAAAGAATACATACCTGTTTGGAGGGTAACTTTTTAGTCTATAAATCAAAGCAGCAAGGACTTCTGCCTGTCATATAAATCAGCATTAAAAAAATAAAAACCATCTGTTTTAATTATCAAGCAACCTCCAGATTTCAATGTCCTTTTAAAATTATTTCAACTATAATAAAATTTGTATTTCATTCCTATTATTATATATTTTTTAATGATTTTTTCATTATTTATTAATTATATATTGTATATAAATTAGTATTCTTAACCAAAACAAAATTGCCATATTTAAAATGCTTGTTATATTTGCAACTATTTTCATTTTAAAAAATTGTTAACATTACCCTCATCTCATTATTAAATAGATGACTTTTAATATTTATTACTTTAACTTTTATTTGAGAATAACGATTATCTAAATGAATACCCTAAAACTCTCATTTTATTACAAGTTAACTATTAATTTAATTTTAATGATCTATTTTTATTTTTAATAAATTATTATTTTGATTTCAAAAATGTTAAAAAATAATTAAAAAAACTTAAAATAGTGACATAAATAGAATTTTATATATCTAAAATCTATCCATTGAATATTTTTTTTATTAAATAAATCTTCTAAAAAAAGAAAGAAAGAAAAAAAAATTCCAAACACTCTCAACCCAGTGAATTTAAAAATCTAAATGGAAATGAAAAATGAATACAAACTTAGATTACCCAAAAACAGAAAACAAAAAACAGAAAACAAAAAACAAAAGGAAAGGGAAAGGAAAAACCTTGAAGAATTGATAGAAGAGAGAATTGAAAAGAAAAACAGCTTCATGAAAAGCTTCAGCTTGAATTGTAGCAACACTCCTCAAATCATCATCTTCTTCTTCTTCTTCATTTAATTTCCTCACTTTCCATCCATATTCTTTTATTATAATCTCACTAATTTCCTCTTTTCCATTTCTATCCCTATCTTTTTCAGAAATTCCAATCAAATCCTCTTTCGTTGATATTGATGAACTTGAATTACTACTACTAATCCTCAAAACCCTTCCCTCATTGCCACCAAAGCTTACGGACTTTCCTCTCCTTGAAATCGCAACTCCAAGAGACGATTTCGAGTCATGATTCGATGGAATTCGAGGGTAATTTGGTACTATAGAATGAATCATTCTTTTCTTGAATCCACTTTCATCACTCGCTTTTTTTTTTTTTTTTTTTTCTGTTTTCTGTTTTTCGAATTTCTGAACCCACTTTTTTTTTTTTTTTTTTTTTGAGGTGATGTATTATTATGAGAGTGGAGATGAGATTGTTTTTATATTTGAGTGGCTGAGACCTTTTGGTTTTTGGTTGCGATAAAGTCTAACAAGCCAGGTGGAATTTTTTCATTTGTTTTTCTTGTAAATATATAAAAGGTTAAATCATAAAAAAAAAAATCTCATAATATATGAGGTTTTATAAAATTTTCAATTGGGTAAAGTACTCATTTGGTCCCTGAGTTTTGGAGCTCGTGTCTATTTGGTCCCTATGTTTTCAATTTGTGTCTAAGTGGTCCCTGAGTTTTGGTTATTGTGTCTATTTGGTCCATACGTTTCAATTTGTATCTATTTAGTCACTGAGTTTTAAATATTGTGTCTATTTGGCCCCTGAGTTTTCAACTAATGTCTAAATAGTCCCTGGATTACTAGAAATAAGTTTAATTCTTTCTTAATTTGTTAAATCATTAACATAATATCGACTTAACGGTGACATAAAATGTTTAATTGATCAAAATACTGACATAAGATTAATAATTATGTCAAATTTTAAGCTTAGATTGATGAAAAATTTATTCCTATCTTCGTATTTTGACCAATTAAACATGTTATGTCAGCATTAAGTCAATAATATCATAAGAAGATAACGAATACGTTAAATTAAGCACCAATTAAACTTATTTCTAATAGTTCTTGAAAATCTAGGGACCAAATAGACACAGTATCCAAAACTCATGGACCACTTAGAGACCTCCAAAACTCAGGGACTAAAAGGGTACTTTACCCTTTTCAATTTTATCCCTAATATTTTAATTTGTTTCAAAAAATGTATAATTTATTGGAGAAACTATCCTTTCATTGATTCGGAAAATACCCTTTTATTATAGAAATCCCTTTAAAAAACACACTCGATTTTTTAATTTTCATTAAACTTAATTGAAATTGCACATGAAGGGTATTTTAAAATGGTAATTCCCCAACAAATGGTATTTTTTAAACAAATTAAAAAAATTAGGTTAGCTTTATTAATGGAATCTTGCACTCTATCGGTAAACAATTGAATATTTATTTCACTATGTCAGGTATAAGTGTTCAAAATCCCCGCGGGGACAGAGAATCCCCGCTTAGAGCAGGGATGAAGATGGATGGGGAACATTTTTTCCCCGTTTTAATATTGGGGACGGGGATGAGGAATGCATTCCCCACCCCGCACCGATCCCCGAAATTATTTAATTAATTAATGTTTTTTATTAATATTATACTATTATTAATCATTTAATTCATATAATATTAAAAATTTAATGATAATATATGTTTTTTAAATCTAAAAAATATATATCTACTAGTACGAATTATAATATAATTAAAGATATTTATAAATTTAATATATATTAAAAATTTAAAAATACTTTGTAAACGGAGAAAAATTCCCCATTGGGAATCCGATCATCATAAATTCCTCGTGGGGAATCCCCGTCCTCGTCCCCGTCCAAACATTTTTTAAGTAGGGGTTTTAGCGAGGATGGGGAATGGTTTAAGACCCCGCGAACACCCCTAATGTCAGGATTTGTATTATTAATATTATGTATATTGAAAATATTTTTAAAATTATGGTGAGATTGAAAATATTTCTATTGGGAATGAGACCTCTAAAATAGATCTTAGCAGTTATAGCTCCATGTATCATTTATCGCATAATGAATTTCTAAACTAAGAATGATTAAATACTTATCTTTGATGAAAAGTGTCTGCTCGTTCTTTAGGTTTATGATCCTGGGATCACCAAGAAGTCTTCCTCGCAATACACAACAGAGAACAGGGTGTGAACACTGACCCTCTTTGGAAAAATGAAGAAACTAAAAGAATTTCTTTTCCCCACTAAGCTACTGACGACGGTGGTAACAAGGAAGAAGGAAAAAATCCTTCAAGAATTCGAGCTTTCTAAATTTTGTCTCTAGGTATCTAAAACTTTTCCCTTTTAATATGGGAGAATGAAATCTTATAAAATATTTTTAAATTGAAAATCAAACAAAATTAATTATCAAATAATTATTTCAATTCAAATTTCCAAATCCTTCAATATTTGATACCATATTCAAATTAATCAGGTTAACTGAATTTAGATATTACAATATCTGATATCATATTTAAATAATCAAATTAATTTAATTTAGATATTATAAATAATTAAAATGTAAAAAATAATCACTTACCATCGTGGCATGTGGGCTTTGTCCAACAAGACCTAAACGTCAACTTCATTATATCTTGGGCACGAAATAAAATCTAATGGTCAATCATCCTTTTCCACCAAACAATTCCAATGACCACAATTAAGCTTTCATCGCCAAGCAAACTTATTGCAAGTTTAGAGCTTTTTAACAATCATTTTATATAATTGTCAAAACCAACAAATTCCACCTTGGCAAGATAGATGAAGAATCCATAGCTTCTACTACAACCATTATTTTTACCGACGATCATAGTTCTCAAACTAGAGAGCTATCCTACTCCACCAAATAAGTAAACCACTTGAAATATCATCTTCCAAGATTTTTCCTTCTTCGGCACATGTTGATAAACCTTGCTGAAATTATGGTGCAACTTCCACCTACTTGACTTTCCCGGAAGTTCTCCAGCCATATATATATCACTTCCACCACACGTCTTGCATAACTTCCAAGTCAATGCTCGTGTGCATCCGCTAACAACGTATCCTCTATCATGGTGAACTGGTCATACCATGAGGATGAATTTCTTCTCTCTTGAAACAAATTCATCATCTCATATGATATGAGAGATAATGTTAGGTTCTGACCTAGAACTCTTTGCCAAAACTGCTTTGTTTGGACAAATCTCTTTTCAAGTGACCAGATAGCCCACATTCCTAATAACTTTTCTTTTGTACAAAAATTTTCTTCTTCCCATTTCTAACTACCAACACCAAGTTGTTATGTGAATCACGTCCTTCACTCTTTAATCACCTCTTCTCCGATAAGAGTTTACTAATAGCTTCTGCAAAATCTAAAAACTCCTTTCCATACATCAGAATTGTCTGCTCATAAGAAGTTGGAAGAGATAAGATGAGCCTAAAGGCCATACCCTTCTCATCTATATTCACTTCGATTACCTCAAGCTCTGAAATAATTCTATTGAGAACAATTAAATGATCTGAGATTTTTGTACATTCCTCCATTCGCAATGTGTGAAACTGCTTCTTTAGGTGCAACCAATTAGATATGCCCTTTGCTTGATAAAACGCTTCAAGATTCTCCCAAAACTCTTTAGCTATTAAAATTTCAAGCACATTTTCAAAGACATAGCCAAACACACTCTTATCGCGCTTGCCACTCTCAAATCTATCTCCTTCCATTTTTCATCACTCATAATGGGCTTCTTAGAACCTCCACTAAAACCACCGTCATATGATTTTATTGAATCGTCATAACCGCTTGACTTATTGGCGACACCATCACCGCTCAGTCTTCTATTCAATGCCTCGTGTATCCCTAATTGTATTAGTATATATCCTTGACATGCACTTGCAACAAGCCAAAGTTGATCCTTCCATCAAATTTCTCCACGTCAAACTTCACTGGAGTCATAAAGTTTGACATATTTGTTTCTCATTCCTAGTTTGAATTTACAAATAGTTACAACTCGTTCCAATAAATTTTTTTCCGATGTGGAAGGTCAGACAAAGCTGCAACCACAAAGCGTACGAAAAATTTCAAGAAATTACAAACCTAAATCTTTGATACCAATTGTTGGGAAAACTCTTCCCAGATTCACCCCTAAGAATAAAGAAAAATAATTAAGAAAATTAAAGAAATAAATGCAACCAAACAATAGAAGAATTTTACATGATAACTCCAAAACCGGAGAGAAACGCGGCCCACAAAAAGATATATACTATGTGAAAAATTGTTACAATCACACAAAAATTCTGTCACCGCCCTATACAATTATACTCTCAATATTTTTAGGATACGTTTACCAATAAAGGCTTGCCTATATTTATAATGCCAAAGAGCCTTGGTCAATCAAGTAAAATCTAATTGTCATAAATCATCCCTGCCCACCAAATAAATCCAATAGCTACAATTAAGATCTGGTCACCAAGTAAATTTGATAAGCAAGTTTAAGGCTTTTTAACAATCCTTTCATATACTTGTCAAAACCAACAAGTAGTGTTACCAGGATTAGGTACTCAATCTTTATCCCTGTTACTTTATACTATTTGAATTACAACTTGAATAAATTTTTTGTATGCATCACATACTCAGTTCAAGTTACAGTAATTAACTATGGATCTTATGATGGATAAAACAAGCTTTTTTTTATAAGACAATAAATGGTAAATTTAATTATTAGACTAACAATTTAAATAAACAATATTCTTTTATTCATTAATAGTTTTCCGGATTTCATTGATTAAAGGAGATACCCAATAATTTCAAATGTTATGATAGTGTTAATGATATAAAAAGGACAAAAATTATTTATAGAATATATGATTTCAGCACGTTTTACACATCAATGTGGTGTCGTGTAAATTGCATTTCCGTTGAGCATAAATATTTGTTAACTTTGGAACTTGAATCTCAGATCACAAGAAGAAAGAACAGAGAAGAAATTAACAATGAGCCAAAAACAATTTGCATTGATTTTTTCACCAAGCTTAAAGAGAATGAATAATCCCTTTTTAATGAACAAAAACAGAATGTAATATGTACAAGTTGCCAGTTGTCAACAGACTAACTAACCAACAACTAAAATGCTAACCATAGTTAGCTTATTATAAGACTACGGTTAAGACTAACCAAGGTAGAGTGAAGCAAAGGTATTTGCTAATGAATGTCACATAACAAATCACCCTCTAGACATGAATTAAAAAAATTCAAAAACAAGTAAAAACATTGACAAAGATAAAACAAAAAGAACCAGAAACCATCTGCTACAACCAAACTTGCACTCGCAGGCAGCTAACAGCAGCAGCTAGACAGATACTTCAGTAACATTGAGTAATGCACACAAATAAAGAAATCTGATTTTAGGCATGGCTTTGGTGAGAAGAACAAATCTTTTGCAGCACAACTTGTTCCTTCATAACATCTCTCAGGAAATGAAAACGCACATCAATGTGCTTGGTCCTGTCATGGTAAACCTTATTCTTTGATAATGCCAAAGCACTTTAGCTATCACACATAATCTCAGGCACAACACCCTCCAATTTCATATCCTTCATCAAACTTGTCAACCATAAAGCCTCTTTAATAGAATCAGCAAGTGCAATGTACTCAGATTTTGTAGTAGACAATGTTACAACAGATTGAAGAGAGGATCTCTAATTTATACAGCTACCAAACAAAGTAAAAGCAAAGCCAGAAGTTGATCTTCTTCTATCAACATCAGATGCATAATCAGCATCTACATATCCTTTAAGGATTACTTCATTACAAACATCCTTTTTGAACAGCAAGCCAACTCCCTTAGACCCCTTTAAGTATCTAAAGATCCATTTAGTAGCCTCCCAATGTTGTCTCCCTGGTTTACTCATAAATCTACTAACACTTAAATCATAAGCCAAGTCAGGCCTAAAACAAACCATGTCATACATAAGACTCCCTACAACATTATAATAAGGGACCTCTACCATCTCAGCCAACTACTCATCAGATTCAAGACATTATGCTTTCGACAATTTAAAGTGTTGTGCAAGAGGGATAAATGCTGGTTTTGCATTTTCAGAACCAAATTTCTTCAAAATTTTATCAAAATAATCAGTTTGATGCAAAAACAACATACCCTTATCTCTATCTTTCTGAATATTTCATTCCAAGATTTTTCTTTGCACTTCCCAAGTTCTTCATCTCAAATTCTGCTGAAAGATGTGCCTTTAGCTTGTTGATTTCATGTTTACTTTAAGAACCAAGTAACATGTCAGCAACATACAATAACAAATATATTGTCACTGTCTTGCTTACCTCTTTGACATAAACACAATTATCATGATTACTTCTGTCAAACCCATTTGAAAGTATGAAATCATTAAATCTTTTATTCCATTGTCTTGGCGACTGTTTTAAACTATATATGGACTTCACCAATCTGCAAGATAGATGCTTCTTTCCCTTTTCTATGAAGCCAACATGTTGTCTCATATAAATCTCTTCATCCAGCTCCCCATACAAAAAGGCTGTTGTCACATCTAGCTGTTCAAGCTCAAGATTAAACTGATTCACCACAGACAATAACAATCTGATAGAGGAGTGCCTTACTATAGGAGAGAAGATTTCATTATAGTCTACACCCTCTTCTTGTGTGAAACCTTTGGCCACCAGCCTAGCCTTGCATTTAGGCTTCTCAACCCTTTCAATATCTGGTTTTAACTTGAAAACCCACTTGGAATCTATAGTCTTCTTTCCTTCAGCCTTCTCAGTCAAGAACCATGTATTGTTCCTATGTAATGACTGTAATTCAGATTCCATTGCTGCCAACCAATTCAATTTTTCAGAGGAGTTCATTCCTTCTTGGTATGTATTAGGTTCCAAATAAATATCACCATTGTAGTTTAATGCATAAGCAACATAGTTAGTTTCACTGAACTTTAAGGATGGCTTCACTGGTCTTTTATCCCTGTCTCTTGTGAGCTGATAATCACTCAATGAAGTTTCTTCCACTGGATCAACCATATCAGATTGAGTCTGAACCTTTGTAGCATCAACAACTGACTCTTGACCCTTTTGGGAACTGATCTCAGACTGCTCTTCAATCATAAATTCACCCTCTGGATTAGATACATCAACTTTTGTCTTAGATTTCCAAGGCATCTCCTGCTCATTGAAAGTAACATCCCTACTAATAAAGCATTTAACATCACCAGCTTCTAAGGACCATAGCTTATATCCCTTAACTCCCTTTGGGTAGCCCAAGAAAATGCACTTCTTGGCTTTTGGCTCAAGCTTGTCAGCTTTGATTAAAGCATATGCAGCACACCCAAAGACCCTCAAATGTGAGAGATTTGGTGGTTTTCCTGTCCAAACCTCCTGTGGAGTCTTCTTATTCAAAGCAACTTGACGGACTCCTGTTGATAACATAAGCTGCTGTCTGAGTAGCCTTTCCCCAAAATACCTTAGGCAGGTTAGCATTGAAAAGCATACATCTTACCCTTTCAAGTAGAGTTCTGTTGTATCTTTCAGCCAGCCCATTTTGTTGAGGAGTCCTTACTACTGTCAAGTGTCTGTTGATCCTAGCTTGCTTGCACATTTCATCAAATTCTTTGCTTAGGAACTTCAAGCCATTATCTGTCCTAATGACTTTGATTTAACTTCCTGTTGGTTTTCCATCAGTGTCTTCCATTCTTTAAAGGTTTTGAAAGTGCCACTCTAATGCTTGAGGATGAAGACCCATAGCTTTTTAGAGAAATCATCCACAACAGTCAATATGAACCTCCCTCCTCCATGAGTTGAAGTCCTTGGTGGCCCCCATAGATCAGAACGGAGATACTCTAAATTGCTTGAGGTAGTGTGCCTTATTGAATCTGGTTCTTATTGATTTACCAAGAACACAAAATTCACAGAAAGGAATTGCTTCAATCTTCTTCTTGCCAAGAAGGCCTTGACTTAATAGTGCTTACAGCCCTTGATAGAACTGACATGTACAAGTCTTCTACGCCATATTTCTGATTCTTGTAATACCCTTTGAGAAGCAGCAAAAGATTTACCAATGACAGTTTCTTCCTTCAGATGGTATAATGTATCTTTCAAGATACCCTTCATGATCAACACTGACACTTTAAAGATTTTCAGAACTCCACAATTTGAACTAAAACAATATCCTACCTTATCAAGGGTACTTAAAGGTATCAAGTTCCTAGATATATCAGGAACATATCTGACATCATGCAGTTTTAATCTCATAGAACCACTGCCCTTCACCTGACATGGATGATTATTTCCCATTCTAACCATTCCACCCTCAAATGATTTGAACTCTAGAAGATACTCTTTATTTGGGGTCATATGAAATGAACACCCTGAGTCTCAGATCCAATCTGAATCTCCTTCTTCATTTGACACCATTAGTAATTCGGCAACCTCATAGCCTACATACACATTTGCAGGTCCTCCACCTCCTTCATTGCCTTTGAATCTACTCTTTTGGTCATTCTGTGGACAATCTTTCTTAAAATGTCCCTCCCTGTTACAAAGAAAGCATTTATTTCCTTTGTTCTTGGCTTTTGGCTTATTTTCCCATTGATTCCTCCCATTGTTCTTGAATTCTGGTCTTCTTTTGACAGACAGAGCATCTGCATCTCTTCTTTCAGAACTCAGTTCAAGCTCTTTTGATCTTAACGAATCAAGGACCATCTCCATTATTTAGGAGTCTCTGCCATATTTTAAAACAGCTTTAACTTCCTTGAAAGAGTCTGGCAAAGCAATCAAAAGGATGACTGCTTGATTTTCTTCATCCATGGTTTCTCCAGTGTTTAGCAAATCAAGGCAGATCCTATTGAAATCATCGAGGTTTTCGTCTAAGTTCTTGGACGAATTCATTTTGAATCCGAATAACTTCTCCTTTAGACGGATTTTGTTGGATATGGACTTTTTCATGAACAGTGCTTCAAGCTTGTTCCAAATTCCAATCGTCATTGTTTCTTCGTTTACTCGCCTAAGTACAGTGTCAGAGAGGTACAAGATCATCAGCTGAATGCGATCTCATCCATCTCCGCAAGCTGTTCTAGTTTCAACGTATCTGGAATCTTCTTTGGATCCTCAATAGCTTTTGCTACCTATTGATGAACAAGCAAGGCTCTCATCTTCTTCCTCCAAATTCCAAAGTCGCCTTTTCCATCATATCTTTTTAGCTCGAATCTTGCAGCCATGGATGGACCTTCAAGAAATCCATTATTGAATCTCAGGATCCTTTCTTGCCTTCTCCTTCCCTTGATTCTTGAAGCTCTGATACCAATTGTTAACTTTGGAACTTGAATCTCATATCACAAGAAGAAAGAACAGAGAAGAAATTAACAATGAGCCAAAAACAATTTGCATTGATTTTTTCACCAAGCTTACAGAGAATGAATAATCCCTCTTTAATGAACAAAAACTGAATGTAATATGTACAAGTTATTAGTTTTCAACAGACTAACTAACCAACAACTAAAATGCTAACCATAGTTAGCTTATTACAAGACTATGGTTAAGATTTACCAAGGTAGAGTGAAGCAAAGGTATTTGTTAATGAATGTCACATAACAATATTACATTGTAAGACCCAACCTTTGGGACTTACAAGACAAATACTTATGTATGTTCGGAAAGTATACGTTCGGTGGAGGCATAAAATGTGTGAGTTATCATTTGATGGAAAGATAGTGCAAGACATGTCCATGGAGACTTGATGGTACTAGGTGAGTGTTTCAACCATAGGCAATGCCCACACAAGGCTTAGGAAGCCCTTAGACTAGATGACTAAGATGACGGCTCATGCGGAACCTCGATTCTAAGCTTGGTGGTTTGAGCATTATAGGACAAGGTGACAAATGATCAATGCTTGACAAGTGTGACTTTGGTGGGTGACCAAGGTCAAAGGTAGAGAAGGTTTGGACTATGTGTCCAAATCTTTAGGAAATAGCATTTTTTCCAAGGCAAGCATGAAGTTTGAATCTGCCTAACAATCACAACTTTCTTATTGGTTGGAATTTCTGACCAGAGAGAACTTTTTAAAGGTCTTGCATGTTGCTATTTTTATCATTCAAAGTGAAACATTAGTTTACACTTTATATCTAGTTCTCTATAAAGTTATTGTAAAATCTATGAAGAGAACTTTGCATGAGTTTCATTTGTAAACCTCAATTTCTAGTTTAACTTGTTCGGACCTTTGGGAGAAAAAACTCGGCCAATACATAGCTAAAGAAAGGATGTTCCTTTAATTCGAGAACTTCAACGGAAGCTTGTAGAATTTAACTCGGAGATTGTCATCAACGAGTAAATTTGACTCGAGAAAAAATAGAGCTTGTTTCTTGCATTTTAAATTTGCTTTGAATTGGTTGTTAATCCGACGTTAATATTTCTAATGGATTTTTCTCGAGGATAGCCCATGGTTTTATATCCCGGTTCGCCTTTTTTCACAATAAAATTTATGGTCAATTCCCTCCCCTTAATCTTTAAATTATTGTTTCCTTTATGTTCTTTGCTCTTTTAATTTATGTTCTATGTTGTAACTGTCATTCCTTAGTTGCAACTGTGTTTCTGTTAAACGATTTTATTATCTAGACGCTTAATTCAAATTTTATACATGTAAATCGGGATAAAAGAACTAATTGTTAAAATACTCAAGAATTAGATCTTAACAAAAACATTTGTGTATAAACTTCAAAACTAGAAATTTTCCCTCTCTTTTTTTCCTTGTTTGTTCTTTGTTAAATTTGATGGTTTGGAAGAGAGAAAATACAAATAAAAATAGATTCAACATTGATTCAAGTTGATAAGCAATTGATGTAACATGCACATTGGTAACCCACTTTGAAGTTTTTTAAACAGACTCCATTTCCATTCTTATGTTCAAAGCATTGTTGTTTACAAAATGAAAGATCACATCTGTTTGGGTCCATCACTGTCATGCATCTCCCTCCACCACTAGCCCTCATCTCCACCATCTCCTCTAATCAAATCCAAAAAAAAAGAGAAAAAAATCATTATTATTTTTAAAAAAAGAAGGGTTAAAACAAAATTCCATGCTTAATTTAAATTTGAAAATCTCATATTCAATTTTAACAACTTGAATGTGGAGTTGAGGTTGAGGATTCTAATTTATAATGAGTATTTTAATTCTTTGTATGAGATAATAGTGAAAACAAAATAATTAATGGTTCATTTGATGTAACCCAATGTATATTATACAAGATACAAACAATAAAAAAATAAAAATACATTAAATATTTAAGAATAATGGGCCATATGGTCCATCGTTTGTTGAACTGGTTAGATCAAAATGTAAGATGAGTTGCATAAAAAAAAACAATTATTTTTTGTCAATTGATAATGGAGATGAGGTTTTGGGTAGGGTAGGATTTGAACTCTCACCCTCGCAGTTATATGGATGACTTTTTACGCGGTTATAAATATGACTTTTTACTACAAAAGTATACTCTCACGCCCTCCCCTTCTTAAAGCCATGAGAGTCGGTCAGGAAGGAGAAATTATTGGAGGAGTCTGCCTCATTGAGGTTGTCTTTTACATGTTTGACACGTGACGGTTTCTATTTTATATAACCAACAAAGTAGAGGGAAGTTAATGTTTAAAAGAGATTTTTATTTTTAAAATAACATGTGTCACATATGCAGGTGGCAGCCTCTTCCAATAATTTCTCGTCAAGAAGACGTTCTCATGACTCTATCGAGGAGTAAGGAAAGGACTTTCATGACAATGAGATCCTTTTTGCATATGGTATTATGGGGCGCATTTTTCTAGCTTGTTAGGCTTAGGAATCCAGGAGCTGTGCATCTCCCCAGAACTAAAAGCGGTTATAAAGATGACATTTTACCACACAAAAGTATTTTCATTATTGAAATTAGTGGACTTTCCTATAAATAATGACAGTAGAAAATCAATAAAACTATTGAATTTTTTTTCCTATTTTGTTCAAGTAAAGCTTAAAAATCCCAACCAGCAAATTTCATGTTTTTCTACTCTACTTGTACTTACTATTAGAATCAAATTTTACACCAACACCACTATATTTTTTTATGAAAGGCAAGATTTGAAATGAAATTTCTTAATAGTTTGAAAAAAAAAAATTGTGAAGGCAGTAAATAAATTAAGACTAAAATTGAGTATATATATCTCTCCTACCAATTTTTAGATTTTCCAGTTCCCATTATGAAACTCTTACCTTTTTGGGCATAAGAGATTTGTGCATGCAATAGAAACACAAATATGTGCATGAATTTCTTTAACTAGATTTCATTTTCAAGCCAGCTTCTAGTTTTTAGGGATTGAAATGTGAGTGTCTCTATTAAAAATATAGTGAAATTGGGGCCAAAAGAAAAGGATTAATTTTTGGAAAATACCTGAAAAGACCTGAAAACCAAGAGTCAAAATGCAAAACAAAACCAAGTAAAGCTTCATCTCTTCAATTTCCACAATGAAACACAATCTAACGAGTCCATCTCCATCAATAGGCATTATATATAGAGACTAGAGCTGCTTTTTTATTATTTGAAACCCATTTTGTTGATAGCAATACAACCTATATCCCATATATCCAAAAATAAACCTAAGCAGTCACCTAATTACAAGTATGCGTGTTAGATATATTTATAATCAAGCTAAGTGAATAATTACAAAAAGGTTTGATATCGAAAAAGAAAAGGAGTTTTTAAAAATATAGCATTTTGCTCTAAAAGTATTAATCAATACATAAGAGTTTTAGCATGTTATTTGGTGATTCATTACAATTGATGCTAATCGTATGAAATGATTACCATTGATTATCATTAATCTTATTATCACGTAAAAAATTGATGTAGGAGTGTTCAATAACTGGTATTATATATAGGGCTCTTGCACATATAACTGAAAATGTCTAATATTTGGAAAAATAGCAGCCCAAAAAGTTATTTGGAAAAATAGTAGTCCAAAAAGTTATCTGTAAAAATAGCAAAAAACTCAAATTCACGCTTAAAATATTACAAAATTGTCACTAGTTCGCGTAAGTAATAACTGATTTCATGCATAGGTAATCACTGATTTTACTGATTCACTATATTAAATAATATTTCATGCATGTAATCACTGATTATTTGATAAATTATCACTGATTTCTTTTATTCACTTGAATTAGGGTTTTAAAAAACTACTATATTTGTAAATACTTTTTAAAACTGTTAGATTTATAAATATTGAAGAAAATTCTCCTATCTCATGAAATTTCTCATTATATATTGGGCCTCAATGGGCTTAATTAGGAATATGATAGATTGAGTTTAGTAAAAATGCCTATAAATACATAACGTAATCAATGTTAATGTAGATTTTGACTAGTTTTATAAAAATTACAAATTTAGAGGTAATTCAAGAAATTGGATTACACCAAAAGTCTATTATAGTTTCAATTACTTTTAAAATAGTTCTATCCATTGAAATTTTTTTAGAGAAGAAAGTGTTGGTGAGTCAAAAGTCACAAAACCAAAACTCTCTGTCTCTCATACCCCTATGTGGGATTGATTTTCAAAAGGAAGATATGGATTTTGGAACACTGGCTATTGTCAAAGACAAGACTGAAGGTGGAAATGAAAGGCATGCGCTATCTGGTGGAAGATATGGTTGAATTCTATCACAAGGCTGGCACCACTATCCCATGGGACCAATGTGTAATGGCATCATTTTGATCCTAAAAGATTTCCAATAATTTGATTGTGGAGATTATTTTTTGTTGTTTCCTGATTAATTAAACTAGAAGTTACTAAAGACATGTTATTAGGGCAAATGGGGAACTCATGTACTGTTCTGCAACGGAGATTCTTTTAGTCGACTAAAAAACGACCAGTGAATGATATTTAGCTCAATCCAGTGTACAATTTTGTACACTTCAATACCAATAATAAGTAGTATGGTAAGGGAATTCATATTTTTTTTTCTTTCTATCATACTATCGAATCTCATATAATACTGAAAATTTCTAGTCTGCCCGTTTTCATTTATGAATTTCACTTACAATCATCATGCCTAGGAAACAAAGATGTACTCTGTGGAAAGCATGATTCATTAAGATCAATATGATAGTCCAACAAAACTATTTTTATAGCCGAGTGTTTAGGTTAATTTACGCGCACCCCAACTAATCTCACGGGACAACCACAAGACCCAAAAACACTCGGTGATAGGGAACCCGAAGGATAATACTCTAGGTATATGGTCACACATGGTTTGTGTAACGTCCCGTTACTTTGAGATGAAATTTTGTTATTATTATTATTATTATTATTATGGCTTCACTTAGTATAATTTTAGTAATTGATGATTTCTTAGTTACTTAGAAGTTTAGTTTAGTATTTTAATTTTAGCCTCAAGTTCGATCGTTAAGTAATTTCCGTTAAAACGTTTAAATAGAATTGGGTGTAATAAAGTTTATTAGCGGGCTCATTATTGATCGATTAATCATTTCAAGTTAGGTTAGAAGTAGTTAAGTTGAATTGGAATTAGAAACGTGAAATAACAAGCACTCGGGACGACTTTCTTAGGGAAATAGGAAGGAGGGGCACTTTAGTCTTTTACAAGAAATGTGTATATATATATATAATGTCTTGCAAAAAAAAAAAAAAAAAAAAAAAAAAAAGCCAAGGAACCCCCCCCCCCCCTCACCCGTAGTCTAGAAGAGAAAAAAAGAGAAGAGAAAGAAAGATCTGGTTCTCCTTCATTTCTCGGCCGTTTTCATCGTGCCTTAGCTCGTTGGAAAGCTCTCGAGACGTACTTTCTTTTCATCCCATCAATCGAGCCGATCCATTCCAGATCCGGGAGATACGAGGTAAAGAAGAAATGAGTTTTTAAGTTTTCTTTTCCCCGATCTTGCATGCAAGCTTCGAATCTTCTTTCCCGTGTGTCGATAGTGAATTCTAGCTAAGGAAAAACACTTCGAATGAGGTTGTTGTCTTGGATCTAAACCTGAGTCGAATGAAAAACCTGAGCCCTTTGAAATATTCCAAACCGAGGTTTCCGTATGTTGAGTTTTTGTTTTGTAAGTTGTTTTCTTTGAATGTTAATTGGAAACTGAAAACCGAGACTTTTTCCCTTGCCTTGGCTGTGAGATTCATAGAGTTTCCGGGATTAATTTTGACGCTGAAATTAGCTATTAGTTTGTAACGTCCCGTTATTTTGAATTGAATATATTTTTTATTTTTTTTATTTCAATTATTTATTTTAATTATGTATTTAAGGTTAATTTAAAAGTAGTAATTTCGATTTTAGTAGTTAATTTCGCCCTTTATTCTTTTAATCGTTTTATTACTTTAAATTCGCTTCGGTGACATTAATAATTATTAATAGGCCAATTAATAATTATTAATCACCTTTAGATTTATTTAAGAGCATCGAGTTTCGTTTTATAAGTCAAAAGTCATAAAAGGACGCAACCGTCATTTCCAAAATTCCTAAATATCTAAACACTATTCCATTTCCTTCTTTAAAATACCATTGACCAAGCATTTGACCAAAACATCTCATTTTTCCTCTCCAAACCCGAGCAACAAGAGGAAGAAAAGAGAAGAGGAAGAAAGTGTCGTCCCGGCTTCGTTTCTTGGCCGTTTTGCGTGATTTCGGATGCGTTGGAAAGCTCTCGCTGAGACCTTTCTACCCATTCCCCTCTTGGAACATTTCCAACTCTCTAAGGTAAGCCCTAGATTTCGAATTCTCTTAGTATTTCCATGGAATTTGATTCAAGCTTTTCAGTTCTTGGCCAAAACTCTCATTCCCTTCCAATTTTGTTGTTGAATGTTGATGGAAAACTTATTGGGTAACTATTATTTGACTTTCCCTTAACCCTAAAACCGAGTTTCAGTCGAAGCCCTTCCCGATTGAAATTTACCTTTTGGGGTTTGATTATGGGTTAATTATTATTAAAATAATGTTTATTGTAATTCAATTCGGGAAATGGCATATTGTTTAAAAACCTGATTCATCGTTACCCATTGAAAACCGGAATTTCTAAAGTACTTGAAATCAATCCAAAACACCTCTAAATTGCCTAAAAGCCGGAAAACCAAACTCGAGGCCTATTTTCCCTATCTTGGCCAAGAGCATCCTTTAGGATATTCGGGGTTTTTTCGTCGTTTTATGCCTTTAATTGTTAATCGATTGATGTATGTTTATTTATTAATTGTTAGATTATTTGTAGGTGTTTATTGATTTTCCTTGCTTGATCGCTCTTCCGGAGGTTTGGAGCGAAGTTACATCTTCAAAGGTGAGAATAAATAGGATTTAAAGTAATTTTAGAAACCGAATAAGTAGAACGGTTTGTAGAATCAGAGGTTAAGAATAGGATTCGAATCTAAGAGTAAAAGAAAGTGAGCTAGTGCCCTTAGGATTAGGAGCTAGTTCTTTGAGTGAAAACTTTGGAGTTTCTCGAGGGAAACATTGAACTTTAGGAAGTTCTAAGTTAGAATCGTTTCGGAAATTAAAAATGGATCATTGGAAGTTAAAGGATCCAAACTTTTAGATGGAATGGTTAAAGAAACTCGAAAATAGAGCTTTGGATTTTATTTGGAAGTTTAGAATCCTTGGAAGTGTAGATTACTTAATTAAGAAAGAATCTACTTTATTTTAAAGTATCGGGAGTTCGGTTTACTTATTGTTCTTCCGAAATTTCTGTTTATTTACTTTACTTTATGCGATGCACTTTACTTTATGCAATGCACTTTATGAACGTTACTTTATGAACGGCACTTTATGCACTTTACTTTTATTTTATTTTAAATTACAAGATTTTCAAATTCATACTACATAGCCTGAGAGCTTTCA
Source organism: Gynostemma pentaphyllum (assembly GCA_028015215.1). Taxonomy (NCBI): domain Eukaryota; kingdom Viridiplantae; phylum Streptophyta; class Magnoliopsida; order Cucurbitales; family Cucurbitaceae; genus Gynostemma; species Gynostemma pentaphyllum. The sequence goes on along the minus strand of CM051353.1, from coordinate 47,036,485 downwards.
CGTAGCCTGCGGGAGCTACCACATAGCCTGCGGAAGCTATTGCACGGCCTGCGGGAGCTGACACATAGTCTGCTAGAGCTATCACAAAGCCACGAGAGCTTACACATAGCCTGTGGGAGCTATTATTATTGTCATTCATTACAAAACTGTTTTTATTTAAATATGTTTATATCAAGAGAAGATGAGTTTTTATGGTCAAAGGATTATAACCATATACCTCGATGAAGGTTTTTAAGGAGAATTTGAGTATGATCACTTTCATCTAGACTTTGGGAGTTATTATTCTCCAGTTTTGGAATTTTAGTGAAAAAGTGTAAGAGTTACTTGGACACAAATCCGAATACGGGTTTGGGGTCTAACTTTACTTTTTATTCTGTCTATTTTCACTGGGCTTAAGTTGTTAGCTCATGTTATTACAACATTTCAGGTGTTCGGGTCATGAGAGAGGAGGTGGTGTGGCTTGATCGAGATGATGATGAAGCTGAGATGGATTAGTTGTCATTTAAAAGTTCCGGAACTTGCCTTATCTTATTTTGTTTTGTTTTCAGTTTTTGAGATGTAAAATTTGTTATAAGCTCTTAAGAGCTTTTCATTTCACTTTTATTATTATAACCTCTTTGAACTCCTGATAGGAACTTGAGTTCCTTGTGTTTTTAGATTTCGGATTTTAGATTGTAAAGTCCGAGTTTTAAACATATCCATGCCAATTTTTTATTAAATTTAAAGTCTTCCGCTGTCAATCTGATTTTAAATTATTTAAAAGTGTCGGGTCGTCACATAGTTATTCGTTCGTGGTTTGGAAATTGATACGTATAGTTATGTAGTTTGCTTGTATGTTTGATCCACGAGCGACCGTTCATGCATCCAACGAACGTTATTTCTTCTACGCTTTCTAGATGTGAGTTTAAAATGAGCTTTAGTGTTTTAATGGCTCGGATTACTTGACGATGTAGTTTCTTCGAGGTTGAGGGTTGTGGGTGTTTAGGAAGAAAATAATGTGGAAAGTGCTTTTGGCTAAGGAAAGTGCAATTAAACGAGGTTCTCATCACTGAATGGTATTAAGACATTAGGGCTAAAGTGTAGCTTAGGTGTTAATAGATTTGAAAGTAGAGCCGAAAAGTGATGGTTTGGACTTGGGACTTCCGAGGAGGGAAAAGTAGTCCTAGCATGCTTTAGGTTTTCTCCTAGTAAATATCCTACGTGCTTAGGTGATAGGATAGAAACCGAGGTGACTTGGTGACATGTGTAAATGGTGACTATGGTGACAATGTGTAAATGGTGACTTTGGTGACAATGGTGACAATGTGTAAATGGTGACAATGGTGACAATGTGTAAATGGTGACAATGGTAACAATGTGTAAATGGTGACAACGGTGACAATGAATGAATGGTGACAATATAATTACAGTGACTATAGTGATATTATACACGGTGACAAAAGAGATTAAGAATGTGTTATGGTAGTTTGAACTGACATTAACTGAGTCAATTATGTTTACTTCCTTGCACATTTAGTTTTGAATGTAAATGTATGTTTAGCCTTATTGTTGATGTGCTCGATGTTTTGGTGATTGAATGCTTAATCGAATGTAGTCATGGTATAAAAACGTTGGACACTACTTTTGATAAAGACTTCGGTCCATAAAAACACTTGATTTCATTTTACTCTCGCTAGATTTATGCTAATGTTGCTACACTATAATTTTTATAGGTACACCTCGTGGAAGAGGTCGAGGTAGAGGTCATGGTGCTGCTTGACTGACCGTACGAAGAGTTTGGGATATGGAATTATGGCATTGTGAAATGCTAGTCTTTTGGTTGTTAGTAAATGTGTATATTTGGAGTTCTGAGCTCGAAAGAGCGTTGTTTTGTGTTTTAAACTTATTATGTTGTTGTTATGTTTTTCTTAAACTTAAGAAATGTGCATTTCCCTTTTTTCTCTGATGTGAACATTATAAACAGATTTTGGCATGTTCAAAATATAAATGAAACCACGCAAACTTTGTAAATTTGTTGTCTTCCGCTGCGTAATGTATTAAGTGTTTTAAAAAGAGTCGGGTCGTCACAGTTTGAACCCAAGACCTTAAGCATCAAGGCTTTAAGAAAAGTCACTTGATCAGTAGGCCAACCCATAATTGATTTCAACAAAACTACTTTTTATAGATAAGTATAACATCTTATCGTTGCATCAAAACAAAGAAGCGTAGACTAGTCTGACTAATATTGAACTTGGTAAAATGAAATGAATTAAAAAATTGAAAAAAGAGATTGTTTAGGAATACACATTGAAATAATAAGATTACACATTAAGTTTCAGTTAATTTTACTTGTGAAGTACAACCGTTATTAGGAAATAATCGAGTTAGAACTGTAGCAATGAGTGCTACAGATGATTTACAACACTTGATGGTTTCTTTATAATTTTGCTGATAAGAAACAGAGTTGTAATTATAATATTGGATTCTATTTAATCTCATTGAAGCCTTGTGCACTGGCCTTCATCTTCCTCCTCAAAGTAAATAATGAGTTGAAAGAATAAAACTCAAATACAAGCCATGGTATGGATAAACTAAGTAGATTAAAGAAGGTCACATCATTATGTATAACGAGATTATCAAACTCGGCGAGGTACCAACAATATTTTTAAAATTCATATTTCGTAATTTCAGTTCACATGTAAACTTTCCGTAGTACACTTTCGTGTCGAATGCAATATCATGGAGCTGATCTAGCACGAAAGCCTGCGTAAATCCGAACAAAGGAATTTGCAGACACTTCCATATAGGCTACATTGCTCATCAAAAATACCTGAGATCATGCAAAAGCACTCAGTTGAATTAAAAAGAGTAAGCTACAATTATATCTATCAAAATAGTCATTTACATAAGAGTAAGAGGGAGAGAGTTGCTTTTGGTTTTGTGACTTTTGACTAACCAACTTTTTCTTCTCTAAAATTAAAAAAAAAAAAAAATCAATGGATAGAAAAATTTTATAGGTATTTGAAAATATAACATATTTTTTTAAGTAATAATCAGATTAACGAAAAATAATGGATTGGAAATCACATTAATAATTCACGGATTAACATGCTAAAAATCTACTATATTTATAAAAACTTTTATAGCAACGTTATATTTGCAATAAATTCCCTTCTTTTTTTATACCAAGCTCTCTTATATATATATATATATATATATATATATATATATATATATATATATATATATATATATATTATACACTCTAAGTGTTTCTTTCAAGTCTTACCTGACAACAGAGATACAGTGCTGTTAAATTTTCTTCTGATAGAAGAAGTACAAGTAGAGTAGAGAAACTTGAATTTTAAATCAACTGAATTTTATTGGTTGAGATCTCTAAGCTTAACTTGATCAAAATAAAAAATGTTACATCTTTATAACCTGTGAAGATGGAAGGTCAAACCCCACCCTCCCCAAAACCTCATCCTTTTTTTTTTTTTTGAGATATCTCTAATATATAAAAGTGGGGAAGGTTGAGAAACTTTTTTAGACATTTTTGCCCCTTTTCTATTTTAAGATTCTCAAACATATCCCACTATAATTAATGGTCATTCATTTGTTTTCATTTTTTTTAACTTTTGTGTGTAATATTTTTAAGATGAACGTTTATTTAAAATCTTTAATATCATTTTACGAATATAATAAACTAGAAAGCATATATTAAAAGATATTTCATGAAGAATTTTTTTTTAGAGAATTTTCCTTCTATCAATTTAAAAAAAAAAAAATTAAATAGCATAACATTTTTTAATTAGATAAATTCTAAATATATCTCTTTATTCACTAATTAATTATAAATTTATCAATAAATCATTCGAATAAATTTAATAAATTAAAATATTGTTTTTGTAACGACCCAGATTTTCACCCAAGGGTATTTTAGTCATTTCACCAATTTTGATCCAATCAACGTTATATTAATTTTCCCGAACCGTCACGTCGATAAGAATTCAATGAAATTAACTACGCTTAATTCGGAGTTCCGAGTAAAAAGATATGACCTGAATACCGTTTACGTCCCTAACTCATATTATTCATTCCAGTGGCATTTTTGTAGTTTCACAGCCAATCATTTGACACAAAACCCTAGGTTATATATGTTCTTTTCTCACGTACTCCCCCTCACGCAGCCGTTTTTCTCAGCCGTCTTTCGTTCTTCGGTGTTTTCACGTTCCAATCTTCAAGAAACAAACTTCTTTAGGGTTTCTTGAACGTCGTCGGAAATCGAAGAAAAAACATCATTCCTTCCGTTGTTTCTTAGGTAATCTTTCCGTTAATTCCTTTTGTTGTGTTTCGTTAACGAGTTTCTTTCATTTTCACGCGAGGTGAGTGCGTCTTTTGGGTTTCTCTTTCGATTTCCTATAATTTTGAGTTTGTTTGATCGTGTTTTTCTCGCTTGAACGTCAGTTTTAAACGTCGCCGGAATCTGCTACCTTGTCGCCAGGATCTGGGATTCGTTCACCGTGGTTTTGCTCGTTTTTGAAGCTGTTTTTGCGTGGGTTGATTTGCTATAGGTGATCCAAGTTGATTCTAGACGATTCATAGGAGTTTTCTCGCTGCGTGGAGCTTCAAATCGCGTCGCCGGATTCCCGCTGGTAAGCAGCCGCCGTTCTTCATGTTGCGTGCGTGCATGGGCTGGAGCTTGAAGAATCGGTCTAACTGGACCAGCTGGACTGGTTCAGCTGGTCCAGACCGGTTCAGGGGCCATTTTAGTCAATTTGGGCCGGTTTTCGTCCCGTTTCTCCGGTTTTCATAAAATTGACTTTAAATTAATGTCAATACAGGTCTTGGGCACCGTTAGGAGTTTATTTGGATTTATTTCGAAGCCGTTTGGTTTTTCGATTTGCGAATAAGGTAAGTTAATTCCTACTTAGAAGTTAAATTAAATTTCATGTGATTGTGTGTTTATTATGTGATTATTAGGATAGTTATGGGTGATATAATTATTTATTTTAAAAGCATTATATGCCCGTTTAACTCGTGATTATTGTTTATATTCGAATTATGATGGTTAATTAGCTTTTAATTATAACTAGAGCCTATAAATTATTTTAGTTAAATAAATCCATATTAAATTTAGTGTTTTAATTAATTAATATTAATAATTAATAATTGTATAATAATTAGTTTTAATTGATTTAATAATGCTTAGGATGGTTTTAGAGCCAAATATGACATGATAACATAGTTAACTTATAAAAATAAATATTAACTCAATGGTTTCCTTGTTGTGACTTGATTATGTTGTTTTCTTTTCTTTTAACTATTTGTGATGTGAATGTGTGTTGTTTTAAATATTTATTCTTTGTTGTTATTTTGTTATTCTAGAGATATGATCAGGGAGTTATGTTGAGACTGATTGTTGTTTGAAATTTATTTGAATGATTTACTCAGATATATGATAATCATGTTGGATAGTGTGGCACGTATCATAATGGCCATTATGATACTATTCTATAGAGCCGGACACTGTGATTATGATATATCTAAGTAGTTGAGATGAGTTTGATAAGTGATTACCACGATGGATAGTGTGGCACGTATCATAGTGGTCACTATGATACTATTCTATAGAGCTGAACACTGTGGTTATGATCTTTGTAAGCTAAGTACCTACTAGTTGTTGATGAATGGTGGAAATGATCGTGTAACCATACATTATTATAATTATGAGATAAAATGTATTTAATTTACTTATTTGAGTTTGGATTTAATCTACTGAGCTAAAAACTCACGGTATTCGAATGTCCTGCAAACTTTTATTTTGCAGGTAACATTGTTTTTAACGGAGACCATGCCGATTGACAAGGACGGCGCTACACTGAAGACCCTTAAGACTTGTCATTTCTATTTATTTATTTTTATTTTATTTTATTGAACATTTTGTCATTTGCTTTATGGATTTTCATTTTAATTTATCTTAGTTGTTTTTTTTTTAATTATTTAAAATGGCGCCAAAACAAATGTTTTGTTTCGAATATTTCTTTGGTTATTAAACGAATGCTTCCGCAATTATTTGGCTTTTACTCTGATTTATTTACATTTAAAATGAGTCATTATTTATTTATTTATCTATTGGTTATTTTGAGTCGGGTCGTCACAGTTTTTTAATAAAATCCTTTAATAAATTTAATTTTAATTATTTATTGTAAACAAAATTACAAGATATTTTTTAACAAGACAAATTACAAAGTAAATTATTAAAATAAAATATAATCGAGCACATTAGTAATTGCAAATTATAAAATTACTTTATTAAAATTTTCAATCACCTTTTTATATCCCTGCCATTATACACATTAATGATAATAAACCTATTGACTTCCGCACGATAATAATACTAAAAAAATCTCTCCGTTAAACAAACATTGAAAACTAAGTCATTAATTACTTGTTTTCAAAAAAAAAAAAGTCATTAATTACATATTTAACTATCCTTTTGAATTCTTAACCAAGAATGAATTTAAATAAATTATTTTATACACGTATGTTTTAGAAAACTATTTAACTTCTATCATTATTTACTATAAATCACTATACTTTTTCTCAATCAAATATGAAAAAACAGTAAAATCCATTAGTTGGACAATTTTTTTAAATTTTTATTTTATAGATTCATCTCTATAAAATTACAATGATCAAAATATATTCGTCTATGATGACGTAATTTTGAAATACTTAAGGAGAAGAAGGCCAAGCTTACACAAATACAGTTTAAAAGAGAAATTGTGAGAGCCACCTCCAAAATACATTGTGTTAAAATCAACCGAAGTATATGAGATTCAAAAGTAAGTATTATATATATATATATATATATATATATGTTTTCCATTAATTATTTCTTTCTTTTTTTTCAGGAGGGAAACAATGATATCACAATGAAAATTTTGGTTTCTCTATCGAAAAATTAAGCTATTAATTGTCATTTGATAAGAAATGTTGAAAAGAAAAATGATTGGAATCACCGTTTGACGAGGAAGCGGTTATTGATGGAGATAAACGCAGACATACAGAGAACATTTTTTTTTTTCATTTACTTTTTCTTGTGGTAGATAGAGAGTTCATTGCAAACCATTATTTTTAGTTTTAATTTTATGTTTTTTTTGTTTATTTTTATTTTCCTTTATAAGTGAGATTAAATTTATAAAGGACTTTGATGTTTAAAGTTTTTAACCACTATACTATTGAGAATATTTATAGATTTATTAAAATATATTTAACCATCATTTACAAGGTATATATTTATACAGTATTCTTAATAATATCATTTTTTTTTATTAATTTTACAAAATTTCATAATATTAATACGAATATATGATGTTATGGTCTCTTAATAATATTTTATAAAATTGTGTTGATTTTGTTTTTTATAAATTTTAACTGGACACTACTAAAATTTTAAAATTCACTATTAAATTATTTTGTATGCTTTAAAATCAACTTAATAAAGTTATAATATTTTTTTTAATATACTTATCAAATAAACATCTACACTTAGATAAAATAGTGTGAATCATTTAAGTGATTAATATTTATATAAATACTTTAAAAATTATTTATTAATTAATAATAGAATAAATCTTTCTCGTGCAACGCACGTGTTAAAAACTAATTATATCAAATGGGGGCACTCGAACCTTCGACCTCATGGGAAGGGAGTAAACACCTAACCGGTTGACCTAAGTTGGCTAATGAATTTTTTATGTATTCTTCTCTCTATGAGGAAGGAATTAAATAGGAATACATGATTGATACAAATCTTAAATTAGAGGTTTATTTGAAGGAGAAAAATAGAAAGTTTCTAATCTACCTATAATTAAAAGATTAGATACATATTCCTACAATTATGCTGACAAAATATATATATACACTTGTTTTTTTTATGCAACTCAGCCAGTTCAAACCAACCTTATGGCCAGTTTTTCTTGTTTATTTAATGTATTTTTTTGTCTCTAGGGTTGCATTAAAAAGAACAATTAAATATTTTCTTTTCACTATAATCCCATACAGTTAAATTCAAAATTACTCATTCTAGATTTTGACTCTTCAATCACACCTTCAAGTTCTTAAAGTTGAATATGAGATTTTCAAATATAAATAAGGCATGAAGTTTTGTTTTAACCATTCTTTTTATTAATTTCTCTCTTTTTAGGATATTTGAATAGAGGAGATGGTGGAGATGAGGGATAGTGGTGGAGGGCGATGCATGAACAGTGATGGATTCAAACTAATATGATATGTTATCTTGTATCAAAGACTCTTTGTTTCATTCTCCATTCCAAGTGCTTTTTTATTTAATCAAAATAAAAATTCCAATGAAAAAGAAAACAAATTAACTATTTTTTACTCGCACGTAACAATACACAACATCGATTTACTTGCTATCCATAAAATCTGCATCAATGACATCTCCATCATATCAGTCAGTTAACCTGATGAAGCAGATTGAGTTCCTAATGCAGTCCCCAGCCGCATTACTTCTTGACTCAGTGTAGCCATGGAGATCTTGACAGTTTCGGTCAGGGCATCCTTGAGATCTATGAGCTTAGCGTCAACGTTTTCTCAAACCAACTCCTTGAGCTATTTTTTCAGTTTGGTACACAACAGAGTCTATAGCATCCCTCATCTCCTCATCTTGCTTTGTTAACTTCTCTGCTTCTTCCATTCTATCCAACAGAAACATTACGGTCAAAAGGTGGTGTCATGAACAGAAATGAAGTGTTTAATACGATCATGTGTAGAACATGAAAACATAGGTCAATTCCACCTTGACATGGATGATTAATCTTCTATAACTTCGATTCAATATCAATTTCTCAAAACATTTTCCATTGTATACAAGGCACCACATATTGAAATTTCATTTCTGAAACAAGTTGATAAAAATAGTTAAATATTGGTGTTTCGCTCCACAAGTCTAAGGAGATATTACGAGGAAGGAAAGTAACAACATGATAAAAAATCTTGAAACAAAATTTTGGAAAATGAGGCAAAATGATCACCATTTTCCAACGTATTTTTCAATGAAAGCTTGAAAGCTCATTATATACTGTGAACTGAGGTGAGAAATGATTCTGAATTGTATATTTCTGTGTATGTTTACATGAATTTATAAGAGAATACAAAGATAAATAAGGTAAGAATTGCCTAATTGACTCCTAATTGATTCCCTAATTGACTTCTAATTGATAGCCTAGTTGCAGCAATATGTACGGTAACACCCCCCTTCAAACTCAAGGTGGTTGTGTTGAAACCAATTTGAGTTTGTCAAGTAACTGAGTGAAGAGAACAAGAAGGAGTGCTTTAGTGAAGATATCGGCTGGCTGATTTGCTGTTGAAATAGAATGTAAAATAAGAGTGTTGGCTTGAAGATGTTGACACACAAAGTGACAATCATTTTCAATATGTTTGATCTGTTCATGAAAAACATCGTTATGAGCAATCTGGATAGCACTGTGATTGTCACAATAAAGAATAGTAGCAGACTTCTGAGGTACACCCATATCTTCAAGCAATCAGTGAAGCCATAGTAACTCAGAGGTAGCATCAGCAAGAGCACGATATTTAGACTCAGTGCTAGAACAAAAGGTGACAGTCTGTTTTTTACTTCGCTAAGAAATAAGGGAAGTACCCAAGTAGAAGCAGTAGCCTGTGATGGAACGACGATCTGTGGGGTCACCAGCCCAATCGACATCAGAATATCCAGAAAGAACCAAAGAAGATTGTGAAGAAAACTGAAGTCCGTAGAGAAGGGTGCCCTTTACATAGCGTAGAATATGGAGAACAACAGTGAAGTGGATATTTCGAGGGGCAGACATGAACTGACTAACAATATGAACTGTATAGGCAATATCAGGGCGAGTCACAGTCAGACACACAAGGCTTCCAATAAGTTTCTAATACAATATAGGATATGGCGGAGGTGTACCATCAAAAGGAGTCAAGCGCACATTAGAATCCAATGGAGTGGATGCAATAGAAGAATCAGTTTTACCAGGACGTGTCAGAAGATCAGAAGCATATTTAGCCTGAGATAAGTAGTAGCCATCAGAGCAGGAGAAGACCTCAAGGCCTAGAAAGTAGCTGAGTGGACCCAAATCTTTCATATCAAAGTGTTTCCCAAGATAGGTTTGTAAATCAGAGATAACCTGGGGATCATCACCTATAATAATCATATCATCAACATAAAGAAGAAGAAGAACAATACCATGAAGAGTCTGACGGGTAAATAAGGTTGTATCGTGAGGACTTGAAATAAAGCCAAGTTGAGTGGTTGAACTAAATGTGGAAAACCAGGCTCGTGGTGCCTGTTTGAGACCATACAAGGCACGTTGAAGAAGACACACTTTCTGAGGTGGAGGAGAAGTTCTAGGAGGTGGCTCATAAATATTTCTTTTGATAAAGTACCATTGAAAAGGCCTTTTTGACATCCATATGTAGAATAGGCCACTATTTTGCAGCTGAGACAGCTAAAAGACTACGAACTGAAGTCATTCGAGCAACCGGAGCAAATGTTTCTTCATAATCAATACCATACTCCTGAGAATAACCTTTTGCAACAAGACGAGCCTTATATAGTTCAATTGAACCATCAGAGTTAGTTTTTATCTTGTAAATCCACTTACAGCCAATAGGTCGTTTTCCAGGAGGAAGATCGATGAAATCCCAAGTATGAGTCTTTTATAAAGTCTGTAGTTCCTCAGTCATTGCATGCTACCAGAGAGGGTTAGAACTACCCTCATAATAGGAAGAAGGCTCAGCTAAAGAGACAATAGTGAAAAAACAATGATAATTTTAGAGATGAGCAGAAGGTTCTCTTACCCGAGTGGAGCAACGAACATGAGTGACAGGTTATGGTTCAACAGAAGAGATAGATGGCAGGTCTGGGAGATCAGTAAAAGAAACAGATTGATCGAGCGTAGAGGTATGAGAAGGACCAGATGAAGGAAAGAGCACATCAGAAGGATCGGGTGATGGAAATAGATCATTAGAAGGATCAGTAAATAAAGATTGAGGACTGGAAAAAGAGGTATGAAAGGGGGAGAGACTGGCGAACATAGTGTGCTCCCAAAAGATAACATGGCGAAAGATGTGTAACCATTTGGAAAGTGGATCCCAACAACAAAAGCATTTATGCTCGGGGCCATCGTTAAGAAAAAAACATAATCGAGTACGAGGTTCAAGTTTTGTATGCTCATGAAGGTGAAGAAGGACAAAACAAGCACAACCAAAGACTTTAAGATTTAAGTAATCAGGAGAAGTGACTTATAATTTTTCAAAAGGAGATATGTTTTGAAGGACAGAAGACGAGAGACGGTTTATGATATATACTGAGTTCAGAGCGGCCTCACCCAAAAAATTTCTGGACAAGATGTAGAGAGAAGTTGAGCAGGAACAAAATCCAAAATATGTCGATGTTTGCTTTCCGTTCGACCATTTTGTTGGGAGGTATGAGGACAAGACCTTTGAATAAGAGTTCCTTGTTGTTTCAGAAATCGGAGAAGGACAAAGTCCTTATACTCCATGGCATTGTCTATGCGAAGGATCTTAATGGGACGAGAAAATTGGGTTTTAATCATATTAGCAAAATCAATATAAACTTGAGGCAACGCAAAACGATTTTTAAGAAAATATATCCAAGTGAAACGAGAATAATCATCAACAAATAAAACAAAATATTGATAACCATTCACCTTAGAAGTAGGAGCAGGTCCCCAAATATTAGAATGAATTAAACCAAAAGGAGTATCATAGGAAGAAGATGAAATGGTTAAAGACAATGCCGGTTGTTTTCAAGCTTACAATTTACGCAATCAAATGAGACAAATTTTGAAATATTAACTAAATTTCCAAGAGAAACCAAAGTGCGAAGTTTTTCAGAAGAAGCATGACCAAGACAAAGATGCCACTGATATATTGGAGAATCAGTGACAAGCAGAGATAGAAGGAGAAATAGGGAGCTGAAGTGAAGTGGGCTCAAATAATCTTCTCACTTTACGACCCGTACCAATTGTCTGTCCCGCCTGCAGATCCTAAACCTGACAACCATGAGGAGAAAAGATAATAGTTAAGCCAAGATCACATAATTGACCAACAGAGACTAAATTGAATGTCAGATAAGGAACACAATAAGTGTCGGGGAGGGTCAAGGTAGAGGTGGAAGTAGTGCCTATATGAGAAATAGACATACGATTCCCATCAGCAGCTTGAATGGGGGGAAGTGATTTAGCCAGGGTGGACGAAGAAAGAAGAGAAATATCAGAAGTCAGGTGATTACAACAAGCAGAATCAAGAAGCCAAAAGTTACCTGGAATGACAGCTAGGGCAGAAGAATTGGAGGAGATTACCTATTTCAAGATATCATGTAGATCACTAAGCTGAAGGGTGGAAGGAGGAGAGGCAGTAGGAGTGGCAGCAACAACAGATGAGAAACCGTCATTAGAGAAGTTTCTTGGTTTTGTTGATTATTCTGGAAGGTGAGGCGGACGAGTAAGGCAGTTATCTTAAATGTCACCATGCTTGTGACAGTATCGACACTCAAATGTAGGGTAATTAGCAAACCAATGACCTGGATTCTTATAATTCGTGCACTCAATAGTAGTGTACGGATGACCATGGACATTAATTTTCTCCATAATAAACAATTGGAAAGCCCCAATTACTCTCCAAATGGATTCGGGCAACAGGACAAGGCGGGCAGCTCAAAGGAACGCGGGCAGCAGGGCAGGGCTCGAGCAGGGAAGCGGGCAGATTTAGTTCGAGCAAGGAGATGGGAAGTGGCCAGAGCATCCTGGGCAACGAACAGGGGTCGGATTTAAGCAAAAATTAAATTGCTTCTCCTTTCTTCCTCGTGAGATGCTGAAACCAAAAAGAAAAATAACAAGAATGCAGACGTCGGTGCCAGTTGATCAGAAACACGGAGAACACCTGAAGACCGCAACAAAAGCACAACGAAGATAGATCTGGGACACACCAAAGCAAAGATCAAATCACCACAAGTTGTTGAGAGTGGAAGAACGCCAGAGGTTAGTGACAGATAGGAAACGATGGAGTTGAATTGAAGCCTACAAATTTGATCAACGACAGATCTGAACAAGATGCTAACAACTGAGGCTTTTAGAAACAAGGCAAAGAATTTTTCAGATAAACGAGGCTCTGATACCATGTGAACTGAGGTGAGAAATGATTCTGAGTTGTATATTTATGTGTATGTTTACATGAATTTATAAGAGAATACAAAGATAAATAAAGTAAGAATTGCCCAATTGACTCCTAATTGATTCCCTAATTGACAGCAATATGTACGTTAACATATACAAAATCTAAATATTAGATTTGTTTTATCTTCCCCTGAATATAATAATATCAAGATTCTTCTCCCTATGATAAAGTGCTTGAGGTAAAGTACAAAAATTACATAATTACATAATAGAATTCCATTTATAGAACATGGAATGTGTAGGAAAATCAAAATCTATACTATTTACAAATTTGGCCCAACTAAAAGTTCTTGAAGTAAAAGAATCCCATAAAAGATGCCAAGATTTGGATTCTCCAGAAAAAAATCCGAGCATTGCGTTCAAACCAAACAGTCCATAGAAAAAAAAATTGTTTTGTTTATTCCATATCAGTTAGTACTCCTTTTAAACATCCTTTTAAATAACTGTATATTTGGAATATAAGAAATTGATTCTATGTTTGCTTATCACTTAAGTTTTAACATCTGAATGTTTAAACTTTAGTGATATTTAAGTCTAATTATCTGTAATTTAAAGATATTCGATTTTTACTTATCCTATAAGTTCGTGGATTAATATGGTTATCATCTCAAACTTTGAGAACCATCTTTAAGAAATTAATCCTTCTAACTTATTTAAGTAAATTCAGACTTAAATTATTAAACATTTTAAACCTTATAATTCATTTAGGTATTCCGGAGTTTAGAATTTAGATTTGGAATATATTTGTTTTATACTATGTATTTTGAATAACCATCCAATCACACTTTGGAACTTCGTAATATAATTGTAAAGGATTATCTACCTAAATAACTCTTATTTAAAATATTCCTAAACTTGGTTCTTATGAAATGCGAACCAATAATTATTACATAATTCAAAATAAAAAAACAAATTGATAACTGAATTAGATAACTATGGTTTGGGAAGAAAATTTAATTTTCTTCCTTTTAGATTATAAGAAAATCGGATATGAGAGAAAATAAGAAGAAGAAGAGTTTTCAATTTCAAGAATTGAAATTATAAGCTTTTGAAAATGAATAGCCAAGACTTTGTATTTATAGGCACAAGTCTTCTTATGGGAATGAACACCTACAGCAGTGTTACAGAGGCCTTGTATAAATCTCACATTTTGAGCCCATTAGTGGAGACCATAGGATACATTGATGTTTCCTCCTCCCGCTTAATATTTTAAGTTAGGGTTTCATAACTTAGACTAATTCAGGCTAATTCATTAATCCAAGTTTTAATTAACCTAAGCAACTTTAACTCTTAAATTGGTTAGATTAATTTTATAAATGTGATTGTTCAAGTTTTCCTAATTAAAACTAATCACATTATGAGTCTTCTTAATAATTTCGATTTCTTAATTTGAACTTTTCTCCCATATCGCTCCCAGTTAGAGGCGCTCCGTGTTAAGGGAACTTTATGAAACCCCATCGCTTGGGCAAAGCTTTCTCTCCACAGATTCGTTCAATTTAATTAACTCTTAATTAAACGTTTCTATTTGTTTACCTTATATGGATTTCGGCCCAATTGTTTAAACAATAATTCCATATTACAAATAATTCATTTAGCTTCTATTCAACTTTTAAACTAGATTTAACTTTTGAATTTTAACTAAATAATCATGCTTTTAATTCTAAAACAACTAGAATAAAATTACATAATTTTCAATAATAACACTTTATAAAAACAAAAAATATGGCATGCTTCACATACATTAGCATATAATAACACATATTATATCATGATGCATGTATGTATAATAAATTAAAATCATAAAACCTATGGTGGGATTTCTACATGACATACTCTTATGCATGAAAATTATTTAAAACATTCATATCCACTACAAGAAACTATCGGAATAGCGACGAAAGACACATGCGTCCCAAGCTAACAACGGAATGCATCACCAACTGAAGAGTTGACTTTTAGCGATGCAATCCGTTATCTGGTTGGTCGGAGATATTTGGCAAGAAGAAGTAATGAGAACGGAACGATGGTTTCCATCGTTAAACTTTGCGCCAAAAGTTCCTGCGAAAAAATGGAACGATGCATTGCGTCGTGTAATATGGCGCGAAATTTCCCGCGAAACGAGACGACTGAATGCGTCACCCCATGATATGGTGGGAAATTTTCCTGCCATAGGAACGACGAAATCCGTCGGCCCATTATATGGAGGGAAACCTTCCCGCTAAATGAACGACGCATTCCGTCGCTAGTATTACAGTTTATAAAAAGATGTCTTGAGCAATAAAAAATATTCATCATAAAAAACACTTTGTTATTTCTTTTTGTTGTTTGTTCTACTGTCTAAAAAAATACGTGAATGGATATATGTTCGTCTCTTAGAAGGCTATTTGAACGATAAGTTCATAGCAGGGGTTGAAGAGTTCGTTGAGTTTTGTGAAAGTACGGAGGATTTTGATCGTAATGGAAAAATGATACGATGTCCGTGCATAAAATGTAAAAATGAGAAGTTATATTCTTCATTTGATGTGAAGAAACATCTGTATAGTCGTGGGTTTGTGGAGAATTATTTCAAGTGTGTTTATTTAGGGGAATCTGACGATCAGAATAATGCGGCGTTGGAGCGAGTCGTGTTCTACCAAGGAAGCAGCTTAAATGTTATATCGAATTTGGAAGAAGATCGTGATGAAAGACAGCAATAGTATGAACAGATGCAGCATCTGATATACGAAGGTACGTTTAATCATACTCAAGACGATAATCAAACTATTCTAGAGGAGGAGGAGGAGGAGGAAATGAATCCAGAAGCACAACGAATGTATCATATGCTCGAATCAGCAAGTATGCCATTGTACCCGAGTTGTGATGTCAGTCAACTGGCTGCAGCTATGGAGCTTTTAAATATAAAAGTGTCATATCATATTCCACAGAGAGGTTTTAATTTGATTGCACGATGGTTTCATCGTTGCACTCTTGTGAGCAACACGCTGTCAGAAAGTTTATACGATACGAAAAAATTAGTGGAGGATCTCGGGTTTCCTTTTGAGAAGATTGATTGTTGCCCAAACAGATGCATGATATTTTGGGGTGATGGAGATTCGAGTCTTCATAAATGTAAATTTTGTTTCCATCAAAGATATAAACAAGGTAAATGCACTCTCATTCCACATACTCATATGTTTTATTTACCGATCACGCATCTTCTTCAACAATTGTATGCATCGGAAGTCACTGCTTCTCATATGAGATGGCATTACGAGCATTCTCAAGAGGATGGTCATATGAAACATCCATCTGATGCTAACGCGTTGAAGCATTTAGATCATTATAATATAGAATTTGCAAGTGAGATTAGAAATGTGAGACTGGGGTTATGTACTGACAGTTTTAACCCGTTCAGCGCTTTTGGTGCACAATACTCTCTATAGCCTGTTAGGTTGACACCTTATAATCTCCCTTCATCGATGTGTATGAAAGATCCTGTTATATTCTTAACGGTTATCGTACCGGGTCCAAAGAGTCCAAAACAAAAGTTAGATATCTACCTCCAACCTCTTATTGTTGAGCTGACTAATTTGTGGAATAATGAAGCGTTGACTTATGATGTATTGCGAAAACAAAATTTCTGTATGAGAGTCGCAGTAATTTGGACGATAAGTGACTTCCCGGCATATTCAATGTTATCTGGTAAGCACGATAGCTTATTAATTATAAATTATTTTCATTGCATAATAATATGTATAATTAATTTAAATTTACCGTAGGTTGGAGCACATCCGGAAAGTTTGCTTGTCCTCATTGCAAGATTGACACTGAAGCTTTCTATTTGAAACATGGACAGAAAACTTATTGGTTCGATTGTCATAGAAGATTTTTACCGAGCGACTATTTGTTTCGATCAAACAAGACAGATTGGTATAAGGGTCGTAATGCACGCAACTAAGGCATGCCATGAGTTTTCAGCGGAATCGAAATATTACACGGGTTAGATTCTATTGGCATAAAAAAAATTTACTGAGATAGGTGTTGAGGTTGCAAACAAGGCAGCTGGTAAAAACAGTGGATGGAAGAAACGAAGTATATTTTGAGATTTATCGTATTGGGAAGATTTACTAATCAGGCACAACTTGGATGTCATACACATCGAAAAGAACGTGTTCGACAATGTCTTCAATACAGTTTTAAATGTGCCAAATAAAATGAAAGACAACCGGAAGGCACAGTATGACATCCAAGAAATATGTCGTTGACCTGAGTTAGAGCCGGATGAAGATGGGCACTACGCCAAGGCCAAGTACATGTTAAATATAGAAGAGAAGATATTATGGTTTGAATGGATGCGATCGATTAAGTTCCCTGATGGTTACGTTTCTAATCTCTCAAGATGCATTGATGTGCAGAGTCATACTGTTTTCGCAATGAAAAGTCATGATTATCACGTTTTGATGAAACGAGTGATGCCTGTTGCATTCAGACCGTTCCTCGAACAAAAATATTGGGAACCGTTGGCGTAGTTAACTGTCTTCTTCAGAGATTTGACATGCGCAGATTTAACATGAGAGACAATCGAATCATTAAACCGAGAGATTCCAATTATAATATGCAAACTAAAGAAAACGTTTCCACTCGGATTTTTCAATTCGATGGAGCGTTTTCCTGGTCATCTACCGTATGAGGCACTACTTGACGGCTCTGTTCAATACAGATGGATGTACCCGTTTGAAAGGTAAAATATAATATGTTAATTACCTTTTTAATATATTTAAATATATATTATGTTAAATTTTATATTTACTCTACTGCACGGATTCTAGATATTTGCTTAGATTGAAGAAAACTGTTGGAAATAAAGCACGAGTGGAATGATCGATTTGTAATGCGTACCTGGTACACGAGATAACTACGTTCTGTTCCTATTACTTCGATCAACATATCGCCAACCAGTTTCGCCCAGTGAACTGTAACGTGGTTCACAATCTTTCAAAAGGTGTAGACTTGAACGACCTGGATATGTTTATCATACCAAGCAAAGGTTTAGGCAAATCTATGCGGAGAAACTTAAGTGATGAGGAGTACCATGTCGTCCAGACTTATTTATTATGCAATTTTGCGGAAGTAGAGCTATATATTGAGTAAGTTTTTCTAATTCATGAAGTTTTCTTTTTTTTTAACATGAATAATTTTGTTTAAATTTTCATTAATTCATACATTTTCTGTAGATTATTTATGAATACTGGTATTACTGAATCAGAAGAAGGAAACATCATTGATAAACATTTTCGTTCCTGGTTTAACAATTACGTTGACAATCTCACAATTCCGATCGCTGATCAACGTATAATATGGATCGCAAAAGGTCCATCCAGAATTGCAAGATCTTACACCGGTTATCTTGTGCCAGGTTACACATTTCAAACTAAAACTCATTTAGTGAACCAAGCAACAAACAACAGTGGCGTATGTATAAAGGGTCAAGTATTCGGGAATAATGTAGAAGATTTCTATGGAATCATTGATGAGATTGAGCTTCAATTTGCAGGTCTGAGTCTTAAACGTATAATCGTTTTTAACTGCACAAGGTTTGAAACAACGCGACGAGGTGAAATTTGCAATAATATCAATCTTAAAATTGTTGAGGTAAACCGGACAAAACACATGCACACCCAAGATCATTTTATTTTGGCACAATAAGCAATTCTTGTTTACTACTTAAATTATCTCGCTCATCATCGAGATTTATCTGATTGGTTAGTTGTCTGTAAAGTAAGATAGATGATAATAGATGACAGTCTCTCTGACAAAAATAGTGAGAATTACATTGCATTCCAGGAGGATGAAGTGCAAAATCGTGAAATCGATAGAGGTATTAATTCTGACACTATGCATCCGTTGAATGATGCATTAGAGACACTTTTTGATGAAGGGAATGTGTATGTTCCACCTGAAAATGACAAAGATTCTTCTCCAGATGAAACAAACGAAGAAAAAAGTGAAGAAGACAACATTGATTCAAAAAAGATGAATGATTCTAACACTATAAGAAAAATAGGAATAGGACACACTTGCTATTTTAATAGGTGACACAATGAAAAAAAAAGCGGATGAATAGTTTTAAAATTAAAACCACTTCACCTAATCTCTCTAATTAAAACGCGGAAAAAAAAAGAGAAACAAAACGCGGAAGAGAGACGAAAAAAAAAAGAGAAACGAAACCCTTGAAACACAAAACCTCTCGCTCAACACTAAGTCAGAAGAAACCAAATCTCCAACTCCTTGAAACCAAATCTCTCACTCTCAAATACTTCAAACCAAATCGCAGGCGAAATCGTTGAAGAAAAGGGTTTTTGGTCAAGAGAAATCGCTCAGAAGAAAGAGATTTTGCTCAAGAGAAAAGGGATTTTGCTCGGTCTTCGATTCCACTCTCCACTCTCCATTGATATGTTCATCCGTCAATCGTGCTTAGTCTTTGATTTTGCTCGAGATTCGATTTTGCTCAAGAGAAAAGGGATTTTGCTCAACGACGAAACCCTAAGATTCTCGGTCTTCGATTCCACTCTTCAAGGTACTTTTCCTTTCGGCCTCTATTAAGATTATTGAACATTGTTGGTGTGATTATCGGAGTTGCGACGCCATAAATAATGGATATGATTCATGGGGTCCTCTCTTGAAAGACTATTTTTCGCTCTGTGGGTGATTATCCACCTCTACCCCTTCTTAAAGGGATTGTTAGGAAAAAAAATACCGACGATCCTTATTGTTTGGTCAATTCTTTTCGCCTCAGTCTTAACTTTACTTTGGGTGAGGTTGAACCCATTTGTATCAAAAGGTGGTCCGATTTTAGAAGTTTACAGGTTGAATTGCAATTTGGAACAAGTTTAGGTAGTGAAAGTGTGTAGATATAGAGGGTTTGGAGCTGAGGAATTGTTATTTGTTCTATAGGTTTCTTTTGATTCTTTTATTAATTTAATGTGGTTTCATGGGAAACATGAATTTATAATTTATTCCCTTATAAAGTTGGGGAAAATTCTAAATGGTATCAAAACTTCTAATTTTGATGTATTCCTCTTTTCCCAGAACTTGTATCCCCATATTTTTGAACTCTTAGTAAACATTACACATTCTTCATCTTTTCCTGATGTCAATTGCTTCATTGTCTTTTTAGTGACTTTCATTTTAACTTTGTACTGCGGAAATTTTGAATGTAAAAGCTAGACAGGAGGTAAGGCTTAGTTAGGAAAAATATTCTTTTTCAATTTGATTATTTTTAAAGAAAATAAGAGTGGGAATGCTTTTTCTGAGATATGCTATTTTGAGCCTACCCGAAAGCCTGTGTCGTGACTTTTTAAAGTAATAAAAACTAAGGTATATGTTCAGTGCTAAGGATCGGTCACTACTCGACTTGCATCTACCAATTTTCTATGTGGTGGATTTTCTTCTCTTTTGTTTTGGTTTTCCACACAAAACTGATTTTTTTCCCTGTTGCTGTTTATCATTGTCGATTTTACACTATACTGACTGTTTGCATCTCTTTTTTTGTTTTGTTCGGGTTTTTTTTTTCAGTTATAAATTTTGATCTTTTTGTTGACTAGATAACTTGATGTGTTTCTTTTCTACTGTAGGTGATCCAAACTATTTAAATTAGCCATCATATGTTTGAAAAATGTTTCCTATCTTTTAAGGGGGGATAAAGAAAAATAGAAGAGGCATTATGTGGTTGTTAAATTGTAGACTTAACAGACTTTCATCCTGTCTTTTAACTTTTGCATTACGTGGCTGATAAAGAATAATTATTAGATAAAAAATATTTCCTATCTTTTAATGAAAAATGTTTCCTATCTTTCTGTCTAGTCTACTTCCATGTATACAGACTTTCATCCTTCTTTGGAAAATATTTTTGTCATCTTTTAAGGCCATTACGTGGTTGTTAAATTGTAGGGTGACAACTTAGTAGCAGCCACTTTAACAGGACCTGACATGGTATTCATTTTAACTTTTGTATCTGTTTGTTTGGATTTCTTATTCTATTTGCTAATTTATTAAGCGATTCTAGCAATAATCGCTTAAAAATTCAGAGTCTTCGTGTTGCTTTTGTCTGTCACTGTGCAATAAATAAAATTTATGACCAATGACCATTGATGAGTACCGGTTTATCTGAATGTTAAATCAATAAGAAAAATGGATGTAGACTTAATGTGATTGAGTCATATTGTTACAGTATTTAATATTTAAGTACTTATGAGGGGTAGTGTGAAAGTGTTTGGGAGGTGGCTCAAGTTAAACTATTTTTGAACCTGTGTCCAAGTTAATATATCTCTAAGTATTGTCCTTTTTTATATCATTCTTATAGATTGTCTTGGTGTAACTTTAGTTGTGGTATATATGGTTTATTGATCTTGAGTTCTTTATTATATTTCCAGTGCTACTTAAGGTTCTATTTTACTAGGCTAAGTAAATTTTCCATCTAATAATGTCAAGTTTTTGCTCAAATTGTCTCAAAAGTTTAACAATTAGCTAACCATGAAAATTGTTTTAGTGGCCTTCAAATTACCAAAGAAAAAGTTGGATGAGAATCTACAAGTACTCCACACCATTCTGTTTGGAAAGAAAGCAAAGGTGACCAAAATATTCATGACTTTGATGTGGATGTTATATCTATTAATGTTCCCTTTCAATTTCCAATAACATTGTCTATATTTTGTTGAAGGATTTGTAGTATTTTTCTTATGTATCTTAATATGCCTCTTTTTGTAGGCTCAAACCATGAAGAGGAATATTAGCCAGTTTTCAGGTTATCTTTGGGTTGAGACAGAGGCATTTCATTATTTAACCTGTTACATCCTTCTAGCCTTTACATCAACTCTTAATTGCATGCGTTTTGATTTCTGATTCCTTACTGTTTTCTTGTTTCACGTTTTCATAGTTTTACATAGTGTGAACATGCTAGACGGACCAAATTTTACATAGTTTTCCCCTGATGAAGAATTTGTTTCTATGAAAATGTTTTAACTATGTTCTGTAATTAATAAAAGTCTGCTAATTTTGATGATGTTTTTGTTGCTTTATTTCACCCCATAAATATGCTCAAGCCATTGATTTGTATACACAAGCAATTGAGCTTGTTGAGAATGTTGTATATTGGGTAAATCGTGCTTTTGCTCATACTAAATTGGAGGGATATGGTAGTGTCATTCAAGATGCATCCAAAGCTATTGAACTTGACTCTAAATATTCAAAAGTAAACATCGTGAATTATGTAAATCAATATCGTGATGATAGTTATATTTTTTTATTTGACATGTTCATAGATTCTTCTCTTTAAAATAAACTTTTCATGAAAATATGTATAATCAATGATTTATTTTTTCTTCTTGGGAATGTTTTTGATGTTATTTCTAATCGTTTTTTATGGAAACAAAGTACAGAAAGAGGTTGTATTATATTGAAATGATTTTTTTTTATCTCATCCTTAAATTAATGCCTTATAAGTATCAAGTATTATAGTCTTTGAACACAAATGAATTGCTTTCATCTTGGCACTAAGCACTTAGTTTACAAGAAAAAATGAACTGGCAAGTATCACTATAAGAAAAATGAGATTGTATTATATTGTTTTAAAATGGTGATGCTTTAAAGGGGAAAGTAGGGTTGTTTATGCTATCAAACTGTATCTTTCCATAACCAAGATGGTGTTACAAATGTTTTATTGGGAAATGTCTACCAGACATTGAGTGGTTGAGCAAAATATGCCTCTGTTGGTAGTTTATTTTGCTAATGACACAATTGTTTCTTTATCATATATGTATGTTAAGTATATAAAATATAATTTAATATAAAATAAATCTTTGCAGGTTCATGGAGAGGTAACAAATCTTGATGTTGATATATCATATATTTGATCATAAGACGATCTTCATTTAAACTATTTTTCAACCCTTGATCTAGGGGCTGCCAAAAATAAAGGTTGTTTATACTTTATAGAGCATATCACTACTATTGAGGCTATTATATTTATTTTTCTAATGACAATTGTTTATATTTTGTTTTAAAAAAAATATAAAACAAAATATAAACAATTGTCAAAAGAATCCAATCACCACCTTTTTTTTACAGGGTTGTTGAGGTAAGATCATCCATGATAATTAACTTGCCAAAAGCTAAGGGAGTTAAACTTTATTGAGTACTCTCTTTTTCGTACTTAGCTGGTATTTGATGTAACTGGTTTTGGTTTGATGTTTTTTTAAATCAAGAGTCAAGAGCTCTTTTACAGCAACTTAAACTTTAGTGAAAAAGCTTCATTTGAGTCTATAAATGTAGTTTCATGTTAAACCCCCACTTTTCTTTTTTAATGTTAAAAAAATGTTGATAAAACTTGATTTCTATTTTATTGAAAACTGTCATTGCTGTGTAGTGGTTGACAACTAGCAGATAGAGATTAAAAAAGAGATCCTTCTTATCCAAAGTACCCGAAAGAGAAAGAGAACAAGGTTGATAGTTCAACTATAGAAGAAAGACAAACAAAAATGTGAGGAAAGGGTGCTTCAATCGGGATAAACATGGAGGAAAAATTGGTAATTATCCTTAATTTCTTCTTTCTTTGTAAGAGTTTAAAACATTACAAGTGTATGTAGGAATGACTTTTATAATAAAAAGAAAAGATTATTACTTGCTGATTTCTGTTGAAAACATTGAACTAACATAAATTAACACTTGTTTTTTTGCGACAGACCCGGGTATATTTCTGAATCCATTACCTTTACCGTCTGTAATTTTTTAGTATTTGGGTGAATATTCAACACCTTTAAGAATTTCTTTCATAATTTAACACTTGTTTTTTTGGTCATATATATAGTTTTGCTGTTGTTTCACGTCATTTGGACATTTTCCTACAATCGATTGTAGGAAAATCAATGATTTTTTGGAAGGTGAGATTGTAAATTTTGATTGTTGATTTTGTTTACATTTCTACTCAGAGCGATTTTTTTGATGTTCATGATCTGGTTTCTCACAAAACAGTTATGGGACCTACGACTTTTCGAAATGGAAGATAGATTGTTGATTTTTTTTAAATGTAAGCCTGTGTTTTATCTCAAAAGAACTCTAGAATCTAACATCTTAATTAAAATATGATTAATAAATGTATAAAAATCCATCCTAAATGGGCTAAATACAATATTTATTCATTGGATTCTTGAATAATTAGCCTTTGGTTTGATTGCCTAACTTAACCTCTTCCATATATATACTTACTTGGTTTATTGAAAAAGTTTTTGTTATTCAATAATGATGCATTTTTTCCATTTTATGCTTTTAATGTCTATTAGATGCATTTTTCACTTGTCAGACAGTTTTGAACAAACTATAGACAATACCCAAAAGATAGTGTGTTGAATATGGATTATAATTTACTATACATTTATTTATGATGCCACTTATCAAGTTCAATTGAATTATGATCTATAATCTTTTCAATCTTCATTTGTTATTGATTTCCTTTTCTTCCCTTTTTTGGTTTTCATATCAAGATTAGATCATGATGTTATAATTAAAATTCTTTCACTTCATTTTAGAAGGATTCTGGTTTTGCCCTCTTGGAATGACACCTAGTAAAAATCATGTCTATCTCCTCGGACTCCAGTAAAAGGTATGACTTCGACTCTTTATTTAATTTTAAACTTTCACTTAATGGTTTTTGATATCTTGCAACTGCTTATGTGTTGTATTATAAGCATGGAGGATCAAACCAAATGCTTTTATTTTTTATCTATCATTTGGGGAGATTTTAACTACGTTAAGTGGTCATTCAAAGAAGGTTTATTTGATGAATTCTTGTGAAATGCTGTAGTTTTCATTTTACTATAATTATTTTTCTAATTGGAGTATGCACCTTGTTCCTTTAGGCAACAACTGTGAAATTTGTGGCTTGGGATGATTTATTCTTGATCGGTTCAGCTGACAAGGTGATTCTCTTCCCTCCCTCAATATATATATCTAAACTTGTCATGGTTATGGGTTGAAATGACCTTTTTTTGTAGATGTTTGCTTAAACATTATCTATAACTCCATATGATATGCCCTTGTAATCGTGAGATTCAGTTATTTTATTTTCTTGTTAATAACGTTTGTGTGTAATATTAATGAATTAATTTTTATATTAGGTTCATTTGTAATTCTATTGAATTTATTACGCTGTGACTTCTTTAATTAGTTAGTGTCTTTGTTAAATAACCTTTTGTAAAGGTTATGATTCAATCCCATTTTATATATTCTTTAAAATTTAAGTTCACTAACAATTTTTTTTCTTGTGTGTTTTTTAGTGTTTTAAGGTTATCATTGCTTACCTTTGAAAGGAGTAATTGAACCACTCAATGTGTGCACAGTGCTAAGACATACATTTAAATTTATATTTTTTGAGACTTCTTTGACATTATGTTTGCTTTATGGATCGTATGCATACTTGTTCTTTTTTTTTTTCCTCTTCCCAGAAATTTCTTGTGCAACATTTGCTTGTTTTATTCACCATGTTGGCAAATCTTCCAGAGCTCTTCACATTTAAATAAAAGTAGAATGTAAATTTATCCTATTTTGATTATGGAGAGGTCTTTATTTTTTTAATATGTAGGTTTATTTTCTTGTTTCTTGCCGGTTATGTGGTTTAAAAAGAAAGGGCCTCATCTTTTTATCCCTTTTTAATTTAATTGACAACAATGGGTTTGATCTAGGTTTTTTGTTAAATTGGGGAGTCTCGAGTTTCTTATTCTTTATAGTTTTGTTGTTGCGGATCTTGTCGACTTCTACCCAGCGATTGTGACCTTACTAATGCTTTTACTAACCACTATGTAGTTAAAATTTTCACCGCTTGCAACCGCAACGAGGCATCTTACTAGCCATGGGTCATTTGGTTTGAAGATTTGTTGTGTGGGATGAATAGGGTGATTTACACACCCTACTTTTTAGTTTAGTATATTTGATTTTTTTTCCCCGCAAGATGCATCTAAATTGAAAAAGCAAACTCATTTTCTAGAATTTGTGTAACGTCCCCAGGCATCTCTTAGTAAATAGTTTGTCTTTCTTTATGAAATGTTCTTATTTAATATGTTTAATTTGTTTAAGGTCCCGAATGCATTAATTATGTTTTCATATCTTTATGTGAGAATAATGTTTTGTTTACTTAATCTGCTAAACATATTTTTCGAAAATTACCTGAACAAAAGAAAGAAAATATGAATTTGGTGATTTATTGTTTAAGTCTAACAGTTGATAATATAATTGCTTAACTATAGTTCACCATTCACGCTTGTAAAATACTAGTCTTATGTTGATTTTTTTTTAAATTAAGGTTGGAAAATCACCAACAGCTAACAAAGACTAAAGTTAAGAACAAGAAATGGTCCATCTCTTACTCCTCTTAAT
Source organism: Gynostemma pentaphyllum (assembly GCA_028015215.1). Lineage (NCBI taxonomy): Eukaryota > Viridiplantae > Streptophyta > Magnoliopsida > Cucurbitales > Cucurbitaceae > Gynostemma > Gynostemma pentaphyllum. Next base: position 47,009,822 of record CM051353.1, on the reverse strand, counting down.
GGTTTGTATTCAGGTAATTCATTCTTTCTTTTATTCTCAATAATTTCTTTGTTTTTTTTTTGTTTTAAAACTATACAAGTTGTAATTGGTTATTTTGTGGTGTTCAAACATAACAAACTAACTTGATTTTGTCCATTTTTATTTGAATTTTTCTATCGTAATCCTTGTCCATTTCATTAGACTTGTCTCAGCTACCATAAATCATCTCAGATGCCATCATAGACTCATCTTAGCCACCGTCTTGCTACTGTTTTGGGTTGGGAAAATCTAATAATTCCATTTTTTTTCAACGAGTTCTGAGTTTAAGCTTAGTTGTGTTCTCTATTGCCCTTTTTCTTTCATTAGTTTGTTTCTTACCATGGTGTATTGTTCCCATTTTAAATAATTTTCTAGATCCATCATAATAAATGGAGAAGTATTGTATCCCAAAGTTTCCAATGGGCAGTCGTTAATTCTGATTCGAAGGTGTGTTTCTTTTATGAAAGATGTTATTTTTATCTAAGAAATTAATATCTATGTTCATTTTTGTAATTTTTGGTAGGTTCATTTTGTAATTTTTGATCTTTTTGGCTTTTTCATTCATCAATGAAATAGCTTGTTTATTATAATAAAAATATATATGTTCATTTTTGTACGCTTGTTTGCAGCTGAGTGTCCACAATGTGTCTTATTAAAGTCAGAAAGCACTTATCAAGCTTGTATGTTAATAATTCTTTAGTTGCTCTATCTCTAGTACCATGAATGTTTGATTTATTATGTTCTCTTGCTTGTTTCCCCTTAACTTGATCTTTCTTTTTGTTTTGTTGGTCTTATATGTGTCTATTTGATATAAAAATTAACTAGATTGAGCTTTGGAGAATTTTAAGATTGCTCTTAATAGTACTAAGAAGCTTTATGCTGTAAGTTTTTACATCATAGGAGTTAGTTGTTTTATGCAGAGTTTGTTTTGAATTGAGGTAGTTGTTAAACATTGATCAAAACAATGTAGTTATAATTATGATCAATTTTATATTTACCTAAATAAGTTGGAGAACACACTTTTAGATGGAACCCCAAAGACCCGTCTCAAAAACTTTAGGAAAACACTGCAAGTTAGTCATTGCTAATTTTGTTATTTTGCAATTTTTTTTTTTTGTTGATTTCCAGTTGCTTTGCTGCATAATGTCTTAACAAGCATATTTTAATTTCTTTCAAGCAGAGGATTCTCAGTGTCCACTACTCAATACCACACTACGTTAGAGTTTCCTTGGATTGCAAGCACCTTCTATCTCGAATATTCGTAGCTGATCTAGCAACTGCCCTTTATGCATATCAACATAGGTGATGAGGTGCTTGATGATCTTGACGTCAAGAACATCAATTTGTCATAGTTATTTGTTTTTTTTTGTATTGATATGATTTAATTTTGTTTATAGAATGTAATTCATCTAGGCATCGAGTAATATTTAAATTTTGAGATTGTAATATTTAATTAAATTTGACAGGTATATTATATAAATTTGATTTATAATTAATTTAAAAAAAATATTTTTTTTCTCAAATTTTAGACAATAGGTGACGCTCTTTTGGCATCACCTATTTGAATAGGTGACGGTCATTTTGTGACCGTCACCTATGGCAGTGTCACCTATTTAAATAGGTGACGTTTTTTTGGGCGTCACCTATTCAAATAGGTGACGGTTTTTACCCGTCACCTATTCGAATAGGTGACGTTTTTTACCCGTCACCTATTCGTATAGGTGACATTTTTTTGGCGTCACCTATTTGAATAGGTGACGGTTTTTTTTAGACGTCACCTATTTAAATAGGTGACACTGCCATAGGTGACGGTCAAAAAACCGTCACCTATTCGAATAGGTGACGCCAAAAGGATGTCACCTATTCCCGAAATTCTTATAGTGTAATGACGATGATTGAAGTGTTTATTTGTAACGATGGAAATAATTGAATGTAAAAAAAATACATAGAGTAACGACGCATGGCATCATTAGTATAACGATGCAATGCGTCGTTAGTTTCACAAAACATAATGTTGGGAGAAAATTTTCTAAGTGTTGGAATGAGATTAACGACGCATGACATCATTAACCTCAGAGATGGATTGAATATAACGATGCCATGTGTCGTTAGGTTTACAAAGAGAACGTTGGGAGAAAAGTTTCTAAGTGTTGGAATGAGATTAACGACACATTCCATCGTTAACCTCACAGAACGGATAGAAGTTTGGTGACTTTTCATATTCCTGAACGACAGACTGCATCGCTAATTGCAATTAATAAGGTACAAAGATAAAAAAAATTCACAAAAATTGTGGCGCGAACGGGCGATGCAATCCGTCGCCCTAGAATATGAAAAGTCACCTTGACTTTATTTGAAGTTGACTCATAACGACGAATTACATCATGTATATGCAATCAGCGATCAATTGCGTCGTGTTTTTCATCTCCATAAAAACATAGACGATGTTCTTTATAGCGTGAACGAGGGATTCTGACGCATTTCGTCGTTAATTCACGAATAAGGCTGCCATTTTCACCATTTCTCCTTCCCTTTTTCTTCTTTTCTCTCAACTCCACTTCTTTTTCGATTCCCTCAGTCAATTCCTTACCATTTCTCTAAAAATCCTTCCCCTCTCTCAAAACCTCCATCCTTGGAACGAATCTGAGTAAGTTTCGTCAAATTCAATATATTTTCTTTTATGTAATTAGTTTAAAATTTTAATTAGCATGTTATTCGTATGTTAATTAGTTAATTTAGTTTGAAATTAGTTTATTTTAATTTAATTTTGTGTAATTAGGATGTACGTAATTAGTATGTAATTAATTAATTTTATCTTAATTATGTGTAATTCGTATATAATGTATGTAATTAGTATATAAATAGTTAGTTTTTATTAAGTAATCATATGTAATTAGTTATAATGTATGTAATTAGTTAATTTTATTTTAATTATGTAATATGAAATTAGTATTTAATTATATAATTACTTAATTATAATGTAATTAGAGTATAGGGTTTATAGTTTAGAATTTTAATTAGTTAATTATTGTGTTGTAGGTCATGCCTCCCCGTAGACGCCTTCCAGTACCTTCTGACACATCTGGTGCCAGCAGCTCAAGGAGTCAGCCCCCTTTTGAGGAGGATGATATTCGTCTCAAGGATACCCCTGACACGGTCGTTTAGCAGGAGGATAACGACCCGGCGCAGGAGTCCGTGGAGATTTCTATTTTCTGGAGGATTCGCCTGACGTTCGAGGGCGGCCAGTAAGTTTTGTTTATTTTTTATTTTTATTTCATCAATTATTTATTATTTACAAAATCTAACTTTTAAAAAAAAATCTTTCATTTCAATAGGTTACATCTATCACAGAGCGTCTCGTCGAAATTTAAGGAGGTATTGAAGATGCTTCCAGTATGGGGACACCCTCTCGCTGGCAGAGCGTCTCTGCTTCCCACAAGATGCAGATGTTCGAAGCTTGGAAGGTAAATATATTCAAAATTTTATATTTATTATTCATTCATTCGTTTATAATATTTCTAAACTGATAGTTATTTTTTTCAACAATATTTTGATATTCCAGCTGAGCTGACCGATGAGGTCATATACGCTCCCTTGAATCATCATGTTGGCGTTCGATACAGGGACGTTGGCTACAATTTTCGCTGCGCCTCTACCGATAAAAGGTCGGCCCACATTTCCGTAGAGGACTTGGCTGAAATATTGACGCGTACTCAGACGTCGGAGGCTCAGCGCATTTCTGCGATCAATAGCGCCAGACGAAACGCCAACCTGTCGAAGCACACTGTAGAGTCACTCTCGACATACGAGTACAAGAAATGACTTAAGTTATTTTTTGTAATAATTAACTTTTACTTTATTTTAATTATTTATTATTTATTAATTTTTTAACTTTCGCAGGAACAAAAATTGGGTCGTCTGGTTCATGCTGCCGAGGTGTTGCTCCATCTCCACATCAAGGGTGGAGAAAAGCAGACTTTTGTCGACGATAAGGCAAGAGAGAAAGCGGTAAGTGCTAATTATTATTTATTAATTTTTCAAATTTATTGATTTTTAGTATTTTAGCTAATGAAATTATTTGGTCTCTTCTTTCAAGCTCGTTACGAAGCGATTCTCGCTAATCAGTTACCGAGTTCCGACACTCTACCGACTCAAAAGGATATCGAGTCTGCTTTTCTCGAGGTAGCAGGAGGCAGACGTCCAGACGGCACTGTTCCTGGGCTCAGCAACCTCAGGCCTGTCATTTACGCCGATCAGCCACGGTTTTCCAGGCAGCTCGTTCGAGCGAGGCTGCCGAGCTTTGTGAGAACAACAAGACGCTGAGGTCTGAGACTGCAAAACTTCGGGAGAGAAACGACAGGCTCAAGGCGGAGGTGACGGGGATTACGGTTCGTCTCGATGAGTCTAAGCGATTTAGGTTAGAGTTCGAAAGGTCGATAAAGGCAACGATGGATATCTTCATGGCGTAGATGTGCGGGGGTTCTTCGACTTCCGGTTTTGTATGGCTTTCCTCCTGATCCTCCATTTGACCCTCTTATTGATTAAGCTTTAGGGTTTATACATTATTTTGGGATTTTTAATATTATTTATATAATATTCTTTTTCTTATTAATATTTTATTTATTTATTTAATTTTTTATTTAATTTAATTTAATTTTCAATTCACAATAACATATAATTAAATTTCAAAGGACGACGCATTCCGTCGTTAGAGTCAAAGATCATTTTGACTTAAATAACCACATACTTGCTTGTTGTAGTCAATCTGTATCTTTGACTTATAAAAGACCCAGTGCGTCGTTATGGTCATGGACGAAGCATTTCGTCGTTAGAGTCAAAGATCACTTTGACTTAAATAACCACGCAATGCGTCGTTGTAGTCAACGGTTACATTGACTATCATAACGACGCATTCCATAGTCCATTTTCTGGTCAACAAAAGTCAACGATGGAACACTTTTCCCTCGTTGATGAACGATGCATTGCGTTGTTATTTTTGTCCAATGATGACAAAAATAACGTCAGGCCTTTCCGTTGTTAATTCCATAGTTAATTATAGCTAACGATGGAAAAGAGGCCCATTTCATCGCTATTTCATAGTTTTCTTGTAGTGATCATACATATAAATAATTTAAATAATAAATGGCTAAATCGACCGGTATTCTTGGCACTATTTTTAAAACGAAAAAAATAAAATTACAACTTAATTTAAATCTTCCATTGTAGAACTTGAGGCTTCAACTTTCTCTCTCCTCCATGGTGTAGGCGTGGGAATGGGTAATTATGGAGGCAATATTATCTCCCATAATATTTCCATAAATACTTGTTTTAAAATAATTATCTTTTAATTATATGGAAAAATTAAAGAAAATATTTTCCATGGTAATCTTATATCAATTTCTAAATTCATAATTTAAAATAGGGAGATAATCTTAAAAAGATTTTATCCTTATCTTAAATATTTAATTTCTTAAATTGATATAACAAGATAATCACTTTAAAATATATTACCATATCTTGACCTTTTCTCTCTCCTTTGGTGTGGACCTCATGGATGATGTAGAAAAAATTTCTTCTCTTCCTTCCTTGGTGTAGCCGATTTTTGCCATCATTGGTATGAGAAAATTATAAATTTTTCCTATACCCTAAAATTTAGGGTTTACAAATTTTCTACTGAAATTTAAAATTCTAAGTGCCTCAAGAATACCTAAACAATTAATTAGCAAACCTCCACATTTTATACAGCACAATTTATATAAACATACATAAAACGACTTTTATGCAACCCACCAAAATTTTCGAAAATTATCACAATTTTGCATGATCATTAAAACTAGCTCTGATACCAATTGAAGGGAGTGATCTACTAAATTAACGGAATATCATGTAGTAATCTAATTAACATTTATTTAACGATCTATTAACATCATGCAATTTGTGATAAAATAAATGTAGATTGATGTTTAATTTCAAAAACTAAAGGTCTTTTACTTATATTGAGTAATAAATGGAGAATTGGTTGGAGGTTTCTTTACAGCATCAATCATCAGCAATACCGGATCTTCTACGCTATATCCCATCGATCAAACAAAACATGATTGTGGAATCGAACTTTATAAGAAATTAGGAAGAAGGAAAAAGAACTTTTCTTCCCAATTTTAATAGCAAAATCGGCAAAGGGAGGAGGAAAGGAGGAAGAGAGAATTTCAATTTCTAAGGAATTGAGTTGTGTGATTTATGAATGACCCAAGCCTCCTATTTATAGACTAATGGAAAATCTAATCTCATTAAAATATTCCATAGAGATAAATACAAAAAGAAAAAAGATTATCTCTTTCCTTTATCTTGGTATTTCGAAAATGCCATGGATAAATAAGAGGATATTTTATTTTCTTTTATTTGATTTGATTTATCTTGGGTAAATAAATCTATGTAATTATTCTAAGATATAACTCAAACAATTATTTTTCCTAAAAAATACTATGATGGCCGAAATTTCCATGATAATTAATAAATAATTCCAATTTATTTAATTAACTATTTTGGGCCAAATTCAATTGGGTTCATTAATCCAATTGAGCTTGAAACACACTCTTAAATTAATAAATCCAACTTAATTAATTTATTTATTAATTACCATTTAAATAAAATACTTTATTTAAATAATTAATAATATTAATATTTTCTCCCGACTAAATATTATCAAATGATATTTAATTGTTAATTTTCATTATTTAAATAATTAATGATAAATATTTTAATTGATTTTATTTTATTATTAATTAATAATATTAATTTCCATTTAAATAAAATTAATTATTTAAACAATTAATAATTACCAATGAATTTCAAATTATTAATTACCATTTAAATATACTCAATATTTAAACAATTAATAATATTTCATGATTAATCTTCTGTTTAAATAAAATCAGTATTTAAACACTTAATAATGTTTATATTAATTACCGTTTAAACATACTCAATATTTAAACAGTTAATATTGCCTATTTAAGTAACTCACTTTAATTTACTTAAAATTTTCATTTCTTCTAATTGATTTCGCGACTACGATATTTGGCTAGCATAGGGACCCGATGGACCTATAGATCATGGGCTTAATAATTAGTCAATTAAGTGATTAACTCATAATCAGTTAATTACTTATTATTTAACTACGAATAATTCCACTATAGATTCATAGCTGAACTCCCCTCACTATAGATGAGTTATGTCCATTTAGTTTATCTTTATTTATATCTGTGATATATCTTTCACTTGGAACCCTCATAATTACAGATGAGTTATGTCCATTTAGTTATGAATTCCATCTCATGAAAATGTGTTCCCAACTACTTATCTAGTTATGTTCCCAAAGCAGGAGTGTATTGAGCGTTCTTACAAATCGTTCTCAACCATGTGAATCAAAGAACATAACTCCACAAATAGGAGTCCACATTTCACTCGGGATTGAGATTTATCACGGTTGATAAACTTAGTTTGATATTCAATCATTTTTCGTAAACGGTACTAATGAGAAATTTTATCAAACATCGTGGTCCTGTCTTATACAATCAACATTGCATATGATACTTGCATTTCATATCACCCACATGAATGATCAGGATTAGATCATTTGTCTATAAACATAAAACGAAGCTATCAACAGTGTTACCAGGATAAGGTTCCCAAACGTTTTCCATTTACTGTAGACACTTTTAAGTTACTCATCTCGACTTTAATCCTCTCGTATGACTCACATACTAAGTTGTGATTTCATAAGAGTGGCTTAGGGTTTTACTATTTGAATGTTTGATATTTATATATTTCTATATATTCCTAATATCGTCAATTGAGTCAATATAGATAATAGAAAGAACTTATTTTTATTTATTTAATTATCTTTATTAAATTATTACAAGTTCCAGGACACTATTCCTAACAACCGTGGCGGGTTGCATGTAGCTCCGAGGTGCTGTGTGGTGTATGGCCTGGATGCTAGAGTGGCTACTATGATAGCCTGGAAGTATAATATGAGCTATGGCTCGGGTGATTATTGAGATAGTTTTTGAGAAATGCGTGGTAAGAAACGAGAAATGTGAAATGGAAAGTTGGTATCAGTTTGAACAAAGTTGACACGACTTGACCATAGTACTTGAAAAGTTGTTAGTTTTGAGTAAACACACATGTTTAAGCTTTTGAACATTCTTATGCATTCGTACTTAGTTAATTCTTTTTAAATATATCATTTTCGAGCATTGCATATCATCGCTTTAATTCATTTTGTTATCACTGAGTGTCATGCTTAAAGGTGCTCTATATCACCTTTCAGGTATCGATAGAGGACGAGGCCGAGGCACAGTAGGTGGTGCTCGTTGACGCTTTGAGATGGGAAGCTTTTGGATTATGCTACCGGTATTGCAAAGCTTGAAATATGGAAGTAGCTTGTGGGTCATTTTGTGTTCTCGGTTTGAAGTCGAGTCTTTTGAAACGCTTGTAAATAAACTGTGTATGTTTTAAGGGTTTGTAATAAGTTGCTTTTGGTGCTCCACGTACTTTATGTGTTTAAAAGCATACTTGATATTTTGAAAGGGCCGCGTGCCGAATGTTGTTATAAAAAATGGTTCTTTCGAAAGTTTCCATTTTAACTCCATGTCCAGGCTATCTATCGTTATGTTTTAAACAAAGTGTACTAGGTCTACGCTTCCGCTTTGCATACTCACAGCTTAGGCTTATTTATTAAGTCGGGTCATTGCAGTTGGTATCAGAGCCTCTGGGCTCTAAGTCGTGTCTTATGTGTTTGAGTCGGTTAGTTGAGCCTAAATCCAAAAGTCACCTCGAACATCAACGGTACCAAGTATGCCGGCAAACCTCAGCATTTAAATTATTTTAATAATTGTTTACGTTTATTTTGTTAAGCTAAATATGAAAGTTTTTCTTAAGTTCTTACGGGTGTGTGATTAATGTGGTGTGGAGATATGATCGGTCAGATCCTAAATATTTTAAGTTTTGCTTAGTCTGGGATCGGTTAGATCAGACCGATCTTGGTCTGGGATAGGTCAGATCCTGTACCACAATATTTTTTTCCATAAATTTTTCCAAATTTTTCTTTCTTAAAATATTTAGTATTTTGACGTTAACTTCTTCATCCGGACTCCGTTTCTCACAAATAAGATATTGATTTCATATGTTTTTTCGATATCTATCCATTGAATTTAAATTCGTGGAAATCCAAATTTTGTAGAAAAAGTTGCGAGCAAAATACTCTTTTTCGAATCTTTGGTTACTCAATGATTTGACCAATCATTGCCTATGATCTGACCGATCACAGGCAACAATTAGATTTTTTTAAAGATTTTTATTTCTTTAAACATTTAGTATTTTGGTGTTAACTTCTTCATCCGGACTCCGTTTCATGAAAATAATATATTGATTTCATTCGGTTTTTTGAAATCTATCCATTGAATCTAAATTCGTGAAAAATTCAGAGTTTAGAGAGAGAGTCGTGAGTTATTGGGTAAAAATTTATAGTTTTGAGAGAGAGAAAAAGTAGAGTAAGGTTATGGAGAGTTCTATCAATATAAAAAATGAGTTTTTGGTCTTTTCACACCTTAGGGGGCGTTTGGTTTGCGGGAATTGACCAGAGGAATGGGTTTTTAAAACTCATTTCATTGTTTGGTTCAATCTATAATTACCATGGGCATTGACATTTAATTCTCATCCAAATCCCTCCTATAATTAGCATTGTTATTAGCATTGACATTGGCATTGGCATTTAATTAAATCCTCTCCAATTTTGTGCTATTTTCTCCATAAATAAGAGACGCTTTGGTATTTCAAATAAAAAAAAATAGGAGCATTTTAATATGTTACAGTGAACAAGATAAAATTTAAAAATAAAAAAATAAAATATATTTTTTAATTAAAAAAATATACATTTTTTTAAATCAAATAATTTTTTTTTTAAAGAAACTCAATATATCTTACATAATTAAATGAACATCAGTTTAGATAAATTTTATTTTACAGTTCTTTTTTGAAGCTGAATTTCAAATTCAACAAATTTTTTTATTTAAAAAAATATCACTTTTTACTTTTATTAAATTAATAAATTTGTTTTCTTTGAATTTTTCACTCTTGTAATTATAGAATAAAAAATCACACTAATGTTTCTTATAAAAGTTATTCAACTCTTTTGAAATATAACTCATTAATTTTTCAAATTTGGTTAGATTTTACTTTTTTTAGTTCATTAATTAATGAATGCTAAAATACTTATATATTTTTTTTTTTACAAAAAACGATGCATAGCCACTTTTGAAATTTATTATTAAACCTCAATATTTAATGACAACAATCATTTATTTTTTACCGTCAATTAATATAAAATATTTTATATAACAATACATGATTATAAGAAATTGATTCCTATATGTTTCATCAATTTTATTTTATTTTATCTAATGAAATAATATTTAAAAGGAAATTGAAAAAAACCAAACTTATAGATAGAATATAGTTGATAATTTTAATTTAATTTAATTTAATATCATTCATTGATTTTTCAAATTTTTAATTAAATTTTAGATAATAATTAAATAAAAAATCAAATCATATCTCTTCCTACAAAACAGAATACTCATATTCCCATAAATACAAATTTCAGCACACTCCAAACACAGACATCATATTCCCAGACATTTGAATCATATTGCTACACACTCCAAACACAGGTATCAAATTCTCATCTATTTTATTACCATATTACTTATTCCTAGACATCTAATTCATAGGCATTCAATTCTGATTCCCGCATACCAAATACCCCTTAGGAGGCGTTTGAAGTGCGGGCATTGGCATTCAATTCCCATGGGTATTGGCATTCAATTCTCATTCCATTGTTTGGTTCAACCTCTTTTACCATTGGCATTGACATTCAATTCCCATCCAAATTTCCCCTTTATTTAACATTGGCATTAGCTTTGGCATTGGCATTTGTCATTGGCATTTAATTAAACTCTCTTCAATTTTGTACTATTTGGTATTTCTAATATGGAAAAAAAAATATTATGAGTATTTTAGTAGGTTATAGTGAACAAGATAAAATTAAAAAATATTTTTTAATTAAAAAAATATACATATTTTTTAAATCAAAAATATTTTTTTAAAGAAACTCAATATATTATACATAATTAAATTCAAAAAATATGTTCAATTTTAATTAAAAAAAATATACATATTTTTTAAATAAAAAATATACATATTTTTTAAATAAAAAATATACATATTTTTAAATAAAAAACATACATATTTTTTAAATCAAAAATATTTTTTTTAAAGAAACTCAATATATTATACATAATTAAATTTAAAAAGAATGTTCAAAATAATACACTAACTAATTTAGATAAATTTTACTTTATAGTACTTTTTTCAAGCTTAATTCCAAATACAACATTTTTTTAAGGGTAAAATGCAAATGAGACCCATGTGGTTTTTTCCAAATGCATAAACACCCTCTGTGGTTTGAAAATGGTAAATCACACTCCTGTGGTTCCAAATTTTTTCAATCAAACTCCTCTTTAATGTCAAATTTTTTATTTTAGCCATAACTTTTTTTGTTTGAACTCCGATTTGGGTGATTCAAGATATTTTGGAATCTTAATTTCAGGATCTATATAATAGTCACTTCAAAACTTCGAAATGATTAATAAATAAAAGAGTTGATTGACATCAAAATACTATAGGTATGATTGACACCGTTAACTCTTCTGGTTTTTGGTGATTTGAAAGTTTGAAAGTGACCATAGCGTAGAGACCAAAATGAGGATTCCAAAACATCTTGAATCATCCAAATCGGAGTTCAAACGAAGAAGTTATGATTAAAATAAAATTAATGACATTGAAGGGAAAGGGTCTGATTGAAAAAATTTGGAACCACAATGGTGTGATTTGCCATTTTCAAACCAAGGGGGGTGTTCATGCATTTGAAAAAAACCACAGGGGTTTTATTTACATTTTACCCTTTTTTTAAATAACACGTTTTCACTTTTTTTAAATTAATAAATTTGTTTTATTATTAAACCCTAAATATTGAATGAAAACAATCATTTATTTTTTACCGTCAATTAATATCAACTAATTTATATAATAATACATGATTGTAAGAAATTGATTCCTATATGTTTCATCAATTTTATTTTATTTGATTTAATGAAATAATATTTAAAAAGGAAATTAAAAAATTCAAACTTATAAATAAATATAGTTGATAATTTTAATTTAATTAAATTTAATATTATTAATTATTTTTTTCAATTTTTAAAATAAATTTTATATAATAATTAAATAAAATAACAAATCATATTCTTTCCTATAAAAACAATAATCATATTCCCATAAACCAAATTCCAGCACACTCCAAACGCAGACATCATATTCCCAGACATTTGAATCTCATTCCAGCACACTCCAAACACAGGCATCAAATTCCTAGGCATTTTATTCCATACTACTTATTCCCAGACATCTAATCCCAGGCATTTAATTCCGATTCCCGCACTCTAAACGCCCCCTTAGTGACATTTGCCTAAGGTCTTATTTATAAAATCTGAAAAGTAAGGTGAAGTTTCATTAGGACGCTCATTTCGAAGAATATCCGAAAGGAAAGGTTTGAATTAGAATCAAGGGCCAATTTTGATAATCTCTTTCTTCTTCGTGTCGTACCCTAAGGTAATTCAATTCAAATAGCTTAACTTCGATCATTCAATCCTCTATTAATCTCTCTTGGTCAATTCATTTAGTTTTCTTTCGATTCTTACTCATTACTGTTTTTCTTTTTCCCCATATGCTAAAAGACTAGAGGAATTGTTTTTATTTGCAACTGGGTTATGTACCAAACCGAATCGAATTGAATCAATATCTTATCGCGATTTTATTTTAGTACAAAACTAAACTTTACATACATGAACTGTGAGATAAATGCTATAACGATATATGACACTAAGAAACTCATAGATTACAAGGTAATATTTATGGTGATTTTTTTAAACTTTCGTCCCCTCCAAGCTCATATGTTAAACTTTAATTCAAAATAAAGTTCAATTGTAGAATTTATTAACATATTATCTGTTTTCTAAATTATCTAATAATAAAAAATATCGAAAACTTAAAACACCAAAAACAGAATTCAAAGCATTTTTTTTTTGGCAATTACTGAAATAACATATTTTTTTATACTAATTACTGAAATGTTTGTATTTTTCAAAAATTACTCAAATAGCATAATTATAGTTCAATAATTTATTGAACTAAAAAAATAATATTTTTAACAAATTCATTGAAAATAATAATAAAAAATGATCACATAGTTCAATAAATTATTGACCTTGAATTTAAAAAACCAAAAAACAAATAAATTCATTAAAAATACCTATGAAAAATTGTTCAATAATTAATTGAATTATAGTTCAATAATTAATTGAATTATAGTTCAATAATTTATTGAACTGTAATTATGCTATTTGAGTAATTTTTAAAAAGTTCTGACATTTTAGTAATTAGTATGTAGATTTATGCTATTTGAGACAATTTTTTTTTTTTTAATTTCTTAAATATAATATACACTGGTTAAAGAAAACACTTCAGTTGCTTACTTTTATGGTTTATTTTGGTATTCTTAATAATTAATAATCACTTGGCCTAACTAAATTGATATAAATTTATTTCAGCAAAGCACACGATTTTAAACTGGTCTGGGACGTGAAATTTGGAATCAAAGAAAAGTTGTATTGTTCAAAGAAAGGGAAATGGAATGGGTTCCGTCCATGAAAGCCATTGCTACAAGAAACTCCCGGCCAAAACAAATACCAATCAAAATTAGCAACAGATTTTATTCGCAATTTCAAAGAATTAGGTTTGATTTTATTACATTCGGCATGAGAAATTCATCGGTCATCTTTCTTGATACGAGTTAATTCAAAGAAATCCACTTCCTTAATCCAGTTGGTAAATATAGAGATTTGATGAGGAACGATACCGTGGAAATGAGGGTTCGTGGCCGCGGAAACAGTTCAGCAGAAAAGCTGCCAAATTTAGTTTATTTTCTTTAATATATTTTCCTTATTTATATTATTCTATTTGATAATTATCTTTTCCTATTAGGTTTATATTTTCCTTACTTATCTAGAGTTAGGTTTTCTATATAATCAATGTAATGCTATTGAGATTGTTAATAAGCAAATTGAATTCAATGTAGTCGTATAGCCTCATTACCGTTTTCCTCGTCCAACATGATTTTTTCTCTCTCCAAACAATTTTTTTTTTAATAGTCACGAGACTATCAACTTTTATTTCACAGATTAGGATTCTAACCTACTTTGATACCTGATAAAATTAAAGTAATACGTAATAAAAAGAATGGAGAGAAGAAGAGGAGAGGAAAACGGTGTGAGGCTATAAGACTACATTGTATTCAATTTGCTTCTTAACAATCTCAATAGCATTACATTGATTATATAGAAAACCTAACTCTAGATAATTAAGGAAAAGATAAACCTAATAGGAAAAGATAATTATCAAATAGAATAAGATAAATAAGGAAAATATATTAAATAAGATTTGATGAGGAATGATGCCGTGGAAACGAGGGTTCGTGGCCACGGAAACGGTTCGGCAGAAAAGCTATCAAATTTAGTTTATTTTCTCTCTAATTTTATCATGGTATCAGAGAAGGTTTAATATTTGATCACGCTTTCTTATGAGTTCGTATGATTCTGTCAATTTCGTAAGGGAAGAATTTATGATGCAACAAAGAACTCAACGGGGCTTGGAGTTTATTAAATTCGTGGCCAAATTGATAGGCAAATCATCCAAGGCGTGCGGTCATCTCAGTAGGGGTTGATTAGCGAATGAAATTTGGTTAAAAAAAAAATTGTAGCAGATCTCATGAATTGAATTTTGGAAAGAGGCCTTGGTGGGATCTTGTTTTTTGAAAATCTCTATGGTGATTTCCTTGCTGCTTTGCTTCCTTAAGTTTGCATCACCACTTTGCTATGGATTTTTATAAATGGAAAGATGATGGTTGGAGAGGCTTTCTCGAGGCGTGTATATGCTTTAAAAAAAATGGCATGAGAGAATTTGTTTGATTGCTGTTATTGGTAACTTAAGATTTCAGAATTAGAAATTTTGATGGAAAAGTGTGTCTCAACAAGAGCCAGGGGCCGGATCATGACTGTGGACGGCTGGGACCAATGCGACAAAGAAGAACTTGCACTGCATACACATCAAACGTGGCAAGTTCGTGAGAGATTTTGACTTAAAAAAAAATAAATGACAACGTTTCTTGATTTGAGACGATAGTGATGAATGTTTGATGCGCAACAATATTTGTGCAAAGAACAAATTAGGTTTCGGAACCATAACCGAATGATGACAAGAACTCATGAAGAGTTTCTTATGAAGACGTTTCAATATTCGAAACGATGAATGACGGCGTTTCTAGATCGGAAACGACCGTGCAGATGTTGCTTATGCCACATCAACTTGAAAAACGGCAATGGAAGAAACTCAGAAAGAGTTCATGATGAATGAAGACGTTTCAATATTTGAAACGATGAATGACTGCTTTTCTAGATTGGAAACGACCATGTGGATGCTGCAGATATCGCAACAACCACGATGACCGCGATGATTGACGTTGATACAGTGACGACCATTGCATTTGATGATGGATTATGACGTTTCTCAATTAGAAACGACATTTTTTTTTACAAGACCTTCTTTTTCGATCATATTTCACAAGTTGGGCATTTCGTGTTCTACATGCTCCAACTTGAGGGAGGGTATAGAGATTTGATGAGGAACGATGCCGTGGAAACGAGGGTTCGTGGCCACGGAAACAGTTCGGTAGAAAAGCTGCCAAATTTAGTTTATTTTCTTTAATATATTTTCCTTATTTATCTTATTCTATTTGATAATTATCTTTTACTATTAGGTTTCTATTTTCCTATTTAGTTTATCTTTTCCTTACTTATTTAGAGTTAGTGTTGTGGGTGAAATTATATCAGGACACATGGAATTTCTAAACTTGTTCAAAGAATGTGCAATCGACATGTCTATGTCACCTGGGAGGCTACGTCTACGTCACCTAGGAAGGTACATCTACATAGTCCCGAGAGCCTACGTCTACGTCATCTAATAAGACTACGCATCAAAGACCAAGAAACTACATTATATTAATATCCAATCAAACGATGACACGTGGCATGACCAACAAGCGACACGTCGTTGGGAAGCAACACGTGGCCCAATCTCGACGCGACACGTGGCACGATGATGTCATCAAACTCCTCTCATATAAATAGGAGAAGAAATTCATTCATTAGGTAACTAATTTCTACTACAATTCTCTCTGGCACACTAGCTCTGCTTGCACTGACTTAAGCATCGGAGGGTGTTAGGCCGGCACCACACCGGTGCTCTCTTTATTTCCTGTGCAGGTACATACAGTGCTCGTCAACTACTCAGCATATCACCTACGCAGCACCTCCAGTGCAGCGCACTACATCCGACTCGTCCCATACTTTCAGTTCGTTGCTTACGTGGAAGCTATCCATTTTTACGCAACAACATTTGGCGCCGTCTGTGGGGATGAGTACATAACTAAGTGCTCTACCATTTAGGATGAGTCGAAGAAGTCAACACGGTGATGATGTGGATGACGGTGAGAACCGTAACCCTCGTAATACGAGATATCAAACTCGTAGTAATAGAGAACGACTACAACAAGCTGACGAAAATCTAGAAGTGGTAAGGGTTGCGCCTGTGCCAGACAGAAGAGTAGAGGCCTTGGAAGAGCAAGTTCGGGGTGTGAATCGAGATCTTGCAAAAGTGCTAGAGATACTCACTCAAAGGTCGGACCACCAAGCTCCCGCTGACAACCAAGATTTACGATCGAAGAAAGAAAAAGAAAAAGAACCTATAGAAGGAGTTGCAGAGTCGCGAAATCACGAGAAGGGTGGTTCGAAGGGGAAGTCGAGGCTACATACTCGAGACACTTCTCCTTCTTCCAATAAGTCTTCTCCCAAGAGGCATCCTAGCATGAAAGGAAGGTCTGACCTTAGAGAAGTGCTCAACGAAAAAAGAAAAGCACAAACTAGTATAGCAAGGTCTCATCACTGAAAGTTCACAACCTTGGGCACCGGAGTTAAAGAAGCTCCAAGATGAGCTTGGTCATATGAAGAAAGAGTACCTGGTGGAAAAGCTCCTCTTGTGTTAGAAGATCTCCTTGAGCAAACGAACCACCATTCACAGATGACATCATGGAGGTAGAGCTTCCTACTAAGTTCAAAATGCCAACTATGGCAACTTATGATGGTTCAAAAGACCCGGTTGAGCATGTTGATACATTTCGGACCTGGATGGAGCTCCAGGGAGTCCAAGATGCTATCAAATGCAGGGCATTCCCTCTTACACTAGGGGGGTCTGCCCGAGCGTGGTATAGGCAGCTCAAGCCAAGATCTATCTCTTCATTTAAAGACCTTACTCGGTTTTTTGTAACTCAATTCCTCGGTGGAAGAGATCATAAAAAACCAGCCACACACCTTTTGACCGTGCGTCAGAAATCGGGGAAAGTCTCCGAGATTATGTTGTGAGATTCAACAGTTGAAGCATTGAAAGTTGAAGGTTACAATGATGACATAGCTCTAACCGCAATGATGGCTGGATTGAAAGACGAAAAGTTTTTATGGTCCCTAGGCAAAAAGACTCCTGCTACTTATACAGAGCTCATCTCAAGAGCACAGAAATATATGAGTGCGGGAGAATTACTTAGTGCAAGAAAAGCTCCGGATGAAGGGGGAAGTAGTAAACATCTTGAGCACAAAAGAAAAGATCGAGCAGAAAACATAACTCGAAAGGATGACCGGTACAGGGACGAGAAAAGAAGCAGGACAAAACAACGAACTGTGGAGCGGGGTAATCCTGTGACCAAGTTCAAGAAGTACACCCCTACTACTATCCCAGCTGAACAACTACTAATGGAGATTCAAGACAAAAATTTGGTTAGGTGGCCACCAAGGATGAAGGCAGGGTCGAATAAGAGGAATAAAGATAAATATTGCCTCTTCCATAAGGACCACGGATATACCACCTCCGACTGTTTTGACCTCAAAGAGGAAATTGAAGCTTTAATTCAAAGGGGGTACCTAAAGGAGTTCGTGATGAGAAGGGAAGAAGGACAACGCGAAGCTCGATCTGAACGAAAAGACCAAGACAGAGGTGGTCAAAAATCCTTGGGTGGTGACATAAGAACTATTTTTGGTGGACCAGCTGGTGGAGAGTCAAGTAGAAAAAGAAAGGCGAGCGCTCGAGAAGCGAGTCACGCCCCACCCAGATTCGAGGTCTTTTCTACTTCTACAATGTCTGGTCGAAAGGCAAAGATAAATTTCGATGAAGAAGAAGTGGTTGATATCCATCAGCCTCATAATGACGCCCTTGTGGTGATAATTATTGTGGCTAACTTAAGAGTACATCGGGTCCTGGTGGATGGAGGTAGCTCGGTAGATGTACTCTCTCTCAGCGCTTTTGAGAAATTGGGAATTGGGAGAGAGAAATTGAAAAGGAGTTCAGCACCCTTGGTGGGATTCGGAGGAGAGCAGGTCATCCCTGAAGGGAGTATTGAATTGCCAGCCACTTTCGGAGAAGAGCCCAACACCATTACTAAAATGGTAGAATTCGCAGTGGTCGATCGCCCATCAGCTTACAATATCATATTGGGGAGACCTACCATCCATGCTCTTAGGGCCGTACCTTCGACTTACCATCAAATGATGAAGTTCCCTACTTCATGCGGGGTAGGAGTAATCAAAGGGGAGCAAAAGGTCTCCCGAGAGTGTTATTACACAGCCATGAGAGGTGCTACGCCAGTAAACATGATCACAGTTGAACAAACCAAAGAAGAGATGCAGTCCACCGCAGCTCACTTAGTTGAGGAAGCAAAGCCACCACACTTGGCAACTATGCCAAAAGAACTGCAACAAAGAGCGACACCCATTGAAGACCTGGAATCTGTCCCACTTTTAGACGAAGAAAAATGTGTTAAAATCGGGACAAGACTGGGGAAAGAACAGAGAGAGAAACTTATCAATTTCTTGAAAGAAAACATCGATGTTTTCGCCTGGAGCCATGACGATATGCCTGGCATTGACCCAAAAATCATGGTTCATCGACTGAATGTAGATCACACTTATCGACCTGTTAGACAGAAACGTAGAGTTTTCGACCAGGTCAGGAACGATGTTATAGCTGAAGAGGTAGGAAAACTTTTTAAAGTGAATTTTGTCCGTGAAGTGCACTATCCAGATTGGCTCTCTAATGTGGTGTTAGTCAAAAAAGCGAACGGAAAATGGCGGGTATGCATAGATTTTACCGACCTCAACAAAGCATGCCCAAAGGATAGTTTTCCTCTACCTCGAATTGATCAGTTGGTAGATGCAACAGCAGGACATGAGATGATGACTTTCATGGATGCATACTCAGGTTACAATCAAATTAAAATGTATGAGTATGACCAAGAGAAGACGTCATTTGTAACAAGCCAGGGCCTGTATTGCTATAAAGTCATGCCGTTTGGGTTAAAGAATGCTGGGGCAACCTATCAAAGAATGGTAAATAAAATGTTTGCAAACCAGATAGGAAGAAATATGGAGGTTTATGTGGACGACATGTTAGTCAAGAGTCATCGAGCTGATCAGCACACCTCTGACTTAGCTGAATCATTTGAGGTTTTGAGAAAGTACCGAATGAGACTCAACCCAGAAAAATGTGCGTTTGGGGTAACTTCAGGCAAATTCCTCGGCTTTATGGTTCATCAAAGAGGAATAGAAGCAAACCCTGACAAATTACAAGCCGTCTTGGACATGGAATCCCCAAAGAACCTTAAGCAGCTACAAAGTCTTAATGGCAAAATAGCTGCTCTGAACAGATTTGTATCCAGGGCAACTGATAAATGTTTACCTTTCTTCAAGATTCTTCGGAAAGGATGCAAGTTTGAATGGACGGAGGAGTGTGAACGTGCTTTCCAAGAGCTGAAACAATATATGAGCTCCGCACCTTTACTCTCCAAGCCAGTCATAGGTGAAGAATTATTGTTATACCTGGCAGTGTCTGAGACAGCAGTAAGTTCAGCCTTAGTAAGAGAAGAAGGCGGAGTCCAACTACCTATCTACTACACCAGCAAAGCTATGCTGGATGCTGAGACTCGGTACCCTCGAATGGAAAAATTGGCGCTGGCCTTAATAACTTCAGCTCGAAGATTGAGGCCATACTTCCAAGCACATGGAATAGTAGTACTGACAAATCACCCACTAAGGCAAGTTTTACAGAAGCCAGAGACGTCAGGTCGATTGATGAAGTGGGCAGTTGAACTTAGTGAGTACGATATTCAGTACAAGCCTCGAACTGCAGTTAAAGGACAAGTTGTAGCTGATTTCATAGCAGAGCTCACACCAGAAAAGGAAGAGTCACTTCCTACTCAGATAGAAGTACTTGGTCCAGGATAAAGAACTCATCATTCCACAAAGAGAAGAGTCCATTTGGACACTCTATGTGGATGGGTCTTCAAACATGAAAGGTCAGGAGCGGCCTTATCTTAGTCTCACCTGACCGAGTCCACATTGAATATGCTTTGAGGTTTGGTTTTAAAGCTTCCAACAATGAGGCTGAGTATGAAGCCCTTATAGCTGGGCTGCGCTTGGCAAGAAAAGTAGGGGTGAATCGTATCAAAGTGTTTAGCGACTCTCAATTGGTTATCAATCAGATAACAACAGAATATCAGACCAAGGGAGAAAGAATGATTTCCTATCTAGCCAAAGTGAAAAATCTTCTTTGCACTTTAGAGTGGTGGGAGGTAAATCAAATACCACGTTCGCAAAACTCTAATGCCGATTCGTTAGCACATTTGGCATCCGCTTATGAGACCGAGTTAAGTCGATGCGGTACGATGAGAGTTTCTACCAGCTCAAGCATTGATGATTTAGAAGCCATGGATATTGAGCGATCATTGCGATCGTCCACCCCTTCCTGGATGGATCCCATCATAAAATTCTTAAGAGATGGGGAGTTGCCTATTGATAAAGCTGAAGCAAGACGACTCCTGATCAGAGCTACACACTATATCTTAGAAGGAGATGTTTTATATAAGAGAGGTTTCTCTCTACCACTACTCGATGTGTCTTATACCCAAGAGGCGATTATGTTATGAAAGAGATTCATGAGGGAGTGTGTGGAGGCAGATTATGTTATGAAAGAGATTCATGAGGGAGTGTGTGGCAACCATTCAGGGAGGAAGGTCGTTAGCTCACAAAATTGTAAGGCAAGGTTATTCTGGCCCACCTTGCACAAGGATGCCAAGTCGTTCGGTAAAAAATGTGACCAATGTCAACGTTTTCTTTGTGATCCCAAGACAACCACTTGAATACTTAACAAATGTCACAAGTCCTTGGCCATTTGCTCGGTGGGGGTTGACTTGATAGGACCACTTCCACAAGGAAAAGGTCAAACTAAATTTGCAATTGTAGCTGTGGATTATTTTACTAAGTGGGCTGAGGCTGAAGCCTTAGCTACAATCACCGAACGCAAAACTACCGACTTTATGTGGAGGAGCATAGTTTGCCGGTTTGGTATTCCTTATGCCATTATCTCTGACAATGGAAAACAATTCGACAACGAGAAGTTCAAGTCTTGGTGTTCAGAGCTTTGTATTAAGCACTTCAAGTCCTCTCCTGCACATCCCCAAGCTAATGGTCAAGTGGAAGCGGTGAATAAAATTATCAAAAAGAACTTGAAAACCAAACTAGAAGGGTTGAAAGGGCTATGGGCAGAAGAGCTACCTAATGTGTTATGGGCATACAGAACAACAACTAGAACTTCTACAGGCGAGACTCCTTTCTCACTTGCGTTCGGAGCGGAAGCGGTTGTGCCGGTTGAGATAGGTCTCACTTCCCCAAGAGTACAACATTTCAATCCAGAGACAAATGAAGAATGTCTAAGGTTAAACCTTGATCTCCTTGAAGAGCATAGGGAGACTTCCCGTCTCCGTGTTGCTGAGTATAAAAATCGGGTGGCCCGATACTACAACTCCCGAGTCAAACCACGCAATTTCAAAGTGGGTGACCTCGTTCTCAGAAAAGTGTTGCCAAATACAAAGGACCCAAATAACGGGGTCTTAGGACCAACTTGGGAAGGACCATACAAGGTCACCGAGATTGTGAGACCAGGTACTTACAGACCGAAAGACCTCAACGACAGGGGCATTACACCATCCATGGAATGCGAGCACCTCAAGACCTTCTATCAATGATTTCTTTACAATTTCATTTTCGTTCAAGTTATTTCTATAACAATTTCAATTCATTGTAATTTCATTCCAATAAATGAAATAAGAACGTACATTTTCAACTTCATAAATTTATTTGTGATGAGAAGAATCAACGAGGCATAAGCAGAGGCTACCACCAAGTATGAATTTAAGCTGCGCATAGAACAAGCTACTTCAATAACTCGCAAACTCAAGTAACACTTTAAGTTATAAAGTGACACTTGAGTGGGGGCCTACTACTACTACTTTACTTACTACATGCACTACCACTACGCTACTACAACAACAAGAATGAGCGACGAACACAATAAAACTTAAGTTCATTCAAAATTCTAAGTTAATTTTAGGTGCAGGGCTTTGTAGCCACACTTAATTGATAAAACTTAGAAAGAACGAAAACTTAAGTTTATTAAAAAATTCTAAGTTCATTTTAGGTGCAGGGCTTTGTAGCCACACTTAATTGATAAAACTTAGAAAGAACGAAAACTTAAGTTTATTAAAAAATTCTAAGTTCATTTTAGGTGCGAGGCTTTGTAGCCACACTTAATTGATAAAACTTAGAAAGAACGAAAACTTAAGTTTATTAAAAATTCTAAGTTCATTTTAGGTGCAGGGCTTTGTAGCCACACTTAATTGATAAAACTTAGAAAGAACAAAAACTTAAGTTCACTAAAAATTCTAAGTTCATTCATAATGCAAGGTTACATAGCCATGTATGATTGACGAAACTTAGAAAATAAATGAAACCGAGAAATGAAAGCAACATGAGATGAATTATTATTTCAGGGTAATAAATAAGAAGATGTAAAGCAACATAAGTTCGGAGATATCCTAAACAAAACGGGAAAGCATGTTAAAAGCAAATAATCCTACCTATATGGAACTAAAAAAGAACACAAATAAAAGCTAAACGAGTTCATCAGTGGACATGCCCCACGAAACATGATAAAACTAAATCAGAAAAAGGCATCATGCAGAGTCGCCCACAATTTCAATGTCGACATCATCACCGGAGCGCGTGGCATGAGAAGGAAGGGGAAGGTTCAAACGCTCCCTAACAAAATTAAGGTTTAAATTTGGAAATCTCTCAGCAACTTCATCAAGCGTTGCATCGACGCCAAGGCTAAAAAGGTAAACCTCCGGGTCTACACCCTGATTAACAGCTTTAAACATGGTCATCAACTCTTTTTTGTCCTCAGTCTTAGCTTTGAGTTCGCTAAAATTGAGCAAGGTGCTTTTGTGCCTGGTTGAAATTTGATCTGAGATTCTCTTCGCTTCGGCTAGTTCACTCTTCAGCTTCTCCTTTTCAACACGCTCTACTTCCAGCAATCGAGCATTATCAGATGAATTTTCTTCATGAAGTTTCACCGCTTCTTGAAGACGAGCAATCTCTCTCCCTTGTTGGACACATATCATGTTCATCCTAGCTCCAGCCTAACAAAGACAAAGTATGTTTTTTAGTCATCTGAGTAAAAAAAAAATGATAAAATAAAAGAGTGCATACCATTAAGTAATCCTCAACAGCCAATTCAGCTAATTCCTGAGTGGGCATGGAACGTGCACAATCTCGATCAAGCAACAAAACAGTTTGAAACTTTGAGCTGATCAGTCCGACATCTTTCTCAAAAGACTCGTCGTTCTCACCATAGTAAATGCAGTCGGGGTTGGTAAAAAGGGGTCGAACTTCATGGTGAGAAAAAGGACCCGCACCCAAGCTCGGAACTGTAGTAGTGCAAGATTGCTTGCCAACATCTGACTCACGACGACGCTTTTCAACTGAAGTTTCAAGAAGGCCGATTGTTTTTTAGTCACTTTCTTTGGAGCCCGACTAGAGTCATCTACGCATTTCGGCGTTTTCTATCGTCAATGTACTTACGAGTCGCCTCACCTGTCATATCCGAAGCAACAACAAGGTGTTAGACTTATGATATGTTATGATGCAATGTAAAAAAAAAATATGTGTATACATATAGCAAAGACTCACTGATTTCCTCAACGATAGGTCGAGCAAGGCCTGACGCGACGAGTGATTGATCTGAAAGAAGGATGGAAGGTTCACGTTGATCAATTGGAACACTTAAGATCCGATTAATTATTTCCTTAGTTGAGTCCCTTAGCGGTGCAATCTCCCAATCTCTCGCCGCAACACAATGGAGAAATAATAAAAATCAAAAGGTAGGAAAAAGCAGTTCGGTGAAAAAGTCCTATCGAAAACCTACCAGAAAACCTGAATGACTTTGGCACACCGGTGAATCCGACTATTTTTAGGAGTTTCGCCAACCAGCACCACCAACAAAGAACCATTTACTTTTCCAATTTCTTGAAATTGAAGGTTTCCCTACTACTCGATGTTTTCGAAAGTTTAAGTAGTAGATAAACTTATCCTTAGGAAGATTCTTCAATCGATAAAGAGCATACACAGTCTTATAAGTTAATCTTTCTCCACCGCCATAAAGATGCCAAAGAACCCAGAATCCAAGTACAACAATCCATCCGTTTGGCCCAAGTTGAGCAGGTGCTAGCCCAGCCAAAGACAAAACTCTCTGAGGGAAGTGATGGAGAGGAAGTCTGACCCCACAATCGAACATTTTCAAATAAAAACCTACTTCTCCATTAGGAGGGCGATGGATCGCTTCTCCCTCACCAGGGCATCTAAGACTAACAGATAAGGGAATGTCGTAAATCGCTCTAATGCGTTCTAAGTGCCCTACAGTAATGGTAGAAGGATAATAATCTATCTCAATATCTTGAGAAGAAGAAGAATCATCATCACTAGCACTTTGGTTGGAAACATCATAGGTACTTGAATCAGTCTCTGAACTTGACCCCCCAGAATCATCCTCGCTCACCGACTGATAACTAGACTCTTCGCTCGACATCCTAAAAGGAAAATGATTCTACTTAGCTATTGTTGAAACAACTACCTAGCTACAATACTTGAGTTCACATAAAAAAGGTATGCTAAGAAGAAGATCGTGACATACCTGAAAAGAGAGGTGGTTGTAGTCCTTTAATGAAGCTACACAATATGCAATCCCTCAAGCACACCTACAAAAGAGCATGGAAAATGTATGTTAAAGCAACAGAGGGATATTCAAAAAAAAAAAAAAAAAAAAAAAAAAAAGAAGAAGTCAACGGTCAACAAAAAAAGTCAACGGTCAACGGTAGACAGGTCACAGGTCAACTGGTCAAAAAACGGGGTCATGCAAATTTTTATAAGTCTTAGACAAAACACTATTGACATAGCCCTGATGACAAAGCCCTATTGACAAAGCCCTGATGACAAAGCCCTATTGACAACGCCCTGGTGACAACGCCCTATTGACAACGCCCCGATGACAACGCCCTATTGACAAAGCCCCGATGACAACGCCTTATTGACAAAGCCCCGATGACAACGCCCTAATGACAAAGCCCCGATGACAACGCCCTAATGACAAAGCCCCGATGACAACGCCCGAAACAACAAAGGAAGACCGCGTCCGAGTCAAAAAAAAAAAAAAAAAAAAAAGGGTCAAAGTCAACGCTGGTCAACACTGGTCAACGTTGACCAGTCAATCGGGTTGTCATTTAACCCGCGGGTTTGCATTTGACCCGCGGATCGGTCCGCGGGTTTGCATTTGACCCGCGGATCGGTCCGCGGGTTTGCATTTAACCCGCGGATCAATCCGCGGGTCTCAAGTTTTTTTTTTTTTTTTAAAAAAAAAAAATTTAAATTCTGAAAATCAGTCTGCTTCTGTCAGGCGATGAAAAGAAAAAATAAAAATCAAAAAATAAAATCAAAACTTTGCAACTGTGCTGTGTCAGACGAAAAAAAAAAAAAAAAAAAAATGAACAACCTGCTATAGACGCCAGACAAAGCAAAATCACAAGGAGATTTTTTTATTCTTTTTATTTTACTTTTCAATTTCTTTTTTTTATTATTTATTTATTTTTTAAATTCTTTTTAATCATTCTCATAATTTCTTCTCTTTTACCACTTCATCAAACAAAAGTGCAAGCCCTATATCAATTTGATTTTTAAGAAAAAAAAAAATTCTTAAACTCAAAGGGGGAATACGTACCTGATGATTGTTTAAGAGAAGAAGATTTACAAACTCACCAAGTCTCCAATTTGTGAGTTATGGGAAATACTAAAACTTTTATTTATAGAGGTTTTTGATAATATCTCTAAGATTTGATATTATCAGTAAGATTTGATATTATCTCTAAGATTTATCATATCTTAACCATTGGATCAAAGCGACGGCTGAGATTACGTCACTTATGGTTTTATAACAAATTATTATTTTTTGCGAGACAGAAAATTTCAAACTACGAAGCCCCGACACTTGTAAAATTTTCAGAAACTGATAGAAGAATAAATTCCACCCTAAATTAATACTCCCAAGCAATAGTGAACTCACGTCTCAACTCAGCTCGGGAGTAGGGGGCCACTGTTGTGGGTGAAATTATATCAGGACACATGGAATTTCTAAACTTGTTCAAAGAACGTGCAATCGACATGTCTATGTCACCTGGGAGGCTACGTCTACGTCACCTAGGAAGGTACATCTACATAGTCCCGAGACCCTACGTCTACGTCATCTAATAAGACTACGCATCAAAGACCAAGAAACTACATTATATTAATATCCAATCAAACGATGACACGTGGCATGACCAACAAGCGACACGTCGTTGGGAAGCAACACGTGGCCCAATCCCGACGCGACACGTGGCACGATGATGTCATCAAACTCCTCTCATATAAATAGGAGAAGAAATTCATTCATTAGGTAACTAATTTCTACTACAATTCTCCTGGCACACTAGCTCGCTTGCACCGACTTAAGCATCGGAGGGTGTTAGGCCGGCACCACACCTGTGCTGCTCTCTTTATTTCCTGTGGAGGTACATACGGTGCTCGTCAACTACTCGAGATATCACCTACGCAAGACCCTCCAAAGGCAGCGCACTACATCCGACTCGTCCCATACTTTCAGTTCGTTGCTTACGTGGAAGCTATCCATTTTTACGCAACAACAGTTAGGTTTTCTATATAATCAATGTAATGCTATTGAGATTGTTAAGAAGCAAATTGAATACAATGTAGTCTTATTGCCTCAACCCTAAACCCTAAATTCCTCTCTTCCCCTCTTCTCTTCTTCTCTCCATTCTTTTTATTCCGTATTACTTTAATTTTATCAGTAAATATTGTTGGGATTTGACAAATATATGAAAGGATTGATAAAGCC
Source organism: Gynostemma pentaphyllum (assembly GCA_028015215.1). Classification (NCBI taxonomy): domain Eukaryota; kingdom Viridiplantae; phylum Streptophyta; class Magnoliopsida; order Cucurbitales; family Cucurbitaceae; genus Gynostemma; species Gynostemma pentaphyllum. The sequence continues at coordinate 46,982,189 of CM051353.1, read as the reverse complement.
CTAAACCTGCTCAATAAGTTTGCTTGGTGATCAAGATTTAATTATGGCCATAGGATTTTCCTGGTAGGCAAGGATGAATTATGACCATTGGATTTTACTTGGACCAAGGCTATTTGTATTATAAATAGAGGCAACCCTTTATTGACAAACGTATTTGTTAGACCTTATTTCTAAGTTTAGTCCCGATTAAATGATGCAAATGACTAAGATTATACAACAATGATTTCTATTAAACCCAAGCATAAATTGATCTGATCTTAGATGGTATGATATTCGTTCACATGGAGCCCGCAATCTAATCTTAGATGGTATGATATTCGTTTTTTTTTTCACTTTGAGTGTAAACAATATATCACTAATAAACCCAAGCATAAATTGATCTGAAAAGGAATAAGATGAACATCTTTTTTTTTTTTGAACCACAATTTACGTACACAAAATCTATTCCCTTTTGTCACAAATTTCCATCAACTCTTTCTTATAAGACAAATTTTATTTTTTGTCATTCCATTTCAACCCATAAACATCTCTAAAACATCTTAAACAAATATTCCATTATTTCTCTCATCATTTCTTACCATCGCTAATGTTGTGTGATTATTTCAACTGCTTATGAGCCTAACATATACTTACCTTTGCAGTATCTCCCTCTAAATTCAACTTCTAAACACGTAGCCAATTAACTATAATCAAACTCCAAATCACAAGCTCGAATGCTCATCTATTAGTGGGTGAGAAGCACAGCTGAATACAATTAGTTCTCAAGGCTCACAAATAATTTGCCAAGAAAATTCATAAGTAAATTCATGATCCCATTGAATCAACCAAATTGGTGCTCCAACAACCAATCTACTTTATTTACATATATTTCTGTTATTCAGACCCTGAGAATTTATAACTTCAATCGATAAATACTTCACTCTTTTTGTTAATCCAACCACTATTCTTTTCCTCTCATCTTGGTCATACTATATGAAGGAAAAATCAAACAACATCTATGTTGTCAATTTTATTTTTATTTTTCCATTCAAGAGCATTTAATTAAATTTGAAGTCCAGCGAAATTCTGACATTCTAACTCCACCCGCTAACAAAGCAAACAACTTGAAACATATCACGCTAGCTCTTTCACACACTACCACTAATATTTTTTTTTCTATGTCATTTAACCGCATTGCGTATTTCTATAATGCCACATCATCAATTACATGCCACATAAGCCCTTCGTATGTCCCAGACGGAATGACTAAAACGAAACGAATCGTAAAATTCAGGATGAAAAATGTAACTTTTAGAAGTTTAGGGACGAAAATAACACCAGGGTAAAAGTCGAGAGACCAAAATGATACATTGCCTTTTCTTTTTTTTTTGAGAAGTGTACTATCGTTATTACATTGTTAAACTAAACTATTGTGGGTAGGGGTGTTGTTGGTTCGGGTTTGGTCAGTTTTTGACCAAACCCAAAACCGAACCGATAATACATGAGAAGGAAAGGCCAACTCGCCACCGAACCGAGAAGAGAACAAACCGAACAAAAAGTTTGGTTCGGTTTCGGGTTGGTATCAGTTCTGCTATCGGGTAGGTGATAACTCTATAAAATAGAGTTATTTGGTCCTATTTTAATGCCTATGTGATAATTAATTGATTGAACTTTGCTTATATTTTGTGCACTTTGAACTCATTTATAATCATTCTTTATTAAAGCTTATTTTGGGAAAATTCGGGTTTTTAGCACTTTAAAGTATATTTAGGATTGTTCTTGGCTCTTGGTATTTAATTTTGTCAATTTGAATGAAAGAAAGTCCTAAAAGAATTGCAAATTTCATGCAGGAAATAGGAAAAAAGTGCAGATTTTTGAAAAGTGTTGTGGCAGTGCTGCAGCACACTAGGCAGAATCTGGACAGCAGTGCAGATCACGATTTTTGGCCCAAAAAGCCATATTTTTTGGCCCGTTTCAGCAGATCCACTTGAGATAAAAATAAGTCCACTACTTAGGGTCCAACTTAGGAGCAATTTGGAGGAGATTAGAAGGAAGTCCAAGCCCAAAACAAAAGAAAAGAGAAGATTAACCTAGATCAAAAGTCAGATTTGTGGAGACAGATTTTGGGACAGACTTCAACGTGAAAAAGAGGCAGAGAGCAGCTGAACGTGACTTGGAGGAAGTTTTTTCTAAGGGGAATTCGTTTGGATCTCTTCTCCTCCATTTATTTACTCTTGCTATTCTTCTTCTTCTTCTTATCCATTATTAGATTATGCTAGGTTTAGTTTTGATTTTGTTAAACTCTTTTGTTAATTTGAATTTCATTATGAACTAAATTTCTTAGGTTGGAATTGATTGATGAACCCTAAAGGGAATTAGTTTTCATAGCTTTTAATAAATTCAGTTTTTATGTTCAATCAATAGTTTGATATTTCTAGCTATTTTCTTATGCTTGATCAACTTAGGTGAATTGTTTAGTTTAGTTTTAATTCTGAAAAGGTTAAAATTGAATGGAAGAATATTGATTGATAGGGGTTAACGATTCTTGAAATTGTTTTTGGTAATTGCATAGACATATGTAATTACACCTTAAAGCCTAAACCGGAACATTAAAACATATTTCTTAATCTAATTTTACCTAGACATAGGATTTAAATTGGATTAGGAATTAGAATCATTTAGGCTTGACGAAGTCACTTGAACAATTGGGTTTGCTTACATAAAAAGTGTATTTATTAATGCAGTTTGCTGCAGCACAACCACAGCACTGCTACAGCATTTGTGAATTCTAAGACTTTTTAGGGGGATTCTTGACTTTCCAACCGTTTGTCTCTACATAGTTTAATCATTTTAATATTCTTGCATATTTTAGGAGTAATCTCAGCCACTTTAGACCATCATACTTATTTTCCTTAATTAATTTAGAATTTATTTATTTAGTTTTGCATAATTTCACAATTTTAGTTGTTTAGTTTCATAAATCTTATCACCCAAAATTTATCATTGTTTTTATTTTTTTTTCTTAAAGCTATTTGTTAAACACCACTTTAAGTCACTAATCCTCGTGGGAACGATCTTTCTTATCACTTTATTACTTGTTAGACTACGTGCACTTGCGTAACACGATTTCATACAACAGTAGGACAGAACGACGAGGAAGGGCGGCAAGGGAGGGCGGCAAGGAAGGCTAAGCTTTGTGTTTTCGTGAGAGAGAGAGAGAGAGACTCACAGTGAAGCAAGCTACGATGGCCGACGGACGGCGGAGGCGGACGGTGAAGCAAACGGCTGGACTTCTTTCTTTTTTTCGTGAGAGAGCTGAGAGAGAGAGAGGAGAGGAGAGGTTATGTGGCAGCTAGCTGAGAGAGAGAGTTGTGCGGGTGGGTGGTTTATAAGTTTTTTTTTTTTTTTTAATAAATATCTTCCTATCGGTTCGGTTCGGTTTAAGGGTTCCTAAACCCCACAAAACCGAACCGAACCGATATGGTTTCGATTTTTTGTCTATAACCCGAAACCGAACCGATATTGTTCGGTTCGGTTCGGTTTTATGCGGTTTCGGTTCGGTAATCGGCTCGGTTCGGTTTTTCGGTTACATCTTGCACCCCTAATTGTGGGAAGGCTATTACCAAGAGCCACGACAAGTAAATTTTCTATTAGTGTCTATTCAATCAACATCTTTTAGAAATATTAGTAACTTATTCTCTTAACATGTTTCATTTACTTTCAGGTTGGCATTGTGAACAAATCATTCTTATATGCTATGAGAAAGGTTTGTTGTTGAGTTCAAAATTCAATGAAGTATTAAAACAATTGTTTTTACATTATTGTTTGGGTAAGATGCAAATAACACTTATGTGGTTTAGGTATTATGCAAACACATCCTCTATAGTTTAAAAATGCATATTTATACCCATGTGGTTCCAAAACAATGCAATGAGACCCCTTTCCCCTAACGCCGTTAATTTTAACGGGGTGAAATGCAAAAACACCATTGTGATTTAGGTATTATGCAAACTCACCACTATCTTTTAAAAATGCATATTTATATCCGTGGTTTTGAAATTATACAATTAGACCCCCTTATCATTAACATAGTTCATTTTTAAATCATAGGGGGTGTGTTTATCCTTATAGTTTTTTTCTTTTACTCTTTGTTGTTTAATCCGGTGCATAATTACAGGGTTCGCTTTTGGTAAATATTGCTAGAGGTGCTCTCCTGGACTATCAATCTGTTTCACATTCCCTTGAGACTGGTCATTTGGGAGGCTTGGGTATTGATGTTGCTTGGACTGAGCCATTTGATCCCAATGACCCCATTTTGAAGTTTAATAATGTCATCATCACTCCTCATGTTGCTGGTGTTACTGAATATTCTTATCGGTCCATGGCTAAGGTACAGAGTTATTATTTTCTTGATTTTTTTTTCACATGGTCAAAGCCCAAGGTTACGATTTAATCCAGACTTGTTTGTTCATTTCGATTGCGATAAAAATCAAGTGTTCATTAACAAATGTGAATAGATGTTGTAATTTGAGTTATGGTAACATTTGTGAGCAGATGTTAAATTCTTAAGGAAATAAGAGCCTCTTGGTAACGTTCTCGTTTCTTGTTTCTTTTTTTATTTTTAAAATTTCTGCACAAATTTGGGAACATATCTTAAACACAAGAACAAGAAACAGTTACCAAACACACATATTTCTCAAAATTTAGAAACCAAAAACAGAAACAAGAACGTTACCAAACGGCCTGTCTAGCTTTTCTTTTCGAAAGCTGCTTCAAGGTCACGGTTATTTGTGCCAACGCTTAATTTGGATAGTTCTCTTTGCAATAGTTCTTCTCATGGTTTTGAATAATGACTGAACTATTACATAATGGTTTTATAAACTCCAATACTTTTACATCATCTTTCGAAACTCGGATTCGTAACAACCATTACTGTTAGGTGTCTCAGACCCACAATGGCTGGTATGAACTGTTGTTACGATTTTCAGACTGTAATAACATCCCTTATTTATGTTTTCTCAGTTTTATAAGATTTAATGAGGACTAACATATTTCTCTACTGATTAATACAAACCGCGCCCTTCAACTTCATGCTGGATCTCCCTTAACAGGAATTGAGGTTGTCAACTAATGCTCTATCTACTCACTATCTAAGTAATTTTTGTGATTGCAGTGCTTAGCCCTGTGATCATACAATGGTTTTAAGACTTGCATTTTTGTCTTATAAGTTATATTGTGGGTTTTCCTTTTCTTTCTATGTTCTCTACATTCACTCAAGAATTCTAATTTCCTTATGTGAAGTGGCAGTGGCACTGATCTAGTATTGATTTTTCTTTTCTTTTGGTAATTGACCAAGTGCCTGTTTTGTGGAAGTGTTTAAAACTGTTTTTTATAAAGCAAATGTTTTTTATAAACATTAAAAAAAAAACCACTTTTGAAAGTTATCCCAAACAGGCTCTAAGTTAGTAGCCATTTCGCACGACTATAGAACAGAACGCTACACTCACCTGGAGATTGAATCGACATGAAGAGTCTTGTCCTCCCTTTGATAAGAGTAGTTGAGCTTTCTTCAGTTTGCTATCCGTACCAGAATTTTATTCTTGACGGGATTGTGAGCATATATGAAATCAACAATAAGCATTGGTACCACCCCTGGTTGGAATTTGGAATGACTGTCTCACTGAAAGACATGTTCCGACTCATAAGATTTCTATGAATAAATCCGGTCAAATAATAATAGTAATCCAAATATATTGGACATTTGAATACCCAAACATCGTGAATTCTTAGACTTTTGGATTTGATGCAAATGAGAGGCCACTATAGAAATGGTTATTATTTGATCATCCAACCTAATTTCATAACCACATATGAGTAATCTATAAAATAAAATCCTTATATCGTCTTCATGAGCGTCATTGATTGATATAATGTGTTTATTAAATCGTTAGTGATTTTGATCTTCATATATGTAATAAATTAATTTAGAAATAGAAAATGGGATGATTGTAAATATATAAAATTTTGAGTTGGGTAATTAGTGATTACTTGAATTATATATTTTTAATTAAGTGAATCACTGATTCAACATTAATTAATATTGATCACTGATTAACACAGTAAAAATTATTATATTTATAAATAGTTTTAAGAGATTATATATTTACAAATATTGTATCTAAATTTGCTACGTAGTAAAATTTCTCACAAAAAATCAATTAAATAATTTTCATGTCGAACAAGGTTTTTTAATTAGGAATTTTCAATGGGTAGTAGAAGTTTTCCTAATATTTATAAATATGTCAAATAAAAAGATATTATAACATTAAAAAAAATAAACTCATTCATGTAGTTAGGAAAATCAGTGATTTAGGTTATGGTGAATCACCGATTTACCAATTAAACCGTGAATCAGAAAAATCGGTGTTTACATATAAGGATACTTAGTGATTATATGCGTGAGACTAATGACAATTTTGTAATATTAAATAAATGATTTTGGATTTTATGCAAATAATTTTTAAGGCTGCTATATGAGTAAATAATATGGAGTTTGTTTTTGTTATATGTGCATGAGCTCCCTATTTTTGTAGAATAAAATGCCATTTTGGTCCCTAAGCTTTGAGATTTGTGTCTATTTGACCCTAAAATTTTAATTTTTTGTCAATTTTAGTATAGATAAATTCATTTACTAATGATTAAAAAACTAATTTCAAAACCAAATAAACCTTATTTCTTAAAACTCATAAATTGAAAACTCAAAGACTAAATAAATTTATTTAGGGAAAAATACACTTATGGTCCCGGAGTTTTCACTTTACGTTCTATTTGGTCCATGAGTTTTCAAACTCGACAATTTTAATCCATGAGTTTTCATTTAGCTGTCTAATTGGTCCTTAATATTAAGACTCTATTAGATATTTAACATAAATCTGATGTGGCACTAAAATATTGATTTTATATTTATCATATTGCTTAGGATGGAAAATCATTATAGCCAGCTTTTGAGGCAAGAGTTAACAAATGTCCACCTTTTGGGAAATTTAGTGGGGTAGCCACTTTTTATTGTTCAATTTTTTAATATACCTAAACTGCTCTTTCGTATATCAGGTATAGTTTGACACCCCTGACATTTTGACACGCCTGTATAGTACGTATAGTATGACATTTTTTTTTTCAATGCAATTTTTCTTTCCCAATGCATTCTTCCTTCCCCCAGTTTATGGTATATTTAGTATATTGTTTATAGTTATTTAGTGTATTTAGTATATTTTGTACATTTTTATTATTTTTATGTTTTGATTTTATACTACATATTTCCATTTTAATTCAATTATGTAAATTCGTTTTAATATATTTTTTTATAGTTTTCACTCTCATATAAAGTGTTTTGTACATCTGGTTAGATATATCATCTCTCGCTTCGTAAGTGCATTTGAGAAAAAGTGAAGATGTACGTAATATACGTAATATACATTTCATTTAATGTGCAAATGAAAACCAAAGAGTGTTAATTACACAATACTTAATATATAAAAAATACTTAATATGCAAACAGACAAAAGGAAATGTATATTACGTATATTACATAATGTACGACTACCAAAAAAATAGAATATAAAAGAAGGGGTGTGTGTACATCAACCCCTCGTCATTTTCGTATGTTGGGTATATTAAATAATGTACATTTAGTAAACAAAATAGTGAACTGAAAAAAATTAGACAGCTATGTATATTACGTATATTACAGAACCATACATTTATTAGATCTGTGTTTTTTTATAGAAAAACAACACAATGTATGTTGCATATATTACATAATGTACATTTAGTAAAACAATAGACCGGACTGAAAAAAACACACAATACTACATAACTTAAATTTACTATATTGACGTTTGTATATATTACATATATTTTCAAGGGAAAAAGACACATTTGGTCCCAGAGTTTTGAGTTTATTGACAATTTGGTCCCTGAATTTTTAAAACCGACATTTTTACCTCTGAGTTTTCATTTTGCTTTCAATTTGGTCCTTGCCATCAAAACTCTGTTAAATACTCAACATAATGATAATGTGGAACTAAATAATCTTTTATATTAATTTTATTGTTGACATGGCGTATTTTAAATGAGTTGGCATATTAAATGAGTTTTATATTAATATTCTAAATGAGTTGGCATTAATAATAATTTAACATTTTTATTTTTATTTAAGTGACATTAAATAAATATTTAATTCTTTCTTTCTTTCTCCCCTCTCTCCACTTCTCTCTTTCCTCTACTCCATTGAGGCCGCCACGTACCTCGAGTCACAACCTATAACACCATTAACGCCGCTACAAAGCTCTATTTTGGGTGAACTCAACCTTAATACATCTTTAAACCCAAACTTTTTAAACTAAAAGTCGTGATCCTTCATAATTGATTTTTGCAAAATCAAATAAAAAAAATGAAACAAAAGCAAGATCTGGGTTTTCTATTTAATTTGATATCACATTCAGAGGTGAAATAAAAATGAAACAAAAACAAAACTGAAGCTCCATTTTCCTAGCTTCTTACCCTTTTACTTCAGAATTGATTATTAATGGCTTCCACCAACTTTTCTTCTTGAATTAAATTGTTAGGATTGTTTATCATAATGTTCTTATGAACAACGACCGGAGCATGAGAGGAGAAGATGAAAATCCATTTACAAAATTCAGATCTAAAAAAAGAAAAATCTTTTGTTTAAGTTCTTCAACAACTATTTAAACTCAAATCTAAAAAAGAAATGTTGATCTAAATGATTCTTCCATCGGATCGAGACCCCATGGCCTTCATGATTATTTAACTCGTTTTGTTCGAACGATTTTTCCAAGGATCGGGACTCATGACTTCATGATTTATAGAAACAAATGCCATCAATTTGTAGGCCCATCATCGATTTGTAGAATCAAACCCCATGACTTCGCCGTAGTCGTTTTAGAGAGTCGAAGGTCTGGGTTCATCACATGGAATCGAGAATGAAAGAGAGGAGAAATAGTTGAGATATGTTTGAGTTTTGAGTTTATTGAATCATAGAACAAAATATAGAATAAAGATTGTGATGCTGATGAAAGAGAAGAAAGGGATTTTTGCCTATATGACCTCGAAAAGAGGGCCATAATGAAATAAAGGTTGGAAGCTAAATTTTTGCATTAAAGACCTTTTGCTGATGTCACGTTTATGTGAAAAGACCAAAAAACCTGATAAGACTGCATTAACAACCAGCCACCCTCCATTACTTCATTTATTTTTCTCTCTCACAAAGCACTCTCTCTCTCTCTCTCTCTCTCTCTCTCTCTCTCTCTCTCTCTCTCAGCTAAAGGAAGACGGACAAGGTATGGTGTCTTTTTCTGTATATTTTCGCTGTTTGTTGAAATGCATTTAGTTTTGAAACGTTCGTTCGTGTTGTCATATGATAGTTTCATGAGGAATGGTCAGATCTAATCTAATCAAACATTGTATGTAATCGGACCGACCATACTAAATGATCGGTCAGCTCGTTTACGTTTCTCTGACCGATCAGCTGCATATATGATCGGTCCGATCTTAAGTAATGTTCGGTTTCCCCATTGGTTATGATTTGACCGATCAACATCATTTATAATCGGACGGATCAACATTTATGCTCGGACCGATCAATACGTTTATGGTCGGATCGATTATATATTATATGGATCGATTAGATCATAATCCTTAATTTCTTAAGATCGGACCGATCACATATGAAGTGGATCGGTCAGAGAAACGTAATGAGCTGACTGATCCTTTAGTATGATCGGTTTGATCGAATACAATGATCGGTCCGATTACAGTAATTTTTATGGTCGTAACCATTAATTATATTTTAAATTGTCGTTTAATATGAATTTGAATTTATATATTTCTTCAGATGGCAATGGTAAGACTATTTGTTAGATATGGCGGACATTGGGATGCTGATGGATACAACTATATCGGTGGCTCATTAGGAGGAATAATGGTGGATAAGGATATAAGATATAACAATTTAGTAGAACGACTATATGAAGTTATAGGAGTTGACTCTGCATCGACAACTTTAAAAATCAAGTGCATATACAAGTTTGCAACAATATGTCCGCCGTTTGAAATTATGAATGATATGGATCTGCAGTTTTATTTGACGGGGTCTGAACCTTTGGATCCGATTTGTGTATCCTCTGAACATAAGGTCTCAGACATGATGAGTGGAAGGTATAGAACTGGTAACATGAATCATTGTAGTTATTCGGGTAATATTGCATCTATGACGTCGTTGGATCATAATATAGCTCCATATGATTTAGCAAATGATGATAATGGAAGAGCGGATTGGGGAAAAATGAAAGAATAATCTTGTTATGATAGTCCGGGTAACGATTATTTTCGAAGATTGAATGATGCATTTAACTATGGTGATGTCCATACGGAGAGAGATACGGTGCAAGTGAAACCTGAGAGAAATGCAGATGATGAATGTGTACCAAGTAATCACGTGACAGTACGTGATACGAAAGGGAAAGGAAAAGTTGAGCCTATTCAGTTAAATTCATTGGGAACAGTGTCTATTGAGGACTTTAGAGTAAGGTGTATATTTTTATCCAAACAAGATTTAGTTAGTAAACTCTCTAGGTTGGCGATTGGGTCAAATTTTGAGTATAAAGTTAAAAAATCAACTAAGACCTTATACTCTATAGGTTGTGTTGATCAAAATTGTGAGTGGAGGTTGCGAGCTATCACTTTAAAACTCTCTGGCATATTCAATGTTACGAAGTTTGTAGATGTTCACTCCTGTTTGCTTTCTGTGATAAACCATGATCATCGACAAGCTACTAGTAAGGTAGTTGGAGACATTATTAAGATGAAACTTGAAAATTGTAGTCGTCGATATACACCAAGAGATATAATGGATGACATGCAAAAAGAGTACGACGTGAACATATCTTATGATAAAACATGGAAGGCTAGAGAGGATGCATATGAGTTTGTTAGGGGATCCCACGAAGAGTCTTACGATCTATTGTGGCCGTATTGTGAGGGTGTGAAGTATGAAAATCCTGAAACCATTTATCATATTGAATTAGAGGATGGGTGTCATTTTAAATATCTATTCATTGCATTTGGACCTTGTATTCGGGGATTTCTTGGTTGTATAAGACCGGTAATTGCATTGGATGGATCGTTTTTTAAAGGAAAATATAGGGGGACGTTGCTAGTTAGCTGTTGCTTAGATGGAAACAATCAAATTTATTGTAACGGCCCGACTTTTCGTAAAATCTATTAAAACAAATGCGCAGCGGAAATCTAGATTTTACAAAAAAACGTGGGTCCGTTTAAAATTCGGATAAACCAAAACCTGTTTACAAACCAGTTTTTCCAGAAAAAGCAATAATACTAGAATGCACCTTCCATGATATGATGAAAATGCTAAAAGAAGTTTAAAGTTCAAAATATATATACAAACGCTCCATCGAGCTCAAAATGTAACAAAATAAAAAGTGATGCAATGTTCATGAGCATTCAAGAATGCTACTTTCAAAATCAGTTGCGTTCCTGTCCATTCATTATCTCGATCAGTCACGCGGTGCCACCTCCTCTACCTCGTCCTCTACCACGAGTCTTACCTGAAAAATTGTAATTGTAGCAACATTAGCATAAAAATGCTAGTGAGAGTAAACTGAAAGCAAGTAATCCTATGAACAACATTTCATGTCAGAAATCGTGTCCAAAGGCCTAGATTTCACTTTTACTACCCATTCCACATTCCAAATTTCACACATAAACATCATACATAATAAACTTTCTTAACTTCGTGGCTCAACGAATCTTATGAGTTATGGATTTCCTCGAAAACATTCTATCATCATAAAAGAAATACTAAAACCAAGATACAAGTAAAAGAATGTGATATACTAAGTGCTAATAAAGTCGCAACCACACATGCTCAAATCTTCGAGTGCCAACCATATCACCCCGTGTGTAGTACTAAAATAATGATGACAATAATAACACATCCATACACGCTCAAATCTTCGAATGCCACCCTTACCACAGCGTGTATAGTACTATAATAAGGATAACAATAATAACACATCCGTACACACTCAAATCTTCGAATGCCACCCTTACCACAGCGTGTATAGTGCTATATCACAAATCATCGCACCATGATACCGTATGGAGCGTATCACATACTATCATGTGCCATATCACATAACCTCGCACCATGATACCGTATGGAGCGTATCACATACTATCATGTGCCATATCACATAACCTCGCACCATGATACCGTATGGAGCGTATCACATACTATCATGTGGAATCCATCAAACTCCCTAGTAAGTTAGATAAAGTTCCACTAAACTACTAAAGAACATAAACCGCTTGAATTACACGAGTCGATACTCAAGTGTAATTCTAAGCCACTTTGACTCCCGAATCACTTAAAGTTCCTTAGTCAATCACTTTCATCTAAAGTCTCCAAATCACCTTACAAGACTTCCAAACCACTCATAATTCCTCTTTTACTTCCAAAACCATAAATACGTCAAAATCACTCCACTCACATCCGAGTTAAAGTCTCCAACCAAGTATAACTTCCGGAAGTTAGTTCCCCTCTTAACCTTGATAAACAATAACGTAATGAAACATAATTCATAAAATTACTAACTTTCATTTTAAACTCACCTTAGATGTGAAATCCAAGCTTCCAAGGTGCCGGAGTCAAAGTCAAACAATCGATCACCAACCTACATAACAAATACAACTAACAACCATTAATTATCCGAAAATCGAGCAAACGATATCTAAACACATAAACGACGAAAACCCCGGATTTAACCCCTAAGGGACCCACGGCCCAACAAGGAGGGGAGGAGAGGGTTCGGTTTTCCGTCTTTTATGCCCTTTTTGAGATGATTCGGGTTGATTTAAGACACTTTGAAGGTCGAGATATCAATGAGTCAAGATATTTTAGAGTTTTACATAATAATCGATTTCCGATAAATTAAGTAAAACGTAAAATTATAACAAACTAAACACCCTAATCTTAGTCAAGTGAGAGAAATTAACACGGAACGGGTTTTCAACTCAAACTTGATTTTAGGGTTTAGGGAAGTTTCTAAAACTTGCTAAAACGACTTCCTCGATTGAAATCTTCAAGCTTCGGGGTGTGAATTTGAAGATTTCAATTCAAAACCTCCATTAAAACACTATTCACAACAAGTTTTAGAAAGTTTGTCATACCTTAAGGCTTCGAGAAAACGAGCGAAAATCTCGATTGCTAGGTTAGAAATGATCCTCGGGATGAGAGCTTTTCAACGGTACCGGAACTACGACGATCTACCGAGTACTTATGAAAAGCCAAAGAGAGAGGAAGAGAGGGGGAGGGTTTCGGCCCAAGCTAGAAGAAGGAGAAAGGATGAAATGAAATATTTGACCAATTAGTTGACTATTTAAAAAGATGAAGATGAATAGTGATTGTGATATTTTTTAAGAAATTGGAAAATGACGTATACGTCCCTTTTAAAAGATTCGATTAAAATACGAAACCCGATGATCCTAAAATAATCTAAAGGTGATTAATAATTATTAATTGGCTCGTTAATAATTATTAATGTCACCAAAACAAATTTAAAGTAGTAAAAGGTTTAAAAGATTTTCGAACGAAAATAACTACTAAAATCGAAATTATTAAGTTTAAACTAAACTTAAATACTTTATTTAAAAAAAAAAAATTACCTCCAAAAGTAACGGGGCGTTACATTTATCCAGTAGGGTTTGGGATCGTAGATAGAGAAACTGATGAATCATGGACTTGGTTTTTGGATAAACTAAAGTCTGTAATTGGTGATGTTGAAGATATGATTTTTGTTTCAGACAGACATAAGAGCATCGAAAAGGCCATTGTGAATGTCTTCCCAAATGCGAGTCATGGTATTTGCATCCATCATTTGAGTTTAAACCTTAAACATAAGTTCAAAAATGAGAATATCAATAAAGTTTTCTTTCCGGCTGCCAAGGCATATCGAGAGTCTGTATTTCAACATTATTGGGGAGCATTATCTATGTTTCCCGGTGTGTCTGAATACTTGGAAAATGAAGTTGGTCTTGAGAAATGGGCACCTGGTTCTATGCGCCGAAAAACGATATAATATCATGACCACGAATATAGCGAGAATCTATCAATAGTGTATTTTTCGATGGCCAGGAGTTGCCTATAACTGCACTAATAGAAGGAATCTGGGCGAAGTTGCAGAAATGGTTTTTCGATCGCCGAGTTGAAGCATCTAATTTGAACGGATCATTGACAAAACATGCAGATGATATTCTCCGAGCAAATCATGCAAGGTCAACTTCATTGCCTGTCACGAACATTGACATATATCGTCATGTTGTGAGAGATTGTGAATTTGTTGCGACGGTTGATCTGAACTCCATGGAATGTACTTGCCGGGAATTTGATCTAGACCGGTTGCCTTGTAAGCATGCACTTGCAGCGTCAAGAGAACGAAACGTGAACCCATACACATTGTGCTCAAAGTATTTTACAGCCGAGTTTTTATTGAATGCATACGCGGAGCCCATAAATCCACCTCCTAACAGGTCAGATTATAAATTCTCCGAAGGTTTTGAATGTGTTCGTGTTGTGCCTCCAAAAATAGTTACACGTATTGGAAGTCGAAAAAAACTAAGGATCCCTTCATCTGGAGAAACAGTTGTGAACACTCGACATTGTGGGCGGTGTGGTTCAACGGGGCATAATAGAAAGACCTATCGTAATCCAATTTCATATAACTTGTAATGTTTAGGGTTAATTTACTTTGTTTGAGCACCATTCATTTAACAGAGTGTTGTAATGTCATAAGATATTTTCTGTCCATATGCTCAGTCCGAATATAATAACATAGTCGGACCGATCGTCATGAACCCGACCGAACCGAGTGTAACAACATAGTCGGACTGATTTCATTAACATGACCGGTCCGATGGTCATGAAACTGACCGGACCGATAGTCATGAACATGACCGAACCTATTTCATGAACATGACCGGTCCGAGTGTCATGAACCTGACCGGACCGATGGTCATGCACATGACCGGACCAATTGCATGAACATGACCGGTCCGAGCGTCAGTTACCTTTATTAAGTGTCAAACATATTATATAAAAAAAATAGCAAAGCAATAAAAAATGTATAGTTTATTAAGCATAAAAAAACAGGGGTGTTTGACCACACCTCCGCAGATAACATTAATCTAAAGTATTTCATATTGCGGGATGTAATCATTTCAAAAGTATTTCCCGTTACAAGACACTCATAAAATTTTATAACAAATACACCACAGTCAATCGAATTGTCTTGTATTGGGGTATCAGGGAAACGCCTAAAAGGCCATCGTTCGACTGTCTATGAGATGCCGATATTATACATCAAGCGTGCAACACAATCACGAATCAGTCGAAGAATGAGGCTAACCTCTTGTTCACTTACGTATGTTGGAAGTGAATCGTAGTATACAAACTCATTTCGACGGAGATCCATTGACAGCAAAATCCAGTGCTTACCCTTGATATTGATAGGTGCATACACCTAAGTTAAATATAACCAAAGTTAGTGAAAACAACATAATAACAAACATATATTAAGAATTAAAGAACTTATGTAATCAGCGTCACTCCAAGATACTGTGAAGTATCCTTCTGTGCCTAGAATGTAATCTAATAAGTTAGTACATTCCTGCCAGTTATAGGTCTCATTCTTTCCTAAGGCCGTTTCATATTCATCCCAAACCCTGGCGCAGTATTGTTGTAACAAATAAATTAAGTTCAAAAAATTAAAAAAAAAATGAGTATTTTAAGTAAATGACACCTGTGAATAATCAATAATTACCGGGAAGTATGTGTCCACAACTGCAAAGCGTTGCTTTTGGAATTCAGGTCGCATTTTCAACTTCGCTTGAATGAATAGGAAGGATGTATCTATATGCTGTGGAATCATTACGAACATAAGTAAGCGACCAGTTATAAGCATTTGAAAAGGAAGGATTGATAAGGAAGCAAAACATTTGAAAACAATATTAATGATCGGTCCGATCACAATACAAGCTCGGTTCGAGTATGATCATGCTCGGTTCGAGTATAGACCATGCTCGGTTTTAGTATAGTCTGATCACCATATACGCTTGATCCGATCATTTGGACAGAAAAGTATATACAATGAATATTATTTCTGTCCAAATGGTCGGATCGAGCGTATATGGTGATCAGATCAAGCATACATGATATTCGGACCGAGCATTCATGGTGATCGGACCAAGCATTCATATTTTTTTGTCAGCATTCCAATTGTATAATTACTTACCTCACAACCAAGATGGGCATCTGCTACGGTAATCCAATCTAGGAACCACCGTTTGTCCTTTGCACCATAGAAATCACATTTGACCAGCTCATCAACATTGCTCTTGTCCTTAAAATACTGTAAGTACTGGTCAAATATGGTTTGTGGTACCATGTACAAAGGGTCATAGAGTTCCATCCCGTCCGCCCCCACCGTCTTCTTCTTCTTATCTGATATGTACGGAGATCGCAGAGCTGCTGCAGCCTTCCTTTTTCTTCGCCTCGGCACGCGTTTTGAAATCCTTATTTTCTTTCAGCATTACTAAGTCAGAACTCGACTCAGGTATTATGAAAAAATTGTTGGATTTCTTCTCTTCTTTCTTCTCTTCTTCATCTTCTTCCTTCTTCTCTTCTTTCTTCTCTTCTTCATCTTCTTCCTTCTTCTCTTCTTTCTTTTCCACTTCTTCCTTCTTCTCTTCTTTCTTTTCCTCTTCTTAATTCTTCTCCCCTTCTTGTTTTTCTTCTTTCTTTTCCCCTTCTTTCTTATCCTCATCCTTATTCTCTTCTTTATTTTCCTCTCCTTTCTTTTCGTCTTCTTGTTTTTCTTCTTTTTTTCCTCTTCTTCTTGTTTCTCTTCCTTATCCTTCTCTTCTTTATTCTCTTCTTCTTTATCCTCCTCTTCTTTTTTTTCTTCTTCCTTCTCATCCTCTTCTTTTTTTTCTTCTTCCTTCTCCTCATCTTCTTTTTTTTCTTCTTCCTTCTCCTCATCTTCTTTTTTTTCTTCTTTCTTCTCCTCTTCTTCTTCATTCTCTTCTTGTTTTTCTTCTCTTTTCTCCTCATCTTCTTTTTTTCTTCTTCTTTTTTTTTCCTCTTCTTTTTTCTCTTCCTCTTTATTGTCCTCCTCCATATGCACGACAAATATCTCATCAAATTCGTAGTCCATGACATCGTCAAATTTATCACGCTTCTTGTGCTCACCGTCACTCTCAATATCATCAATATGCACGGTGTTTCCCTACATATTATACACATACAAATAGTAAAACACAATATTTATGTAAAATAGGAAAGGCAGTGTCAAACATGTATAGGTTTGTTTACCTTCGACAATAGCTTCAATATGGTTGCTAATGTGGCCTTCATCTCCCGAACATCGGCTTCCACCCGTCGAATACGAACATCACTATTGATAATGGCTTGTTTGTACTTCGAGGATAAACCACGGCTCTTCTTCGTTTCTGCACGAGGCTTCTTCACCTCCTCCTGATTCATCTCCTTTATTTGACTCTTCATATCCTCCGACTTCTCCTCCGGCTTCTTCTCCGGCTTCTTCTTTATCTTCTTCTCCACCTTCCCACCTTCTTTCTTTCTTGAAGGGTTGACCTGTGTAAGTTTTAAAGAAACCATTAAAATCACATACATGATCGAACCGGTCTCAGTGTATGTTCGGATCGGTGTACTATATGATCAGACCGATTTCAATGTATACTCGGTCTGAGCGTATAGACAGCATTACAAGTATTAGATCTACATGCATAATCGATCCGATCTGATCATGTGTTACAATCAGATCAATCACAAACATACAATCTGACCGATCATTTGGACAGAATAATCGGACCGATCATGCATGTAGATTCGGTCCGAGAGTATAGACAACAGTTACAAGTTTTAGATCTACATGCATGATCGATCCGATCTGATCATGTGTTACAATCGAACCAATCACAAACATACGATCTGACCAATCATTTGGACAGAATACGTCAAATATTCTGTCTAAATCATCGGACCGATCAAACGTTGTGATAGGTACAATTATACTAAGATATCGGATCGAGCATAGTGTTTAATCGTACAAATTTGCCAATATCACTTGCAAAATTTTATAATACCTTGTCAACTACGGAAAATATACTCTTCTTAAGGTCGGCCTGTGTCATAACCTTTCCATTTCGCCATGAGCATACAGGTGGCATAACTCCATCCACTTTTGACATGTACTTATGGTCAATAAGTTCTGGTAATTGTTCATAAATCCATGCCTGCAACACAACAATTTTAAACATCATATAACTATATAGTTCATGACATTTATATACAAGTTCTTGGTTGCACAATACCTGAAACACATAGGGAAATCCAGAAAGTGTGTATGTTGTAGCTAACATCTTGGAGTCAGGGTTGGTTTTCTTTAATTTCTTAACTGCCTCTTCATACATCCCCTTTATTTTCTTTTCATATGATGCTAGGCCACCATCTATTACGCCCTAAAGGGATCCTATTGTTAGACTATATATAATGTCAACCCAATCAAAACTATTCCACATTTCTTCTTCTTCAACCAACGAAAAAAATCCAGTATCAATATGTTTTTTCCTTAATCCACTCAACAATACTAGCTCAACTATGTAAACAAGCGTGAACTTCACAATATCAGCATCCTCTACCAAGTCATTATCAAGGTACTTGTCATCCAAATCGTCTTTATTTACGTTATAGCAATCCTTAAACAAGAGCTCTCTCAATCTAATAGAATGATCATTTCGGAACAAATTTCTTCCTCGAGGCAGCCCAGAAATACATGCAAAATCATCCTTTGTGAATGTTCTTGCCTGCCCCCTAATCAAAAAGCTCATCTCCTGCTGATTACTTTCTTCATCTTCATCTTCATCTTCTTTAAGCTCTCTAAGAAGAACTAGGTGCAATAGTGGACCACTGAACGTAAAATCTATATCGATGAAACGACCGATGAAAGTTCCCCTTACCATTTCTAGCTAGGTGGGAGTGAGACGCGCCTTAATATTCTTTACAGTGTTTGTCAAATGGGACTCCCCAGTAACAATGGCAGGAAAATGTTTTTCAGGACTGTATTTCAGTTCAAGAGCCATTTCAACTGGAACAGAAAAAAAACCGAAACATCATTACATTACGTATTTCGTTTGACAAAATAAAACTTTATCATGCTGTGATCGGTCCGATGATAACATGTGATCGATTTGATTACCACATCCTGTAATCGAACCGAGCACATATTATAATCGGATCGATCACATGCTGTGCTATGATCGGACCTATCATAACATATGATCGGACCAATTACAGGATGTGATCGGTCAGATCTTTGCATGCAATCTTTCAGATCATGACCCCTAAACCCTAACATCGGTTTTCCAGTTCGAAAATAAAAACTTACCTTTTCTTCAGCTTCAACGAATAATTTTGAAAAGCAGAGACGTACGAAAGTTGTGCAAAATCCATTCTTTAGCTTCAACGATTGATTACAAATAGGTTTAAATTGGTTTTGATTTTGAAGTAAATGCAGATCGTGGATAGGCGTCAAGGTAATCGGTGTGAAGGTAATCGGTCGTGGGGGTTTTACTAGGTGACGTTTCACATTCATCAGCGTGCGGTATTAAATGATTCAGGGTTTTTAGTCTTTTCACATAACGGTGACGTCAACAAAAGGTCTTAAATGCGAAAATGGAGCGTGGTGGGCTTTGTTTCATTACAGCGTTGGTTTCGAGGTCATATAGGCAAAAATCCCCAGAAGAAAAGGGAAGAAGATGAAGATGACAAGGGTCGTGGTAAGGATTTTAGGTTTCTGGCTTTTTTTTTTTTTTTGCTAAATCTGACATCTCCTTTGAAGTAGGGGTGAACATGGCCCCGACCCCGCCCCAATTAAGTTTTACCCCGACCCCACTCCATTTTATTGTCGAGGTCGGGTACCCCGATTACACCCCGTTTAAAAAAATTAAGTAAAAGAAAAGGACAAGAAATGAAAAAAGAAAGAAAAATAAAAATAAAAATAAATAAATAAAATAAAAATAAAATGGACTACTGTCCAGTGGGGGTGGGATTTTGGGGTGGGGTGGGGGTGGGCTGAGCCTTGAGGATGGGGGTGGGGGTGGGGGGGTTTAAAAAAAAAATTAACACTAATCGGGGTCGAGGCCTCGACGGGGTCCAATCCCCATACCCCGACCCCGCCCCGTTTACTAAATAAGACTATATATGTGATCCCGACCTTGACCGCGCCCCGACCCCGACCCCTATTAAGCACTTAAATGGGGTGGGGTGGGGCGGGGCGGGTTTGCGGGGTATCGAGGTCGGTATTCACCCCTACTTTGAAGAACCCCATGTGATGATGATGAAGGAGAAGAAAAGAGAAGAAGATGAAGATGATAGGGAATTTGGCTTCATTGACCTCCAAAATTGTCAATTAAGGTTTATTGACCTCCATTCTTATTTTAAACTTTTTTGACCTTATGATGATGTCATTTTAGTGTGAAATGTCTAAAAAAACCCTTTTATTCTCTTGTTCCTTGAAACATTTTTCTTCTCTTCTTCCATGAAACTTTTTTCTTCTCTTTTTCCATAAAAACATTTTCTTATCTTCTCAATACCATCTCTTCTATCTCCCTCACTCACGGCAGCGAAGGAGAGCAGTGGTTGGTGGTGAAAAACGTTTGAAAAACCTTTATTCTCTCGATTTGTGTATGCATGATTTTGGGTTTTTGAGTTTTTTCATTTGTATTTTTTATCAATCTCAAATCCTCAACACCCTCTCCATTCTCTACCTCAAAACTCTCTTCACATTACAAGCTTTCGATTCTTATTATTAAAAAAAATCCGGGTTGCCCCGAATTTTGCATCGAATTATGAGTTTCTTCCCCGAATTGTGCCCCGAATTTTGAGTTTTTCTCCCCAAATTTTGGACCAAATGATATTTTTTCTTAATTTCATCTATATAAAATAAAAGAAAGAAAAGTAATATTAAAAATTAAAAAAAAAAAAAACTTTTATCCTCGAATTTTGCCCCAATAAAAGAAATCGATGGACCCAAAATTTGATTTTTCCTTGAAACATAAAAAAAGAGTTTTTTATTAATTTAATCTTATATAAAATAAATAGAGAAAAGTTTTTTAAAAAAAAGACTTACTGTATCAGAATTCGGTGGACCAAAATCAGAATTTCGTCCACTGAATTCTAATACAGAATAAGTAAGTTAAGATTTTTTTTTCCTTTTAGTTTTCTCTATTTATTTTATATATTTTATATAAGATTAAATTAATAAAAAAAAAACTCTTTTTTTTAATGTTTCAAGCAAGGATTCCGGTCCACTAAAATCGGATTCCTGTCCACCGATTTCCTTCATTGAGAGGTAAAATTCGGGGATAAAAGTTTTATTTTTTTTATTTTTAATATTACTTCTCTCTTTTATTTTATTTATTTTATATAAATTAAATTAAGAAAAAAATATCATTTGGTCCAAAATTCGGGAGAAAAACTCAAAATTTGGGGAAGAAGCTCATAATTCGGGGGGAAAACTCAAAATTCGGGGCACAATTCGGGGAAGAAACTCAAAATTCGGGGCACAATTCGGGGAAGAAACTCAAAATTCGGTGCAAAATTCGGGGGAGAAACTCAAAATT
Organism: Gynostemma pentaphyllum; assembly: GCA_028015215.1. Taxonomy (NCBI): domain Eukaryota; kingdom Viridiplantae; phylum Streptophyta; class Magnoliopsida; order Cucurbitales; family Cucurbitaceae; genus Gynostemma; species Gynostemma pentaphyllum. The sequence goes on along the minus strand of CM051353.1, from coordinate 46,960,409 downwards.
CGGGGAAAAAACTCAAAATTTGGGGCAAAACTCAAAACTCAAAATTCGGGGAAGAAACTCATAATTTGGTGCAAAATTCGGGGCAACCCGGATTTTTTTTTTAATAATAAGAATCGAAAGCTTGTAATGTGAAGAGAGTTTTGAGGTAGAGAATGGAGAGGGTGTTGAGGTTTTGAGATTGATAAAAAATACAAATGAAAAAACTCAAAAACCCAAAATCATGCATACACAAATCGAGAGAATAGAGGTTTTTCAAACGTTTTTCACCACCAACCGCCGCTCTCCTTCACCACCATGAGTGAGGGAGATAGAAGAGATGGTATTGAGAAGATAAGAAAATGGTTTTATGGAAAAAGAGAAGAAAAAAGTTTCATGGAAGAAGAGAAGAAAAATGTTTCAAGGAACGAGAGAATAAAAGGGTTTTTTTAGATATTTCACACTAAAATGACATCATCATAAGGTCAAAAAAGTTTAAAATAAGAATGGAGGTCAATAAACGTTAATTGACAATTTTGGAGGTCAATGAAGCCAAATTCCCATCACCTTCATCTTCTCCCTGATTTTTCCATTTATTGTGATCGAATTCTCGAACTGAAACATATACGAAGGAAAGTAGAAGTGAAGTTATAACATGCATGTTTGTATTTGTGTAAGAAATTTAAAACTGAAGCATAATTTTTTTTGCACAAACCTGAAATTTTGAAATGAAGAAGATGATATTTGAGAGGGAGAAGATGGGATGGCTATATGTTTTTTTTTTTTTTGAAAATGGGAGAAGATGATTTTGAAAATGAAGGCTAATTTATGACGTGGGCTGCAGTTGTTCTTCCCCAAAAAGGCCATCATCACCTGCTATGTTGGCTATGTACTCCACATATCACTCTAACTTCCCTTTTTTAAAATCATGGCCAAATTGTGACACTTGTCCACCCTTCCATGGGCATATGCGTAAATTCACGGTAAGTGACTATTGAAATGGGGCCATGTACTCTAAAAATAAGAGGGGTGACTATACACTCTTATTTCCTGAAAGAAGAGGCTATATGGCTTGTTAACCCTTTTTAAAAACTGTTATATTTACAAATACTTTTAAAAAAAATGCTATGTTTATAAATATTGAATAAAATCTTATCTTAATCTTAATCTTAATATATTAAAAGTGGGAATAAGGGTAGAATCTTTCCCTTCCATTTTTACCCTTATTTTATTATTGCATTCCACTTTTGTCCTTAAAAGAAAATGACCTCTTGATTCATGCATGTGTATTTATTTATTTTGGTTAACCTTAGCTTCTTTATTATATTCCTACTTTTTTTTATATTAATTCGCATAAATGACAAATGTGTAAGTTATAGTTTCGTGTTCACTACCATTTTAATAAAACAGGAAATGAATATTGCTTTGAAAAACTAAGGATTGTCTTGATTTCTTAAATTTTGGATACTCTGTATTTTGAGTGTTTTCAACATAATATAGTCAGATTGCACATCACATTAACATGATTTCGATGAAATCTATCTCATCAGAGATTGCTTTCATGCCTTGATATGAAAGGTCTCCCTCCATGGTGTGTGGTATCTTATTCTTAAGTGATGAAATCATCTCATGTGGATCTCTCTCCAGATTTGATCAAGTACGTCAGATTGCTCATCCAAGGCTTAGAAACTCTCTATTTTTCTTCCGGGTCTTTTTTTTTTCTTTTTCATGTTTATCAAGTTGGATGGAAACAGAGGTTTTTTGGGTACGTACAAAAAAAAAAATTCATATTTTTTGGGCGGTGGTTTGATAGGTGCCATGTTCTCTTTTTCTTAATATTTTATCGGTCATGATCATTTATTTTATTGCTGATAAAAATTAATATCATACGCATATTAAAAAAATGATTCATATCATATTAACACATTTTGAATCATTCTAATTCATAAAAAACACACATTGTTAAAGTTTTGTAAATTAAATGATCATCTTTCACATTGTAATAAGAAAACTTACAAGACAAGACATTTTACATACTTATTTGTATAATGTAAATTTAAGAAAAAAAATGAATAAAAGAGAGAAATTGAGGTTGTGAGGATGTTGATGGTAGCAACAATAATGACCTAAGTAAAGAAGCAAAATATAAATGGAGAGAAATCGGATTAAGAATAACGGATAGTTCGCACACGATTGAATTCAAACTAGACAAAGAGGGAGAGTGACAATTTATTTTCTTTGATTATTGTCATTTTCCCCTTTAGATGCTATATCACTCTTAATATAGAAAAAAATAATTTCTTAAAAGAAGAGAAAACGAAACGGAAATTTGGGTATGGTAAAAAGAAAAACACGTGAAACGCACGTTATTTTTACTAGTTTCCTTGAAGAAAAAAAAATATATACTCTACCAAAATTCTTGGGTAAAATACACTTTTAGTCCCTATAGTTTGACTTTCGTTTCTATATGGTCCCTGTACTTTCAAAACAAACAATTTTACTCTAATAGTTTGAAAAATGCATCAAAATGATCCTCCCATCACTTTTCTGTTAATTAATTTAACAGATAGATGATGTGGCCATTTTTCATTAGTTTTATATTGTTAATTTGCTTATTTGGCAATGCCTTGAAATCCCAATTGCATCTTTCTTCTTCTCGTTTTTCATCGCATCATCCAGATCTCATCTTCTACCATGATCACCCCTCTCTGAATCATTTTCTTTCCCCCAAACCTTGATGAAGTATCTATTCATAGCAGAATGCAGAATGAGAGACTTTCGCTGGATGAATAAATTTCTTTAATTCCCATCATATTCCCCCATTTTGATTCCCTGTTAAATTTCAAGAATTTATAGTAAATTTTGTGTAAATTTGTATTTAATAAACATTACACATCATAATTAACTGCCATGTCATCTGTTAATTAATTAACAGAAAAAGTGATGGAGAGGACCATTTTTATAAGGGTAAAAATTGTTTGTTTTGAAAGTAAGAAAGAAACGAAAGTTAAACTATAGTGACTAAAAGTGTATTTTAATCGAAATTATAATAAATATTTTTCTATTATTCTTCTTCTTCCGCATGTCTTGCTCCCTGAAACTGATTTTTCTCTTCTTCACTTCACTTTAGTTTTTCTTAACTTTGCATCGTCACACTACGCTCGCACCATTCCTTGTCTCCTCTCAGGCGTTGCGTTTTTGCCATAGGGAAACGGAAAGGGAAAGGAAAGGTTTGAATCAGAATCAAGCGCCAATTTTGATAATCTCTTTCTTCTTCGTGCCGTTTCCTAAGGTAATTCAATTCAAATAGCTTAACTTCGATCATTCGATCCTCTATTAATCTCTCTTCGTCAATTCATTTAGTTTTCTTTTGATTATTACTCATTTTATTCACCACCGTTCTGTTTACTGTTTTTCTTTTTCCCCATATGCTAGAAGACTAGATGAATTGTTTTTATTTGCAACTGGGTTATGTGATTTTGTTTAAAAAACCAAACCGAATCGAATCGAATCGAATCACGCTTCCTAATAAGTTTTAAGAACTGTGCTGCATCAGAGATCAGGCGGGATAAGGATAGAGCGATAAAATCTGAGTTTTTTTTTTGATAAATTAATCATTTTTTTTCTTAGTTTCTTGGTCGCTTGAAACCTGCAGGTGATTGATTCTCTTTGTTGTTTTTACTTCATTTTTTGCTCTTTTACTTTCCTGATAATTTATTTTAGGAAACTATTGATCTTGGAATTAGAATTCATTGGTTACTCAAACCTGATTTATTCCAGAAGATATCTATTTTTGTTGAAACCTTTTGGAAAAAGTCAAAAAAGAAAGAAAAACGTCTGAATTTGTACTTCAACAGCACTCTTTTGGGGGTTAATTTGAATCAAATGAATAATTGGATCTTCAATGACAAAGCTCAAGAAGTACTTGACATATGGGAAAAAATAATAATTTTTTCACTTTTTTATGGGCTAAGAATATGAAACTCTTGGATTTCAGTTTGACTATGTTTGCTGTGTATTAGATTTGGGTTTTCATTTCTTTGAATTTTGGTTGTTCTATCTAAGTTGTCCTTGTACTTGATTTGGGTTATTATTTTTCTCTTGCTTTTATTTTGAGGTCTTACTTATTAAACCTCATCCTCTATGTTGTAATGATCTCTTTGTATTAGTATAATTTCCTGAATTCATCAAAAGAAAAAGTGGGCGATGAGTCTAATAGCTTAGCGAATTGGTTTGTGTATTTTTCATGTTTTGAGTTTCAAATCCTGTTAAAAATAGAATGAATTCTTGTTGATTTTGTCTATTTCCTTTTCGTGGCTTAAGAAACAATGGAGGGGAATTTGATGTTAGTTTGAGCTGGAGTAATAAACTATGATAAAAAGACTTTCCAGGTGAGCTTATAAAGAGGAAGGAATAGAAAGAAGAGGGGGAAATGGCTTGGTGCTCTTTTTCATGTTGATTATTGGGAAATTAGTTCCTTTTCATTGGCTATTCTTTCCTCCTCCCTTTCTCTATGGACTTTTTGTATAAAGACTGGGGCTCTTAGCTGAATAACGAGTTGTTGAAAAGAAGAAAAGTTTAATGGAGGGGAATAAATATGGTCTCTACACTCTTCAGTGATCAAGGATAATAGAAAAAATAGTAATACCCTCCATATAACTACTGGTATGGTGATGGTTTAAGAAAATAACTTTTATTTTTATGATCGTTGACTTTTGTATTATTGTATTTAATCAACAAGAAACACCACTTTGATAGTCACTTCTTTCGTGGTTTTTCCTTTCATGTGTTGTTGTTGTCCATGTCTTTTTTTTTAGTTCTCATCATTAATATAAACTTACTCCTTTCTTTGTCATTCAGCTGTGGCTCACAACCACTTCCATTTGAGCATTAAAGATTCCTTCAGAAATTTCCCTAACCTCCACCATTCAAAAGAACCTTTCTTCGTGGTGCATTAAGCATCTTGATCAACAAATGGAGAATTCATCATTAGCCGAGCACTCTCTATCTAAAGAAATTCTTCACCAATTGTTCCATGCATCTAACTCACACACCCTCGAATCATCCTTAGAAACCCTAATTGAAACATCCAGGAGTACTGCAGGTCGATCCAATTTAGCTTCCCAGAATATCATTCCTATTGTTCTTGAGATGATTCAACACCTTCCTTATACTTCTAGTGGTATGCTTCTTATCTCATCCTTCAAGCTCCTCAGAAATCTATGTGCAGGAGAAATTAGGAACCAAAATTCTTTCATTGAGCGAAATGGAGTTGGAATTGTTTCAAGCATTTTGAGTTCTGCTATGGATATGTCTGATCCTGATCTCGCGATCATTAGAATGGGATTGCAGGTTCTAGCGAATGTTTCAGTGGCTGGAGAAGAGCATCAGCGGCCGATTTGGCATGAAATGTTTCCTGAAAAGTTTGTTTCACTCGCTCGGATTCAGTATCGTGAGATTTCCGATCCTTTGTGTCTGATTATTTATAATTTGAGCAGTAATAGCTCTGGATTCGTTGGATCACTTTGTGGTGACTCTGGGATGCTTATTGTTGAAGAGATTATGAGGACTGCTTCTGTAGGTAAACTCATAGATTTGCTTGATTTTCATTCAATTTTTCTTTTTATTTATTCATTGGTTAAAAATTAAAATATATATTTGGTTCCTTAGGTTTTCCCTAGTTTATAATTTAGTCCCTGACGTTTTAAAAGTTCAAATTTAGTTCCTTAGGTTTCAATTAAGTTCAAATTTAGTCATTGATTAAGTTCAATTTTGTATTTGTGATTTGAAACTGGTTTGATATAATAATTTGGATTTTGCTTCAATTTTTATTTTCTTTTTTTGTCATTATTATTATTTTCTTAACAAAAAAATTGAATTTCATTGAACACCTTGACGCTAATAAAGATATTACATGGACTGTTATTTGGAAAAAAAATGAGCTAGTTACTGGTGTTTAATGTCCATGCCAGTCAGCAAATCACTACTATTTTTTTTCCAAAAAGTAGTCCATGTTATATACTAATCAACATCCAGGTGTTTAATGTTCATGCCAATCAATAATGTCATGTCAAATTTTTGTTAAGGAATTTAATCGTAAGGACGAAAATTGAGTGAGGGACTAAATTAGAAACTGGGGTAAAAGTAAAGGGGACCAAATGTGTATTTTAACCTTATTTTTTGTTGTCATCCATTTTTTATGGGAATACGGTTGTGTTTTCACACCCCGTCCTGGTGTTTTTTTGGCAGTTGGTTTTGGAGAAGATTGGTTCAGGTTACTTCTTTTAACAATCTGCTTGGAAGAACCTTATTTTCCTCTACTATTCTCTAAATTACGTGGTGTTGATATTTCTAAAAATGGTGAAGAAACTGGATGTGAAGATGCTTACTTTTCATCAGAACAAGCATTTCTTTTGACCATCATGTCAGAGATATTGAATGAGCGAGTTAGAGAAATTACTGTTCCCAAGGGATTTGCATCGTGTGTCTTTAAAATATTTAAGAGCTGCATTTCTAATATTGACTCTCTGCCGATATGCAAGTGTAGTCTCCCAACTGGCTCAACTGCAGTTGATGTTCTTGGGTACTCCCTGTCTATTTTAAGAGATATCTGTGTGCAGGATAGTTCAGAAGCGCATAAAGATGTTTCTGAGGATGCCGTAGATGTGCTTCTCTCTCTTGAACTTATAGATTTGCTTTTGAGCTTACTCCTTGATATCGATCCTCCAGCAATTATCAAGAAAGCAATTCAACAAGATGAAAACCAGGCCAGAACAAGTTTTCACTCGTCAAGGCCTTGTCATTATAAAGGGTTTCGAAGAGATATTGTTGCTGTCATTGCAAATTGCACGTATAGGAGGAAGCATGTACAAGATGACATTAGAAAGAAGAATGGGATTTTTGTTCTCTTGCAGCAGTGCGTTATTGATGAGAATAACCCTTTTTTGAGGGAATGGGGCATCTGGGCTGTGAGGAACTTGTTGGAAGGAAATTTAGAAAATCAGAAATTAGTAGCTGAATTGGAAGTCCAAGGTTCTGTTAATGTGCCTGAGATTACTGAACTTGGCCTTCAAGTCGAGGTTGATCCGAAAACTCGACGTGCAAAGCTTGTAAATGCCTCGTGATTATTTGACCCTAAGAAAGCAAGAGGTTTTTGTGAATTGATTCTTGATGGATGCACACCGGGACATCTTGATCGACAAAGACGGTGTAATGCATTCAAATGTTTCTTGAGCATATTTTGGGCGTAATCAAATGTCCATATTTTCAAGTGGTAATGTGGAGATGGTGTATTTGAGGTGCTTTCAACGTTGGGTGACACACATTTGGGTGGTGATGATTTCGACGGAACTCTTCACTATTCTTTGTTTTATTTCAAAAAATGACTTATGTGCTCTTAACTTTTAAACAGAGAATTGTTGAAGAATTGATCTTTTGAAAAACAAACAGGCAATTCGTCTTATTGAAACTGTCAAGAAAGCGAAGATTGGGCTATCATCTTTAACACAGACCAACATTAGGTACAATACTATCTCTTGCACTTTTTTTAAATGGTCATTTTGTTTGTTGCATTCTCTGGTTAATAAAACATGTGTTTTTCAGTTTGCCATTTATCACCGTCACTGCTGATGCTCCAAAGCTTATCGACACCAAACTAATTATGGCCAAATTTGAAGAATTTTGTTCAGACTTTCTAGATATGCGAGGAAGCTTTCCTTTGCAGTTGTTGTTTTTCATTGGCTAAATAAATTTTTGAATCCCCTTATCCCAAATAATAATATTAAATATGTAAACAGGGAAATGGGTTTCATCTATGATCTAATCAACTTGTATCCAGAATATAATGTTCATATTTGTAATTTTTTGGTAGCTGAATATCTTAATATTCATGTATACTTCTATAAAACTCTTAAGGCCCCTTTATCCTTTGACGTGGAATCCTTGACGGAATTTATCATCATATTTGCTCTCTCGCATTCCTCTATTTCTTCTCCTCTTACTATATATTACTTTGTGAATTGCTTGAATTGTTTCTGAACCTGTATTTTGCTGGTTGCGAACGCCAGTTGAAGCGGCTTTAAGTGATGTAAAGTTGTCATTCAAAGATATATGAAGTCATCCTTGTCAGCGTTTCAACTTGTATCCCGACCGTCAGGAACTTGTCAAAAAAATGACTGGGAAAGAACCCAATATGACAGTAAATCCAGATCAGGTGGTTGCTCTTGGGGCTGCAGTTAAGGTGGGTGATACTGCTAAATCACTCACTTTCTCTTAAGTTACATATCATCTTGGTTCCACATTTTCCTCTTGGAACTTGTTGATTCTATGATAAGGGAAAGTTTTCAAGTTACTGTATATAAAAATACACGTCAGTGACATTGTTCTCTTAGATGTCACTCTATCTCTTGGATTGGAGACTTTCAGTGGACTAATGGCAAAAATCATTCCAAGGAATACAACCTAACTGACATTGAAAGCCAAGTTGTTTTCTATGGAAGCAGACGGACTGACAAGCGTCGTTATTAATGTCTGTCTAGGTGAACGAGAATTCGTTAGGGATAACAAATCTCTTGGAAGGATTTATCCTGGATGGTATCCTACCTGCACCACGTGTGGTTCCTCAGATTGAAGTGAAATTCAACATTTGATGCTAACAGGATTCTCTCCGTTACTGCCATTGACAAGGGAACTAGAAAGAAGCAGGACATTACAATTACTGGGGCTAGCACTTTACCTAGTGATGAGGTCAGCTTGGAAATTTTTATCATATGGAGAAGTATCTTGATATTATTATATTCTGGGGAAGATAAAACAAATCTTACATTTAGATTTTGTATATAATGAGCCTTCAAGCTTTCATTTTAAATTAGGTTGGAAAATGGTGATCATTTTGCCTCCTTTTCCAAAATTTTGTTTCAAGATTTTTTATCATGTTGTTACTTTCCTTCCTCATATAATCTCCTTGGACTTGTGGGGCTAAACACCAATATTTAACCGCTTTTATCAACTTATATAAGAAATGAAACTTCAATATCTGATGCCTTGTATATAATGGAAAATGTTTTGAGAAATAGATATTGAATTGATTTTATAGAAGATTAATCGTCCATGTCAAGGCGGAATCGATCTATGTTTTCATGTTCTACACATCATCGTATTAAACACTTTATTTCTGTTCATGACACCACCTTTTGACCGTAATCTTTCTGGATAGAATGGTAGAAGCAGAGAAGTTTTTTTTTTTTTTTGATGAAAAGAAGCAGAGAAGTTAGCAAAGGAAGATGAGGAGATGGGGGATGCTATAGACTAGTAGTAGACACAAAAAACCAAGCAAACTCTGTTGTGCACCAAACTGAAAAACGGCTCAAGGAGCTGGTTTGAGAAAACGTTGAGGCTAAGCTCATAGACCTCAAGGATGCCCTCTCTAGTGGATTGACCGAAACTGTCAAGATCTCCATGGCTACACTGAGTCGAGAAGTAACGCGGCTGGGAAAGTCCCTCTATAGCCAGCCAGCCAGCGGCCTTTAGCATGGGGATTGCATCGGGAACTCAATCTGCTTCATCAGGTTAACTGACCGATGTGATGGAGATGTCATTGATGCAGATTTTATGGATAGCAAGTAAATTGATGTCGTGTATTGTTACGTGCAAGTAAAGAACAGTTAATTTGTTTTCTTTTTCATTGGAATTTTGATTTTGATTAAAAAACAGAACACATGGAATGGAAAATGAAAGTCTTGTTAGTTTGAATCCATCACTGTCATGCATCACCCTCCACCACTATCCCTCATGTCCACCATCTCCTCTATTCAAATATTCTAAAAAGAGAGAAATTAATAAAAAGAAGGGTTAAAACAAAACTTCATGCTTTATTTAGATTTGAAAATCTCATATTCAACTTTAACAACTTGAAGCTTGTGGTTGAAGATTCAAAATTTAGAATGAGTAATTTTGAATTTAACTGTATGGGATTACAGTGAAAAGAAATTATTTAATTGTTCTTTTTAATGCAACCCTAGAGAAAAAGAACAATTAAATATTTTCTCTGGGTTGGCAGGGGAGCTTGGAGGAAAAGAGCTTGAGATGAAAAAAAAAATTTAACCAAGTGAAAAAAATCCAAAACTAAAGTCAAAAGTTGTTGACCGTTTTAAATGGGTCTAAAGAGACTTTTCCTATAACCCTATCTTGAAATAATATTAAAAAAATTCAAGTATGCTACATTTGGATAGAATTTCAAACATGTGTAAAAAGTATAAGGGTCATTGGTGTATTTAACCCTTAAATAAACAAGAAAAACCGGCCATAAGATTGGTTTGAACTGGTTGAGCTGCATAAAAAAAGGTGTGTATATATATATATATATATATATATATATATATATATATATATATATATTGCCAATAAATAATGGGGATGAGGATACCAACTTGAGCATAGCTCAACTAGTTAAGTGCTTACTCTCTTTCTATGAGATCAAAGGTATGAGTCCCCCCAATTTGATATAATATCTAAGGGAAAAAAACAGAAATAACGGGGATGCGGTTTTGGGGAGGGTGGGATTTGACCTTCCATCTACAGAGGTTATAAAGATGTAACATTTTTCTAATTTGGTCAAGTTAAGCTTAGAGATCTCAACCAGTAAAATTCAAGTTTTTTTACTCTACTTGTACTTCTTCTATCAAAAGAAAATTTAACAGCACTATATCTCTGTTGCCAGGTAAGACTTGAATGAAACTCTTTAGATGTGTAATATATAGAGAGAGCTTGAAATAAAAAAATGAAAGTATTTTATTGCAAATATAACATTGCTATGAAAGTTTTTATAAATACAGTAGATTTTTAGCATGTTAATCGGTGATTTATCAACGTTATTTCCAATGCATTATTTTTCGTTTATCTGATTATTACTTTTAAAAAATCTGTTATATTTTCAAATACTTATAAATTGTTCTATCAAAGGGTTGGTTAGCCAAAAGTCACAAAACCAAAAGCAACCCTCTCCCTCTTACTCTTGTGTAAATGACTGTTGTTTTGATAGATATAATTGTGAACCTTTCAATTTAACTGAGTGCTTTTGCATGATCTCTGGTATTTTTTTGAGCAATGTAGCCTATATGGAAGTGTCTGTGGATTCCTTTGTTCGGATTTATGCATTCTTTCGTGCTAGATCAACTCCATGATCATCCAAATCAAAAGGCTTTTCCAAAAAAAAAAAAAAAGTTGAGTTTGCAGAAATGGGAGACCAATTAATTCCATTTAAACAAAAAGTGCCACTCAAACTGGATGAGTAAAGATTTTTAAAATGATCGATAATGGCTCAAGTTTTTTCAGTTCGAAGGTTCTCATAAGAACCTGAAGTCAAAATTTGATCATCCACCTGTTTCAGATTATCCAAAAGGGCAAGTTTTCTAGATCGAGTATTCCCAAAGGTTGATTTAGACCAAGGAATCAAAGCCCTCTTAATTGAATCCGATTTCTTCATGAAAATGAAACATTTCCACCCATTGCCAACAAAAAGCACCCAAGTTAATTTACAAAGAGGATTAAAGAACGGATGAGAGAGCCAAGCATTCTCAAAATGGAAATGAGTGGGTCCCCATTTAAGAATAGAGGAATCAATAATGATAGGGCAATGATCCGAGACAATCCTGGTAAGGGCTTCCTGTCTAAAAGGGGGAAAATGATCCTCCCAAAGGAAGAGTAAAAAGGAATCTATCAAATCTTCAACTAGAAGTGCCATCTTTATCACTAGACTAAGTGACAGTAGCGTTACAAAGAGGAAGATCTCTAAGCTCATAATCAGAGATGAAATTGTCAAAAACTCTCATATTATTTGTTGCAGTTAGAACCCAGGTTTTCACTTGCAAACCGAACGATATAAAATCCCCAACCACACACCAGAAAGGAGAACAAAGGCCAGCCAAGTTTTCTAATTCTACCCAGAAATCAAGATACTCCCTAGTGCGACAAGGTCCATAAACGGCAGTACACCAAAAAGAGTATGAAGATTTGAAATAGACAAGGAAAAAGCGCCCTCCACACTAATGCAGCTAAGACTTTTTTTAGAGAGTAGGGGAGGTCACAATTGGTTCATTTTCACTAATGCTTCATTAGATCCCCAATCCATGTAGAATAGCCAATGAGAAGGAACTAATTGTAATAATGACAAACACAATGTAGAACAAGCACACAAGATTCAATAAACAAGAAATCTGAAATGTAGAAAGGTTTTCAAAAGAGAGAAACATAGAACTTATGAACAAGCTTCTTATTGATCAAACTATGAATTAACAGAGAAATGTTTACAATGAATCACTGAGCAAAATTTGAGTAAAGAACTGATTTAAGCTTCTGAAAAACTAAGCTTATATACAAGCTAACTCTTGACAACAAACTCCTTAACTGCTAGCTTAACAAGATTGTTGCTTCTAACTGAATTCTGTCAAATCTGTTACTGCTTAGCTTTCTCTTCATTTCCCTTAGCTTCATTTGCTGCTTCTCTTCTTATATACACGTGGCTAATAAGACTTTATAAAATCTCCACCTTTATTAGCTCACTTGGATTAAGAACACATACTGCACTATCCTCCATTAAACTCAGTCATCTTCAACAGGTTTAAACAGTGCTTGAACTTTGCTAAAGTTACTGTCTTAGTTAAGATATCAGCAGCATTGTCAGATGTGTGTACCTTCCTGATCTCTACTTCTCCTTTTTCTATCACTTCCCTGACAAAATGTAGCTTTATATCTACATGCTTAGTCCTCTCATGGTACTGTTGGTTTCTAGATAGGTGTATGGCACTCTGATTATCACAGTAGACTACCACTGCACCTATTTTGAACCCCAAGTCACTGAGCATACCTTTCAACCAGACTGCTTCTTTTACTGCTTCTGATATGGCTATAAATTCTGCTTCAGTAGTGGATAAAGTTACCACTGCTTGCAGATTAGCCTTCCAGCTGATGAGGTTTCCACCAAATAAGAAAGTGTATTCAGTAAGAGATATTCTTCTGTCAAGATCTCCTGCAAAATCTGAGTCCACATAGCCTATCAAATCCATCTCAGCTCCACCTTGAAGACTGTACATCAAAACATTGTTTGAAGATCCTCTTAGATACCTTAGTATCCATTTGACTACCTCCCAATGTTTCTTACCTGGGTTTGCCATGTATCTAGACACAAGACTTGCTCCATAAGCTAGATCTGGCCTTGTGCATACCATCAGATACATCAGACTGCCCACAGTGTTTGAGTATGGAACATTTTCCATTTCTACCCTTTCTTGTTGACTACTTGGACAGTCTGCTGCTGACACTTTAAAGTGTTGTGCCACTGGTGTACTTACTGACTTTGACTGACTCATATTGAATTTCTCAAGGATTTTCTCTGCATAACTCTTTTTATGTAATAGCAAAACTCCTTCTTAAGTATTCCTGACTATATCCATCCCAAGTATCCTTTTTGCAGCTCCCAAATCCTTCATTTCGAATTCTCTTGCAAGTAGGGACTTCACTTCATTCAACTCTTCTAAATCATGTCCTGCCAGCAACATATCATCTACATATAGCAGTAGATATATCATTCCTTCCTTTTTGGCTTTCTTGAAGTACACACAACTATCATAAGAGCTTCTTAGAAACTTGATTTTGATGACATATTCATCAAATCTTCTATACCAACATCTTGGAGATTGCTTTAGGCCATATAAAGACTTCTTCAATAGTCACACATGATCTTCTTTACCTTTTACTTCATAACCTTCAGGTTGCCTCATTAAAATTTCTTCTTCTAAATTTCCATGTAAGAATGCAGTTCTTACATCTAGTTGTTCAAGATTTAGTCCATGACAAGCTACTATAGTCAGAAGAATTCGTATAGAGGTATGTTTTACAACAGGAGAAAATACCTCATTGAAGTCAATCCCTTCTCTTTGTGTGAAGCCCTTTGCTACTAGCCTTGCTTTATGCCTTATTTTAACAATTCTTGAAGGCCTCCTTCACTGATATGTGCCATTCTCTCATGCCACACATCAATCTCTTCATTTCTTGGTCTCTCTCACACAAAGATCACGTTGGTGGTGACACTCCCTTAATTCTGTAAAGACCATTTATTTTCTGTGCAACAAGAACAACTCTGTCTTCTTTCTTGATTTCCAGGAAACCTCCCTTTCCACTATATGAACACCCTTGATTATCCAAGGTTCCAAGGGAAATTAGGTTTCTTCTCAAGGTTGGAACATACCTGACTTCTTGAAGCATAATCAGATTTCCATTCTGCAATTTCATCCTTATGTTGCCAATCCCAGCAACATCACATGTATGATTATTGCCCATGTAAACTGATCCTCCATCACATTCTTTGAATGTCACGAACCAATCCATGTTTGGTGTCATGTGATAGGTGCAACCTGAGTCCAAGACCCAGTCTTCCTTCTCACCCCATTTCTGCAGTTCACCCATGCTATCAGTTGCAGCAAGTACTTCGTGGTAATCAAAACCATCCTCCCCCACAGAAGCATTTGCCTTGATTGTGTCTTTTGCTCTAGCATTTTCATTCTTAATTCTTTCTGGACAGTCCTTCTTAAAATGCCCCTTCTTGTGACAGATGAAGCACTTCCATTTCCCTTTGTTCTTCAAGTTTGATTGTCCCTTTCCAATTTTGTTGAACTTCTTGTTTCCATACTTTCCTTTCACGAACAACCCCTCTGAGTTACTTCCTTTGTTGTTTTCTGCCTTTATCTCAAGATCCTTTGTTCTGATTGATGTCATTACCATGCTTACTGTTAAAGCATCTCTTCCATATTTCATGGCAGATTTGACATCTTTGAATGAATCTGGTAAGGAGTTTAGGAGAATTACTGCCTCACTCTCATCCCCTAGCTTTTCACCAGTGCTGGCATAATCAAGAGTGAGTTTCTTGAAATCATCAAGGTTTTCTTCTAACCCTTTTCCAAGATTCATTTTGAAAGTGAACAGTTTTTCTTTCAAATGAATCTTGTTTGGCAGATCCTTCTTCGAGTAAGTAGACACCAATCTTTCCCAGATCTCCAATGCAGAATTCAATTCAATTACTTGTCGTAGCACATTATCTGCCAGATTCAAGATGATAGTACTATAGGCTGTTTCTTGCATCACCTGGAATTCTTCTGGTTTCAGAGTTGCAGGTAGCTTGGTGGGGTCTTCAATGGCTTTAATCGATTTCTGTTGTATCAAGATTGCTGTTATCTTCTTCATCCACAAACTGAAATCTCCACTCCCATTGAACTTCTCGATTTCATATCTTGTCGTCATTATTCCCTCGTATGCGCTTTGATACCAATTTGTTACAATGACAAACACAATGTAGAACAAGCACACAAGATTCAATAAACAAGAAATCTGAAATGTAGAAAGGTTTTCGAAAGAGAGAAACATAGAACTTATGAACAAGCTTCTTATTGATCAAACTATGAATTAACAGAGAAATGTTTACAATGAATCACTGAGCAAAATTTGAGTAAAGAACTGATTTAAGCTTCTGAAAAACTAAGCTTATATACAAGCTAACTCTTGACAACAAACTCCTTAACTGCTAGCTTAACAAGATTGTTGCTTCTAACTGAATTCTGTCAAATCTGTTACTGCTCAGCTTTCTCTTCATTTCCCTTAGCTTCATTTGTTGCTTCTCTTCTTATATCCACGTGGCTAATAAGACTTTACACTAATTTCCCAATAATCAACATGAGAAAGATCACCAAGCCATTTTCCCCTTTTCTTTATATTCCTTCCTCTTTCTAAGCGCACCTGGAAAGTCTTTTTATTATAGTTTATTACTCCAGCTCACTAACATCAGATTCCCCTCCATTGTTTCTTGAGCTACAAAAAGTAAACACACGTATCAACAAAAATTCACTCTATTTTTAACAGGATTTAAAACTCAAAATCACGAAACATACATAAAACCAATTCGCTTAGCTATTAAGTTCATTGCCCGCTTTTTCTTTGCTCGCTTTGTTATTTCTTCAAATCCTATTACATGTCTATCTTTTTTTTTAATAAAATCCTTTAATTAAATCATTCGAATAAATTTAATAAATTAAAATTTTTTTTTAATAAATTTAATTTTAATTATTTATTATAACAAAATTACGGGATATTTTTTAACAAGACAAATTACAAAGTAAATTATTAAAATAAAATATAATTGAGCACATTAGTAATTTCAAATACAAAATTAAAGTATAAAATTACTTTATTAAAATTTCCCATCACCCTTTTATATCCCTGCCATTATACACATTAATGATAATAAACTTATTGGCTTCCGCACGATAATAATACTAAAAAAAATCTCGCCATTAAACAAAAATTGAAAACTAAGTCATTAATTACATATTTAATTATCTTTTTGAATTCTTAACCAAGAATGAATTTAAATAAATTATTTTATATACATATGTTTTAGAAAACTCTTCAACTTCTATCATTATTTACTATAAATTAATGTACTTTTTCTCAATCAAATATGAAAAAACAGTAAAATCCATTAGTTGGACAATTTTAAAAAAAAATTATTTTATAGATTTATCTCTATAAAATTACAATGATCGAAATATATCCGTCCATGATGACATAATTTTGAAATACTTAAGGAGAAGAAGGTCGAGCTTACACAAATACAGTTTAAAAGATAAATTGTGAGAGCCACCTCCAAAATACATTGTGTTAAAATCAACCGAAGTATATGAGATTCAAAAGAAAGTATTTTATATATATATATATATATATATATATATATATATATATGTTTTCCATTAATGATTTCTTTCTGTTTTTTCAGGAGGGAAACAATGATCACAATGAAAATTTTGGTTCCTCTATTGAAAAATTAAGCTATTAATTGTTATTTGATAAGAAATGTTGAAAAGAAAAAGGATTGGAATATTCACCGTTTGACGAGGAAGCTGTTATTGATGGAGGCAAACGCAGACATACAGAGAACATTTACTTTTTTTTGTGGTAGATAGAGTTCATTGCAAACCATTATTTCTAGTTTTAATTTTATGTTTTTTGTTTATTTTTTTTTCCTTTATAAGTGAGATTAAATTTATAAAGGACTTTGATGTTTAAATTTTTTAACCACTATACTATTGAGAATATTTATAGATTTATTAAAATATATTTAACCATTATTTACAAGGTATATACTTATACAGTAGTCTTAATAATATCATTTTTTTATTAATTTTACAAAATTTTATAATATTAATACGAATATATGATGTTATGGTCTCTTAATAATATTTTATAAAATTGTGTTGATTTTGTTTTTTATAAATTTTAACTGGACACTACTAAATTTTAAAATTATTATTTTGTATGCTTTAAAATCAACTTAATAAAATTATAATATTTTTTATAATATACTTATCAAATAAACATCTACACTTAGATAAAATAGTGTGAATAATTTAAGTGATTAATATTTATATAAATATTTTAAAATTTATTTATTAATTAATAATAGAATAAATCTTTCACGTGCAACGCACGTGTTAAAAACTAGTATTAATAAAAAGAGACCATTACAAGAGAGAAGATGAGACAACCTCAAAATCGTCCATAACTTTACGATTCGCTCCATTCTGGTCCTTCCGTTTGTGTTTTTTCGTCTAAGATATTAATGGAGGGTTTATGTGGCATGTAATTAATGATGAAATATACAGTGACAAATATACAATGAGGTTAATCTCATTTTTTTTCTCCTTAATTATAGTTTTAATGCATATATCACATCATCATTCGTTAGTGTCCCAGATGGAAGAAAAAAACGAAACAAATCGTAAAGTTCATGACAAAAACTATCACTTTTGAAAGCTTAAGAACGAAAATAAAACCTGAGTGAAAGTTTAGAGACTGAAATGATACTTTACCTAAATAAAATTAATTGTCAATAAAATCACGTATGCCACGCAGGTGAACCTACAACTTATGGCAGTAACAAATGGAAAAAATTTAGGGGGTGATGAAATAAAGCCTAACCAAATGGAAACAAAGACAATAGAGTAACTTACGAAGAATCACGCCGGAATCAAAGATCCTTCAACTGAAATCGTCGGAAAACGAAGTTAAAATATGACGTGTGATTATGAATAAAACCCATAGAATGACGTCGGGATTTAACAAATAAACGTTGAGATTTGACGAAGAAACAACTTATCTACACGTGATTTGACAAAAAAAATGTTGAGATTTGGTAAAGAAAGCGTCGGAAAAAGGCTGGTTACGGTAGGGAAGAGAGAGAAGCCGAGAGAAAGAAGAAAGGAGGGCATGAAATTAGGAAGAAGAAGAAAGGCTCATGGTTTAAGTCATTTTAGGGGTGTTTGGTTGGCCCGTTGGGGGTTTGGCATCGCATTCTCGTAATCTAAATCTTATAGTTAGTATTTGCATTGGCATCTTAAACCATCATAAATAAATATTAAATATAATTTCTTTTAATTTTAATTATTTATTTTTAAATTAAAAAATATTTTAAAATTTTTTATGGAGTGATTTTTTTAAATAAAACATTAATGTAAATTTTAATTTATTTTAACATCATTATTTAATTTTTAAAAAATATAATAAGTTGATTAAATAAAAAACTAAATCATTTTTTCTATTCTCCTTTCTGCATACTAAAAATAGGTTTCACATTTCAAAGCATCGTATTCCTAGGCATCACATTCTCATTCTCATGCACCAAACACCCCCTAACGATTTTACTCAAGTTATTTAAGCCATATGTAAATCGTTTGTAAAACCTTGTTTGTCGTACCAACGCTTTGTAAAAATTGTGTGTCATGTAGACGATTTTGCGTACCACATAAGCGCCAACTCATCCAATTAACGTCCAGTCATCAAAAACAAGAATGTTTTTTTAAATAGTTTCAAATTACTAATATTTATGTCAAAATTTTTAAAAAGTCTAATATTTCAACAACAATAAAAATCAGTATGGGAGAAGAGAATATAAACAATTTTATGTTTTTTAAATAAAGGTCAAATATATTGTTTCAAATTTTTATTTTTGCAAAATATTTTTTTAAGTTTTAATATATAAATTTATTTGATCATTGAGTTTCTAATTTATGGGTTTTAAGAAATAAGATCTATTTAGATATGAAATTAATTTTTCAATCATCAATAAATAAATTTCTTTACACCTGAAATTGATACAAATTTAAAACTTACTCAAATAGATACAAACCTCAAAACTCATAAACCAAAATGATACTTTACCCTTAAAAAAAAAGCTTTTGCACATATAACAAAATCCAGGGTCGGCCCTGGACATGTGTGTCAAGGGCCACAGCACAGGGCCCCTAAAATATAGGGGCCCCATCATTTTTTTTTATTTACTTTTTTTTTCTTCTCTTTCGTCAGTCATGTTTGTAGCTTGTAATATTTTTTTTTCTCCTTTCCTTTCTTCTTCAAATATGGTGGTCCACTAAATTACTTCCCTATTTTTTCTTTCCTTTTTTAATTCTTAATGCAGACTTATTCTTTAATTTTTTTTCAAAAAACAACTATTAATTTATATTAATAAAATATTTAATTATTCCATTACTTATCACTCTCTAAAATATTTTCTTTACAATACTTGAAATTTTTTAACCCAATTCGATTCAACTCATTCACGGTATGTTCACTTTTTAAGAAGAATATCACTTTTGAATTGTATTATTTCGTTTAATATTAATTGTTTAATTGAAGTTAATAATATTATATTTGTTTATATATTTTTTAATTTATTATAAGGCAGATTTCACGAACTATTGGGGTTGTAACATTTACATTCTTAAACTTTCAAATTTGAGCAATTGCCCCCTGAACAATGCAAAATGTTAAAATTGGACCCAAGAAAATTTAACTTATCAAATTATCCTATTAAAACTATCAATTTACTAATAAATATCATAAAATCTCTGCAGGGTCGTGTCCCCAAGGGCTCACGTCCCATCGTGACCTCGTTCATGACCCTGAACGCAAAATTCTCACATGGGTTGGGAATGAAATTTTTTCTTAGATCTCACCTCCCCCGCCCAGTTAATATTAGAAATGTGTTTTTCATCTCTATGATGATTTTAAAAGCTAACGAAGTAATTTGAAAAAATAATTTTTTTTGGGTCCAATTTTAACACTTTGTAAAGTTCAAGGGGCCAATTGCTCAAATTGAATGTTTAAGAATGTAAATGTTACAAATCCTATAGTTTAAATGGTGGTTTGTGCAATTTTCCTTTCTTATTATATATTTAAAATTATATAATAGGGGTCTAAAATCTCATTTCGCACCGGACCCCTATTATATTAGGACCGGCCCAAAATCAAGCTCGATATTTACTAAAATAGCAGCCTAAAATTTTATTTTCATAAAACCTATAGTCATGGATTTAATATTACAAAAATATCATTAGTTTCGCGAATGTAATCACTTAGTAAGCTTATACGTAATCACTTAGTAAGCTTATACGTAATCACTAATTTTCCTGATTCACGATTTAATTGGTAAATCGCTCATTCACTATAACCTAAATAACTTATTTTACTAATTACATGAGTGATACTTTTTTATTTAAAAAAAAGTTATATTTACAAATATCTTTTTGATTTGACATATTGATAAAAATTAGGTAAAATTCTACTACCTATTAAAAAATCATGGTTAAAAAACCTCGTTCGACATGATAGCTATTTTTTTCTTAAAATAAAAAAGCAAAAATAATATTGATTGTTTTCATGTTTTTTTTCCTTCTCTATATTAAATATGTGATATTTTAATAAAAATAAGTAAATAAAAACATAAAAATAATTTTTAAATTAAAAAATAATATAAAACAGTTTTAAAAGGGTAGTTTATTAACAGCTTTTGAACAAGGTTTT
The DNA here is from genome assembly GCA_028015215.1 of Gynostemma pentaphyllum. Lineage (NCBI taxonomy): Eukaryota > Viridiplantae > Streptophyta > Magnoliopsida > Cucurbitales > Cucurbitaceae > Gynostemma > Gynostemma pentaphyllum. The sequence goes on along the minus strand of CM051353.1, from coordinate 46,939,532 downwards.
TAATATTTTAAAAATATTGAGTATGGTTGATTTAGTTGCCTATTAATTTAGGTATGATATAATATTTATAAATATTTCATTATGTAACAAATTTTAATACAATATTTACAAATTATAATCGCTTAAAAGTATTGGTTAATATATCAATTTTTACTCTATTAATCAATTATTAACATTGATTAATGTATGAATCTATTCACTTATTATAAAAATATATAATTATAAATCAAGCCAATCACTAATTGCCCAACTCGGAATTTTATATATTTACAAATATTTTTAAACCATGACATTTTTATAAATATTAATAAAAAAATTACTAGATTTACCGTCACATTTTTTTTTAAAATTAATTTATTATATTGATGAAGATCGAAAACACTAATGATTTGGTAAACACATATATCAATCAATGACGCTCATGAAGTCGATATAAGGATTTTATAGATTGGTCCCATCCCATGTGATTATGAAATTAGGTTGGATAATCAAATAATAACCATTCTGTAAGGGTCGGTCATTTGCATTGAATCCATATGCCTAATAATTCACATGTTTGGGTATTCAATCAAATATGTCCAACATATTTGGATTACTATTATTATTTGACAGGATTTATTCATAGAAATCTTATGAGTCGAAACATGTTTTCAGTGAGACGGTCATTCCAAATTCCAACCAGGGGTGGTACCAATTCAGTCCAGAATAGAATTCTAGTACGAGTAGCAAACTGATGGGACGATCAACTACTCTTATCAAAGGGAGGACAAGACTCTTAACGTCGATTCAATCTCCAGGCAAGTGTAGCGTTCTGTTGTATAGTCGTGCGGAATGACTACTAACTTTGAGCCTGTCTAGGATAGCTTTCAAAAGTGATTTTTTTAATGTTTATCAAAAACATTTTCTTTATTAAAAAGAGTTATAAACACTTCTAAAAGTTATTCCAATCGGGTACTTAGTCAATTACCAAAAGAAAAGAAAAATCAATACTAGATCAGTGCCACCTCACATAAAGAAGTTAGAATTCTGCATTGAATGTGGAGAACATAGAAAGAAAAGGAAAAACCAGAATATAACTTATAAGAAAAGATCCATAATCTAAATGACAAAATGCAAGTCTTACAACCGTTGTACGATCACAGGGCTACGCACTGAAGTCACAAAAATTACTTAGATAGTGAGCATTAGTTGACAACCTCAATTCCTGTTAAGGGAGATCCAGCATGAAGTTGAAGGGCCACATCTCCCACAACCTGCGGTTTATATTAATCAGTGTTAGTCCTTATTAAATCTTATAAAACTGAGAAAACTTAAATAAGGGATGTTATTACAGTCTGAAAAATCGTAACAACAGTTCATACCAGCCATTGTGGGTCTGAGACACCTAACAGCAATGGTTGTTACGAATCCGAGTTTCGAAAGATGATGTAAAAGTATTGGAGATTACAAATACCATTATGTAATAGTTCAGTCATTATTCAAAACCATGAGAAGAACTATTGCAAAGAGAACTATCCAAATTAAGCGTTGGCACAAATAACCGTGACCTTGAAGCAGCTTTCGAAAAGAAAAGCTAGACAGGCCGTTTGGTAACGTTCTTGTTCTGTTTTTGGTTCCTAAATTTTGAGAAATATGTGTGTTTGGTAAGTGTTTCTTGTTTCTCGCTTTTAAGATATGTTCCCAAATTTGTGGAGAAATTTTAGAAACAAAAAACAAGAAAATCAAACATCTTTATGTTTTTCTTTCAAAAAAAAAAAAAGAAAAAGGAACAAGAAACAAGAACGTTACCAACAGGCCCTTATTTCCTTAAGAATTTAACATCTGCTCACAAATGTTACCATAACTCAAATTACAACATCTATTCACATTTGTTAATGAACACTTGATTTTTATCGCAATCGAAATGAACAAACAAGTCTGGATTACATCGTATCGCAATCAAAATGAACAAACAAGTCTGGATTACATTGTAACCTTAGGCTTTGACCATGTGAAAAAAAAATCAAGAACATAATAACTGTGTACCTTAGCCATGGACCGATAAGAAAATTCACTAACACCAGCAACATGAGGAGTGATGATAACATTATTAAACTTCAAAATGGGGTCATTGGGATCAAATGGCTCAGTCCAAGCAACATCAATACCCAAGCCTCCCAAATGACCAGTCTCAAGGGAATGTGAAACAGACTGATAGTCCAGGAGAGCACCTCTAGCAATATTTACCAAAAGTGAACCCTGTAATTATGCACCGGATTAAACAACAAAGAGTAAAAAGAAAAAAACTATAAGGGTAAACACACCCCTATGATTTAAAAATGAACTGTGTTAAGGATAAGGGTGTCTAATTGTATAATTTCAAAACCAAGGATATAAATATGCATTTTTAAAAGATAGTGGTGTGTTTGCATTTTACCCCGTTAAAATTAACGGCGTTAGGGGGAAGGGGTCTCATTGCATTGTTTAGGAACCACATGGGTATAAATATGCATTTTTAAACTATAGAGGATGTGTTTGCATAATACCTAAACCACATAGGTGTTTTTTGCATCTTACCCAAACAATAATGTAAAAACAATTGTTTTAATACTTTATTGAATTTTCAACTGAACAACAAACCTTTCTCATCGAAGATAAGAATGACTTGTTCACAATGCCAACCTGAAAGTAAATGAAACATGTTAGAATAAGTCACTAATATTTCTAAAAGGTGTTGATTGAATAGACAATATAGAAAATTTACTTGTCGTGGCTCTTGGTAATAGCCTTCCCACAATAGTTTAGTTTAACAATGTAATAACAATAGTACATTTCTCAAAAAAAAAAAAGGGGGTAAAATATCATTTTGGTCCTTGAACTTTTACCCTGGTTTCATTTTCATCCCTAAACTTTCAAAAGTTACATTTTTCATCCCTGAACTTTACGATTCGTTTCGTTTTAGTCCTTCCGTCTCTGTTTTTCCGTCTAGGACACTAATGGAGGGCTTATGTGCCATGTAATTGATGATGTGGCATTATAAAAATACGTAGTGCGGTTAAATGACATAAAAAACAAATATATAGTGAGGTTAATCTCATCCTTTCTCTTTAATTGTAATCTTAAACCTCACTATATATTCGTTTTCCCACATCGTTTAACTTCACTGAATATTTATGCCACATCATTAATTACATGCCACACAAGTCATCCGTTAGTGTCCTAGACGAAAGGACTAAAACTAAACAAATTGTTCAAGGACGAAAAATATCACTTTTGAAAGTTTTGGGACAAAAATGAAACCCGAGTGCAAGTTCAGGGATTACCAAACAAAAAATATGCACACAAAAAGTTGCGGTAACAAAACTTGCATAACATTTTAAAAAATAAAAGTTATTTTTTTTGTTCAGTGGCATTACCAACAGAGAGTTTGTGGAAGACCGAAGATGAAACATTATTAAAGGGGGGCAGAGGCAAGAGGAAAAAATAATTTTATACTAGAATTGAAGCATCTGAACATTCAATCCATGAGGATGAGGCAGCGAAAACTAAGGGAATATATAATCTATTACTAATGATGCTCATAACCTAGTTTCAACAATAATCATTCATAAACAAGCAAGAAAAAATTGACCAATAAAGCAATTTTACCGTTTCGCTATTTAGACTCAAGCAACAAATAACAATGTCTGCAATGCTCGCGAACTTGTAAATGTCCTCATGAGTACCTTTCTCATCAACAAGATCATCACTCACACCCTTTTGAATTGGAAATGCTGAAATAGTATTGGCTATGAGTTAGAGAATAAACACTAAAAGTATCTTCTGGTTCACTTAATTACCATCCAACTGGCTTGAATTTTGTAACTTCGCTGTCCAACTTCGTTTTGTGGCAATAATTCTTACACCAAATGGCCATAAGCGCTTTGCCAACTCAAGACCAATGTTTCCAAATCCCAAGATAAAAACCTATGAAAACAGATAATTACTTCTCTTAATAATCAAAATCAAACATTAGAATTAGCAATAGCTTCAAAATTATAATGAAGCAGTTAATGAAATGATCCAGTTTCAAGATTTGTATTAGACAATATATTATTTTTTCCTCAAAAATCATATCAGTGTTCACCAGAACATTGTTCTGGTAGTAATAAATGGAAGAGACGACCAAACCCTTTATACGAAAGCATTTAAAACTAGTTCAAACTATTTGCCTGAAGTTGCTTAACCTTGAGCAGGGAAAAATAACATAACTCCAACTCTAGTAATTTGCTATTAAAAAAATTTGATATAAATAAGTCAGAATTATCAAACAAGATATACAATTACTGGCTTTAGCATATATATTACATAGCATTGTTGTATCACATTTTTAATTCATTCCAAAGTTTCGATGGATACAGAAAAGAATGTCCATAAATTTGAGAAATGCTATTGATAATATTTTTTTTTAAAAACATCACAGCTACTGTTTTCCTTTGTGTTTTTGTCAGGGAAATAGATGTTTGACCAACAAGAATATTACTGTTGAGGTATCTTATTAACTAATGCTATTAGATTATTCATCAAATTTCCATAACTCTAGCTTATCCATAATATGCAGAGAGAGAGAATCACCGTTTTTCCATGGAGTGTATTGCCGATGGGCACTCCGATCTCTCTCTGTTCAACTGAAATCTGCATATCCTTCTGTAATACATATAATAGCACCATGAATATAAAAGAACAAATGAGAAATTGTCATACAGCTTATTGACATATTTGTGAGAAGTTTAGGTTGCAAGAACCAAATATAAGTATATCAGTAAGAGAAGTGAAAAATTACCGAGGCAAATTAAGTTTAATTGCATTAAGGGAGAAAACCTTCAAACCTTTTTGTTGAGGGCACAAATACCAAGATTTTAACCATTGCAGCAAGCAATTTTACCTAGAGTCTAACTAATAACATCTTGATCTAGCAGAAAAAATATAATTTAACCTGCCTACGAAGAAGGCCTAAAGATAAGTATATTGCCATTTCTGCACATGACAATGCATTTCCGGACGCTCCACCTGGTATCCTGGCTACTTTTATTCCAAACTTTGTGGCAGCATCAATGTCAACACCTTCATTGATAAATTGATAAATATACTTGACAAATGTAACCCTATGAAGCAAAAATTTTATATATTGGAGAAGTAAGGACATAACAACAACCATCAAGACCAACACCAAACTGCATTATAAGCTTCATTTGACTGGCTCGAGAGATCAAATCAGAATCTAATTTCTTCATTTTAACAACACAAATGTGGTAGTTGGATATAACATTAGGTACATCGTCCGATGCAACGTCATCAACCTACAGTATTAAAATAAATGAATCTGTTTAACAAAATACATAGGCAGCATTCACAAATCTATAAATTATAATAGATCTAAATGTCGGTGTAAATGGTTTCATTTACAATTCTACAAACTAACATAAAACATCATTTTCTTCTCACACTTGAAAGCTAATATTTAAACTTTTCCACAAATGATGTATAATATGAAATGATGTCTCTTACAATGTAGGCGAGATTACATATCAAAATAATATATAATTGATAATACAGAAAGAATAATAAGGATTATACGTTCTCTTGTAAAGGAGTCTGCGAAAACTATCTCAAACAGCATAATTATTGTGGGGGCAGGGGGATCTTCTTGTAAAGATCTTTTAATAAAAGGAGGTCCATCCATGTAAACTTCCCAAACACTATAATTATCCCAAACGAAAAAAGATCTTGTAGAGAGATTTATACGGAGGTCTAAGCAAACTATGAAACACTACAGTTTTTTTTTTAATAAGAACTTATAAAGTGGGGTACAATAAAAAGAGTTCTCATTGCAAAGGATGATTTCACAATATCATAAGTACAAAATTTATTGGCTCATTGTCAGAGCTAAGCAGACTAAAAAAAGAACACGAATTGGTTGGCCAAAAGGTTGATTAACACCTCATTTGTTATTGGCCCTTAATCCATCACACCTTGTGAGGAAGGGGGGAGAGGAGAGTAAAGTAGGAACAATAGGATGTCTAATAGAGGTAGTTAGGAGAGAGAGGGAACCGAGGGAGTTGGTTAGAACTACTAATAGTAAGAGAGTTAAGAATAAAAGTATGAGAAGTGAGGTGATGAAGGGTGGTGGGAGACAACTAACTAAGAAGAGTGTTTAGTTGGAGGGACTGGGAGTTCGATTATAAGAATTGATGGTTCCTCCTAAACATTATCATTTGGTTTCTGCACTGACCACTGAATATCACATCAGAATGGCTAAGGGAAATGGGAACTTTGGTGAGCACACAGCTTACTTGAGATTGATGACAATTGACAAGTGACATTTTGAAACAGATTACAACATACTGCTAATCAACTGCAATCAAATGGTTAATGAGTGTTTGGACACTTATCTCCAATACTTCGCAATTGATAAGCCAAGAATTTGGGCCAAACAGGCGTCATGGGCATAATATTTTTTTTTTTTTTTTTTTTGATAATAAACAATGCTATTTCATTGATGTATGAAAGAGCCAAAAGGCAAGAGCAAAAACAAATTACAAAAAGGCCTTCCAATTAGAGGCAATGATAGAGGGCGCATAGTTACAAAAAGTTTTACAACTAGCACTCCAATTGGAGGCATTAAGAATACTAAGCTCCCAAATTTCCTTCCAAAGTTTTTCTTTATCCAAAAAGATTCGTCTATTGCGTTCCAACCAAATATTCCAAGCTATTGATACATTTAAACTTTTAAATGTATTGGTACAATAATACGTTTAAACTTTAACACTTTCCACCGAGACTACTCATTTCTTATTTTTGAATCTCGGGAGCTTGTTGGACCATCTTATACTACGAAAGCTAAGAAGAAAGTATAAATAGAAGGGTGATGAGGGGCAGGAGACTACCAAGTAGAGAAGAGTGTTTAGTTGGAGGGATTGGGAGCTCTCGAATTCTCCCTTAATTCAGCAATGTCAAATCATGCATTCAATGTTACTCCACTACAAGTTCTATCCTATTCTTCTTACATTCAATGTTATTCCACTGCAAGTTATATTATATTCTTCTAAAAAATGAGAATATTTGAAAAGAAAAGAAAAGGTGTAATAGACAACGGATATCTTTCATTGTACCTGAATGAAGGGATAATTTAGTAAATATTCTCTGGTGTAATTATGAGAAGCAGGAAATTGTGACCCACAAAAGAGAACACGGGTTATACATTTGTTGCTATCCTTGTCACTTCCCTCCATCTTCCACACTATAAGAAATACACCGTAAGTCAGCAAAATAGTAATAAAGAGAAGAAGAAAAAAATCATGATCAAAAGGCACACCAAAAGAAATGGAAAGGAAATGCAAGGTACATTACGATGAGCTAGGTTCAAGATCAGGGGAAACATATCACACACAAATAAGTTAGAACGAACTGGCTCCTGGTCCTTCCATCCTGTCAATAAATTCTACAATTGAACTTGATTTTGAATTAAAGTTTAACCTATGAGCTTGGAGGGGTTTAAGTAGTATTTAACTACAGTTTAAGAAAATCACCATAGATATTACCTTGAAATCTATGAGTTTCTTATTGTCATATATCGTTATAGCATTTATCTCACAGTTCATGTATGTATAGTTTCGCACTAAAATAAAATCGCGATGATTAGCTAAAGCCTCAATATAAAATATCGTTATAGCATTTATCTCACACTTCATGTATGAATAGTTTAGTTTTGTATGAATAGTTTAGTTTTGTATGTATAGTTTTGCACTAAAATAAAATCGCGATAATTTGTTAATAAAAACCCAAATCAAGTACAAGGACAACATAGAACAACCAAAATTCAAAGAAATGAAACCCAAATCAAACACACACCCAACATAGTCAAACTAAAATCCAAGAGTTTCATATTCTTAGCCCATAAATTGAATGAGGAAGACCCGCTCCACCTGTTTTGGTCCTGCCCTTTCACAGCCAGGTTATGGAGGAATATCTTTGACCTCTTCCCTATCCAAGGTCCTTCTCCCCCTCATCTCCAAGCGATCCTCCATGGTTTTTTGTGCGGGGTGGTTTTAAAGGAGAAAGCTTTAGTTCTCTGGCGCAACTCGATCAGAGCTCTGATTTGGTTGGTTTGGTAGGAAAGAAACAAAAGAATCTTTCAAGAAGAATATTTGACTCCTCCTGATCTTTGGGATATTTTGGGTAGGTTTACTTCGCTTTGGTCTGCTAGGGCAAAAACCTTTTGTAATTACTCTCCGTCTCTTATTGCCCCCAACTGGAGTAGTTTTTTGTAATCCTTGGGTGGCCCTTTTTTGTAAAGCTTTTCATTTATCAATGAAAGTGTTTCTTATAAAAAAAAATATATTCTTAGCCCATAAAAAAGCGAAAAAAATATCTTTTTTCCCATATGTCAAGTAAATCTTGAGCTTTGTCATTGAAGAGCCAATTATTCCTTTTATTCAAAATAACCCCCAAAAGAGTGCTGTTGAAGTACAAATTCAGATGTTTTTCTTTAATTTTTGACTTTTGCCAAAAGGCTCCAACAAAAATAGATATCTTCTGGAATAAATCAGGTTTGAGTAACCCATGAATTTTAATTCCAAGTTCAATAGTTTCCTAAAATAAATTATCAGGAAAGTAATAGAGCGAAAAATGAAGTAAAAACAACAAAGAGAATCACCTGCAGGTTACAAGCGACCAAGAAAATAAAAAAAAATGATTAATTTATCAAAAAAAACTCAGATTTTATCGCTCTATCCTTATCCCGCCTGATCTCTGATGTAGCACAGTTCTTAAAACTTATCAGGAAGCGTGATTCGATTCAATTTGGTTTGGTTTTTTAAACAAAATCACATAACCCAGTTGCAAATAAAAACAATTCATCTAGTCTTCTAGCATATGGGGAAAAAGAAAAACAGTAAACAGAACGGTGGTGAATAAAATGAGTAATAATCGAAAGAAAACTAAATGAATTGACCAAGAGAGATTAATAGAGGATTGAATGATCGAAGTTGAGCTATTTGAATTGAATTACCTTAGGGTACGGCACGAAGAAGAAAGAGATTATCAAAATTGACCCTTGATTTTGATTCAAACCTTTCTTTTGGGATATTCTTCGAAATGAGCGTCTTAATGAAACTTCACCTTACTTTTCAAATTTTATAAATAAGACCTTATTTAATATCACTAAGGGCGTTTGGTATGCGGAATCGAATTAATACCCAGAATTAGATGTCCCAGAATAAGTAGTGTGGTAATAAAATAGATGAGAATTTGATACCTGTGTTTGGAATGTGCTGGAATATAATTCAAATTTCTGGAAATATGATATTTAGATTTATGGGAATATGATTATTGTGTTTTGTAGGAAGAAATATGATTTGATTTTTTTATTTAATTATTATCTAAAATTTAATTAAAAATTTGAAAAATCAATTAATGATATTAAATTTAATTAAATTAAAATTATCAACTATATTCTATTTATAAGTTTGGATTTTTTCAATTTCCTTTTAAATATTATTTCATTAGATAAAATAAAATAAAATTGATGAAACATATAGAAATCAATTTCTTATAATCATGTATTGTTATATAAAATATTTTACATTAATTGACGGTAAAAAATAATTGATTGTTGTAATTAAATATTTGAGGTTTAATAATAAATTTCAAAATGAGTAATAATCGAAAGAAAACTAAATGAATTGACCAAGAGAGATTAATAGAGGATTGAATGATCGATGTTAAGCTATTTGAATTGAATTAGCTTAGGGTACGGCACGAAGAAGAAAGAGATTATCAAAATTGGCGCTTGATTCTGATTGGCATTTTGACGTCAGGGACTAAAATGACCGTTAAATCAAAACTCATGGCTATATTTGTCGAGTTTTAAAACTCAAGGACCAAATAGAAAGTAAAATGAAAACTCATGGACAAAAAATTTATTTTTCCCTAAAACTTACCTATTTTATAAATAAGACCTTATGCTGATGTCATAAAGGTGTGAAAAAACCAAAAACTCATTTTTATATTGATAGAATCTTAATCTTACTCTATTTTTTTCTCTCTCTAAACTATAAATTTTTATCCAAAAACTCATGACTCTCTAAACTCTGAACTTGCCACAAATTTAGATTTAATGGATAGATATCGAAAAATTGAATGGAATCAATATCTTCTTTTCACGAAACGAAGTCCGGATGAAGAAGTTAACACCAAAGTACTAAATTTTAAAAGAAATAAAAATCTTTAAATTTTTTTAATTATTGTCTGTGATCTGACTAATCATAAGCAATGATCTGTCAGATCATAGGCAATCATCTGACCGATCATTGAATAACAAAATATCTGGAAAAGAGTATTTTACTTGCAACTTTTTCTACAAAATTTGGATTGCCATGAATTTAGATTCAATTTATAGATCGAAAAAACGTGAAATTGATAACTTATTTGTGCGAAACGGAGTCCGGTTGAAGAAGTTAACGTCCAAATACTAAATTTTTTAAGTAAGAAAAATCTGAAAAAATTTCTGGAAAAAAAATAATTGTGGTATGGGATCTAACCGATCCCATACCAAGATTGGTTCGATCGGAATGATCCTAGACTAAGATCGGTCTGATCAGAGCAATCGTTTTTTTTTCTTTTTTAAATGTCCATATTTTTATTTCTTAAAAAATTTAGTATTTTGATGTTAACTTCTTCATCTGAACTCTATTTCGCGCAAATAACATATCGATTTCATACGTTTTTTTTAATATCTATCCATTGAATCTAAATTCATGGTAATCTAAATTTTGTAGAAAAAGTTACGAGTAAAATACTCTTTTCGAATCTTTTGTTACTCAATGATCTGACCGATCATTACCTATGATCTGACAGATCATTGCTTATGATCAGTCAAATCACAGGCGACAATAAAAAAATTCCAGATTTTTATTTCTTCAAAAATTTAATACTTTGGTGTTAACTTCTTAATCCGAACTCTGTTTCGGGCAAGTAAGATATCGATTTCATTCTTTTTTTCGATATCTATCCATTGAATCTAAATTCATTGCAAGTTTATAATTTATAAAGAGAGAGTCGTGAATTTTTTGGTAAAGATTTAGAGTTTGAAGTTTAGAAAGAGAAAAATATAGAGTGGGGTTAAAAAGAGTTTTATCAATACAAAAAAAAGAGTTTTTGGTCTTTTCACACTTTAGTGACATCAGCAAAAGGTCTTATTTATAAAATCTGAAAAGTGAGGTCAAGTTTCATTAGGGCCTTCATTTCGTGGTCATCTAGAAAAATTTTCCCTTTCCTTTTCCTTTTTCTTTCCGTTTTTCTAGGGCCCAAACACAACGCCTGAGAGGAGACAATGAATGGTGAGAGGGTAGTATGATGATTCAAAGTTAAGAAAAACTCAAGTGAAGTGAAGAAGAGAAAAATCAATTTCAAGGAGCGAGGCAAGCGTGAAGAAGAATAATAAGAATACTGAGAGTATGAGACAAAAATATAAAAAGAGTTTTGGTAGAGTATATATGTAACGTCCTGTTAAGTTCACTGTAATTTTTTTTATTTATTCATTTTATCTTATTATTATAATTTCTATTTATTTAGTTATTTATTTTAATTTAATTATCTTAGGCTTTATAAGTAAGTTAAATTAGTTTAGCATAATATGGTTAATTTAGGACCTAGTTATTTAGTCTTTAATTTTATTCTTGTCTATTTAAACAGTAGAATGATGGATGAGCACTTTTAGTTTTACTAGTTAAAACTGACGTGCATTGCACGTGTTTTTAATGTTTACATTTTATATAAATTTAAGAGCAAAATAATATAACGAATAAGTTTATTTTATTTTTCAAATAATTTTGTATTTTTTTCTTTGATACAAAGTGTCGGGGTGGGCATTGAGCCACATTTTTATAATTAATAAAACTTTTAACTCAGTAAATTTATAAATTTCTAGTCCGAACTTACATACGTTGGATGCATTATAACGATTTTTGATAGTCTATATTTTAAATTTGATTATTTTACCAGGTCAAGACAATAAAACACATAATTAAACTCAAACAATATAGAATGAAATTCACATAAGCATAGAGTCTAGATATACATTTACAAAACAACACTTTCATTATATATCTACAAATAATAGTGCAATATCATGCCAATAAGTGTTTCAATCCTCTACTGCTACAATTTTTTTAAAAAAAACCGTCGTGAGTATGCATTGAAACTTGATGCCCAAAACCTTTTTAATCTTCAAAAAAATGGCATGGTTTGGCACGTCATTTCGTTTTGAATACCACTATTGCCATTTTCTTCATCTCTAGTGGCAATTTATTTACCCATGTTAATGACAACACCGAGTAAATTAAAAGAGTCATGACCACCAATATGCCAAAAAAATAAGAGGGATGCAATGGTTCTTCGTGGCTTAGAAAAGAGAAGTGTGAGAAGATAAGCTATGGCAGTCTCAACGTCAAAAATTGTGTTCGGTTTCACATTTCTTGCATTTTGGGACAATTTAAAGGCAATAGTTTAGAAAATGAAAAGTTTTATATCTAATAAAGGACCAAGTCATGTACATTGAAGATGATTGTAATTTAATGATTCTATATTACTTAAAAATGTTTCAAATTCACTTCAATAATTCTTTGCATATTAATTGTTTAGTCCCTTCCCACGTAATTGAAGTTTAAATAAGAAGTTGTGCCCAAAAAAAAAAAAGTTTAAATGAGAGGTCCTTTGAACTCATGGACTTATAGCAAAGATAATCTATTTAATAAAAATTAAATAATATGTAAAATAAATATAATAATTATAGAAGGGCAAAAGAGGAAATCAAAAGTTTCTCCTCTCAAGCCCCTTTTAGAGGTAGTATAGATTTGTAAATTTAGTAGATAAATCAAGTGTGGGCCCTTTTCTCCTTATCCTACCAAAATTTTAAGGTTTTGACCATTGGGCAACACATCTTAAAGTGAAAGAGAGAGAGATTTAAAATTCAATTCCTTATTTTTCTCTTCTTATCCGCCGCACAGCTCCCTCCCCCCCCTCACTCATTTCCTTTGTTTTTTTTTCATTTCATCACCATGGGTTCTGCAAGTGTGAACTCCTACCCCTCCGCCACCACAACTGAGACTCTCCCTTCGATTGTTAACGCCACCTTCCTCATTGTTTCACCACCGAGCCTCACCACTGTCCGCCATTGAAGTTGAGAGGGGGAAGCTCACCGAAAAGCGTTTGGTCATTCGTTTTGTTTCTGTCGAGGTGAGCTCTCCATTCTTGTCTAATCCTTAGTAGGAGGTTTTGGAACTAACCCGTGTTCACCGTACGTCGATCACGACAGATCTGAGGCTCACCAGATTCTGAGAAAACTAAGCTCGCCGGAGTAAGAAAGATTGACGTTTGGGAGTCGGAACCTTCGCCTACGCTCATCTCTCTCAAACCGTTCGCATAACTGAGTTTTCCCAGCCTTTTTTGTATCGTCAGATCCTGAGAAGTCTTCGGAAACGAAGCTAGGTGAGCTGATCTCCCTTCCCTTGTCGTGCGCGTCCATGGCTGTGTTTTTGGAGAAGAACAATCCAGTTGAACCAGCTGGCCGGTTCACCTAAACCAGTTCATTCTGGTTCAGTTGGTTTTCTTAGCAATTAGAGCCGGTTTTTGCTATTTTAACCCTTTCTTCTCACTATGTAATTATAATTGTTGGGATTTATGCCCTAGAGTTTTAATTTGTAATAAAATATTTTATGAATGAATAAAAGTATTATTTTAGTGAATTTTGTGCAATTTATTATATGTTGATATTCGCTAAATATTCAAACATCAATAGAAAATTCTGGAGTTACTAATTCTGTATTTTTGACTTCTATGAGATATAAAGTGGATCTAGTCCAAGATAGTAACTCAAATAGTCTACAGTAAACGAATACGGTTAGGAAACCTTATTCTGGTAACACTATTGATGTTGTTCACTGATTTGATCCAAATCATTAGCATGATGTAGATGCAAGTGGAAATATCATATATAATGAGTTTATATAAGACTGGACCAAGATAATAAATCAATTCCTAAATAACACCATTGATAGGAAATGGTTTATAATATCAAATTACGTTATTAAGATTAATACGTCTCAATCCTGAGTATGTTGTGAACTCACATTAATGAAGTCTTTTCCTTTGATTCACATGGTTGAGGGTGATCTGTTGATACACTCGATAAACTTCTGTTTTGGGGAAATGACTAAGTAGATGCTTGGGAACATTTCTATACAAGATGACATTAATAACTTTCCTAAAACAAATGAAAGTGTTAGTGCGACACTATTCTAACTTAGGAACTTTAGGTATCTCCCTTGTTGTAATGATTCGGTACTTGAACATGAGGCCTCACCTTCTCACTGGCCCGAAAAGGATCGTTTTATACTTGAAAACTATAGAAAAATGTTCATTAGAGAATCATCGGGTACACAAGGATGAAAGAGATAATTACAAGGGTAAAATGGTAATATTTTACCCAGTTGTAATTATGAGATTACCATGTGAAGGATATGTTAAAATAAACTTAATAGCAAATGAACATAACCCATCTATAGTGAGGGGAGTTCAACTTAGAGTTTATAGTGGAATTACTTTAGGTTAATTAATAATTATGATTAATTAATTAATGAGTTTAATTAACAAAACAATAATTATTGGAGCCCGTGATCTATAGTTCCAACAGGTCCTTATGCTAGCCCATATATCATTGTAACTAACCAAGTTATTAATTTAACAAGGAAGAAAAAAATTATATTTAAGTAATTAAATTACTTAAATAAAGGGAGATATTAATTGTTTAAATAAAAGGTTTATTTAAATGGAAATTGATATTAATAATATTAATTATTTAAATAATGAGTTTATTTAAATGAAAATTAATAATATATTTTTAAATCAAATAATGAGTTTATTTAATTAATAACAAAAAGAGAGATTTAAATACAATTGGTTTATGTAACAAATTAGTATTTTATCCAAAATAATTAATTAAATGGATTTGATCCTGTTAGGAATGGTGTCCTAGAACTTGTAATTATTTAAATATAATAATTTATTTCGAATAAATTAAATAAATAAACATAAGTTCTTTAAATAATCTAGATTGATTCAATTGACGATATTAGGAATATATGGAAATATATAAATATCAAAACATTCAAATAGTAAACCCTAAGTTACTCTTATGAAATCACGACTTAGTATGTGAGTCATACAAGAGGATTAAAGTCGAGATGAGTAACTTAAATATGTCTACGGGAAAGGATAACGTTTGGGAACCTTATCCAGGTAACACTGTTGATAGCTTCGCATTTTGTTTATAGACAAATGATCTAATCCTGATCATTCATGTGGGTGACATGAAATGGAAGTATCATATGCAATGTTGATTGTATAAGACAGGACCACGATGTTCGATCAAATTTCTCATTAGTACCAGGTTTACGAGAAATAATCGAATATCAAACTAAGTTTATCAACCGTGATAGATCTCAATCCTGAGTGAAATGCGGACTCCTATTTGTGGAGTTATGTTCTTTGATTCACATGGTTGAGAGTGATCCGTAAGAACGCTCAATACACTTCGTTTTGGGAACATGACTAGACAAGTAGCCGGGAACTCATTTTCACGAGATGGAATTCATAACTTTCCTATAAATTAACGGTATCGGTCGATACCTAAACATTTTAGGAACTTTAGGAAACTCCTTGAT
Source organism: Gynostemma pentaphyllum (assembly GCA_028015215.1). Lineage (NCBI taxonomy): Eukaryota > Viridiplantae > Streptophyta > Magnoliopsida > Cucurbitales > Cucurbitaceae > Gynostemma > Gynostemma pentaphyllum. The sequence continues at coordinate 46,923,792 of CM051353.1, read as the reverse complement.
GTACTTGATTCGAGACATGAACAAGTGACGTCACGACTTCTATTGATCACGAAGTATCTTATCTCTAGTTCGACTAAAGATAAAGTTCATTGGAGAATCGCGGGAACACAAGGATAAAGCGGTAATTACAGGGGCAAAACGGTAAATTTATCCTTTGTAATTATGAGGGTTCCACGTGAAGGATAATATCACAGATATAAATAAAGATAAACTAAATGGACATAACTCATCTATAGTGAGGGGAGTTCAGCTATGAATCTATAGTGGAATTATTCATAGTTAGATAATAAGTAATTAATCGATTATGTGTTAATCACTTAATTGACTAATTATTAAGCCCATGATCTATAGGTCCATCGGGTCCCTATGCTAGCCCAAATATCGTAGTCGCGAAATCAAGTAGAAGAAATGGAAATTTTAAGTAAAGTGAATTACTTAAAATAGGCAATATTAATTGTTTAAATATTGAGTATATTTAAACGAAATTAATATAAACATTATTAATTGTTTAAATAATGAGTTTATTTAAACATGAAATTAATAATGAAATATTATTAATTAGATATTATTAATTATTTAAATATTGAGTATATTTAAATGGTAATTAATAATTTGAAATTAATTAACAATTATTAATTGTTTAAATAATTATATTTAAACGGAAATTAATAATTAAAATTAATTAATTAATAATAAAATATTGTCAATAAAATTATTAATTTATGGAAATTAATAATTATAATTATTAATTATTTAAATAATAAAAATTATTTAAATGGAAATTAATAATTAAATATAATTTGATAATATTTAGACGGGAGAAAATATTAATATTATTAATTGTTTAAATAAAATATTTATTTAAATGGTAATTAATAAATTAATTGAGTTGGACTTATTAATTTGAGAGAGAGTTTCTAGCCCAATTGGATTAATGAACCCAATTGGGATTGGCCCGAAATAATTAATTAAATAAATTAGAATTTTTTTTAATTAATACATGTAAATTTCGGCCATATATGATTATTTGGAGGAGATAATTGTTTGAATTATATCCTAAAATAATTACATAGATTTATTTACCCAAGATAAATAAAATAAAAGAAAAGAAAATAATCTCTTATTTATCTATGCATTTTCGAAATTGCAAGATAAAAAGAAGAGATAATATTTTTTCTTTTTGTATTTATCTCTATAGATTAATCCTAATGTGATTAGGATTCCTATTTTTCTATAAATAGGAGGGTTGGGTCATTCATAAATCACACAATTCAATTCTTTGGAAATTGAAAAATCTCTCTTCCTCCCTTCTCCCTCCCTTGGCCGATTTTCTCATAGTGTTGGGAAGAAAAATATTTTTTTTCTTCTTCCCAATTTCTTCTAAAGTTCGATCCCACAATCGAATTTCGTTTGATCGATCGGGATATAGCGTAGAAGATCTGGTGTTGCTGAGGAATTGAAGCTGTAAAGAAACCTCCAACCGATTCTCCATTATTAAGTCAATGTAAGTTCCGGTTTTAATTTTCGAATATATAAGCATGAATCTACATGTTTTATCACAAATTGCATGATGTTAATAGATCCGTTATTAAATGTTAATAAGTTTACTAAACAAAATTCCGCTAATTTAGTAAATCATCTCTTCAGATCCAATATTAATTATTATATAAATTTTCGGGATTTATGTACTTAATTAGAAATAATTATTTGAATTTTTCTAATTTTAATTACATAAAAGAAAATAGATAAATATAATAAAAAAATAAAAGAATAAAGAATTAATTAAGTAAATAGCCAGTTTTTAAGAATCTCTTTACTATTTAAATCACCCAAGGATAAAAGGATATTATCTTAGCGCCACTTGTCATTATATGAAAAGAAAATTGTTTTCTCAATTTGAATACAACTGACGCCTATCCTTAGTCATGAAGATATATGAAAATTGTTTTCTCAATTAAGAGTCTGACACCATCCTTTTAATTTTATAATTAATTTTAAATCAATTATTTAATTAGGAAATAAGGAATTTTAATAGGATTAAAATACCAAGTTTTCCTATAAATATGACCATTGAGTGGTCATATTTAATACTTGATATTTATCAAAAAGCTCTTTCTTTTATTCTCCTATTGTCAATTTTTGGCTTCTTAAAATAAGAAGAACTTTTCTTCTTAGTTTGTTCTTCCTGGTCAATTCCCACAAGTCGGGTTGGTTTGTGATCGAGATATAGCATAGAAGACTTGGTGAAGTGGATTGATGCTATAAAGGAAACCCCAACCGATTCTTCATTAAATCTACAATGTAAGTTTTTCGAAAGCCTTATAATTCTAGTTTAAAGTTTGATCACAATTGTATGTTATTAACGGATCCGTAATTAAATGTTAATTAATTTACTAAAGAAATTTTGCTAATTTAGTAAATAGTTCCTTCAGTAATTAATTATTTTCCAGGTTTCGGGCAACTTTAGGGGCGTTGATCTTATTTAATTTGAAGCCGGTTCTTGATTCTAGCATTTTCACTAAGCTTCAAAGGTGAGGATAAATAGAATTTACGGTAAATTTAGAAACTAAATTCTTGAACTATTTGCATGATTCGGGAGTTAAGTTAAAATTTGAATTAAGTGTTAAGCATGCTAATTTATGATTTAATAGGAATCGAAAGTATAGAATCGATATTGGGAAATAATGGATTTTATGTATTCTTGGGAGTTAAAGTATGGAATTTTTTGGGCTTAAATATGTTTATGCTTAAAGTTTGGTTAGCTTATGTTCTTGAAGATTTATTTACGATATCGAGGTTTTCTTATTACTTTGGACTTTTACTGAGACTGGTCCTTCCCGCATTGGTCTTTAGTACATAAGTCATTCGATGATTTCAGGATTGTTGTGATCGATAAAAGTATGGGATTATAACCCTATACGTTCTCTTGTTCTTGATTAATATTTCTTTGATGAAATGTTCTGAAATTGGTTCTCTGTTTATATTTCGATTCTCAAATTTATGATTCTATATTATCACACTTGTGTGCATGGTGATGAATAATGAGATAATGCATAGACTACGTGTGCTTGCATTGTTTGGTATTATTCATGGTTCGATATATGTATCATGAGGAATGCATAGACTACATGAGTTGTATGAACAGAGGAGATGAATAATGAGATAATGTAGTTGTGTGAGCTAGCATTATCCGGTATTATTTATAATTACTATGATACATATATATTCTAGACTCCTTAGACTACGTGAGCTTTGCATGTCATTGGTGAGATAATGGGATCGTGCATTGACTGCGTGTGCTTGCATCGTCTTGCGTTATTCACCCAGGAGGTTATTGTTCTGGTTCTATAATGCAAAGACTACATGAGCTTGCATTTATTCTTGATAAGAAAGTAAAGGCTTCGTGAACTTTACTTGATATTGGAGTGAGATAATGGGATCGTGCATAGACTACGTGATCTTGCATCATCTGACATTATTCACATGTTCTATGTTCCATGTTTTATGTTCTAAATTCTATGTTCTTGGCTCTATGATCTTGATCTTATTCTTAGCTAAGATTGTGTGAGCTTAACTCGTTCTAGATATTTTCCTGAAAGTTAAACGTATGATTATGTGTTCTGATTATTAAGAGCTTAGGAGACTTGACTACTTGCATGATCTTTATTCTTGTTCTTTGTTCTTTGTTCTTGGGAGAATTGCATGATTTTTGCATTCGGAAGTATGACTAGGTAGTCAAGAGATAATAGGTTTCGTTGGACACAAATCCGGATTGGATTTGGGATCTAAAGTTAATTTTTATTTAATTTATCTTCACTGGGTTTCTCGCTGATGATATTACACTTTCGTGCACGGGCGTGGTCGCGATCGTGTCCATGGAGTCAGGCGGCATGATTCCCAACGATGGTGATGGATGGACATGGGTTGTTGTAGTCCATAGACCGCACGTGTCATGACACTATTATTTTTCGTTTAATTGTACTTGGTTTGTTGAGCTCTTTGAGCAATATTTTTTTCACTTTCTCTTTCATTGAGATTTCCGGATTTATGTTCTTATCTTATTTTGGATTTTAAATTTATGAAAAGGAAAGCGATTTCCATCTTGGATTGTTTAATGATCTTGGTTTTCATTTGAAAACGAAAGAATATTTTATCGATTTACAGGTTTTTTTATTCATTTTCTCAAGTCTTCCGCTTGCGTTATCTATTTGATTTTATTTTAAAGAGTCGGACTTTTACAGTTGGTATCAGAGCCTAACGGTTCTGTACACTTTGTGCATCACACGTTTTGTTTTGTTTTTCCATGTTTTGCTTTAAGTCCATCATCTAGTCATCGTCTGAATCAGCTGCACCAGGTATTCCTAGACCCTTAACTTTAGAATTTAGCTACTTACTTATGCTTTTATAGTAGAGTAGTGGGTTCTCTTTTGCTAAGTAGCTTATCCAGTTCTATGGTTGTGATGCAGTATGCCTTCTAGACGCGGTGTCAAATGGGGTGGAGCGAGGGAAGTTGCCCCTAGACGAGTTCTGGGTCGGTCTAGAGCCCTTACTCCTCCGCCACCACAGCTAGCTGTGGATTAGGAGGTTGATAGATGTTTGATTCCCAGTGATGTCGAGTCAGATGAGGATTTTCCCGTGGTAGCACCGCTTTGATGAGGCCAGAGAGTTTATATGGAGGGGGATGATTACTATGATTTACTTCGGGGTGCGGGTAGGCCTGCTGAGCATGTTGCTCCCCCTCATAGGGCGTTACTGATGCAACTAAGATTCTGAGAGAGTATAAGCGCTAAGCGCTGGGTGAGTTTGACGGGACATCTGTGGATGCTACCTTAGCTGAGAGATGGATGACCCGAGTTAAGAGAGCTTTTACCTTTATCCAGTGCCTGGATAAGTTGAAAGTCCATTGTGGGACCTATTCTCTAATTGATGATGCATTTTATTGGTGGCAGTCGATTGCTAACTCACTTTCCCCTACCTTGGAGGTGACCTAGAACATGTTCCGTGAGAAGTTCTTTGACAATTATTACCCAGAGAACCTACGAGATTAGTTGGAGGTGGAGTTTTTGACACTTAAGCAGAGAGATCGTACTGTGATAGAGGGGGAGAGGGACTTTGATCGTTTGTCCAATTTTGCTATGGAATAGGTTACTGATTTTAAGAGTAAGAAGAGAAGATTCATTATCAGTTTGAGAGCTGATATTAGAGGACATGTGCACGACTTACATCCCGACACTTATGAGGAGGCTCTTGACATTGCCTTTTCTTTGGATGTAACATCTTCAGAAAAGAAAGGAAAGCTGACAGCGACTGGATAGACTTCCTCTCAGAAGAGGAAGTCGGAGGATGACCATGGTGGTCGAGGGACTCCATCTCAGCAGAGGCCGCAGTATCAGTAAGCTCGGGGTGGAGCTCAACAGGGACAGTCTCACCCCTGTTGTTACAGTTGTGCCAGTCACCATTCAGGGAGATGTACTCTTCCACCGAGGTGTTATCACTGTGGCTATTTTGGGCACAGTTCATCTGATTGTAGATCACAACAGCTTCAGCCACCACCGCGTGGTAATCAGTTTCAGGATGGTCACCAGAGACCTCAGGCACTGCCAGCCCAGGGTCGAGATAAAGGTCAGGGCCGAGATGGGAGAAGAGGTCATGGTAGGTTAGCTTAGTAGCATGGATCACCGCCAATTGATCCTTTGTCACCTCAGTCATCTCTCGCACCCACACAGCAGCAGGCTCGTGTATTTGCTACCACGAGAGAGGATGCAGAGATGGCAGGTATGGTGGTGACAATTATCTTATCTGTTTTGGGACATTCTACTTTTGTACTACTTGATTCTGGGGTGAGTCATTCATTTATTTCTACCAGGAGTTTGTTGAGTCTGGCGCATGTGATACGAGTCCTATGGGCATGAATTGTATGTTACTACCCCTCTTAGGAAATCATCATTGGGGATAGGATGATTTGTACCTGATGATCCGTGTGTTTTGGGTTGTTATTTGCATGCTACCTTGATTGTGATACCTATGTCTGATTTTAATGCGATTATAGGCATGGATTGGCTATCAGCTAATCATGCCAATATTGGTTGTTCGGAGAAAGTTGTTGACTTTGTGGGTCCATGTGGGACTAGTTTTCAGTTTCATGGGACTAGAGGTAGAGGCGCGTGGGGTTACTTAGCCAGTGTGGTAGATACCTCAGTACCCGAGCTTAGTTTGAGTTCTGTGCTAGTGGTGAGGGATTTCACTAATGTTTTCCCCAGATGAGTTACCCGGTTTACCACCAGTTCGAGTGCTAGATTTTTCAGATTGAGGTTGTTCCTGGGATAGCGTCGTTGTCCAAGGCACCTTACCGTATAGAACCAGTTGAGTTGAAAGAGCTCAAGAGCCAGTTGCAGGAGCTCTTAGATCTACTATTCATTCGCCCTAGCGTGTCCCCTTGGGGAGCACCCGTTTTATTTGTTAAGAAGAAGAATGGCTCGATGAGGTTTTATATAAATCACTTGGACTTGAATCGAGTCACAGTGAAGAACAAATATCCTTTGGCAAGGATTGAAGATTTTTTTGATCAGTTTAGGGGGGCCACTATCTTTTCGAAGATTGATTTGAGATCTGGATACCATGAGTTAAGGATTCGGGATGAGGATATCCCTAAGGCCGTCTTCAGAACTTGGTATGGGCATTATGAGTTTGTGGTTATGCCATTCAGCTTGACTAACGCACCTTCCACCTTTATGGATCTCATACAAACCGTTTTAAGGAGTTTTATTGATCTATTTGTCATATTCTTTATAGATAACATTTTGATCTATTCCAAGATTGAGGAGTTACATGTCATATATTTGGAGAAGGTCTTATCTGTTTTGCGAGATCAAAAGTTGTATGCTAAGTTTTTGAAATGTGAGTTCTGGCTGAAGAAGGTGGCATTCTTAGGCCACGTGATGTTGAGTAGAGAAGTATCAGTCGATCTCTCGAAGATAGAGGCGGTTAGCGGTTGGCCTAGACCGACTAACGTGTCCAAGATCCAGGAGTTTCGTGGGACTTGCGGGGATATTACATATGTTTTGTTCAGGATTTCTCTAAGATTGTGTCCGCCTTGACGCGTTTGATGAGAAAGGGAGTTGAGTTTATTTGGTCCGATGAGTACGAGGTGATCTTCGAAGAGCTGATGAAGCGTCTAATGATCGCACCTGTTCTTGTATCGCCGGATAGATCGGGTGGTTTGACTGTGTATACCGATGCTTCGAAGAAGGGTTTGGGTTGTGTTTTGATGCAACATGGTAAGGTAATGGCCTATGCTTCTCGTCAGTTGAAGGAGCATGAGAAGAAGTACCCCACCCATGATATGAAGTTGGTCGCGATTGTGCATGCTTTGAAGATTTGGAGGCATTACTTGTACGATGAGAAGATTCTGATATTCACCGATCATAAGAGCCTTAAGTACTTCTTCACTCAGAAGGAGTTGAATATGAGGCAACGACAATGGTTGGAGTTGGTTAAGGACTACGATTGTGACATTCAGTATCATTCTGGAAAGGCAAACATAGTGGCAGATGCACTTAGTATAAAGTCATTGCATTCTTCGATCTTATCTGCGATACCGATGAGGTTGAGATGGGATATAGAGTGAGCTAAGATAGCCCTCCTTACGATCGAGGTTACCATGAGCTTAGCCAATTTAACCGGTTAGACCGACCTTGAGACAGAGGATGATTGATGCTCGAGAGAGCGAGGCTCATTTAGAGGCCATTTTTTTTGCAATTTGAAAATCACATCTTCAAGTTCTAGGGTCTTCCTCATCTTCTTGTTTTTTCATTATGAAACAAAAAGAAAAACATTCATTTCTTCCCCTTCATTTTCGGCCAAACCTAAAAACCTAGAGAAAAATTGTGTTTTCTCTCTCATTTCTCAATTGTTTTGAGCGATTTTTGTTGCGTTGGTTCGGTATTAACTTGGGGAATCTTTCTCCTAAGGTTTGGAAGGAAAAATATTGCTCTTAGAAGCTCCAAGAGGTAATTTACTTTATGGGTTTCTTGTTGGTTTTGTAATCTTTTGTATTGAAATATCAATGTCTAAGTTGGTAGAACTTGAAATTTCATTTCTATTTTACTTTACCCATAAACCCTAGATTAATCCATAACCAAACTTTTCTAAGTACCAAGCTAATTTGAAAAACCCAAACCCTTGAATGTAGATTTGGCCAAAATCCTCTTCTTTTTTCCTTTTCTTGGAGTGTAGTTAAATTTTAAAGTATTTTGGTCATAACTTCTTCGTCCGAATTCCGTTTGAGCCCGTAAGATATCAAATTCTTTGTTTTTACGAGATCTATTTTTTTATTCTAATTTTATAGCCATAAAAATTATGTGGAAAAAGTTATCATCAAAATACCTCTTGACCTATTGGGGGAAAAGCCGAGCTTTTCTTCGTTCGTTTCATTTTACGCGTGGATTGTTCTTTGTTTGGTAATTAATGAAATTAGGTTATACTTAATTGTAGGTTTTACTTGATCGCTCGCTCGTTTGCTCACTTGATTGTTCACTTGAGGATTCGATTTAAAGCCTTTTTGCTAAAAGGAGAGGACAAATAGAATTTACGGTAAATTTAGGAACTAAATTCTTGAACGATTTTTATGATTCAGGAGTTAAGTTAAAATTAGAATTACGTGATTGAGCAAGCTAATTTTATGATTTATTAGGAATCGGGAGTATAGAATCGATATTGGGAAATTATGGATTTTACATATTCTTGGAAGTTAAAGTATGGAATTATTGGGTTACTATCTTATGTTCTTGGAGATTTATTTATGATATTGAAAATATCTGATTACTTTGGACTTTTACTAAGACTCGGCCTTTCCAGCATTGGGTCTTTAGTACATAAGTTATTCAATTTTACAGGATTGTTGTGATCGATAAAAGTATGGGCTTATGACCCTATACGTTCTGATGTTCTTGATTAATGTTTCTCCCGATGAGATGTTTTGAAATTGGTTCTTTATTTATATGTCGATTCTCAAATCTCTGATTCTTTATTATCACACTTGTTTGCATGGAGGAATAATGAGATAATGCATAGACTACGTGTGCTTGCATTATTTGGTATTATTCGTGGTTTGATATATGTATCATAAGGAATGTATAGACTACGTGAGCTTGCATGAACGGAGGAAATAAATAATAAGATAATGTTTAGTTGTGTGAGCTTGCATTATCTGATATTATTCATAATTGCTATGATACATATATATTCGAGACTGCTTAGACTACGTGAGCTTTCCGTGTCATTGGTGAGATAACGGGATCATGTATTGACTACATGTGTTTAAATCATCTGTCGATTATTCACCGAAGAGATTCTTGTTCTATAATGCAAAGACTACATGAGCTTGTATTTGTTCTTTTTCTATAATGCAAAGACTATGTGAGCTTGCATTTGTTCTTGATAAGACAGTAAAGGCTCCGTTAACTTTACTTGATATTGGAGTGAGATAATGGGATTATGCATAGACTGCGTGAGCTTGCATCATCTAACATTATTCACATGATCTTTGTTCCTTGTTCTTGTTCTTATTCTTTAATAAGACTACGTGAGCTTCACTTGTTCTAGTTATATTCCTGAAAGATTTAACGTAAGATTACGTGTTCGATTATTTATGAGCTTGGGAGACTAGACTACTTGCATGATCTTTATTCTTGTTCTTTGCTCTTGTTCTTGGGAGAATTGCATGATTTTGCATTCAAAAGTCGGTTTGGGTAGTCAAGAGATAATAGGTTTTGTTGGACATAAATCCGGATTTGGATTTGGGATCTAAATTTACTTTATATTCAATTTATCTTCACTAGGTCTCCCGCTCATGATATTACACTTTCAGGTACGGGACGTGGTCGCGGTTGTTGCGGCCGTGGAGCTGGTGCGACATGATTCTGGATGATGACGATGGATGGACTAGAGTTTGTATAGCCACAGACTGCTTGTGTCATGACACTCTATTTTATTTTACCCATTTTATTACATTTGGGTTGTTGAGCTCTTTCGAGCATTATTACTTTCGTTATTTGATTTCCATGGATTTCTAGATTTTATGAACTTAACTTATTGTGGGTTTGAAACTTTATGAAAAGGGAAGCACTTCCCATATTTGAATGTTAAGGATTTTGGATTTCATTTTGAAATGAAAGGATGTTTTATCGATTTACAGGTTTTCCATTATTATTTCAAGTCTTCCGCTTGCGTTATTTATTTAATTCTATTTTAAAGAGTCAGGTCTTTATAATAAACAACTCAACAAAGAAACTAAGCAAAATTACCACACACACACAAAAAAAACTCAGTAAAATATAACAAAAGAAGATTAGATTTAAACAAATCATTAAAAAATTAAAAAGAAACAAAAAGAAGCCAAGAAAGCAAAAAAAAAAATGGGTTTTTTGGTTTAATTGACCTTCAAAATTGACAAATAAAGGTTATTGACCTCCATTATCATTTTAACATTTTTTGACCTTTTGATTATGTCATTTTGTTGTGAAATGTCTAAACAACCCTTTTATTCTTTTCTTCCATGAAATTTTTTTCTTCTCTTCTTCCATGAAACCATTTTCTTATCTTCTCAATACTATCTCTTCTATCTCCCTCACTCATGGTGGCGGAGAGCAGGTTGGTGGTGAAGAACGTTTAAAAAATCTCTCTTCTCTCGATTTGGGTATGCATGACTTTTGGGATTTTCATTTGTATTTTTTATCAATCCCAAAACCTCAACACCATCTCCATTCTCTATCTCAAGTCTCTCTTCACATAACCAAGTAATCTTTAAGCTTTTGATTCTTATTATTTTGTTAAAAAAAATCAAGGTTGCCCCGAATTTTGAGTTTTCCCCCGAAATTGAGTTTTAATTTTAAAAAAATTAGAATTAGGTGATAAGAAATTAAAGTCCAAGAAGAATGAACGGGCTTGAATTAACCTTTGACTTAGAGAAAAATGTATGGTGAAAAACAATTTGCAATATTGCGAAGAATAACAATAGTTGTAAAGTACTTATCAACTTTGAGCTTGAACTATATACAAAGGAATGGCTGCACTAAGTGTTCTAAACTTTAGAAGGCAAAATTTTAAAATGAAAGAATGGAAAATATAGATCCAATGTTATGTAATGAAGTAACATCACAAAAAAAAATATTTTAAATGCTCCCCCACCCCTAATAAGTCCAAAATAAACCATTTAGTGCGACAAAAAGTGTAACCAACCAATTAGCTTGCCTAAACTTACTTTAAAAAAATGACTATTGGTTTTTATCAATTAAAAATAATCATAAGATGGATTTTAACTTTCTATTTCAAACTATACCCAAGGGCGTTTTAAACTTTTTTTGAGAAAACATGAAAACTTTCAACAAATGTTAATTTTAGGATTTGAAATCAGAGTACTTAAGCTACCTAATATCTTATAGGGGTATTAGTACAAAAAAATATTATCATTTACAAGTGTAACTTAGTTTTTTCTATGGAGAACATCAAGCATCGACCTTATTTAAGTAAATCACATCACTTGATTCATATCACTATCGAGAACATATCATTGCTTGACTTTAAATTTCTAAATCTAAAGTTCAATTTGAATTAATTGCTTAACAATGGCTAGTATATTCATCCATTTTAGTGTTGTTGTAATTTTAAAATCATGTATTCAACTCTGTTTATGTGAAACCAATTAACCTTTTTTGCTTGTTTACTTATTTTGGGAAGAAATGCAACTCCGGAGTTATCGATAACACGCTATGCTCGTACTCAATCAGCAACTTGTATTTGTGCTCATACATACTTCGTCAATCCATCACAATAGCAAATCCAGGCTTTATATTTATTCCAATTCACTTAATTGGATGCTCAAATCAGAAATTAGTAGGAGAAAACACGAGTTCAGATGTGATAGTGTTGCACAATACACTGAGTATGTTGATGATGGATTTTACATTAGGAGATGTATAGAGGTTGCAAGACAGGCAATTGGGCATACCAGTCCTAACCCAATGGTTGGATGTGTCCTGGTCAAATATGGAAAGATGGTCGGTGAAGAGCTTCATGCTGAGGTAACACATAATCCAATGAACGTTTCTCTCTCGATTGTTGGTTTTAATTTTCACTGTTAATGTTTGCATCTTTCTAATTGATAATAATCACTTAACTGCAACATTGTGTTCTAATGAAGGATTTCAATGTTGTATTGGTTAGAATTTATTTGGTTAACAGATCTTTCGTTACGAGCATTTATAGTGAAGAGTTGAAAGGAAGCACACAATTATTTTTAGATTAGTGAGCAAGGGTTGCTTTACTTGTTATTTTTTAATAAAAATTATGCTTGTCATGTTTACTTGCTTTCTACCATTTGAAGTTTGAACTAGAGAGCGTCAATGAGGTGATGCAAGGCCAATTCCTGCCCCTAAATCAATCATCATCCTTGTTATAACCCTTGTTAATAAAAATTATGCTTGTCTTGTTATTCTATTAGTTTTTGCATTCATAAATATTGCTGATTGATTGTTCAATCAAGAGGTATAATGAATAGCCGTTTGCATTGCGAGATTCCGGGGAGAATGCAACAACATATGCTAGTTTAGAACACTATGGAAAGACGTCTTCCATGTACGAGGCTCTAATAAAAGCCAAAGTGAAAAAGGTGGATCCAAATCCAATTGTTGCTTCCAAGGGACTAAGAGATGCAAGAATTGATGTGACTGTGAGAGTAGAAGAAGATATATTCATCAAATGTTGACTGGAAAACCTTTTCTTACTCTCAGCTCAGGTAAAATTACTGAACTTCATCACTTATTGATTGGCCACTTAATTCAAGTGAATTAGTTGCAAGTTATTTTATCATTTTCTAATTAATGTATTGTAGTCCAGCCTTTTTTATGTTCTATTTTCTAGAACATGATTATCGATCGATCAAGTACTTATATCAATAGTCGCACCTTCCTGCATGGTTGCTTTTTAGATCGATTGGAGAAGAAGTTGAAGCTCCTGGTGGATATTATTCAAAACTTTTACAAGAATATGATGTTGTTACACTTTCTCCATCTAAGAAGTTGACAATTCCTGGATCCGAGCGAGCGGCCTCTTTGGATTACTCTATCAAGTCCCGATTTTTTAATCAATATTCCTCCTATAACTGATTCAACTACGAAAGTAATAATCTTCACTGACAAACCTAACTTAAGAAGCAGAAAATATGATATGGACAACATAGAAAAGCAGACGGTGTGTTTCAACTTAAGAAGCCATCAACCTCGAATTGATGAGAATGATTCTTTCTTTTTGCCAATACCTGTGTTTGAATCAACTTCTCTGACGCCGATGATTCCTGGGACGTTGTATTGAACCAGGGTGCGAGCTCATCGATCGCAAGCTTTGGAAATGATATTCATAATCATTTCGCGATAAGAATTTAAAGTCATTGCAATAACAGAACAGACATTCAACCAAGTCAAGTGTAAGTACCCTTCATCGGTGGCATACAAATTTGCAAGTTTAATTTTTTATCTACTGAATTGTTATCAAGTAATAGTTTTGGCTCATTCTGTTGGGATTGAGGCCTCTAAAAGAGTTCTCAAACCGAAGTCACAAGGATCTTTCCTTGCGGTATAATATAATCAAAATCTAAATGCATAAAAGAAATACTAACCCTTGTAGAGAAGTGTCCTGGCTCTTCCTCGTTCTTGGTCAGGTTACGATCCTGGGACCACCAAAAAGTACTTCCTCACTAAGCACAAAAGAGAATCGGTGCGTGGGCACTATCTCCTTTGGAAAAAGGAAAAATGGGAAGAAGAAATTTTTCTTCCCAATCACCCTATGGGCAGCTAAGAGAGAGAGAGAGGGAGGAGAGGAATTTCTTGAGCCTTTTCTTTTGCTCTCTTAGTTGTATGTTTTGGGGTCACCCCAAGGTTCCTATTTATAGGAAAACTAAGGCCTCAGAAAATCTTTTGAATATCTTTTATTAATTAAATAATTAAATGTAAAGCCCCGTCACGAGAAAGTTATAAATCAATATTATTTTATTAAATAATATTAATCAGGCTTGATCGATAATTAGAGTAAAAATACCGTGTTATTTCAAAAAGGGTATTATGGTAATTTTTCCCAAAAAACTTTAAATTTTGAACCTTGTGATTTTACTATTATTTAGACATGAAATTTATGGCCTCGATGTGAAGATTCCAACGCAACTGACGGTTTGTCATTCTGAGACCCGGTGATCAAGTTATAGACATTTTAAGGTGAGTGGCAATTTCGTAAATATTGCAACTCGGGATTTTGACCTAAGAGAGGACTTCCCATTACCACTTTCAAATTTTCTTCCTCTCCTCTCTCACGCCGTCGCCCCCTCCCTTATTGGAGAGTTCCGGAATTTAGTTCGTTTGCTTGCCGGTTTATCGTCGATTGCTTTCGATTTGTGGATTAGGGACTTTGGGAAATTCCAATCAAGAAGGTAAATTTTTCTCTTCTCTTGAAATTCCCCAATGCCGCCACCCTCTATACCCTTGAAATTGATGTTCGGTTCGTAAATTGTTGATGTTAGGTGTTCGTTTTGATCGTGGTTGATTGATAGGCGAAGGTTGTAGTTTGATTTCGTGATTTTCTATCATTGGGTGAGTGAATTGGATCAATCTTTGTTCTCTTTAAATTCTGAAATTTATTGTTTAATGTTAAATTATGAACTTCAAGAACATAGCCTTGAAACCCATTCCATATCACTTTCAATTTCCCAATTTTTGGCCTAAACCTTAATCGGTATTGATTTCCTTTGCCTAAAACCAAAACCCATCTGAAGGGATGATTTACTAAACTAGCGGAATTTGATTTAGTAAACTAATTAACATTTAATTATGGATCTATTAATATCATGCAATTTGTGAAAAAACATGTAGATTCATGCTTTAAATTTCGAAAATTAAAATCAAAACTTACATTGAGTAATAAATGGAGAATCGGTTGGAGGTTTCTTTACAGCATCAAATCCTCAGCAACACCGGATCTTCTACGCTATATCCCGATCGATCAAACGAAATCCGATTGTGGGATCGAACTTTAGAAGAAATTGGGAAGAAGAAAAAATATTTTCTTCCCAATGGACTAGGGAAAATCGGCTAAGGGGGGAGAAGGAGGAAGAGAGAATTCCAAATTTCTTAGGAATTGAATTGTGTGATTTATGAATGACCCAAGCCTCCTATTTATAGGAAAATAGGAATCCTAATCACATTAGGATTAATCTATGGAGATAAATACAAAAAGAAAAAAGAATTATCTCTTTCCTTTATCTTGGTATTTCTAAAATGTCATATAAGAGAATATTTTCTTTTCTTTATTTTATTTATCTTGGGTAAATAAATCAATATAATTATTATAGGATATAATTCAAATAATTATCTCTTACAAATTATCTATGATGGCCAAAATTAATAATAAATAATTAATAAATCAAATTTATTTAATTAATTATTTTGGGCCAATTGCAATTGGGTTCATTAATCCAATTGGGCTTGAAACTCTCTCTTAAATTAATAAGTCCAACTTAATTAATTTATTTATTAATTACCATTTAAATAAAATATTTTATTTAAACAATTAATAATATTAAAATTTTCTCCCGACTAAATATTATCAAATTATATTTAATTATTAATTTCCATTTAAATAATTTTCATTATTTAAATAATTAATAATAAATATTTTAATTATTAATTTCCATTAAATAAACTCATTATTTAATCAATAATTTTATTTGATAATATTTTATTATTAATTAATTAATTTTAATTATTAATTTCCGTTCAAATAAAATTAATTATTTAAACAATTAATAATTGTCAATTAATTTCAAATTATTAATTACCATTTAAATATACTCAATATTTAAATAATTAATAATGTCTAATTAATAATATTTCATTATTAATTTCCTGTTTAAATAAAATCATTATTTAAACAATTAATAATGTTTATATTAATTACCATTTAAATATACTCAATATTTAAACAATTAATATTGCCTATTTTAAGTAATTCACTTAAAATTTCCATTTCTTCTACTTGATTTCGCGACTACGATATTTGGGCTAGCATAGGGACCTGATGGACCTATAGATCATGGGCTTAATAATTAGTCAATTAAGTGATTAACTCATAATCGCTTAATTACTTATTATCTAACTATGAATAATTCCACTATAGATTCATAGCTGAACTCCCCTCACTATAGATGAGTTATGTCCATTTAGTTTATCTTTATTTATATCTGTGATATATCCTTCACATGGAACCCTCATAATTACAGGCGGATAAATTTACCGTTTTGCCCCTGTAATTACCGCTTTATCCTTGTGTTCCCGTTGATTCTCCAATGAACTTTATCTTTAGTCGAACTAGAGATAATATACTTCTATGATCAATAGATGTCGTGGCGCCACTTGTTCATGTTTCGAATCAGCACATCAAGGGAGTTTCCTAAAGTTCCTAAAATGTTTAGGTATCGCACTGATACTGTTAATTTATTGGAAAGTTATGAATTCCTTCTCGTGAAAATGAGTTCCCAGCTACTTATCTAGTCATGTTCCCAAAACAGGAGTGTATTGAGCGTTCTTACAGATCGCCCTCAACCATATGAATCAAAGAACATAACTCCATAAATAGGAGTCCGCATTTCACTCAGGATTGAGATCTATCACGGTTGATAAACTTATTTTGATATTCGATCATTTCTCGTAAACGGTACTAATGAGAAATTTGATCGAACATCGTGGTCCTGTCTTATACAATCAACATTGCATATGATACTTCCATTTCATGTCTCCCACATGAATGATCAGGATTAGATTATTTGTCTATAAACAAAATGTGAAGCTATCAACAGTGTTACCAGGATAAGGTTCCCAAACGTTATCCATTTACTAGTAGACACTTTTAAGTTACTCATCTCGACTTTAATCCTCTCGTATGACTCACATACTAAGTCATGATTTCATAAGAGTGACTTAGGGTTTTACTATTTGAATGTTTGATATTAATATATTTCCATATATTCCTAATATCGTCAATTGAATCAATCTAGATAATATAAAGAACTTATGTTTATTTATTTAATTTATTCGAAATAAATTATTATTATTAAATAATTACAAGTTCTAGGACACCATTCCTAACACCATCAACACCGATCACCCGGAACCCAAAACCATGACCAAACCATGACCCGAAGGCCACGGTTCAACCACGGCAAAAGACAGCAGCGTTGTAGCTGTCGTCTCTTTCAAACGGCGTTTGCCTTTTTCCCGATCTTCAAGCCGTTGAACCCCAATCTTTTTAACACTTTTTGGTACTGTTTTAGCATGTAAATTAAATATTTAGGACCCTTGTTTCAGGTCTGATTGGTGGTGGAAACTAGCTTGGAAATTGGGTATTTAGCAAAGATAAGGTGAGTTAACAGTTTGATCATCGATGGAGTTTTAGAGAAATCTAAGGCTCTTACCGTAGTTTATTCTTTTATAAATATTTATTTATTTAATTTTGGAATGTTTGGATGAATTTGGACCATAGGAGATATCGTTTTTAATTTGGGAGAAATTAGATTTTCGGTTAGAGCCAAAATAGTCAATTTTTGGTAAAAGTGAGTTTTCTTTATATTGAATTGATTCTCATTGATATGAATGTTAATTATGGAATTTTAGGATGAGTTTTTATTATTAGATCATCCGAAAATTACTTGGGAGAAATTATTTTCGGTTAGAACTAGTTTAGACGTTTTTCGGCGAAAATTGGGTTTTTAGGTTGCGAATCAATTCTGAATGTTAATGAACTTATTTCTGGAATATTTGGGAGTTTAAGATGACCCTTAGCCATGAGATTTGATTTGGGAAGTGTTTAATTTGATTTTTCGGCAGTTTTACCGTTTTTCGATAGTTTTGTGAATTAGTTGTTAATTTGATTGTGCTGCTGTAATTTGATGATTTATATTGAATTTTTATGAACATTATCGTGTGTATAATGTTGAGAATGATGTGATTGATGGCCTGTCGGGTTGTGCTTACTAGTATTAAGGCTACGAGCTTAATACTAAGTTTTATTTCAGTTATGGAAGAGTCCATAACCAGGTGCTAATGAACATTGCTCGTAAGAATGTATCATTAGAGGGTTTGTTAAATTAGTGTTGAGGCTACGAGCTTAACAACTAATCATATATCAGTTATGGGTGAGCCCATAACCAGGTACTAGTAATCATTGCTCGTATGAATGATTTACTAGAGGTTCAGTTATAGTTGTGACTATAACCAGGTACTAGGAAGTGATAGTAGTCCTAGGGACCGCCTTCTTAGTGGTTGTTTGTAAATTGTTTTCTTTGTTAAATTAGAATTATCTAGTTATCCGAAAGTATTAAGTATCGATGATGAGAGTTAGTGAATGAATGCCTTGGATATGAAACTAGTGAGAGTTGTTTATCCATGTAAAGTGAGATTATCGAGAAACCTTAAATATGGAGTTTGAGATAGTTGCCTATTCATGTATTTGATTGAGAATGAGTTTAAGTGACACTTGAGCGTAAGAGATTTTGGAGAGTATGTGAGTGCTTGGGACTCGGTATAAGTGGTTAGAGACTATTTAAGACTTCATCTTTGATTAAGTCGTTTTCTCACTGGCTTTAGCCTCACAGTGCTATCTGTTGTTTTTTTTCAGGTAATAATGGACCAAGAGGTGGCGGTTGATGAAGTGGAAGAGATGAGGGATCATGTCGCAGTGGCGCCTATGATTTATTCGTTATTATTAATGAATAAAGATTTGAATTTATTTGGTTTTATTGAGTTATTGAGATTTTGTTTATTTGATTTTGATTTATGGGATTTGAGACTATTTTAGTCTATAATATTTCATTATTTGAGAACGTGTTTTGGATCGTTGTTTTGTTTAAAAGTTTGAACTCTGGAGTTTTGTTTGAAATTAAGTGTTCTTGATTTAGTAAATTTGCATATTTCAATAAAGGATATTTATTGAGTCTTCCGCTGTTTTATATAAGTATATTTATTACTCTGAAAGGTCGGGTCTTTACATTAAATAATACATTCTAAAATATATTTGAATAATAAAGATATTATATTTTATTCCATAGTAAAATATCTCATATCTTTTATTTAAATTAATCAATATTAATTTAAATATATTATTCCATATCTTCCATTTAAATTAATCACATTTATTTAAAATAAGATATTAATATATTTTAAATAAAATAAAATGCAAAACTTAGTCAACCCTTTGACCAAGGTGGCGTGTGACCCCACCATGGGTCACATGCCCCTATCATCATCTCATGACAATATTGGACATTTTATTTTCATTTTTATTTAATTGAACAATTCGATTAAATAATTAAATAAATAAACCTTTTATTTATTCCAATAAATAAAACTCCTTTTATTTATTTCCTCTTTAATTTGACAATTCAAATTAAAAATTTAAATAGATTCCTCTATTTAAATACCCATTAATTTTGGACAACTCAAAATTAATTTAATTAAATAGACTCTTCTATTTAATCTCTCATAATTAATTAAATAGACTCCTCTATTTAATTCCACCATTAATTAAATAATTAAATAGACTCCTCTATTTAATTTCTTTTAATTAATCAAATAGACTCCTCTATTTAATTCCATTTTTCTAAAAAAATTAATCATATTAATTTATGTTCTCAATTACATGCGTTAGCTCGGAGGACTTAATGGACCTATAGGACTAAGCTCCAATGATCCAGAATTACCTTTGACTAAAACTCCTTTTAATCAATTAATTCTCATTCATTAACTCCTAGATAACTCCACTAAATATCTAGAGTTGCACTTTTAGTACTATAGACATAGTTATGTCCATTGGCTATAATCATTTGCTACACTTTGATCCTTCACAAGTTAGTTTGTATCCATGGCTAGGTATTTGCACCGTATTAACCTCCATGATACATCTTGTTCCTTAAGCCCAACTGATTCTCCAATGAACAACCTTACATAATCTCCATTATGCGTCTTTAACCTTTTCCTTGATCGAGGAATATGAGGCCTCATTGCTCAAGACAGAATCGACCCATAAGGGAACTACTTATCTATTTTTCTATATGGAAAAAAGTGAATTCCAATTCTTGTGTAATTACGTTCCCAGCTATAAGCAAGATGCAATCCCCAAAGTGGGAGGCATATTGAGCGAACTATATCGAGTCACTCTCACCTATGCAAATCAAAGGCTTGTCTCTTGCGAACAGGAGTTCGTAATCCACTCAGGATTAAGATAAATTGTACATGATCAACCGGTTGATAAACGAAATGTCTTTGTGTAACGGCTTTCCCGAAGATAAGTTTACCTTAGTCCAGCTCTACTACAATCTCTATTGCGAAGAACACCCCCACTCACATGTCTCTACATGAGCGATCCAGATGAGATCACTTGTGCCAATTCACAAGTGGGCCGTGTTAGTGGTGTTACCAAAAATAAGGCACCCAACCTTTATTCATGTACCACAGACTATTTGAGTTACACTTAAGTGAATCTTCCCGCATCATATGCTCACCTTAAGTTATCATAAGTAACTCTGGATCTTATGATGGAATACATTTATTGATTAAATAATAAATGACATTGTAAATATTACTAATTAATAATTCTTTTATTTATTTATAGTTTAATTGGATTACATAAGATTTAGGGCAGAAACCCCAGCATGAGCAAGATGACTTCTTCCTCCCGAAGAATCAAAATGCTCTCCAAGCAATTACGATATAGAGTGTGACTGAATTAAAAGTGAGAGAAAATATAAAAAGTTTGGTTGATCAAGCTAATAGAAAAACCTTTGTTAGTTGTCTTATAGGCAAAATGAAGAAGACTTCAAATAAGGAAACTTTGACAAGACGAAATCTGCCAGACCACGGGCTGTTGTAACAGTGATAGCAAGGCATGGATAGAATTTTCTTATGTAAGACATCAATTTTAGATTTGAAATTTGAATACAAAATCAATCCATATACATGAACAACAAAATGGGTCGTCCATTCAAAATACAAAATATTTTCCTTATATTAATTTAAAGCAATCAAGCTAAATTTAAGATAATCAAACCAATCAATTAAAACTTAAATTAGGAAAATGTTAATGGTGAATTGTAAAAGGAATATTTATTCATAGTAAAGATCTCCATAAAATCAATTCCAAATCGTCAAACTTTCAAATAATTATTTATCAAATTAAATGCCAAAATAAATATTTAATAAAAGAAAATTTCCAAGGGAAATTTTCCAACAATCTCCCCCCTTTGGCTTTGATTTGGCAAAAATTTATTTTAATCAAATCATTTAAAAGATGAGAAATAAACTCCCCCTAAATAAAAACTCCCACCGAAAGAGATATGATAAAAAAATATTATTTTCAAATGATAATTAAATTTCTCTCCCTGTTTTAGACAATCCAAAGACAAATAAAAATGTCTAAAAAATAATAATAAGTAAGATATAATATAAAATAGCAGAAGCACGAAAAATATGGATTAATAAAGAGACGATCCAAAAAAATAAAAAACACAGAGAGAAACTTGACAAAAAAAAAATGAGAAAAATGTTCAACCCATGATTGAAGAAAATTAATAAAAAGTCAAAATCATGACAACATTACTAAAAAAAAAACTCGCCATTTTAAAAATAATATAACTCATCCAATATCTTAAAATATAAATTCTCATTGAAATCTTAAACCAACACAAAAAACATTTGCTTTGAAAAAAGAAAGTTCCATTTATTAAAAATATGAAATCGGCCAAAAGATTTATAGGGAAAAAAATAATTTTCATGAAGAAATCAAGTATTCAAATAACAATTTTTCAAACAAATGTGGGCAGTAAAATTTTTAATTCCTCCTTTCGAACCTAAATTTGTTTAGAAATAGAATGTTGAAAATTGGACGAGTATTTAGCTTGATTTGTGCTTAATATTTCTCAATTTAAAACAATTTTGTCTAATATGACCATGACATCCACAAAATGGCAAATATGAATGAATTTATGTGACTTACCCCATGATTTTACCTTTTGCCTCATTTCTTTATTTCTTAAATTTTCAAAAGTTTCAGATTTCTTCCAAAAACAAGATTACAAACCCTATTTTCACAAATATTTACTTTACATGGTTCTTTATGCATTGTTCCAAAAAAATCAATTGGTCTTTTAGATGATTCTCCATCATAATCAAGCTTTATATGATTTTTTGAATCTATTTCTATACTCATATAATAATCAATTTTTTCTCCAGTACAAAATCCAAAGGTTTTAAGTCTTTATGAGTATTTTTAAAATTCAATTTAGTATCAATTTCTCTTTTTCAACAAGTAATTTATTTAAAAGATCATTCTTGGAAATTAAATCATCATTTGGATTTTTGTACTGGTGAAAAAATTGATACTAAATTGAATTAATTGAAAAAATGATATTTAAAAGCCCATTCTTGGAAATTAAATCATCATTTACCTTTGAAAGTACCTTATTTTTCTCGTTCAATGATTTAGTCTTTGCACACATTTTGAGAATTCATACAATTTTGTTTATGCTTTTTCAATTGAATCTTCTTCTCCCTCGGATACATCACTATCTTTTTCATCTAGGGATTCTAATTGATCAATTTTTAAATTTGATCCCTGCACATTAATAGAATCATCAATAATAGATGCAATAAATTCCTCATTACTTACACAATTTTCTTCATCACTCCGACTGTGTTTCATTGTGTTCTTCTTTTCAAGAGATTTGGAGAATGAGTTTATGTTCCTTTTGAAGAACTTTTTCTTTCTTTTGTTTTTGGACATCCTTATATAAAAACACAAAATAGGTAAAAAAATATTCCAAGATCTCGCTAATAATTTAAGCGAACTTGCTCGATACCACTTGTTAAGACCTAATTGCTTAGTTTAGTTCCGATTAATTTCGTTTAAAGATGAAAATTAACAAGACTATGCAAATCGATACTCTAGACTCGACTACTAACGTTGCAACACCGATAGCTTAACAGAAATGAAATAACAGGATGTAAAAGATAAAGAACTCTCAATTACACGATGCTTAAGTCAAGTTTTCATGTGTTATAACAAGTGAGGGCTTGGCAAGACAAAAATGACAAAGAAGTAAAAGACACGATGATATGATTAACGTGAGAAACCTCCAACTGGTAAAAACTCATGAGGCATCGCCTGAAAAAATCCACTAGAATCGTTAGTCATTCAATACAAAAATAAATCAAAAGCACAAATAAAAAGAACTCCCTTCTTTTGTTTTTGTCTTTAATTTATCTTTGCAATGACGACGCTCTACGATGGATTCAATCACAAGCTCCCCTTGTGACGATTTGATTTAAGAACCTTTCGTTCTTGTTTTGATCATACCACAAGCTCTCTTTGCGGATTTGGATCAATGAACTCTCTTCCTTGATATATGAACAAGATGACTTCTTCCTCCTAAAGAATCAAAACGCTCTCCAAACAATTACGATATAGAGTGTGTTGAAATAATAATTCGACAAAACAAACTCTCACAACAATTATAACATAAGACTGAATTAAAAGTGAGAGAAAATATTAAAAATCTTGGTTGATCAAGCTAATAGAAAAACCTTTGTCAGTTGTCTTATAGGTAAAATGCAGAAGACTTCAAATAAGGAAACTTTGACAAAACGAAATCACATGGACCATGGGCTATTGTAATGATGATAGCAAGGCATGAATAAAATTTCTTTATGTAAGACATCAATTTTAGATTTGAAATTTGAATACAAAATCAATCCCTATACGTGAACAACAAAATGAGTTGTCCATTCAAAATACAAAATATTTTCCTTATATTAATTTAAATCAATCAAGCTAAATTTAAGATAATCAAACCAATCATTTAAAACTTAAATTAGGAAAATGTTAATAAAGAATTGCAAAAGGAATATTTATTCATAGAAAAGATCTCCATAAAATCAATTCAAAATTGTCAAACTTTCAAATAATTTTTTATCAAATTAAATTCCAAAATAAATATTTAATAGCCAACAAAATTGTTGTTGCGTAAAAATGGATAGCTTCCACGTAAGAAACGAACTGAAAGTATGTGACGAGTCGGATGTAGTGCGCTGCACTGGAGATGCTGCGTAGGTAATATGCTGAGTAGTTGACGAGCATTGTATGTACCTGCACAGGAAATAAAGAGAGCACCGGTGTGGTACCGGCCTAACACCCTCTGATTCTTAAGTCAGTGCAAGCAGAGCTAGTGTGCCAGAGAGAATTATAGTAGAAATTAGTTCCCTAATGAATGAATTTCTTCTTCTATTTATATGAGAGGAGTTTGATGACATCACCATGCCACGTGTCGCGTTGGGATTGGAACACGTGCTGCTTCCCAACGACATGTCACTTGTTGGTCATGCCATGTATCATCGTTTGATTGGATAACAATATAATGTAGTTTCTTGGTCTTTGATACGTAGTCTTATTAGATGACGTAGACGTAGACTCTCGGGACTATGTAGACGTACCTTCCTAGGCGACGTAGACATAGCCTCCCAGGCAACGTAGACGTGACCTCCCAAACGACGTAGACATACCCTCATAGGCGACGTAGCTTTATCTGTCCAGGTGACGTAGACATGTAGATTGTGCATTCTTTGAACAAGTTTAGAAATTCCACGTGTACTGATATAATTTCACCCACAACACTGGCCGCCTACTCCCGAGCTAAGTTGAGAAGTGAGTTTAATATTGCTTGGGAGTATTAATTTAGGGTGGAATTTATTCTTCTATTAGTTTCTGAAAATTTTACAAGTGTCGGGGCTTGGTAGTTTGAAATTTTCTGTCTCGCAAAAAATAATATTTTTTTTGTAAAACCACAATCATGATTGATTTTTTCTTGGGTTTTTTATCTTGGCTGGGCTATGATTTGAATTTTTCATATGTGACGTAATCTCAGCTGTCGCTTTGATCCAATGGTTAAGATATAATAACTCTTAGAGATAATATCAAATCTTACTGATAATATCAAATCTTAAAGATATTATCAAAAATCTCTATAAATATGAGTTTTAGTATTTCCCATAACTCACAACTTGGAGACTTGGTAGGTTTCTAAATCTTCTTCTTTTTTCCTTCTCACATTTTCCTCTGTTCACTTTTAACATAATTTTTTCAAATTCCTGGATCTTGCAGGTTCAATGTGGTAGAACGTTGAAACAATCATCGTGCACGTATTCCCCCTTTGAGTTTAAGAATTTTTTTTCCTTAAAATCAAATTGAAATAGAGTTTTGCACTTTTGTTTGATGAAGTGGTAAAAGAGAAGAAATTATGAGAATGATTAAAAAGAATTTAAAAAATAAATAAATAATAAAAAAAAAAATTGAAAAGTAAAATAAATAATAAAATCTCCTTTTGATTTTGCTTTGCCTGCGCTCTGCAGCAGTTGTTCAATTTTTTTTTAAGGTCAGGACCATGGATCAACCCGGGTCAAATGCAAACCCGCGAATTGATCCGCGGGCTAAATGCAAACCCGCTTGTTGACTGGTCAACGGTCAATGTTGACCAGTTGACTTTTTTTTTCACTCGGATGTGGTCTTCCTTTGTTGTTTCGGGCGTTGTCAATAGGGCTTTGTCATCGGGGCTATGTCATCATGGCTTTGTCATCAGGGCTATGTCAATAGGACTTTGTTATCAACGCCTTGTCATTTGTACTTTGTCTCAGACTTGTAAAAAATTGCACGACCCCGTCTTTTGACTAGTTGACCCGAGACCTGTGACCCATCGACCGTTGACTTTTTGACTCGTTGACTTTTTTTTTTCTTTTCCGAATATCCCTCTGTCGCTTTAACATATATTCTCCATGCTCTTTTGTAGGTGTGCTTGAGGGATTGCATATTGTGTAACTTCATTAAAGGACCATAGACCATCTCTATTTTCAGGTATATCACGATCTTCCTCTTAGCATACCTTTTTATGTATACTCAAGTATTGTATCTAGGTAGTTGTTTCAACAGTAGCTAAGTAGAATCATTTTCCTTTTTAGGATGTCGAGCGAAGAGTCTAGTTATCAATCGGTGAGCGAGGAGGATTCTGGGGGGGTCAAGTTCAGAGACCGATTCAAGTACCTTTAATGTTTCCAACCAAAGTGCTAGTGATGATAATTCTTCTTCTTCTCAAGATATTGAGATGGATTCTTAGCCTTTTACCATTATTGTAGGGCACTTAGAACGCATTAGAGCGATTTATGACATTCCCTTATCTGTTAGTCTTAGATGCCTTGGTGAGGGAGAAGCGATCCATCGCTCCCTGATAGAGAAGTGGGTTTTTATTTGAAAATGTTTGATTGTGGGGTCAGACTTCCTCTCCATCACTTCCCCCAAAGAGTTTTGGCTTTGGCTGGGCTTGCACCTGCCTAACTTGGGCCAAACGGATGGATTGTTGTACTCGAATTTTGGGTTCTTTGGCATCTTCATAGCGGTGGAGAAAGATTAACTTATAAGACTATGTATGCTCTTTACCGATTGAAGAATCATCCTAAAAATAGTCGTACTCACCGTGTGCCAAAGTCATTCAGGTTTTCTGGTAGGCTTTCTTTAGGACTTTGTCACTAACCTGTTTTTCATACCTTTTAATTTTTATTCTTTTCTCTATTGTGTTGCAGCGAGAGATTGGAATATTCCTTCGCTAAGGGAATCAACTAAGGAGATAATTAATTGCATCTTAAGAGTTCCAATTGAACAACGTGAACCTTCCATCCTTCTTTCAGACTAATCACTCGTCGCTTCTGGCCTTGCTCAATCTATTGTTGAGGAAATTAGTGAGTCTCTATATATATATACACATTTTTTTACATTGCATCATAACATATCATAAGTCTGACACCTTGTTGTTGCTTCAGATATGACGGGTAATGGAGCTCGTAAGTACATTGACGATAGAAAACGCCGAAAATGTGTAGATGGCTCTAGTTGGGCTCCAAAGAAAGTGACTAAAAAATAATCGACCTTTTTAGGCTTCAACAAAAGCGTCGCCGTGAGTCAGATGTAGGTGATAAATCTTGCACTACTACACTTCCGAGCTTGAGTGCAAATCCTTCTTCTCACCGTGAAGTTCGACACCTTTTTGCCAATTCTGACTCCATTTACTATGGAGAGAATGACAAGTCTTTTAAGAAAGATGTTGAACTGATCAGCTCAAAATTTCAAACTGTTTTGTTGCTTGATCGAGATTGTGCACGTTCCATGCCCACTCAAGAATTAGCTGAATTGGCTGTTGAGGATTACTTAATGGTATGCACTCTTTTATTTTATCATTTTTTTTTCTTAGATCAAATTTCAACCAGGCACAAAAACACATTGCTTAATTTTATCAAACTCAAAGCTAAGACTAAGGATAAAGATAAGTTGATGACCATGTTTAAAGCTGTTAATCAGGGTGTGGACCCGAAGGTTTACATTTTTAGCCTTGGAATCGATGTAGCACTTAATGAAGTTGCTGAGAGATTTCTAGATTTAAACCTTAATTTTGTTAGGGAGCGTTTTAACCTTCCTCCTCCTTCTCACGCCACCCGCCACGGTGATGATGTCGACACTGAAATTTTGGGTGACTCTGCATGATGCCTTTTTCTGATTTAGTTTTATCATGTTTCGTGGGGCATGTCCACTGATGAACTCGTTTAGCTTTTATTTGTGTTTCTCTTTAGTTCCATATAGGTAGGATAATTTGCTTTTAACATGCTTTCCCGTTTATTTAGGATATCTCCGAACTTATATTGTTTTACATCTTCTTATTTGTTACCTTGAAATAATAATTTATCTCATGTTGCCTTCATTTTTCGGTTTTATTTATTTTCTAAGTCTCGTCAATCATACATGGCTATGTAACCTTGCATCATGAATGAACTTAGAATTTTTAGTGAACTTAAGTTTTTTGTTTTTCTAAGTTTTGTTAATTAAGCGTGGCTACTTAGCCCTGCACTTAGAATCAACTTAAAATTTTTAACCAACTTAATTTTTATTTTCTAAGTCTTGTCGATCATTTATGGCAATGTAGCCTTGCACTTAGAATTTTTAATGAACTTAAGTTTTTAGTTTTTTCTAAGTTTTATCAATCAAGTGTGGCTACATTGCCATGCACCTTGAACTTAGAATTTTGATGAACTTAATTTTTGTTGTGCTAGTCGCTCAGTCTTGTTGGTGTGGTAGCATAATGCGTAGTGGTAGTGCATGTAGTAAGTAAAGTAGTAGTAGTAGACCCCTACTCAAGTGTCACTTTATAACTTAAAGTGTTACTTGAGTTTGCGAGTTATTGAGTAGATTATTCTATGAGCAACTTAAATTCATACTTGGTGGTAGTCTCTGCTTTGTTGAGGTAGAGGAAAACTATCTTTTGGACATGCTTTGTTGAGGTCGGTAAAATCTATGCATACCCGCCATTTTCCGTTCGCCTTTTTTACTAACACCACATTAGAGAGCCAATCCGAATAGTGCACTTCATAGACAAAATCCGCTTTTAAAAGTTTTCCTACATCTTCAGCTATAACATCATTCCTGACCTGGTCGAAAACTCTACGTTTTTGTCTAACAGATCGATAAGTGTGATCTACATTCAGACGATGAACCATGATCTTTGGGTCAATTCCAGGCATATCATCATGGCTCCAAGCAAAAACATCGATGTTTTCTTTTAAGAAATTGATCAGTTTCTCTCTCTATTCTTCCCTCAGTCTTGTCCCGATTCTAACACATTTTTCTCCATCTAAAAGTGGGATAGATTCCAGGTCTTCCGTGGGTGTTTCTCTTTGTTCCAGTTCTTTTGGCATAATTGCCAAGTGTGGTTGCTTTGCTTTCTCAACTAAGTGAGTTGTGGTGGACTGCACCTCTTCTTTGATTTGTTCTACTGTGATCATGTTTACCGGCGTAACACATCTCATAGTTGTGTAATAACACTCTCGGGAGACCTTTTACTCCCCTTTGATTACCCTTACCCCGCACGAAGTAGGGAACTTCATCATTTGATGGTAAGTTGAAGGTACGGCTCTGAGAGCATGGATGGTAGGTCTCCCTAATATGATATTCTATCCTGACGGGTGATCGACCACTACGAATTCTACCATTTTAGTGATGGTGTTGGGCTCTTCTCCGAAAGTGGCTGGCAATTCAATACTCCTTTCAGGGATGACCTGCTCTCCTCCGAATCCCACTAAGGGTGCTGAACTTTTTTTCAATTTCTCTCTCCCAATTCTCAATTTTTCAAAAGCGCTGAGAGAGAGTACATCTACCGAGCTACCTCCATCAACCAGGACCCGATGTACTCTTAAGTTAGCCACAATAATTATCACTACAGGGCGTCATTATGAGGCTGATGGATATCAACTACTTCTTCTTCATCAAAATTTATCTTTTCCTTTCGACTAGACATTGTAGAAGTAGAAAAGACCTCGAACTTGGTTGGGGGATGACTCGCTTCTCGAGCGTTCGCCTTTCTTTTTCTGCTTGACTCTCCACCAGCTGGTCCACCAAAAATAGTTCTTATGTCACCACCCAAAGATTTTTGACCACCTCGGTCTTGGTCTTTTCGTTCGGGTCTAGTTTCGCATTATCCTTCTTCCCTTCTCATCACGAACTCCTTTAGGTACCCCCTTTGAATTAAAGCTTCAATTTCCTCTTTGAGGTCAAAACAGTCGGAGGTAGTGTGACCATGATCCTTGTGGAAGAGGCAATATTTATCTCTATTCCTCTTATTCGACCCTGCCTTCATCCTTGGCGGCCACCTAACCAAATTTTTGTCTTGAATCTCCATTAATAGTTGTTCAGCTGGGATAGTAGTAGGGGTGTACTTCTTGAACTTGGTCACAGGAATACCTCGCTCCTCAGTTCGTTGTTCTGTCCTACTTCTTTTCTCGTCTCTATACCGGTCATCCTTTCGAGTAATGTTTTCTGTTCGATCTTTCCTTTTGTGCTCAGAATGTTTGCTACTCCCTCCTTCATCTGGAGTTTTTCTTGCACTAAGTAATTCTCCTGCGCTCATATACTTTTTTGCTCTTGCGATAAGTTCTGTGTAATTAGCAGGAGTCTTTTTTCCTAGTGACCACAAAAACTTTTCATCTTTCAATCCAGCCATCATTGCCGTTAGAGCTATGTCATCGCTGTAACCTTCAACTTTCAATGCTTCACTGTTGAATCTTAGTACGTAGTCTCGGAGACTTTCCCCTAACTTCCGACGCACACCAAAAGGTGCGTAGTCGTTTTTTTATGATCTCTTTCACCCAAGAAATTGAGTTACAAAAGATCTATTAAGGTCTTTAAATGATGAGATAGACCTTGGCTTGAGTTGCCTATACCACCCTCGTGCAGAGCCTTCTAATGGAAGAGGGAATGCCCTACATTTGATAGCATCTCGGACTCCCTGAGCTCCATCCAGGTCTGAAATGTATCAACATGCTCAACTGGATCCTTTGAACCATCATAAGTTGTCATAGTTGGCATTTTAAACTTAGTAGGAAGTTCTACCTCCATAATGTCATCTGTGAATGGTGGTTCAGTTTGCTCGAGGAGATCTTCTAATACAGGGGGAGCCTTTCCGCGATACTCTTTCTTCATATGACCAAGCTCGTCTTGGAGCTTCTTTAACTTCGGTGCCCAAGGTTGTGAACTTTCAGCAGTAGACTTTGTTATACTAGTTTGTGCTTTTCTTTTTTCGTTGAGCACTTCTCTAAGGTTAGACCTTCCTTTCATGCTAGAATACCTCTTGGGAGAAGACTTATTGGATGAAGGAGAAGTGTCCCGAGTATGTTGCCTCGACTTTCCCTTCGAACCACCCTTCTCGTGATTCCGCGATTCTCGCAACACCTTCTATAGATTCTTTTTCTTTTGTTTTCTTCGATCGTAAATCTTGGTTTTCAACAGGGGCTTGGTGATCCGACCTTTGAGTGAGTATCTCTAGTACTTTTGCAAGATCTCGATTCACACCCCGAACTTACTCTTCCAAGGCTTCTACCCTTCTGTCTGGCACGAGCGCAACCTTTACCACTTCTCAATTTTCGTCAGCTTGTTGTTG
Source organism: Gynostemma pentaphyllum (assembly GCA_028015215.1). Taxonomy (NCBI): domain Eukaryota; kingdom Viridiplantae; phylum Streptophyta; class Magnoliopsida; order Cucurbitales; family Cucurbitaceae; genus Gynostemma; species Gynostemma pentaphyllum. The sequence continues at coordinate 46,892,681 of CM051353.1, read as the reverse complement.
TAGTTCTCTATTGCTACGAGTGATATCTCATATTACGAAGGTTACGGTTTTCCTTGTCATCCACATCATCATCGTGTTGACTTCTTCGACTCATCCTCGTTGGTAGAGCATTTAGTTCCAAATGTTGTTGCGTAAAAATGGATAGCCTCCACGTAAACAACGAACTGAAAGTATGAGACGAGAGTCTGATGTAGTGCGCTGCACTGGAGGTGCTGCATAGGTGATATGCTGAGTAGTTGACGAGCACTGTATGTACCTGCACAGGAAATAAAGAGAGCACGGGTGTGGTGTTGGCCTAACACCCTCTGATGCTTAAGTCAGTGCAAGTAGAGCTAATGTGCCAGAGAGAATTGTAGTAGAAATTAGTTCCCTAATGAATGAATTTCTTCTCCTATTTATATGAGAGGAGTTTGATGACATCATCGTGCCACATGTCGCATCGGGATTGGGCCACGTGTTGCTTCCCAATGACGTGTCTCTTGTTGGTCATGCCACGTGTCATCGTTTGATTGGATAACAATATAATGTAGTTTCTTGGTCTTTGATACGTAGTCTTATTAGATGACGTAGATGTAGACTCTCGGGACTATGTAGACGTAACTTCTTTGGCAACGTAGACGTAGCCTCCCAGGTGACGTAGACGTGACCTCCCAGATGACGTAGACGTACCCTCATAGGCGACATAGCTTATCTGTCCAGGGGATGTAGATATGTAAATTGTGCATTCTTTGAACAAATTTAGAAATTCCACGTGTACTGATATAATTTCACCCACAACAAAAATCAATATACTTTTTATAAAAGAATATATTTATTTTAGAGAACCCGGAATTCATAACCAAGCCTGGTCCTAGCCCAAACCCACAAATAGGTATATGCTCAGTCCTCATAAAATTTAAGGAATCTTTATGGTCCAAACTCATAAGGCAAGATAACTCTATATAAAAACTTGGAAGATTTGAGTTCTTTGCAATATAGGACAGGAGACTCTTCCTCTTCTCTCACAAACTTCAAATTATTTTCATCTCTTAATTTCTTTATCTTTTACTTTCACCTCTCAAATTTTACACTAAAATACATGTAAAATCCAACTTATATCATATTCAAAAGCCCTACTGCTAGAGAGAAAATCAAAGGTAAAATGGCCTGCAAGTTAATCGTTACAACAAAAACATAGGTAAATTTACACTACTCACGTTAATAAATAAATCAATAGTCCAAGAACAAGTTAACAAGTAAGAAAGTTTAACGTTAGAAATCAAAAGAGATAAGCAAGTTGCCATTTTTAAATACTAGTATTTTCACCACGTGCGATGCACGTATGTATAACTCTTAAATTAATTATTTTTTTAGAAAAATATTTTTAATAAACTTTATTAAATATTAATAAATAAAATTATAATAAAAATAGCATACACTTCGAACTGATGACAATCTTTTTAGTGTTTTATAGAGATTATTAAAAAAATAATCAAGTATTATATACAAATTTAACATCTCACTTAATAAATATTATTTATAAAAGTATCTTATTTTAAGATTTGATATTCTTTCTTATAATTTTTATATTTACTCTATGAGTATATGAATATAATTACATTGTAAATAAGAATTCATAAATAATATATTGATTATAATGTAAAGATTTTATTATTTATTTTACATCATATTATAGTTAATAAAAAATAATATATCTTTACTTTTTCTCATTTTAAACTTAAAAATAAATTAATATAATTTTTTTTTTATCCTTTTTTACTCATGACTTAAAATATGTGTGTTTTCCTTTTTCATTTATTATTTATCTATAAAAATTAAACCAAATAAGTATTGAAATTCAATTTAATACTATTAAACAGAGAGAATACAACTTATTAATTTAAATTCATCAATTTATTGAAATCCATATTATAGATTACTCTATTTAAATAAATATGAAAAAGTAAGCAATTTTGCTTTATATACATAAATATTTCAAAAGTTAATTATCTGTAAGAAAAAAGAAAGAAAATATAAGTTACCTATCTTAATTCAATAATTTATAAAAATAAGAAAACTGAATATATATATATATATTCACCATCCATTATAGAGTTCGTTGGGTAGAAATGAAGTTGTAGGATTGGACCAATTTTAGTGTTGAAATATGTCGTCAATAATTTTTCAGACGATTGATTCAATCCGGATGTGAAATTTTTTCACTCGAATTGTAAAAAACTTATTTTGTAACCCTTTCTCTATTAAATTTGAATATATAGTTTTCTCATATTCAACCAACGAAATAAATGGCCCTTGGAATTTAATCTCAATAATTATCAAATTTTTTTATATTGATATTGTTGACATTTGATTTTATCTCAAATATTTCAAAATTCAATATTACCATCGTAAATCTAAAAGAAAAAAAATGAGATTTATTAATTTTATATATTAGAATATCAATAATATTCAACCATTCAAAATTAACAAAAAAAAAAAAATCCACAGAAGGAAAAAAAATAGACATAAAGAGTAAACACAATAGGGTAAATATAGAATTTGAAAGCCACACTCGGAGGTCCGAGCATAAATATAATTTGGTAGGAACATTTTACGCTTCGTGTATAGGAAAAACTTTGAGTGCTACCGCTTCATCTTCAAAATGGTATATAGACACATGAGAAAAGTTAAATTTCCTACCCCGGGTTAATTTCAGTAATGGACACATTAATTTTGTTTATTTCAAAAAAACACAAGCTTTTATATATAAATCAAAACTACCCCAAACCACCACCAGAAAAAATAAATTTCATTGTGAAAAGACGAAACATACCCCTGATCTATTAAATGATATGTAATTAATGAGACATAGTTATTAGGAGAGATAAAAGGGTAATAAGGTTTTTATATGAAAATCAATTTTTAGAATTTTCACAAAATACTGAAAAATGAACCAAAAAAGCATAACGAAAGATGAAGGATGAAACACAGCATGCAAGTGTGCTAGAATAATTTATAGTTAAAAAGAATGATGGAAGTTCAATAGGTTTCTGGTTTCTAAACGGCATATTCACATTTCTTCCAATAATTATAATTATTTGCAATAAGTAAAACGGTAAATTCACCTCACAAACTCTATTATAATTTATTGCAAAGGAGAATAAAATATAAAAGTTTAAAAGTTTTTAAACGGATAACTCTGAAACTCAACTTCCTTCCGATCAATTTATTGCAAAGAAGAATTAAATATAGAACTTGGAGAGATTTATGTCTAAATACCGAATTCAACCACCTGATACATTAAGAATATCAAAAGGTGATTGGTAATTAAGTATACAAATAAATAAAATTGAAGAAATTATTTTAAATATAAACAATTAGTAATGACAAATAATTCACAGTGGCATGCTTGTAAATCTAAGAATTGAGTAAGAGTATTATGTTCCAAAAAAGTTTCTTCAAGATAGCCACTTTTAATATAGTAGAGATAACATCGAATCCACAAAAGGGTAATAACTTTCCATATATAGGAGATTTCCAGCCGTGATAATTTCATTTAGGAGAAAAATGTCAAACATAACTTGAGGGATTTTAGGAAGGTGGTTTTTAAAATAGTCAAGGCAGAATTGACAATTAAATAAAACTTTCGCATAGATTTTTTTTATTAAAAAAAATTAGTGAAAGCAACTAGTTTTTGAAGGTCATTTATTTAAAACTAATGAAAAGGAAAATTTTCATGATCATCCCATAAAATGATTACTGTTTGATTATATTCGTTCAATACTTGATTACGGTCAATTATCGATTGACATACCGAGTCAGTCATTGATTTTAAATTAATCAATGGTTTTAATATGAAGTAATTATCATATATACATTTGACATAAAAAGGTCTATAGAATTGAAGAGTTGAAACTTAGTTGTGTTTAAAGTTTCCAATAAGCATTCAACTCTAAATCAATTTTCTTACCTTATTTAAGTCCCTACCCTTTTTTTATAATAGAATATGAAGACATTTAATGCACTTTTTTTTTAGACATGCAATATTTTTTTAAGAGACATTATGCAAAGTAACATATTTTTTCCATTTTAATTTTAAATAGAGAAGCAATTTAAATTATTTTAAAAAACAAGTAATATATATATATATATATTTATTAAATTAATGAATTTATTTTCATTAAATTTGTTACCTTATATTCTATAATGATGAATCTTAAATAAATGAAAAAAATGGTCAAATATCTTTCTAGTCTATGAATTTTCACTCGGTCTTTATTTTTGTCCATAAATTTTCAAAAATGAAATTTTTTTTGTTTGAACTTTACGATTCATTCTGTTTTAGTTCTTCCATCTGTATTTTTTTCGTTATAACACTAACAGAGCGTTAATATGACATGTAATTGATGATATAACATCATATAAATATACAATGAGGTTAAATGACGTGGAAAAACGAATATAGAGTGGGGTTTAAGACTCCAATTAAGGAGAAAAATATGAGATTAACCTTACTCTATATTTGTTTTTCACTATCATTTAATGTATAATTTTACAATGTCACATCATCAATTACATGTCACATGAGCCCTCGATAGTGTCGTAAAAGAAAACTAAAATGAAACGAACTCTAATATTTTTAGATAAAAAATATAACTTTTAAAAGTATATAAACTAAAATGATATTTAAAAGATTTAATGGTTATGGGACCACTTTCTATCAAATCTAATGATGTAATCTTTTGCACAACCACATGCTCACACTAGATACAGCACTATGATAACGATTCCGAAATAAAGACAAACAATTCCACGTGTTCAATTCTTATTGGTTATAGTGGACCCACGTTGAAGTTTATAATTATATTGAGCACCTACTTCACCTCTCTCTCTAACTCTAATTGGATGAGTGAGCAAAGAGCCTTGGTCAAAGGGGCGTCATGGGTTCCACAATCGTACCTGTCAATTCATCACAGACCAAATATTAGGATTTTTAGAAAAGTGTTTAGTGCTTTTGTTAAAAAAAAAAAAAGTGTTTAGTGGTGGGTTCATCTTTTGGTATACTAGAATGAGAATATATGAATTTAAGATTATGATACTTTAGAATGAATTAAGTGAAATTTTATAGATAAGAATATGATGTATATGTTTTAGATGATATGTGAATGAGATTCAATAGTGAAAATAGTGTTTAATGTGGAGAATGAGATGAGATAACATTTACCAACAATAAATAAGAGAATTAACATGTCACCTTCAATGATAATATGATACCAAACAAACACTGAAATAAGTTTCACAAACTCATTCTCATAGCTCATTCTTAATGTATCAAACACACTCATTCTTGTGTTTGATTGGTATCATATTATCGTTGATAGTGACATGTTTTTCTCTTATTTACTATTGGTAATACCATCTCATTTTTACGTAAAATACTAGTTTCACTATTAAAACTCATTACTGTACAATTCAAAGTTGTATAAGAGTTAGAAAATTATTGTATTATATAACAAATCAGGTGTTTGGTTGAGAGTTTGGGAAAGTGATATATGTGAGAGTGATGTTATGGAATGATTAGTAAAAATGACGGGAGTGTAGAATATTTTCCAATAAATAAAATAAGTGGAAAACAAACATGAGAATGAATTTCTAAAACCTGTCCTACTCACTTTCCCCTAACTAAACACCCCTAGTTTGAGAAGATATTAAGATAGAATAGTTCGACACAACATTTTTAAAGGTTTTTCCTTCATGTTTTTGTTTCAAAAACACTTGTAAGACTCATTTCAAATAACAATAAATTTATATTATATATTTAAGAGAAATTTGAATCGATGACATGTTTTTCTTAGCAATTTTAAAAATAAAAAACATTTTGAAATATTTTTAAAATGGATATTCTCATACTGAGATTCCACCAATCTTAGTCTGAAAAATACCATTTTTAAAAATTTTCAATTCTTAAAATGTTGATTTTTTAAGTACCCCTATATTTAAGGTATCTATAAAATTTGTAAAAAATTATACTTTTTTCTAAAAAATATATCATTTTAAAAAAATTATTATTTAAAAAAAGCCATCTAAATATATTTTCCGATTTTTTTAATTATAAAATACACAATTTGTGTGTGTTGGCGGGTAAATACTAAAATTACCCACGAAAATCTACGGTATCTTCCCGCCTACTTTCTCGCTAGCTGAAAATACTGACACTGACCGTCCTCAAAAGAAGGAATCTAAATTTAGGGTTTTTTTTGTTTTTTAATTTAATTTTCCCTTTTAATTTAATATCCTCAGTAAAATTCTTAAGCTCACAGTCACACACTCTCTTAAGTAATGAAAGTATTTCCATTCTCTTTGTCTAATGCTCTCCATTGAAGAAACAACTCGAGTTCTCTACTGTTTTTCACCTTAAAAAAACCCTTCTTTTTTAAGGTTTTTTTGGGCTAGAAAATTGTTTGGTCCCGCTTCTTTAATGCATTCTAGTTCTTTATCTTGTATACCCATTTCTTGTTTCAATCTGGGTTTTCAATGTTCATTGCATTAAAAGGTCTTGAGTAAGTTTATGCTCTTGATTTTGTTCAAGTTTTTTTTTTTTTTCAGTTTTTTCTTCTGGGTATTGTCTAATAGTAAAGTGAAGCTACATTGTTTGTAAAAAAATGTTTTTTTTTGGGGGTAAGAAAATGCTGCAGTTTATATGCTAGAAATCTCTGAAGTTACTGTAAATGGTGTTGTTTATTATGCTTAATTAAGGCTCTTAAGATACTGCATTACTGTATTTGTATCTGGGTTTGTGAGATTTCTGTTGAATATGGTTGTTTGTTCTTGGGTTTGAGCACTCTGATTCTTAGAACCGAGATTTCATTTGTGTTTGATTGGAGAAAGTTTGCTGAGAAAGTGTTTTCAGGGTATTTGGAGAAATTTTGTTGTCGTCTTTGTTGGATTAAGATGGGGGCCTTCAGGATTTTGGTGATGTCCCTCTTTCTTTTTTCTGCTATGGCTCAGCTCCCTTCACAAGATATCTTGGCATTGCTTGAGTTCAAGAAGAGTATCAAGCATGACCCGACTGGTTTTGTCGTCAACTCGTGGAATGACGAGTCTATTGACTTTGATGGCTGCCCTGGTTCTTGGAATGGGATTGTTTGCAATAGCGGAAGTGTTGCTGGAGTGGTGCTTGATGATTTGAGTCTTTCTGCTGATGTAGATTTGAATGTATTTTCAAACCTCACTAAACTAGTGAAACTTTCCTTGTCGAACAACACAATGACGGGGAAGATACCGGATGGTATTGGTGAGTTCCGAAGCCTCGAGTTTCTTGATATCTCCAATAACCTGTTTTCTTCACCTTTACCACTGGGGATTGGTAAGTTAACAAGCTTGCAAAACCTCTCATTAGCTGGTAACAACTTTTCGGGTAGTCTGGATCCAATTTCAGGTCTTCTGTCAATCCGATCGTTGGATTTGAGTCATAACTCCTTTTCTGGAGCACTCCCTGTGTCATTGACTAAGCTAACAAACTTGGTGTATCTGAATCTATCTTTCAATGGTTTTACAAAGAGGATTCCCAAAGGGTTTGAGCTCCTTTCAAATCTTGAGGTGATTGACTTGCACGGTAATATGCTTGATGGCACTCTTGATGTGGAATTCTTTCTTTCGTCTGAAGCCACTCATGTTGACTTTAGTGACAACAAGCTAACAAGTTCTGATACAGAGCATGGGAAGTTTTTGCCTCGAATATCTGATTCCATTAAGTATTTAAACCTCAGTCACAACCAGCTTACTGGATCATTGGTTAATGGAGGTGAGTTATCGGTGTTTGAGAACTTGAAAGCATTGGATTTAAGCAACAATCAGCTTTCTGGAGAATTGCCCGGATTTAGTTTTGTATATGATCTCCGAATCCTGAAGCTGAGCCATAATAGATTTTCAGGGGATATTCCAAATATCCTATTGAAAGGTGATGCTTTGGTTTTGACTGAACTGGATTTGAGTGCCAACAATCTCTCAGGTACCCAACTTACTTCCAGATACTTTAGTTACCATCATACTAAGTTTTATTATTCCCTTAAAATAGTATTTTGAGGTTTCTTCTATTTTAATTATGCTCTTACTGACTTCTTTCTCATTCAGGGCCAATTAGTATAATTACATCAACCACCATACGGGTCCTCAATCTGTCCTCAAATCAACTGGATGGTGAACTTCCATTGCTGACTGGAAGTTGTACCGTGCTTGATCTATCAAGTAACAAATTCGAGGGAAATTTGACAAGAATGTTGAAGTGGGGTAACATCGAATTCCTTGATCTCAGTCAGAATCGTTTGACAGGGCCAATCCCCGAGGCAACTCCACAGTTTTTGCGGTTAAATTTTCTCAACCTATCCCATAATAGTCTAAGTAGCTCACTCCCGAGTGCTATTACCAAGTATCCAAAGCTTAGAGTCCTTGATCTTAGCTTCAACCAACTAGATGGACCCTTTTTAGCTGATTTGCTCACAGTGCCCACTTTACAGGAGCTCTATCTTGAAAATAATTTACTCTCCGGTGTTGTAAAGTTCTTGCTTCCTTCTCCTGGTCAAGCCAACCTTGCGGCTCTTGATCTTTCTCATAATCAGCTTGGTGGCTATTTTCCTGATCAATTTAGATCATTGACTGGCCTTTCACTGCTGAATATTGCAGGAAACAATTTTTCTGGATCCCTGCCTACTTCCATGTCTGATATGATTTCACTGACCTCATTAGATATATCACAAAATCATTTCACAGGTCCCCTTCCCAGAAACTTGTCTGATGCTATTCAAAACTTTAATGCTTCGTATAATGATCTTTCGGGAATCGTCCCTGAAAATCTGAGAAGATTTCCAAGTTCTGCTTTCTACCCTGGAAATACCAGACTGAGCCTTCCAACTGTTGCTGGATCAAGTGAGCACTCGGACGAAAAATCAGAGAGGAGAAAAATGAACACAATCGTTAAAGTAATAATAATAGTCTCATGTGTGATTGCAGTGGTTATTCTTATCCTCCTTGCTATTTTCTTTCATTACATCTGCATGTCAAGGAAACCTCCACCTGAGCTTACGACCACAACTAAGGATATTCATAGACGCAATTCTCTAAACTCCTCTAGCATTGGTGGAACTGGAAGTGCAGCTGCTTTGGTTGTTTCAGCTGAGGACCTTGTGGCTTCAAGGAAAGGATCTTCTTCTGAGATAATCAGCCCTGACGAGAAACAAGCTGCGGGGACTGGTTTCTCCCCAGCAAAAAACAGTCATTTCTCTTGGTCCCCAGGATCAGGTGATTCATTTACTGCTGAAAACCTTACGAGACTAGATGTGAGGTCACCTGATCGTTTAGTTGGTGAACTTCATTTTCTTGATGATACAATCACATTGACACCAGAGGAACTCTCAAGGGCACCAGCCGAAGTGTTAGGTAGAAGCAGCCATGGAACTTCTTATAGGGCAACACTAGAGAGTGGTATATTTTTAACAGTTAAGTGGTTGAGAGAAGGGGTGGCGAAGCAGAGAAAGGAATTTGCTAAGGAGGCTAAAAAGTTTGCAAATATCAGGCATCCAAATGTAGTTGGCTTGAGAGGGTATTATTGGGGGCCTACACAGCATGAGAAGCTTATTCTTTCTGACTATATCTCACCTGGAAGTCTTGCAGGCTTTCTATATGGTAACACTTTGCTTTAATCATAATTCCTTTCTGCCTTAGCTATTTTTAAAAAGGGGAAAACTACTTTCTGAAGTGTCTGTTCATATCATAAAAAGTGCTGCTTCCTTTTGTTTTTCTTTCTAAAAAATACAAATCAGAGTAGGTGAATCACAGAGTTCACATGTAAAGCTTGTGAATTTGTATTCTTGCTACTATTACAGAAGAATGGACAAGTAGAAATAGGCCAACATTAATCCCAATTTTATCGGTCATCAAAAGAATTAATTAGTTGATAGTAGATATGGACATTTTATTTTGAACAAAGTGTTGATATTGGACACCATCAAACTTTAGGCACATCAATGAAAAAGATGTGTTAGACAAGGTGGTACACATGGGAGCAGGAATACATGCTTTACGCAAGGTGGTTATTTGACTCTTATTGCTATTTACTGGGCTGAGCCACAATTATGTTTTTCTCTTTGAATGCTGAAGTAAAAGTAATTAATCTCTTTCATGCATGACTGCCTATTTCTTTTTCTGAAGCTTCTTTTTGTTATAATCTCCAAATCTCCAAATAATTATTTCTTGTTGCTATGTTAAATGGTGTCCTGCTAATAAAAACTTCAATTTCAGATCGTCCAGGAAGAAAAGGTCCCTTGTCATGGGCTCAAAGGCTCAAGATAGCAGTTGATATAGCACGTGGCCTGAACTATCTCCATTTTGATCGCGCTGTTCCACATGGAAACCTTAAAGCAACAAATATACTGCTAGATGGAGCAGACCTGAATGCCCGCGTTGCTGATTACTGCCTCCATCGCCTCATGACTCATGCTGGCACTATCGAACAGATTCTTGATGCCGGGGTCTTGGGCTATCGAGCTCCAGAGTTGGCAGCTTCTAAGAAGCCACTGCCCTCCTTCAAGTCTGATGTTTATGCATTCGGGGTCATACTTTTGGAACTTCTAACTGGAAGATGTGCAGGTGATGTGATTTCTGGTGAAGAGGGAGGGGTTGATCTAACAGATTGGGTGCGTTTACGGGTGGCCGAAGGCCGTGGCTCTGATTGTTTCGATGCCATATTGTTGCCTGAAATGAGCAACCCAGCAGTAGAGAAGGGTATAAAGGAGGTTCTCGGTATAGCCTTACGATGTATTCGGGCCGTTTCAGAGAGGCCAGGTATCAAAACCATATATGAGGATCTTTCATCCATATAGATCACGTTGCGAATCTGACTTAGCCCGGACTTTATTTTGTTTGATATTTTTTTTAACTGGGAATTTAATGTCTCATTAGCTTCTCATATCTCAAGTTAGATTAGCTTCTGTTTTTTTAGGTAGATGAGCTGTTGACATTGTAGTGTAACCAGTTCAGTTGTATTGGAAGAAGCTGTAAAAAAGAAAATGCCTTGATGGATAAAAGTTTCCACTTTTTACCCCTTCCATTATGGATTGTTGATCATGTGAATTCCAAATGATAGTGGAGTGTGAAATTGGCCATGGATTTGGTATTTCAAAAAATGATGTTTTTTGCATATGGGCCCAGATTTTCCTCCATTATGGATTTTAATGTTTTATTATGATTACTATTTTCTGAAATATCTTAATCTATTCTATACTATCTAAAAAGTGGCTTAGAGGAAAAAAAAATTATTTCCATTTTTACCCTTTCAATTCATTTAAATTTCTATAATGACATCATTCAAAATTAATAATCATTCTATTACCAATTAATTAAATACAATAAACAAATTTTATACTATCTAAAATTTTCTAAATATACCTTCTTATTATTAATAATTGAATATTATTAACAATTAATTAAATACAATAAACAAATTTTATACTATTTAAATTTTTCTAAATATACTTTCTTATTATTAAATTAATTAAATATAATAAACTAAAATTGTCTTCGTTCAATAAATATTTCAAATATATTTTATCATGAGCTTATTTCAAAAATTAATTTAGTAATAATTTATTGGTCATATTTATAAAATAAATAATTTCATAGACTTATTAAATTTAAAATCAAACCCAACAATCAAATTAATTTTTAATAACTTTTCTCTAACAAACCTTTGTCTTCCTAATTCATTTTTTTTATTATATTAAGACTAGGTCAAGCAGGGGAAAACACACACTAAAACAATTCTCTCTCTAATTTAAATATATAATTACGTTAGTGTGATTATTTTTTAAAAGATCAAAACCAAATGACATAGCATACCATCTTGTAATACCCCAAATAAATGAGTAGTAGAAAAGTTTTGTAACTAACTAATTGAATTAAAAATTTATTGAAATTTCCACTTTTAATTTACTATATATATACATGTAAATAGAGATGAACTAACACACACACACACCAATTTAAAAAACAAAAAACTAGACGTTTGAGGATAGAGTTATGGAAAGGAAATGAATATTAGGTATGAGTAACAAGATGATATAAAATCATTATTAATCCATCATCCAGAAGTAACAAGATGATATAAAATTATGAAATTTATGTTTTTTTCATCTTGAAGATATTTTTTTAATATGGGTTACGTTAATTTCTACCATTTCATTATAAAATTTGAATTTTCAAAATATTAGTTAAGAAAATAACTTCATAATAATATTGACATTTTTATTATAAAATTTGATAGACAAACCACGTGCTCGACGTGCATGGCACGTGTGAAAAACCTAATATATTAAAAGTGCAAAGAATGGAGAATCTTTCCGTTTCAATTTTACCTTTTTTAGACTAATTTTCAACTCATTTGTTGCATTCAAATTGCATTTTTATTGTATTTTAATTAAACTAAAAATATTCCTATTTGATATTTTCTCTTCAATTTTCTTTCCCATTTCCGAAATGAAATTCTCATTTTCCCTTTTAACTTTCTTTCCCATTTCCCTAACCTCTGTTTGACTGTTGGAATATGCAGGAAAAGATTTGAAATCATATAATTTTAAATGATGGAAATGATTTGAATTTTTTAACTTTGTTTGGAATAAAATGGATTTCAAATGAATGTAATTAAAATTTTATGTTTGGATGGTAACCAGAAATGAAATGAAATAATAGGTTGTACTCTTATACCCTTTTGATCATAAAAGATAAAAATTCATATTACAAATTACAATCTATTACAAAATCAAGGTAGCTTGAAACATTCTACAAGTATGGTTGGAGAGATTGTTTATGAAGCCGAAAGGATTGATGCTGTGAACTAATTACTATAGAAATAGTGGTTATCTTATGATGTTAATAATTAATTTTTCTTCTTAAGGGGAAAAAAGGAACAAAACCATTATTTTATAGCAATTGCTTGTGGGCCAGATCGAGGCGAAGACCAAAATTATAGGAGTTAACCACAACTTTCTTTCATGAGAGGATGAAAAGTGAAAAAGTATAATGTTGTAAGAAATAAGAATGACAAAGAAGATGATATATGGAGAAGATTAGAGGTTACAGATTTACTAGCGTGATTATTTGTAAGGTTAAATAGGGGAAAATGGTTATTTTAAAACTAAATCCCACCAAATCTGACCATGCAAATGGGGAATTTTTTTTAAGCAGATCAAGGATTTGAAATAAGATTTGATTTTAAATATCACAACAGTTTATTGAATCCTCTAACCACAATTCTCACCACAATCATATCAAATTTAGATCATCCTCCACAATCCTATCCTCAGTCATAGCCAATTTTGTGTTTTCCCTTCAAACCCAAATTTTTGTGCCACTTATGTAGTGTTTGTGGCCCAAAACCCAGATTTAATCTTCTGCCTTATTATGGAAAAAAAATGTTTTCTTAATTAGAAACGATGATGATGAACGTTTGATGCGCAATAATATTTGTGCAAAGAACTTTGAGGACCTCAGGGACTTCAAGACCCGAGTTGATGAATTGTAAGAGTTTTTTATAGGTTATTTAATATTATGGTTGTTTTGTTTTTTTTATTGGGTTTAATTTGATCGGTTTTGTTGCCCATTGAATTTGGATTTCAATTGACATAACGTGTGGAAAATTTGAGCGGTCACCATACGTAAAACGTAAAGGTTTAATGGGAGCCTTTTGTTTTATTAATTATATAAAGGGTGAGGGTCCATCCTTCACAAGACATCTTACATCTACTTTTAAGTCTTTCTGCATCTCATTATAGATTGAGTTCATTTGGGTACATACATTGTGGGTGTTCTTGGTGAAAGAAGACCGAGTACCCAACACAATTTGTAGAAGATTCGTGTGTTCAACAAGTTTCAAATTCAATGGACACCTGTATGTTTACTATTAATTAATTTTGACAAATCTATCATGTAAGAGGTCATGAGATTATTTTATATTTATTAAAATATATCTAACAAAGGAGATTTTTAAGCGTCAAGATGTGGAAGAGGATCATATCGAGGACAGAGTTGATGAGGTGAGGGAGAAGGTTGAGGGGGGGATGGTTGAGGGGATAGTTGAGGAGGAGAGGGAGAACGAGATTATTAGGGGGGAAGCTTGAGAAGGAGGAGGAAAAAATTGAATATAAGGTTGTGAAGAAGGAGGTTAAGGGGGAGAAGCTTGAGAATGAGGAGGATAAGATTGAAGAGAAGGTTGTGAAGGAGGAGATTAAAAAAGAGGTTAAGGAGGAGAAGCTTGAGAAGGGGGAGGAAAAGATTGAAGAGAAGATTGTGACGGAGGAGGTTAAGGAGGAGGAGATGGAAAAAGAGGAGGTTAAGAAGAGAAAGACTAGGAATGAGAAGCTTAAGGAAGAGAAAAGGTTGAGAGAGAAAAGATTCAAGATTTGTTTGATACTCAGTCTACTTCAGACTTCGTAGTGATGGATGAGAATAAGAAACTCAAGAAGCGTCCTCGAGCCAGTAGAAAAAAGAAGGCTACAACAAGTCTACGATCTCCGTATGTAACGGAGAAGAAGAAAAAGAAGTTGGGAGAGGACGTGAGTGAACTATATGACCCTTTGTACGTGGTTCCACAAACCATCTTTGACGAGTATTTGGAGTATTTTAAGAATAAGAAAAATATTGCGGAGTTGGTCAAATGTGAGTTCTACGGTGCAAAAGATAAACGTTGATTTCTAGATTGGATTGGGATAGTAGATCCACATCTTGGTGAAACTAGTTGTTGATTGATCAAATCACTTACTATAATCTGAAGGATTATTGGGTACAATCGGTCAGATCATATGATGCGATCAAACTGATCATTCGAACAAAATAAATTATTCTGTCAGAATGATCGGTCATATTATGCTCGGTCTGATTATACACTATGATTTGTCTGAGCATATTGAGTGATATGACCTATCATGTACATATTTTATCTTTTTCACTTTTTGAAATGGTTATAACTGGTCACTTACTAATGTTTGTAATGATTCTACAACATATAGATACCTCCTTCCTATTTATCCAAGAGAAGTTGAAAACGCGACCGAATTCCAAAATCAAAACTTTCCACTATCTACATCAATCTAACAATTTTTTTTTTTTTAAAAAAATAACCTTTATTCCAAATGAGAACATATAACAGACAGATTCACACATATCCTTCCCCGTTAAAATAAAGAACAGAATCACACTACCAAATATAGATACTCACAATCTGAAATAGTTTTCTAGCAAAAAGAGTACACTTTGATTTACATGGATCAATGTCTTTCATGATCACTTTCACATCAAAAGAACTTTCATCATCCTCCTCGTCTTCATCAATCAAATCCGACTCCGAATCCAAATTCAAATTTGATTTGCAAGGACGCTTAATTGAATGAAGAGACCCTATACCAGTTATTTTGTTTGATTTTCTATTTAACTTATTCGTTATTGGTTCCACACAATCCACATTAAACTATTTCTCTTTCTCTAGAACCTGAACCTGACTATCTTTAGCTCCATTGTTTCGTCTATTTTGACAAAACTTCAAACTTGACCGTGGGCTATCAGAAAGCTAATCCTTTCCCTCTTACTTAACAAACACTTTCTTCTCTTTAATTAGGAGCACATAAGATTTCCCATCTTTTTTCAAATGTTGTAAAAACTTCTTACAATCAGGATCTTCAACTTCATGTAACGAATTAGAGCGTGAAAACCCATTATTGTTATTCAGATGTCGATGCACATGCTCATTATCCAAAAATTCAGCACCATAATCCCATTACTATCATCCATAAAATCAGATAAAGTGAGGGAGTTAAGTTTCGACGATAGCTTTGATATTTTGACCGAAATCTTGCTCAAATCCAACCTCGATATCGAAAGTAGATGGGAAGTTTTTTCTCTCTCCAAAATTGCTGAAATTAATGGAGATATCGTCAGAATGAGAATGTCGATCGAAGTTTCCTTTCTTTTTCCGGGAATGTCTTTCGACATCGACATTAAATTCCTTGCTAACAATCATGTTTCTTCTCTTCAATCGTCTGGCCCACCTTTTATCGTGTGTATCATCAACATCAACTATTGTATAAAAAAATCACAGTAAACTTTCTTTTCAAAATAGATAATTCACTAAAGAAAACGATAACTTTTTTTTCCCGTCACACTGGGTGTGGGAAGGGAAGTTTGGAAGTGATTGGTAAGGTGGAATAGTGGGATCAAAGATCACTACTTCACAACGAAATCAAAATAGGGTGAACTGTGAGTCTTCAAAATGAAAGTTTCTTCAAGGCTTTTCAATATCGAAAATATCTAATTATATTTTCTTCCTAATCCAACTATGATTATCAAATAGGGGAAAATTAAATTTCGAACGTGTGAATGTTTTTTCCAAAAGGTTTGATGTGATAGATTGACATGTTGCGTGTAGGGGGTTAGTTTCACCTTGAAATTTGAAATTAAAATACCATTATCCATTGTATCTTCCACACATTGTCTATCTGGTACTATTCCTCTTGAAATCCGATTTTGGAGTAATAATTATCTTGAGTGTATAATCAGTATGAAAAATGTGAAGAAATAAGAGGAGGAAAAGATTAAAGAGAAGATTGTGACGGAGGAGGTTAAGGAGGAGGAGATGGAGAATGAGGAGGTTAAGGAGGAGGAGATGGATGAGGTTAAGAAGAGAAAGACTAAGAAGGAGAAGCTTAAGGAAGAGAAGGTTTAGTGAGAAAAGATTCAAGGATTTTTTAATACCAGTCCACTTTAGACTTCGTAGTGATGGATGTGAATAAGGAATTCAAGAAACGTCCCCGAGCAAGTAGAAAAAGGCAGGTTGCAGCAGTCTACGATCTTCGTATGTAACGGAGAAAAAGAAAAGGAAGTTAGGAGATGACGGGAAAGAATTATATGACCCTTTGTACGTGGTTCCACAAACCATCTTTGACGAGTACTTGGAGTATTTTAAGAACAAGAAGAATGCCGCGGAGTTAGTCAAATGTGAGTTCTACGGTGCAAAGAATAAATGTTGGTTCCTAGATTGGATCGGGATAGTAGATCACATCTTGGTTGTGAGGTAAGAAAACAGAAACTGGTTATTGATCGGTTAGATCACTTACTATAATCTTACCAATTATTGGGTACGACCGGTCATATCATATGATGCGATCTGATCGATCATTTAGACAGAACAGTCACGTGTTCTGTTCGAATGATCAGTCATATTATGCTCGATCCGATTATACATTATGATCGGTCCGGGCATAGTGAGTGATTTGACCGATCATGTACATATTTTTCTTTTTCACTTTTTGAAATGGTTATAATTGGTCACTTAATAATGTTTGTAATAATTCTATAACATATGGATACCTCTTTCCTATTTATCCAAGAGAAGCTGAAAACGCGACCTGAATTCCATAAGCAAAACTTTCCACTATCTACATCTATCTAACAAAATTAACCTTCATTCCAAATGAGAACATATAACAGACAGATTCACACATATCATTCCCCGTTAAAATACAGAACAAAATCACACTACCAAAGATAGATTGTAAAGACCCGACTTTTCAGAGTATAAAACAAACATATTTAAAAGCAGCAGAAGACTCGATAAACAACATTTTTTGAAAATACACAAATCAACCAAGTCAAATAACCCTTTATTAAAACAATAACTCCGGAGTTATAATCTTTAAAACAAAAATCAATAAACTAATCCTTATTCTTAAATCATTCAAAAATAAATAAAACAAAATCCACTAACGCAATAGTTAACTCAAAATCAATAAAATCTCAATGTTTATTCATTAATAAAATGAATAACAAAATGCATAAAAGATAGGTGGCCACCATGACATGAACCCTCATCTCTTCCACTTCATCAACTGCCACCTCTCGGTCCGTTGTTACCTGAAAAACAACATTATAGCACTGTGAGGCTAAAGCCAGTGAGAAAACAAATTAATCAACAGGTAAGATTTCAAATAGTCTCTAAACAAACCAAACCGAGTCCCAAGCACTCACACTCTCCAACATCTCTTAATCTCAAACTGTCACTTAAAACTCGATCTCAATCCTTTACATGCATAGACAATTACTTTGATTCCATATTCAAGGCTATTCAATAAATCCTCAATTTACATGGATAGACAACTTTCACTAGTTTCTTACTCAAGACATCCCAAATATACACTCTCACAATCTTAATCAATTTCCCGAACCACTATCATGCTTTAACTTAACAAACAATACAATTCACAAAATCCACTAAGAAGGCGGTTCCTCGGAACTACTATCACTTATTAGTACTTGGTTATAGCCTCAGCTATAACTGATATTCCCCTAATGTTTCATTCATACGAGCAATGTGAAGGGATGATTTACTAAATTAGCGGAATTTTATTTAGTAAACTTATTAACATTTAATAACGGATCTATTAACATCATGCAATTTGTGATATAAACATGAAGAATATGTAGATTCATGCTTAATTTTTGAAAATTAAAAGGCCTTTTACTTACATTGAGTAATAAATGGAGAATCGGTTGAAGGTTTCTTTACAGCATCAAATCCTCAGCAACACCGGATCTTCTATGTTATATCCCGATCGAAAGCAAAACCGACTTGTGGGAATCGAACCGGAAGAACAAAAGAAGAAGAAATTTCTTCTAAATTTTTCCCTAAGGAAAATCGGCAATTGGGCAAAAACTTGAGAGAGAATTTTCACTTTTCTCATTAAAGTGAGAAGTGTATAAAATATGAATCTCAATGGTCATATTTATAGGAAAATATGATATCTAATCTCTATAGATATGCTTATCTCCTAATTATTAAATATAGAAAAGATAAATAATAAACATAATTATATATATAAATTATTTGGTCTTCGTGCGCCCACCATGAATTATCTATACATATATATTATTTATAAAGATTGAATGCAGACGTGAAGACAAAATAAATTTATATATATATATATATATATATATATATATATATATATATATATATATATATATATATATATATATATATATATATATATATATATATATATTATTTACTTTTCTTTATATATAATAATTGTATATTTATATATTTAAAATTAGAAAAAATTCAAATAATAATTTCTAATTTAAACATATTTAGCCAAAAACTATTATATTAATTGTCATTGAATCTTATTCAATTAATTAATTATTTTTTTGGGCCAAACCAATTTGTTTCTTAAACAAATTGTATTTAATTCTCTCTAATATTTATTGTTAAATTAAATAAACTCATTATTTAATTAATAATATTGATTATTAATTTCCATTTAAATAAACTCATTATTTAAATAATTAATAATATTAACATTAATTCTTGTTTAAATAATTTATTTATTTAAACAATTAATTTTGCCTTAAAATATTATAATTGATAATGTTATATTAATTTCCATTTAAATAAACTCTTTATTTAAACAATTAATATTGTATCAATATTAATAATATTAATATTAATTTTCATTGAAATAATCTCATTATTCAAATAATTAATATTGCCTAATTTTAAGTAAATTCAATTACTTATATTATTTGTTCTTCCTAAGTTAATTAATAACTTAGTTTTGCTACAACGATATTTGGGCTAGCATAGGGACCCGATGGACCTATAGATCATGGGCTTAATAATTAGTCAATTAAGTGATTAACTTATAATCAGTTAATTACTTATTATTTAACTATGAATAATTCCACTATAGATTCATAGCTGAACTCCCCTCACTATAGATGAGTTATGTCCATTTAGTTTATCTTTATTTATATCTCGTGATATATCCTTCACGTGGAACCCTCATAATTACAAAGGATAAATTTTCCGTTTTACCCCTGTAATTACCGCTTTATCCTTGTGTTCCCGCTGATTCTCCAATGAACATTATCTTTAGTCGAACTAGAGATAATATACTTCGTGATCAATAGAAGTCGTGGCGCCACTTGTTCATGTCTCGAATCGAGACATCAAAGGAGTTTCCTAAAGTTCCTAAAATGTTTAGGTATCGCACCGATACTGTTAATTTATAGGAAAGTTATGAATTCCATCTCGTGAAAATGAGTTCCCACTACTTATCTAGTCATGTTCCCAAAACAGGAGTGTATTGAGCGTTCTTACAGATCGCTCTCAACCATGTGAATCAAAGAACATAACTCCATAAATAGGAGTCCGCATTTCACTCAGGATTGAGATCTATCACGGTTGATAAACTTAGTTTGATATTCGGTCATTTCTCGTAAATGGTACTAATGAGAAATTTGATCGAACATCGTGGTCCTGTCTTATACAATCAGCATTGTATATGATACTTCCATTTCATGTCTCTCACATGAATGATCAGGATTAGATCATTTGTCTATAAAACAAAATGTGAAGCTATCAACAGTGTTACCAGGATAAGGTTCCCAAACGTTATTCATTTACTGTAGACACTTTTAAGTTACTCATCTCGACCTTAATCCTCTCGTATGAATCACATACTAAGTCGTGATTTCATAAGAGTAACTTTGGGTTTTACTATTTGAATGTTTGTTATTAATATATTTCCATATATTCCTAATATCGTCAATTGAATCAATCTAGATAATATAAAGAACTTATGTTTATTTATTTAATTTATTCGTAATTAATTATCCTTATTATATAATTACAAGTTCTAGGACACCATTCCTAACACAATGAACATTAGTACTCGGTTATGGACCTTTTCATAACTAAAATGACTAAGTGTTGAGCTCGTAGCCTCAACACTAGTAAACACAATCAAACCGGTAAACAATATCTTCAAAAACAATATTATACACATGATAATGTTAAATAAAATTCGATTGGAAGGATGAAAACACAGCAGCCCCAACTCAATATATAAATTTTACAAAATTGCCAAAACAGGTAAAAACTGCCGAAAAGCCAAAATTCACTAAACATACATTCTAATCGATTCTATTGACCATAAACAACCTAAACTCTAAAATAATCTCAGAAAACAAAAGATCATCCATCAGGATCGATTTAAACAAAGAATCATACAATTTCCACCGAAAAAGCCTAAACTAGCCTTGACCGGAAATTTAGTTTTCTTAATTTATTTCTCATATTTCCAGTGATCAAATTCAATCCAAAACTTCCAGAATAATATAAATAAATATAAGAAAACATTTTACTACGGTTTGGGCTTTAGATTTCTCCAAAACCTTAACCGTCAATTAATCCGTTAACTCACCTTTGTCAACGCTTTTCGAATTATTTCCTCAACGGTCCAGACCTGAAACGACCATCTAAATCTATTAAAAACTATCCTAAAACAATAGAAAATAAATCAGAGAGGTTCGGGGTTCGATGGCACGAAGAATGGGACAACCAAAAGACGAAAAAGATCGCTGTTTGAACGGGACAGCAGCCACGACGCTGCTACCCCTGCCGCGGCTGAACCTGGGCTGTTTGGTCTTGGTTTGGTTAGGGGTGAAAGAAAAACCCGAAAAACCAAAAACCGGAAAAATAAACCGGGCCAAAACAGTAAAAAAACGAACCGTCCCGGTTCGGTTTCCATTATTCAAAAACTGAACCGGCTAAAACCGGAACCGAACCGGCTTCTAAAAAACAAGTAAAAATCTCATACCCCTTCCCTATTTCCCCCTAATTTTTATTTATTTGTTTTATTTTATATATTTACTTATCACTTTATTTTAATTTATATTTTATATATTTATTAATCTAATTTTTTCAACTAAGTTATTGTTTATGTTTGATTTTTTTTTGTTTCATCCTTCAATGTTGGAGGATTTTTTTTTTAAAACTAAATGCAAATGGCCTATACTAGAAAAACCGGAAAAAACCGAAAACCGAACCGGAAAAAACAGGGCTGATTCCTATTATAAACCGAACCGGTCTGTTTTTTAAAATTAATTGAAAAGCCGAACCGAAACGAACCGGTTTCACCCCTAGGTTTGGTCGCTGGTCGGTGGTGGGAACAATCGACTTCGATTGGGCTTTCAATCGGTTCAAGGTAAACCGAAATCGATTAATGGTTTGGGTTTTGAATCGGTGGGTGATATCGATAAGTTTGAAATAAGGCCTAGGTTTTTTAAATTCAAGAATGACTAAAAACATAAAAATTCCAGAATTTAATTAATGATAAAATAGATTCTAATCTTACCCAAACTTGACGATAACGATTCCAACAATCGCCGGATTCCGAATCAACTCGAACACACTTCAACCCGATCACCTATTGATTCAAAATCGTCAAAAAATCCACCCTTTCAATACCCCTAAGGCGTCGGCAATGGAGAAAGAACAAAGAAGAAGAAAATCTCTTACCTTCTTAATTAAAAATGATCCTCCAACGTAGCCCGGAAATAATCTATCCACTAATCGATCTTTACCGAAACGAATCGACAAAACCGACTCTTCCTTCCTCTTAATGTGGGTGGCGGCGTGGCTGAGGGAAAAGAGAGGGTTTCGTTTTCTATTTTATTATATTTTTTGATAAAATGAGACTTAGCCCTTGACACCTCATCAGACCAATTCTCTTTATTTACGAAAATGCCTTCCAAGATGACAAAATTGTAAAAGTATCCTCCCTTTGCAAAATTGTCACCAAACAAGCCTAAGAATACAAAATAAAGAATTAATAATAAATTCCAAAAATCCGGTATTAAATTACAATAAGAATTAAACCGAAAGTTTGAAATTTACCTTGTAACGAGGCGTTACATAGATACTCACAATCTGAAATGGTTTTCTAACAAAAGGAGTACAATTTGATTTACATGAATCAATGTCTTTCATGATCACTTTCACATCAAAAGTACTTTCATCGTCCTCCTCGTCTTCATCAATCAAATCTGACTCTGAAGCCAAATTCAAATCTGAGTTGCAAGGACGCTCAATAAAATGAAGGGACCCTATACCAGTAATTTTGTTTGATTTTCTATTTAGCTTGTTTGTAATCGGTTCCACACAATCCATATTAAACTCTTTCTCTATCACAGGAACCTGACTATCTTTGGCACCATTGTTTCATCTATTGACAAAACTTCAAATTTGATTGTGGACTATCAGAAAGCTGATCATTTTCCTCTTACTTAACAAACACTTTATTCTCTTTAATTACGAACACATAAGATTTCCCATCTTTTTTCAAATGTTGTAAATGAAGGGAGTGCTTTACTAAATTAGCGGAAAATCATTTAGTAAACTAATTAACGATTTATTAATATCATGCAATTTGTGATAAAAGACATGTAGATTCATGCTAAATTTTTTAAAAGTAAAACCCATTCACTTACATTGAGTAATAAATGGAGAATCAGTTAGAGGTTTCTTTACTGCATCAATTCTCTGCGACACCGAATCTTCTATGTTATATCTCGATCGATCAAACGAAACCCGATTGTGGGGTCGAATTTTAGAAGAAATTAGGAAGAAGAAAAAATATTTTTCTTCCCAATTTTATGATGAAAATCTGCAAAGGCAAAGGGGAGGAGAGGACGAGATAATTTCAATTTCTACGAATTGAGTTGTGTGATTTATGAATGACCCAAGCCTCCTATTTATAGATTAATGGAAAATCTAATCACATTAGGATATTCCATAGAGATAAATACAAAAAGAAAAAAGATTATATCTTTCATTTATCTTGGTATTTCGAAAATGCATAGATAAATAAGAAAATATTTTCTTTTCTTTTATTTGATTTATCTTGGGTAACTAAATCTAAATAATTATTTTAGGATATAATTCAAATAATCATTTTCCTACAAATTATATATGATGGCCGAAATTTATATACTAAATAATTAATAAATCAAATTTATTTAATTAATTATTTTGGGCTAATTTGAATTGAGTTCATTAATCCAATTGGGCTAGAAACTCTCTCTTAAGTTAATAAGCCCAACTTAATTAATTAATTTATTAATTACCATTTATATAAAATACTTTATTTAAAAAATTAATAATATTTATATTTTCTTCCGACTAAATATTATCAAATGATATTTAATTATTAATTTCCATTTAAATAATTTTCATTATTTAAACAATTAATATTTTAACTGATAATAATTTATTATTGATTAATAATATTAATTTCCATTTAAATAAAATTAATTATTTAAACAATTAATAATTTCCAATTAATTTCAAATTATTAATTACCATTTAAATATGCTCAATATTTAAATAATTAATAGTGTTTGATTAATAATTTTTCATTATTAATTTCCTGTTTAAATAAACTCATTATTTAAACAATTAATAATATTTCTATTAATTACCGTTTAAATATACTCAATATTTAAACAATTAATATTGACTATTTAAGTAATTCACCTTACTTAAATTTTTTCATATCTTCAATTTGATTTCGCGACTATGATTTTTGGGCTAGCAAAGGGACTTGATAGACCTATAGATCATGGGCTTAATAATTAGTCAATTAAGTGATTAGCTTAATAACAGTTAATTACTTATTATCTAACTATGAATAATTCTACTAGAGATTTATAGCTGAACTCCCCTCACTATAGCTGAGTTATCTCCATTTAGTTTATCTTTTATTTATATTTGTGATATATCCTTCACGTGGAACACTCATAATTACAGGCATATTAAATTTATCATTTTCCCCTTGTAATTACTGCTTTATTCTTGTGTTCCAGTTGATTCTCCAATGAACATTATCTGTAGTCGAACTAGAGATAAAGTGTGATCAATAGAAGTCGTGGCGCCACTTGTTCATTGAATCAGTACATCAAGGGAGTTTCCTAAAGTTCCTAAAATGTTTAGGTATCACACCGGTACCGTAATTTATAGGAAAGTTATGAATTTCATCTCGTGTAAATGCGTTCCCAACTACTATCTCGTTAATTATGTTCCTAAAACAGGAGTGTATTGAGCGTTCATATCAGATCCCTCTCAACCATGTGAATCAAAGAACATAACTCCATGAATAGGAGTTCATATTTCACTCAGGATTGAGATTTATCACAGTTGATAAAATTAGTTTGATATTCGACTATTTCTCGTAAACGATACAATTGAGAAATTTGATCAAATATTGTGGTCCTATCTTATACAATCAACATTACATATGATACTTACATTTCATGTCACCACATGAATGATCAAGATTAGATCATTTGTTTATATATAAAATGGACAACTATCAACAGTGTTACCATGATAAGGTTCCCAAATGTTATCCATTTAATGTAGACACTTTAAGTTACTTATCTCGACTTTAATCCTCTCGTATGACTCACATACTTAGTTGTTATTTCATAAGAGTAACTTAGGGTTTTACTATTTGAATGTTTGCAATTGAATCAATAGATAATAGAAAGAACTTATGTTTATTTATTTAATTTATTCGAAATAAATTATCTTTATTAAATAATTACAAGTTCCAGGACATCATTTCTAACATTATCATCATCAAATATATTAGGTATGATCGAAGTCATAAACCCTTTTAGTTACATATGATTTAAAATTTTTAAAGTAATCATTACCGAGATCTCTCGTTTCAATGATTCCAAAACATCTTAAATCATCCAAATTGAAGTTTAAACAAACAACTGACAACATTAGTAGGGAATTATCAAATTGTATAATTCTAGAACGGTATAAATATTCATTTTTTAACTATTGGGGATGTGTTTGTTTTTACATTGGTTATTGTAAAAAAAACGAGAATTCAAAAGTAGGTATCACTAGGGATGGCAAAATTCCCCGCAGGTTAGAGGCCCCAACCCTATAGGGGTGGGGAATCCCCATTTTATAGGGCGGGTTAAGGTTAGGATGAGAAATTTCCCCCCGATTTGTTTTAGGGTAAGGGTGTGGGAATACACCCCCCACCCCCGAACCCGATTTTTTAACAATATCTTATATATTTTGTTTACTTTTATCTTTATTTATTGAAAAATATATGTAAAATATGATTATATTACCTTATAAAATATAAAATAGTTAGTATTATGTTTTCTTTTTGACTTAAAAATGTATATTTTAAATTTATATTTCATTTTTATATTTATTTTTAAATAAGAATTAAAATGTAAAACAAGGAATTTTTCACGTGGGAAACCCGATTCCCGAACAGGGAATCCCAGAACCCAACCCCGATTTTTTGATTAGGGTAAGGGTAGGGTATGAGGATTAATAATCCCCGCAGGTTAAGGGATGAGAAGTGCATCCCCGACTCCGCCCCGCCCCGTTGCCATCCCTAGGTATCACTAATAATTTCTCTTTTAAAAAAAGGTAGCACGTGTCATGATCCATTGTAGCAATTACAAATTAAGAGCGAAGCGAAGAAGGAAGCCAGCCCAGAGCCCAGTTGACGAATGATTATTGTCAGTATCCAAGTCAATCTCAAAATATTAAAAAAATAAAATAAAAAATATTGCATTTACAAAAGAGAAACAGACGAACCAGTCTCGAAGCTATTCCGGACAGCATTTTTCTCGAAGCTATTTCGGTACTAATTCTGATTCTGATTCTCGCAATCTCTTTTTTCCTTCTTACCAGCGATTATTTTACTCTTTGATTTTCGTTCAATTTCTCTTGATTTCTTTTGGCTTAACTTTTTTAATTTAGCCTCTAAAAAATTCACGATTATTTTCTTATCATTTTTTTCCCTTCATCATAACCTCTTAGGTTTAGGAATAAAATGTAATTTTTTTTTCATGATTTGTGTAATTGAGTTGAATTTTCCAATTTACTCGTCGGAAAGATGACGTGACCTATGAATGTTTATTATTAGATCATGAGATTCTCTTTATTTGATGCTACTGTTTACAAATCTATGATCGAGAGAGAAGAGTACTCAAACATGTCATACTCAATTGTTCTAAAAAAACAGAAAGATGCTTTTGAAAACGACATCCGAAACAAGTACGAAGAGACCGAATATACCGAAATTCTAGTTATCATGTGGATTTTTTTTGTAAGTTTAGTGAATCGAAAGACAAAAGAAATGTTTACGTTTCGTTGGATTAGTGAATTGAACACTTCTTGTGCTTGTGTTTAGTTCTCTTACCCAATTGATGTTATGCTTTATTTTAATCAATCAAAAATCAATTTATTTTTCATGGTTCTTAAGCTACATTTTTCTATAGGTTTTGTGACTGCAAAAATCAGGTATGATAGCCCAACCGCTTGCGAAAAAATTTGCCGGCATGTCGAGATCTACCAAAGAAAATGAATTGTTGAAGAATGTAGAAGAGAAGAGAAAGCAACAAGAGTCTCTTGTCCCTTATCTTCATGAAGTTCTTGTTTCAGACATCCTTATCAGACTCCCGCTCGATTCACTTCATAGATCAATGTTTGTTTGTAAACCGTGGTTTAATATAGTACGCAACACTGCATTCATCGAGGCTCATCTTCGTCGTTCTGAATCGGTTTTGATCTTCACAGCATCAACACCAAAAGATGAACCTTTAACTCAGCTTTCACTCCCTGATAGTGTGAAACTTACTCTCTCAGTTGAAACAAAGTATATGCAGCAGTCTGAATCTGTTTCTCTATTCCAAAACTCGAATGATTCTTCCTCAAAGTTGTTTCTTAACTTTTTGGAATTTGAAGACGGAACGAGCAACGTAAAAGAGTACAATTTAAGTTGTTTTGGAAAGATTAGAGCAACCTGCAACGGCTTAATATTGCTTGATAACCAAATGAAGAAAGGGGGACTAATAGTTGTTAACCCAGTGACTAGGAAACTGACTGCTATTCCTCCAGGAACTCTGTATCCATCTCACAAAGAATCTTACGGTTTTGCATTGGATGATTCTTCTGGAGAATACAAAGTTGTTCACTTGTTTTGTGACGCGTTAGAGTTTACTAGTTGCGAGATATTTACTCTCGGGAGTAGAAGATGGAGAGCTGTGGATGGACCTTCTTTTGATCTCTTTGGTTGGCTTGGATATAGACCTGTTGCAGCCATCGGAGCTTTGCACTGGATCCCGCATGTTGATCTCAGTGATTACATTGTAACTTTGGACACGGAAACAGAAAAGTTTCAGACAATACCTCTTCCTAACAGTTGTAGTAGGTATGATGGAATCGTTGAAATTGGCTGTTTCCTAAGTTGTGTCATTCATCATGAAACGCACATAGACATTTGGATCTTGAAGGGCTTGTTTGGAGAAGTATGGATAAAGCAACATACTATCATTATGGGTTGCAGAGTGAATATGGCCCCCCTTCTAAGTTTAAGAATTAAAGGAGACCTCGTTTTCAAATCGAACGATGGTTCGTTTTATATTTACGACTTTGATCTGCGATCGATGACAAAAGTAAAGAAACGTAGACTTAGTTCATCATCTGGTTCCCTTTTTCCTCATGTCAACAGCATGGTTTCTTGGAATAGCAGCTAGAGATATCATTGTCATTGCCACATAATCTGATCAAAGCAATTATTTCTTCTTCATATGGTGGACAGTTACATATGAACTTCTTCAAGGTTTTACTGAATGCAGCTTTTTTGGCAGAGATAGGCCGATGATACTCTATTTATTTTGATAGCACCTGCCCCGGTAGAAATTTCTCAATTTCGGAATGTATCGAAGCCTCGAGGAGTAATTAAAAGTGGGATGTTGTATATTTAGATGATATTTATATGCTATATATATTTACGTCAATTTGATCATGAAATCTCACTTTCGTTTAGATAAATTGATGTACAGACATGTAAAAGAGTATGCATGCAGGAAAGTCGATATAAGTTCTGGTATATGGCAAGAAAATTGTTAATCAGTATTACTATTCGATATTTTAGTTATAAAAATATTCCAGAATTGTGTGAATTCATATTATTTATTCAACAATACAACTATTATAGGTCTGGTTATTCATTTACATCAATCGTGCTCCATCAAATTTTAACTTCAAATTTCATGACTTCTACGGGAATAAGATGTTTGAGAATGAAATGTCCTGAAACAATATGTATGTGTTTGGTTTCATATAGTTATTCTCATCTTCAATAATAATATATTATTAGAACAATTATTGAAATAGTATATTTTGGTATAAATAGGGGTGAAAGTTGGTTGAGTTTGGTTTTTGAACGGAACTATAAAACTGGACCGGTTTGATTTTAAGGGGTAAAATTTGAACTGAACTAGTCTTAGAACGGGAACCGGTCTTGTTCGATTTGATCTGTTTTTCAGTTTTTTTTCCCTCATTTTCTCATGCATGTTGCAAGTGGACTCTAACTCAGTTTCTTTTCCTGTCAAAGTAGGGAAAGAGGTTGGGGTTGGGCTGAAAAAAGGTTGGGCTTTTTTTAATATTATATATGCTAGCCTCCTTGGAATCGAGAACTGAGCTGGTTGGGGTTTGTTCGATTCTCGGTTTCTTATGTGGAAAAACCGAACCAAATCAATTTTTTCTAGTTAGATCTGGCTCGACTCGGTTTTTCTTAGGTTTTTTTTTCATCCCTAATAAACTTTCTTAATTGTAAACCATTTAAAAATTTATTTAAATAGTAGATTTTAAGCCAACAAAATTTGGAAGCCCATATTGCCTATTTAAATTTAAAACTACTTAAAATGTGAAATTTGCTATTTAAATAAATTTTAAAATTTAATGACATCATAATAAATATACCTCTAAAATATGCTATTATATATATATGCACTATAAAGTAATTTAATTCTATCTCTTCTCCCCACTTTTTCTTCTCTCTCACCAAACTAAAAAATACAAGAAAACCCATGAATTTAAAAGGGTTTTAAAAACATATGGATGAAGACCACGGGATCCTATGAATTTTGGGTGTCAATCCCAAAGGTAATTAATGGTCCGTTTGGTACCATTCCCAATTTCTGTTTATTGTTTCTATTTTTCATTTTTTAAGAAATTGAGTTGTTTGGTAACCCTTCTTGTTTCTTGTTTCTCTTTTTTTAGAAACACTTCCCAAAAGTGTGTAGAAATTTTAGAAACAACAAATTATAGTTTCTTATTTCTTTTTCTTGTTTCTAAAATTTTCAACACATTGATAAATTATTATGTTGTCCTGTTTTAACTTATAAAATATATTATAAATATCCAAAAATTATATTGAATAAAATTGTAATATTTTCAAAATATTTTTTATTTTTTTAAAATGAGAAACATAAACAATAAACAATTACCAAACACATTTATGTTTATTTTTTCTTTAGAAACAAGAAATAAGAAACAATTATCAAACATGTTTCTGTTTCTCTTTTTAAAAAAACAGGAACAAGAAACAAGAAATAGAAATAACAAACAAGAAATGGAAACGAGGAAGTTTACCAAACAGACCCTAAATTAGCAAACTAAATGTTGATATGAGTTTCTAACATCATTCACACCCTCTGAATCCTACAAATAAACGCCCCCATGAGAAATTCTAGAGAGGTTATGAAACTTTCATTATAAACATAGATTTGTCTAGTATGTTAAAAAACTGATTTATCTCATCCAAGCTAGCTTGAAGTTTTTTTTTTTATAGCTATTTTGAGTTAAAAGTAGAAAGGGAGTTTATTTTTTTAGCTATTACATTAAATTGGGAGGGTATACTCGAACCTTTAATGATTTCCTGAGAAGAGAGTAAGGGCTGGTTTGACATGTCGTAGCTTTTGAAATAATTGTTGTGAGCTGTGTTGTAGAAAAAAAATCAGATGTATCACGAATTAGATTAGTGTTTGGTAAAATTAGCTTTTATAAAATATTAGGGTTGATAAATTCAAATTTTAAAAATATTGTGAGATAATTAAATAGTTAGATAGTGTTTGATAAATTGATTTATAGGTTGTTTACTTAATTCTAAAAATAATTTATTATAATAATAGAAAATAAAATATTCAACCTTTGAAAGTATTGTGAGATATATAAATAGTTTGATGATATTTAGTCAATTAATTTAAATTTTAATATTACAACCATTGAGTTTGTAAATTTAAATTTAAAATCTAAGATTTTTACATTTTATTTATACCTCATGTACAATTTTCCATGAAAAAATATTTTGATAATGAAACATAAAAATTAAAATTAAATATAAAATGTAATTCATAATTTAATTCTCAATTTTCCATGAATCGATGGCAGGATGATTATCAGTACTCAACTTTCTATGAATAATCGGACAAAATGGTGGCCATGGAAATTTCAGGCCAATATATATAAGATTATTGGAAAATCCATTTTGAAAAGGAGCTCATCAATAGCTTTTACAAATCGTGCAGTTAGTAAATTGAATTTTTCAAAATCTATTACATTTACTTTTACCAAAGAGGAAAAGTAGTTAAAATTTTGAAAAAATAACCCTATTATCAATGCCAACAGGGCCTAAGTATATAACCAACTGAGCTATATTTAGGTTGATGAATTAAAGTTGTTTGACTTAACTTGAGTTGGTTTATGCTATTTTAAAATTAGTTCTGAGTTGAATGAAATCAATTCAAATTTGATAAATTTAAAATAAAATAAAAATTTTGTAAGGGCATAATCATTTGAGTGTATTCACTTTAGTACCTCAGTTGAACTTTTTTTTTTCTTCACGACATTTTAAGAACGATCGATTTAGGACTTTGAGGAGCTATTTTTATTAAAATATGATATATCATTAAAATAATATATTAAAGATTCGTTTGAGATAGTTTTTAAAAATATTTTTTAATTGTTATTGTAGAAAGAGAAAATTTGACAAATTACAAATCGCCAAACCAATGACAAAATTATATGTCATTAAAATTGAGATGAGTAGAAATTTGACAGGTGTCTCTAATCTAAATTAAAGTCATTAAATTAGCAAATCAAATAATGTCACATGTCTTTTCATAGCCATTGGATGGCATAAATTAGTCAAATGAAAATATGACACGTGGCGATTGGGCCCAAATTAAATAAAGCTCATATCCACCAAATATCCATCAAAAACTCTATAAATAGATGAATTATTCACTCATTCGAGGGGGTGAGAAATATTCAGAGAGACTGAAGACTCAGAAGACTTTGAAGGCCGAAGAGACAAAAGACTTAGAAAACTTTGAAGACTAAACACTTTTCGAAGACTCTTTGAAGATCGCTTTGAAGAATAAAGTTTCAATAACATCAACAATTTGATCCGAGAAATACGCTGATGGTCCTCGCATCGAAGTTTATACTTAGTGAGAAAGAATCAGAGGATCATTCCCATTAGAGATTGTAACGCTAAATTCATTAATACAAATCACATATTTATTATGCATTCTAATTTCTTTACTTAGAAATTTCTTTGTGTGAACACAAAAAACATATTTTCTTTGTTTAAATTTCAAAAACACTTTTAAACCAATCAAGATTATCTCATAACACTTAGTTTTAGATATCAGAAGAGGTTATTACTACAATCTTTTAACACATTTTCTTTTATAAAACATCTCTAATACCCAAAACAATCTAACCTGTATGTTGCATATCATATTTTTGTTAAGGTTAAAGTTGTTGTTGCATAAAAATGATTGGCTTCCACGTACGTAACAAATTTAGAATATGAGACGAGTCGGAAGTAGTGCGCTATAGTGGAGGTAATGCGTAGGTGATGTGCTGAGTAGTTGACGAGCACTGTATGTACCAACACAAGAAAGAAGTAGAGTACCGGTGTAGTGTCGACCTAACACCCTCTAATACTTAAGTCAGAGCTAGTGTGCCAGAGAGAATTATAGTAGAGTTCGTTACCTAACGGTTGAACTTTTTCTCCTATTTATAGAAGAAAAAGTTGATGACACCATCGTGCCACATGTTGTGTCGGGATTGGGACACATGTTGCTTCCCAACGACGTGTCGCGCGTTGGTTATGCCACGTGTCATCTCTTGATTATATACTTGAATAATGTAACTTCTTAGTCTTAGGTATGTAGTCTTACTAGACGACATAGATGTAGCTTTCGGAGCGATGTAGATGTACCTTCCTTGGCGACGTAGACGTATCCTCCCAGGCGATGTAGACGTACCCTTTCAGGTTACGTAGCATTATCTTTTCATGTGTCATTGACATATCAGTTGCTCATTTCTTGATCAAGTAAGAAATTCCACGTGTACTGTGTAATTTCACCCACAACAAAGGTTATATTTGAACCTCCCAATATTTAAGGAGAGAGTATTTATTTTAATTAATAATATTTCAGGGACAATAATTATAATTTAACTAAAAATAGAGAGAAATTTCGGGGGTTTCACATGGGAAGGTTGGTTAGGGAACGAGAAGGGGGGGTTTTCCTCAAATATTGCTAAAAATAAAATTAATTCCCAATAAATTGCGCCAAGGAAAGTATTTCTATAATATTATTCATCGTCTATTCAACAGACGATTTTATGTCCAGTCTTTATGCAGTACAAAATCGTCTGTTCAATTTACAATCTATGGCAGTAACAAATTGACAAATTTTAAAGTATGATGATCCAATTGAGATGTATAATAAATCAATTTTCTTCTTAAGGTTTTTTCATTACCACTACGATACCACAATTTATTCAATTAATTTTCAATTCCTTAATTAAATAATTTAATATATAATAAGTTAAAAATAAAATAACATATATTAGAAAAAAATATTATATAAGTTTGAATGTTATATAATAACAAAAAAATAGCTAATGAGTGCTGCAAGAGAGATGTCGCCTATATCGAGGTGGTTAACGCCTCTGTTGTAGGCGCCTCTATTGTTGGTTGGCACCTCTATAGTCTCGGTTCCTCAACGACATGAGAAGGGCCTCCGTCATGTGGCTCTCTTCATAAAGCCAACCAGTTATGACGCACTACGCCAATCACAAGCTCTCCATCTACTGGAAGACCGAACTGGACTGGAACATCATGGAGTGTGATAGTGCACTCTCTCACTACAAAAAAAAACTGTTAAATTGCGATCAGAAATTTGCGACCAAAGCATTGGGTAGTATTTTTGGTGACCACTATGGTAGTAAATGTGAAGTTTGACTTAAAACGACCATATGGTCACTTTTTTGCGACCAAATTGCGACCAAGCAAAAAATTAGTCATAAAAAATGGCACGAATTTTTGGCGGGAAGAAAGTGACCATATGGTCACTTGAAAATGACGACCATTTGGTCGCAATTATGTGACAGGAGATATCATTTAGTAGCAAAAAAATGCGCGTAAATTTGGCGGGAGAAAAGCTACCAAGTGGTCACAATTCAAAGCGACCATATGGTCGCAATTTTAGTGACCTTTAGTGACCAGTGGTAGCTTAAACATTTGATGGGAAAGAAGCTACCATGTGGTCACATTGTTAAGTGACCAGATGGTCGCAAATATTGCGATTTTAAGTGACCAGTGGTAGATAAACAATTTGGTGGGAGAAAAGTTACCAAGTGGTCGCCAAAATAAGTGACCATGTGGTCGTAAATGCTGTGACTTGATGTGACCCGGGGCAGTGAGGAAAATGACGGGAAATTTTGGCGGGAAAATGCGACCAGTTGGTAGCAAAAATACTACCATCTGGTCGCAAATGACCAGATGAGTCCATTATAAAATCCCTTCCTCCCATTGTTTGTTAGCATTAAGAAAAAAGAAAATGAGAGAGTGGATGTATGTTCGTTTGATAGATGGGTATTTGAACGATGAGTTCGTGGCCTGGGGTTGAACAGTTTGTTGAGTTTTGCATGACAACCGTCTATTATGAAAAGTATGGTGGAAAGCTACGTTGCCGGCAAGGAAATGCGACAATAGGAGAATCATACCTGTTCTGATTTAAAGGTTCATCTTTATAGTCGGGATTTGTGCGGAATTATTACCACCGGGTGTTTTAGGGGAAACACAGGAAATGTTCGACGTGCATTACATGAATCGAGACGATACGAATGTAGCGGCTTCGAATGTAGAGGTTGTTGCCTAAGAACGGAATGATGAACAACAAGATATAGTCGGATGCGACGAAATGATACTTGATGGTGCGGAATGCGAGGGCAATGAAAATATCCGGTGAAAGTTTAAACGTAGACGAAGATGAACGGGTTGTTGAAGATGAAATGAATCCGGAAGCACGTAAGATGCACGAGATGCTAGAGATAGCCAGCCGACCATTATACGATGGGTGTCAGGTAAGTCAACTTGCTGCTGCTACAGAACTTTTAAATATAAAGGCACGGTACAACATACCGGCTAGAGGATTTGATTCGATTGCATCGTGGTTTCGTCGATGCGCTCCATAAGACAATATTATGCCCAACATTTTGTACGACACGAAAAAGCTAGTGGAGGGACTTGGCTTACCCGTGGAGAAAATAGATTCGTGTCGGAACGGATGCGTGATTTACTGGGATGTGGATGAGGACCCGCATCACTGCAAATTTTGTTTTCTTCCAAGATATAAACAAGGGAAACGCAACCTCATTCCGTACGCCAGCATGTTCTATTTACCGCTGACCTCACATGTGCAACGGTTGTATGCATCGGATGTGACAGCCTCGCACATGAGATGGCATCACGAGCATTCACAGGGTGAAAGTGTTATGAGACATCCCTCAGATGTTGTGGCATGGAAGCATTTAAATAATTGTCATTCGGATTTTGCACAAGATTCGAGAAACGTCAGCTTGGGCTTAAGCACGGATGGCTTTAACCCGTTCGGGGCATCCGGGGCACAATATTCAGT
Organism: Gynostemma pentaphyllum; assembly: GCA_028015215.1. Taxonomy (NCBI): domain Eukaryota; kingdom Viridiplantae; phylum Streptophyta; class Magnoliopsida; order Cucurbitales; family Cucurbitaceae; genus Gynostemma; species Gynostemma pentaphyllum. The sequence continues at coordinate 46,856,993 of CM051353.1, read as the reverse complement.
TTGGCCAGTCATGGTAACCTCGTATAACTTGCCTCCCTCGATGTGCATGTGAGACCCGATGATTTTTCTAACAGTGATCGTACCTGGGCTGAAAAGTCCAAAACAGAAACTGGATGTGTATTTGCAACCACTTATTGCAGAGTTGAAAAGGTTGTGGACTGACAGTGTTATGACGTACGACATTTCGAAGAAACAAAATTTCTTGATGCGCGCCGCGTTAATCTGGACGATCAGTGACTTCCCTGCGTATTCAATGTTGTCAGGTATGTTGATCTTTTATTGCTTTCATATACATTTTTGAGTATGTGTTTAGCTTTTGTTATTGCTTTCCTTAGTCCGTGTAGTTAATTGTGTGAACCTCAATCTCCTCCTTTTAAAGGATGGAGTATGATGGGGAAATACGCATGTTCACATTGCATGCTAGACACAGATGCATTTTATCTCAGAAACGGTCGGAAAACTTGTTGGTTTGATTGTCACCGTCGATTTTTACCGTTGAATCATACTTTCCGTTCAAATGGCATTGACTGGAAGAAGGGTCGACGAGTAAGAAACGATACCCCCCCGACAATGTATAGTGGAAGGGAGATTCTTCACGGTATAGATGCTATAGGGATGCAGAAGATTACAGTGGACGGTGCAGAGAGTGCAAACAATGCGGCTGGGAAAAACACGGGTTGGAAGAAACGGAGTATTTTTTGGGATCTACCGTATTGGGAAGATCTACTGATTAGACACAATCTGGATGTAATGCATATTGAGAAAAATTTCTTCGACAACATTTTCAATACGATTTTGAACGTTCCGGGAAAAACGAAGGACAATCTAAAGGCACGTTATGATATACGGGAGATATGTAACCGTCTTGAGTTGGAGCCTGGCGACAATGATAATTCCGCAAAAGCAAAGTACATGTTGACGACAGATGAAAAGAAAACATTATTTGAGTGGATCAAATTCATCAAATTCCCGGACGGATACGTTTCGAATTTGAGTCGGTGTATAGACAGTCAAAAGCATATCATGTTCGGGATGAAAAGCCACGACTGTCATGTATTCATGCAACGATTGATGTCGGTCGCGTTCAGACCGTTCCTAGAGAATAGACATTGGGAGCCGCTTGCACAGTTGAGTGTTTTTTTCAGGGACTTGACATGTACAGAGCTGACTGAAGTTACTGTCGCTTCAATGAGTTCAGAGATCGCTGTTATTATTTGTAAGTTGTGGCGAATGTTCCCACCTGGCTTTTTTTTACTCCATGGAGCATCTTCCAGTGCATCTTCCATACGAGGCATTCTTAGGGGGTTCGGTACATTACCGCTGGATGTACCCATTTGAAAGGTAAGCACAGTTAATTTGTAATGTACACGTATAAAGTACAGTGATATCAAATGTAAATGTTTTCTACACATTCTACCTACCCACAGGTACTTACATCGGTAGAAAAAGATGGTCGGAAATAAAGCAAGAGTAGAAGGATCTATCTGTAGTGCGTACCTGACACAAGAGACTACCACATTTTGTTTATACTACTTTGACCAACATATTGCAGAGAAGTTTCGACCAGCGAAACAAAACATGGTCGAAAATTTACTTGAAGGTGTTGACATAAACGACTTGCCGATTTTTAAGGAACCTAGCATGACAGTTGGAAGATCAGTGCGTAGGCCGTTGACCGATTCTGAGTATCACATAATGCAGACATACGTGTTATGCAACTGCTCAGAGATCGAGCCTTACATAGAGTGAGTTCGTAACTTAACATTATTTCATCGCATAAACAATTACAAACTATTTGCTAACTATTTTTGTAACATACGATTATTTCTAAACTTATACGTTCGAATGACACGAGTTGGTCTTACAAATTACGAGGAGGGGTCAATAATCGACAAAGAGTTTCGTTCTTGGTTCACAGGTCACGTGAGTTAATTTTAAATTGTCAAAAAAACCGTGGCAATTTGTTGAAAAAATTAATATCTTCCTAACATTCTTGTATGTGAACAATGACAGGTTGACTCCCCTACATTACCTGGGTAGATGATCCTCGCATTATTTCTTTGGCAAAGGGACCTGAACAGATTGCAAGGTCGTATACTGGATACGTCGGTAACGGTTACAGATTTCAAACAAAGGCGCATTGAGTTAACATGGCAACAAACAACAGTAGTGTTTGCATAAAAGGTCATGTGCTCGGCACAAACGAAGACGATTACTTCGGAGTAATCGATGAGATTCTTGAGATTCAATACGCAAGTTCGACGCTAAAACGCATTGTTCTGTTCAACTGCACTTAGTTCGAGACAACCAGACGAGGCGGAGTCCGTAAGCTTGATCATTTACAAATCGTTGAGGTAAACAAGTCTAAGCATATGCTTATCGCTGATAGGTTTGTCATGACTTCACAGACGATTCAAGTTTATTACCTGAACTATCCGATTAATAGACGAGATCTGATAGATTGGTTAGTTGTTTGTAAAGTTAAACCACGCCAGGTAGAAGAAAACTTGTCCGAGAAAGACGACGGTGCAGAGGGAGCTATTACTTTTCAAGAAGATGAGATAAGATGTCGTGCAATCGACGATGGTCAGAATGCAAGTACTGTTCGTCCTTTGAACGATGGAACGATAACATTGCATGATGATGATGATACAAATGCTTCCACTTCTCACGCACGTGACATTGATGCTGAATTTATTCGAGACGATGAATCCGATGAAAAAACAGGAAGAAGAAGAAGACTTTATGTGACAGACTCTTTGAGACGATGAATCCGACGAAGAAATAGAAGAAGAAGAAGAAGCGACGACCGAACAAACTGAGGATGATGAATGAGACATTTCGTAACTTTATTATTCACTATGTATGTGTTTATTAAAACTATTTCTTTAATGATGAATGATAAATATATATATATATATATATATATATATATATATATTAATATATATATATATTAATATTTGCGACCATGTGGTCGCAATTTAACACAAAAGGTGACCACATGGTAGTAATTTAGAAGGGAAAGGCGACCAGTTGGTCGCATTTGTGGAAAAGTAGAATTATATTTTTCAAAAAATATAAGTTAAATTACGACCATCTGGTCGCAAATCTGAGCGGTAAATTTAAATTTTCATGAAATTTATGGCGGTGAATTTAAATATTACGACCTTTTGGTTGAAATTTTTGGCGATGAATTTCATTATTGCGACCATATGGTCGCAATATTTGAAGGGACGCGTGATATGACAGCTATTCTGGATAATGGCAAAGTGGCAACCAAATGGTCGCTTTTTCAATAAATGCTACCAGGTGGTCGTAAATATGTATAAAAAGGTGACCAGGTGGTCGTAATTTCCCCAGCACGCGCGACCTTTCGTTTCTGGTCATGATTACATATTTGCGACCATTTGGTCGTAAAATCTGATTTAAATTCTGATCAGTTTCTTTTTCCTTTTATTTCTCTTTTTCTTTCTCTTTTTTCTTTCTTTTCTCTCTTTCCCCCGTTCCGTTCCCTGTTATTTTTTTCCCCGTTCTCATTCCCCGTTCCTACTCTAAACCTAAAAACCCTAAACCTCCAATCTCGGTGTCTATTACAAGGTTAGTTTTCTTATAGATTTTAAGTTTTAAGTTAGTTTTAGTTTTAGTTTTTAGTTAGTTTTAGTTTAACTTTAAATTTAGTTTACTTAGTTTTAATTAATTAGTTTAGTTTAATTTTGTTAATTTCATTAATTGTAGTTTAATGAATCTAATTTATTGTAATTAATTACTTAGTTTCCTTTAGTTTAATTCATCTAATTTTAGTTAAGTTTAGTTTTTATTAATTAATGTTAGTTAAATTTAATTAATTTTAGTTTAATTTAATCTAATAGTTGAAATCTTCATTACTTAGTTTACTTTAATTAATTACTTAGTTCACTTAAGCTAATTTTAGATTACTTTAATTTAATTAATTAGTTTAGTTTATTTTAGTTTTAATTAATTAATGTTAGTTTAATTTAATTAATTTTAGTTCAATTAATCTAATTTAGTTTAATTCTTCATTACTTAATTTACTTTAATTTAATTAATTTTAGTTTAATTCTTCAGTACTTAGTTTACTTTAATTACTTCATTTTAGTTCATTTAATCTAATTTTAATTTACTTTAATTCAAATTAATTAATTAGTTTATTTTAAATTTGTTAATTAATTTATGTTAGTTTAATTTACATTATTTAATCAATTTAATTTAGATTATTTCATTAATTAATTAATTTAATTTATTTCAATATTTTAATTACGTAATTAGTATTAAATTAGTTTAGTTTAGTTGTAGGATTATGACAGGCAGACGACGTCCTCCCCAGTTGCGGACCTGATTTCGCATCCGCCTACTGCCGCTGCCCCTGTCGCGGACCTGACTACAGAGGAGTTGGACATCATCCTCTTCGGTTAGGAGCCGGGACTTGCTGCCACGCTCGATGATGCAGTCCCTGAGACCCAGCCTGCGACACCACGATTGCCGCAGGACTCCAAGGCCACGACTCCCAGGGGAGCATCAGAGTCTGCATCAGGGTCGGATCCAGCGGGACCCTCCACTTCAGGCACGCAGCCTCCTCGGGCCGCAGACTCTACCCTTCGGATTAAAGGGGATACGTAAGTAATTTTCTTTATTGTTTTAATCACTTAATTTTTAAATCTTTAAACATTTTTAAAAGTGTTTTTTTTTCTGGTAACTAATTGTTTCTAATATCACAATATTTTTATGTTTTTGCATAGTACAGCCGCATACAACTGTTTCAAAACGGTTTCGCGAGGTCCTCCAGAGCATGCCTCTACCCAGCGACCTTCGCTGGCAGAATATTCTGACGTCGGATGTACGACAATTGGAAGGTAAAAAACATCATTTATTTTTATAATTAATTAATTTTCGAATTTATAGAAATAAATTTATTATTTTAACAATTTTTTATTTTAATTTTTCAGGGCAAGTTTCCTGTTATTGATCCCGATATCACGGACGATAGATTGTTCCCCCTATGGGACACTCACGTCCGGGATCGATTCAAGAACCTCATGTACCGGGCGCGCAGAAAGCAAGCAGCAAACCGCCCTGTGTGGATGAGCCCGGAGGACCACGCGCGGCTTGTCACGAGCTTGAGCACTCCCGAGGGCATGACAGTGTCAAGGAGGAATAAGGCCAACCGCGCGAAGAATCCCACCAAACACACAGCCGGGGCCCGGACCCACGATGAGCACCATCGTTGATTGGTAAGTTTTTTTTTTTGTTTTTTTACGTACTTTTTTCTTGTTTTCTTTTTTCATTTAGTTATTAATTTATTATTTTTTCTTCTTCAATCTCTCTAATATTTTTAGGAAGCGAAGCACGGTCGCCCTGTCCCACCTGATGAGCTGCACCGCATTCTTCACACGAAGAAGGACGGGACGTTCGTCGACGATAAGGCGAAAGCAGTTCATGTATTTAATAATTTTTTCAATTATTATTTTTTCTTTAAATTTTTTCCTAACTTATATATTAACTATTTTATTTTTTGAATTTTAAATGTTTAGGAACGTTTCACGGAGTCGTTGAGTCAGCGGTTGCCCACACCAGACTCGCAACCGACTCAGGAAGACCGTAGAGGGGCGTTCTTGGAGGCTGCTGGAGGGGTTCGGTCTGATGGATCAGTTCCTGGGCTCGGCTCGTACGGGTGACGCCTTTACGCGGATGTGCCCCGGCCTCAGTGGAGCGGAGCGAGCACTAGCTCCGGCCTTTCTCCGGTTGAGCAGCAGCTGCGCGCTGAGGTTCAACAGCTTCACACAGACATGGACGCTATACGTGACGACTTCGTTTCTCGAGTCGCTGCGATTGAGGCGGATATGCACGAGTCGAGGCCCAGGTCGCAGCATCTTTGGCCGCGTACTTCAGATCCCTAGACGACGACCATTCATCATCGACGCCTCCTTCGCCACCCCCCGCCCCTCCGCAGTAGTTCTAGGCTGCTTTATTTTGTATAAAACATTTTTTGAATATTTGATTTATATATATTTTATTTTAATTCCAATTTATTGTTATTAAATTTTAATATTAATTAAATAAATAAATAATAATTAATTAACTAATTATTGTAATTTAAATAAATAAATAAAATATTTATTAAGTACGACCAGATGGTCACATTTACCCTAAGATAAACGACCATCTGGTCGCATTTTGTCTGAGTACAAAAGTGACCACTTGGTCGCTGATAAAAGACCACGTGGTCACTGTTTTATGTGACCACCTGGTCACTTTTTTTCAACTTAAATTACGACCAGATGGTCGTATTGTATCCCCAAACAAACGACCATCTGGTCGTATTTTATCTGAGTACAAAAGTGACCATTTGGTCGCTTATAAAACGACCACGTGGTCACTTACCTTAAACCCTAAATTACGATCAGATGGTCACTGTTTTAAGTGACCATCTGGTCGTTTTTAAGAATGTTGACTTTTTTGCGACCAAACATTCTTGGTCATATATTTGTGACTATACAGTCGCACAAATTCAGGACCGACCGGCTTTTTTGCCTCCACCATGTTGGTCGCTTTTTTGGTCGCATTATACTATAGAAACGACCAGTTGGTCGCAAATTACTGGTCGCAAATTGACTTTTTTTTTTGTAGTGTCTCATTGGTAAATGGAAGGTGCGAGTCTTAGAACGTCATCTACATACTAGTGCGGTGATAAGACTCCAGTCTAAGCATATAAAACCTAGATGAGCTACACCATGAAATCTTGTTGCATGCAAATCAGGCTCGATACGAGGATCTAGTTGTCTACGATCTAGAGCAATAGGAAAATCTCGTGGGTTCAACCTATGATTTATGGCAGTAACAAATGGATAAATTTTAGGGGTTAATTAAATAAAGCTTAACCAAATGGAAATAAAGAAAATAGAGTAACTTACTGAGAATCACGTCGAAATCAAAGTTCCTTCACCTGAAATCGTGGGAAAACAAAGTTAAAATTTGAATTTTTATTATGAATAAAAACCATAAAATGACGCTGTGATTTGATAAAAAAAACATTGAGATTTGGTGAAAAATGCGCTAGAAAAAGGCTGGTCACGGTGAGGACGGGAGAAGGCGAAAGAGAGAAGAAAGTAGGATTTTTTTTTTTGGAAAATTGTACTTTTCAAATTTATGTTGGGTCCGTCTGGTATAAATTCTCCTAAAAATGTTTTGAGTTAAACATTTTAAAAGAAATACTAATTAAGTGTTTCATCTAGGTGAAGTATCTAAAGTGAAATACTTGTATATAAACACTTTTAGAAGAATCACAAATCAAGTATTTTCTCAAAAAAAAAAAAAAAACTTTTTAGAATATACTCAAGTGTTTTTAGATGAAACAAAGCTTCACTCAAAACACTTTTAATGGAAGTTGTACCAAACGGACCCTAATTCTATTACAAATGTGAAACATTTTCCAAAAATACGTGAAATCGTATGTAGAACAGACGATTTAGTCTAAACTAAAAAACCCTCTGTCTTCTTCATTCCCAAATCAGAAGCCCTCTTCTTTGTTCCAAAAATCAGAAAAGCCCTATGCATGGCAATTTTTTCAGCTATTCTCTCTTTCAATTTGGTCATCTAATCTTACGATTTTTGACTGAAATCTATCTTCCCAACATCCTTCACCAGTAAGTTCATCATATTCTCAGGAAATTCTTTTTCCGGCGTCATTGCTTCCTTATCCGGTGGTTGAACTTAATTTTCAGCAGCGGTGGTTAAATGCAAAGAGTAAAAGAAACTCGAAAAGTAAGTTTTATCTTCTCATTTTCATTCATCTATGTTAAGCAACTTAATTGAAGAACAAATATTCTCACTAATTTTAATACAATCTTATACCCCAGTTTCGAAATATGGTGAGTTTACAACTTAATTGAAGAACAAAAATTGCTCACTAATGTTTTTTTTTTATGAGTTTACTAGTGGTTTTTTTAATTTGTTTTTCAATTGGGTTGCTTAATTGCTCACTGTTTTTTTTATAGACTCAATTATGTTTTTTTATAAACAAAAATTAATTGGATTATTACTTTCCTTAATAATTGAGTTTATTGGTGGGTTTTTTATGAACATTTTGTTGTAATTGTGAAATTTCTGTTAGAGACGATCCTTAGGAAATGAATATAAGTTTTTTTTTTTAATGAATATGTTTGAATAAAGTCTATATAGTCTTGGGAAAATTATATATTTGGCCACTTTTCATGGTGTCATAATGGTTTATAGCCACCATGTTAAAAGTAAAAGTTAGTAGTCACTTTCACTTTTTCCTAGATTTTTTTGTTTAACAAATTTCATTTTTTACCCTTCTGATGTTAATTAATAAAATGAGCTCATTTATTAAGGATCCCTTCTCTTTCCAGGTAATTATTATCTCAGCTACTTTTTGCACTCTTCCCATTTAATGACTCTTCATTTTCCTTTCTTTCTTTTTTTTTAATTTACCATTCATTAACAAAGGTAACAGTGACTATCCACATTCCCTCCATTTTTTCACTATTTTCATGTAGCTCTACCATCATTTTCGGCTGGCTCTTTTCCCCATTAATATTGATTTCCTTTTTTCACTATTTCTATATATCTACCATCAATTTCGGCTGGTCATAATGTCATATATACTGTATATAATAAATGTATATAACAAGTATACATGACTATAATATTAAGTTACAAAATAACGTGACATCCAAATTATTAGTTAAATTACGTATGTTTTTTTGTCTTATTTTTTACAAATAAGATTGTTCTTTTTTTGTTTATCAATTATATTGTATGGTTTACTAAGTTTTCTTTATCATTAAGTAATGTATTTTTATACATTATACACAAATATCATTGAACTTTGGTCTAATCAAATCACAATTTATCAATGTCGTATATGTGTATTCGTATAGTCTTATCTATTTTCATATATAGTATATACCAAAATATATAACTAATGAGTAATTTTCAAAATAATAGCCATACATAAATAAGTACATTCAGTTTTTTTGTTTAACATTTATATTGTATGGTTTACTAAATTGTTCTTTATCATTAAGTAATGTATTTTATACATTATACACAAATATCATTGAACTTTGGTTTAATTAAATCACAGTTATCATTCTCGTATATCACTACAAAAAAACTGACAATTTGCGACCAGGAAATTGCGACCAAATGGTCGTTTTTTACCTAAATTGCGACCAAAAATGCGACCAACCGAGTGGTTGCTAAAAAGCTGGTCGGATTTCAATTGTCGATCGCATGGTCACAAAAATTCACCATCCAGGTCGCAAAAAATTTTGGTAGCAAAAAAGTCAAACTTTTGAAAATGCGACCAAATGGTCGCATTAAAAGGGACCATATGGTCGCATTTTATCTTCAATAGAAGTGACCATTTGGTCACATAAAAAAGGACCAAATGGTCGCATTTTTGCGACCAAATGGTCACTTTTAGGCTCGATTAAAATGCGACCAGGATGGTCACCTAAAAAGTGATCATCCTGGTCGCATTTTATGTGAAAGATAAGTGACCAATTGGTCACATAAAAAAGTGACCAAATGGTCGCATTTTTTGCGACCAAATGGTCACTTTTAGGCTCGATTAAAATGCGACCAGGATGGTCGCCTAAAAAGTGACCATCCTGGTCGCATTTAAGAATTTTTTTAAAAATTTAAATTTCAATAATTAGTTAATTAATTATTTATTTAATTATATTAATTGAACTAAAATTAATTGAATTAAACTCAAATTAATTTTAGTTTCAATTAATCTAATTTTAATTTACTTTAATTCAAATTAATTGATTAGTTTATTTTAGTTTTAATTAATTAATCTTAAGTTTAATTGAATTAATTTTAGTTCAATTAATCTAATTTTAATTTACTTTAATTCAAATTAAATGATTAGTTTATGTTAGTTTTAATTAATTAATCTTAAGTTTAATTGAATTAATTTTAGTTTCAATTAATCTAATTTTAATTTACTTTATTTCAAATTAATTGATTAGAATACTTAAACAAAATTATTCTAATTAATTAATCTAATTGTACTTTACTTTAATCAAATTTTAACTAAAATTAAGTAATTAAACAATTTTTATTTATTCATTAAATTAAAATTAATTAATTAAATTAGTGTAATTAATTAATTTAAACTACTTAAGTATAATTGAAGTTAAACTATTTGAATTAATTACCCTACTTTAAATTAATTGATTTAATTAAAGTAATCTAAATTACATTAATTAAAACTAAAATTAAAATTGAAACTAGTGTAATTATAAATTAATTTAGTTTAATTTTATTAAATTAAAGTAAACTATCATAAATAAACTAAATAAGTAATTAAACTAAATTAGATTAAGTAATTAAATTAATTACTACTTAAATTGAATTAAAGTAAACTAAGTTAGATTAATTAAACTAAAATTACTTAAAGTAACAAAATTAAACTAAACTAATTAATTAGTTAATGTAAACTAAAATGCTATGAATTAAACAAAAGTAAACTAAGTAATTGATTACACAAATTTAGATTCATTAAACTAAAACTAATTAAATTAACAAAACTAAACTAAACTACTTAATTGAAAACTAAAAACTAAAACTAAGTAAAATAAATTCTTAAACTAAACTTCAATTTTATACGAAAACTCGTAATAAAAACAGGGATTGGGGTTTGAGGGTTTTAGATTTAGAGTAAGAACGGAACCGGAACGGGAAGAAATAACGGGGAACGGGAGAGGGGAAAGAGAGAAAAGAACAAAAAGAGAGGAAGAAAAAGAGAAAGGAAGAAAAGCAGCGGGGGAAAGGAAAACCGATGGGAATTTAAATCAGTTTTGCGACCAAATGGTCGCAAATATGTAATTATGACAAGAAACGAAAGGTCGCGGCTTTGGGAAAATGGCGACCAACCTGGTCGCATTTATTGAGATATTTTGCGACCAGGATGGTAGCATTTCATGAAAAGCGACCATATGGTCACCACTTTACCATGATCCATAACAGCTGTCATATCACGAGTCCCATCAATAATTGCGACCATCTGGTCGCAATAATGAAATTCACCGCCAAATATTGCGACCAGATGGTCGTAATCTTTAAATTCACCGCCATAAATTTCATGAAAATTTAAATTTACCGCTCATTTTTGCGACCATATGGTAGCCCAGCGCAAATATTGCGACCAGGATGGTCGTAATTTTTAAATTCACCGCCATAAATTTCATGGAAATTTAAATTTACCGCTCATTTTTGCGACCAGATGGTAGCCATTTTACTTATATTTTTTAAAAATATAATTATAAAATGCGACCAACTGGTCGCATTTCACTTCTAAATTACTACCATGTGGTCACCTTTTTGTGTGAAATTGCGACCACTTGGTCGCAAATATAATTTTTTTTTTTTTTTTTTTTTTTTTTTTAAATCTTTCCTTAAAAGAAATAGTTTTAATTAATTAAACACATACACACACATTTGAATAATCAAGTTAACGAAATATCTCATTCATCATCGTCTCCAATAAGTCCGTCACATACGCTTCTTCTTCTTCTTCCGTTTCTTCATCGATTCATCGTCTCGAATAAATTCAAGATCAATGTCACGTGCGTGAGAAGTGGAAGCATGTATATCATCATCATCATGCAATGTTATCGTTCCATCGTTCAAAGGACGAACAAGATTTGCATCCTGACCATCGTCGATTGCACGAGATCGTATCTCATCTTCTTGAAAAGCAACGACTTCCTCTGCGTGGTCGTCTTTCTCGGACAAGTTTTCTTCTACCTGGCGTGGTTTAACTTTACAAACAACTAACCAATCATCCAGGATCTCGTCTATTAATCGGATAGTTCGGGTAATAAACTTGAATCGCTTGTGAAGCCAGGACGAACCTATCGGCGGTGCGCATATGCTTAGACTTCTTTACCTCAACGATTTGTAAATGATCAATCTTACGGACTCGCCTCGTCTGGTTGTCTCGAACCAAGTGCGGTTGAACGAGAACAATGCGTTTTAGCGTCGGACTTGCGTATTGAATCTCAAGAATCTCATCGATTACTCCAGTAATCGTCTTCGTTTGTCCTAGAACACGTGACCTTTTATGCAAACACCACCGTTGTTTGTTGCCCTGCTTCATCAATGCGCCTTCGTTTGAAATCAGAATCGTTTTCGACGTATCCACCATACGACCTTGCTATCCGTCCAGGTCCCTTTGCTAAAGAAATGATGCGAGGATCATCCACCGGTAATGTAGGGGAGTCAACCTGTGTCATTGTCCACATACAATAATGTTAGGAAGATAGTAATTGTTTCAACATAATGCAACGGTTGTTTGACAATTTAAAATAACTCACGTATGCACTGAACCAAGAACGAAACTCTTTGTCGATTATTGACCCCTCCTCAGCGTCTGTAAGACCAACTCGTGTCATTCGAACGTATACGTTTAGAAATAATCTGTATGTTACAAAAATAGTTAGCAAATAGTTTGTAATTGTTTATGCGATGGAATAATGTTAAGTTACAAACTCACTCTATGTAAGGCTCGATCTCTGCTGCGAGCTTGCATAACACGTATGTCCGCATTACGTGATACTCGAGAATCGGTCAACGGCCATGGCCGATTTTCCAACCTGTCATGCCAGGTTCGTAAAAAATCGGCAAGTCGTTCATGTCAACACCTTCAAGTAAATTATCGACAACGTTTCGTTTTGACGGTCGAACTCGCTCTGCAATGTGTTGATCAAAGTAGTATGAACAAAATGTGGTAGTCTCTTGCGTCGGTACGCACTACGGATAGATCCTTCTACTCGTGATCTATTTCCAACCATCTTTTTCAACCGACGTAAGTACTGTGGGTACAAAACATTATTAACATTCGATGATCATTATCTTGATTCATACGCGTACATTACAAAATAACTGTGCTTACCTTTCAAATGGGTACATCCAGTGTAATGTACGGGACCCCCTAAGAATGCCTCGTATGGAAGATGCACCGGAAGATGCTCCATGGAGTCAAAAAAGCCAGGTGGGAACATTCGCTCCAACTTACAAATAATAACGGCGATCTCCTGGAACTCATTGAAGCGACGGTAGCTTCCGTCGCCTCGTACATGTCAAGTCCCTGAAAAAAACACTCAACCGGGCAAGCGGCTCCCAATGTCTATTCTCTAGGACGGTCCAACGCGACGGGCATCAATCGTTGCATGAATATATGACAATCGTGGCTTTTCATCCCGAACATGATATGTTTTTGATCGTCTATACACCGACTCAAATTAAACGTATCCGTCCTGGGAATTTGATGGATTTGATCCACTCAAATAATGTTTTCTTTTCATCGGTCGTCAACATGTACTTTGCTTTTGCGTAATTATCATTGTCGTCAGGCTCCAACTCAGGACGGTCACATATCTCCCGTATATCATAACGTGCCTTGATTGTCTTTCGTTTTTCCCAGAACGTTCAAAATCGTATTGAAAATGTTGTCAAAGAAATTCTTCTCGATATGCATTACATCAAGATTGTGTCTAATCGGTAGATCTTCCCAATACGGTAGATCCCAAAAAATACTTCGTTTCTTCCAACCCGTGTTTTTTCCAAATCGCATTGTTTGCACTCTCGCACCTTCCACGGTAATCTTCCGCATCTCTATAGTATCTATACCGTGCGAACTGCCTTCCACTATACATGGTCGGGGGGGTTTGTTTTCTTACTCGTCGACCCTTCTTCCGATCCTTTGGTTTGAACGGGCGTGTGATTCAAAGGCAAGAATCGACGGTGATAGTCCAAACCAACAAGTTTTCCGACCGTTTCTGAGATAAAATGCATCTGTGTCTAGCATGCAATGCGGACATGCGTATGTCCCCGCCGTACTCCATCCTTTAAGAGGAGGAGATTGAGGTTCACACAATTAACTACAATGACTAAGGAAAGCAATAACAAAAGCTAAACACCGACTCAAAAATGTATATGAAAGCAATTAAATATCAACATACCTGACAACATTGAATACGCAGGGAAGTCACTGATCGTCCAGATTAACGCGGCGCGCATCAAGAAATTTTGTTTCTTCGAAATGTCGTACGTCATAACACCGTCACTCCACAACCTTTTCAACTCTGCAATAAGTGGTTGCAAATACACATCCAGTTTCTGTTTTGGACTTTTCGGCCCAGGTACGATCACTGTTAGAAAAATCACCGGGTCTCGCATGCACATCGAGGGAGGCAAGTTATACGGGGTTACCATGACTGGCCAAACTGAATATTGTGCCCCGGATGCCCCGAACGGGTTGAAGCCATCTGTGCATAAGCCCAATCGACGCTTTCTCGGATCTTGTGCAAAATCCGGATGACAATTATTTAAATGCTTCCATGCCGCAAAGATCCGAGGGATGTCTCATAACACCTTCATCCTGTGAATGCTCGTGATGCCATCTCATGTGCGAGGCTGTCACATCCGATGCATACAACCGGTTGCAGGCGTGGGGTCACGGTAAATAGAACATGCGGGCATTCGAATCAGTCGCGTTTCCCTTGTTTGTATCTTGGAAGAAAACAGGATTTGCAATGATGCAGGTCCTCATCCACATCCCAGGAAATCATGCATCCGTTTTGACACGAATCTATTTTCTCCACGGGTAATCCAAGTCCCTCCACTAGCTTTTTCGTGTCGTACAAACCGTGGGGCATATTATTTTCTTCCTGGAGCGCATCGACGAAACCACGATGCAATCGCATCAAATCCTCTACCCTAGGTATGTTGTCATGCGCTTTTATATTTAAAAGTTCCGTAGCGGCCAGACAAGTTGACTTACCTCACACCCATCGTACAATGGTCTACCGGGTTGTCTTTAGCATCTCGTGCATCTTACGTGCTTCCTGGATTCATTTCCTCTTCTACAACCCGTTCATCTTCGTCTCACGTTTAAACTTTCACGGAAATTTTCATTGCCCCCATACCCCGCACCATCAATTATCATTTGTTGCATCCCGACAATCTTGTTGTTCATCATTCCGTTCTTCGTCAACAACCTCTACATTCGAGCCGCTACCTTCGTATCGTCTCGATTCCTGTAATGCAATGTCGAACATTTCCTGTGTTTCCCCAGAAACACCCAGGATAATAATTCGCACAAACCCCCAAGTATAAAGATGCACCTTCAACTCAGAAGCTAGGTATGATTCTCCTATTGTCGCATTTCCGCACGCAGGCGCGTAGCCTTCCACCATACTTTTCATAATAGACAGTTGTCATGCAAAACTCAACAAACTGTTCAACCCCGCCACGAACTCATCGTTCAAATACCCGTCTATCAAACGAACATACATCCACTCTCTCATTTTCTTTTTACTTAATGCTAAGAAACAATGGGTGGAGGGGTTTTTATAATGGACTCCTCCTGGTCATTTGCGACCAGGATGGTAGTATTTTTGCTACCACCTGGTCGCAATTTCCCGCCAAATTTTCCCGCTATTTTCCTCACTGCCCCAAGTCACATCAAGTCGAATTTACGACCACATGGTCACTTTTTGGGTGACCACTTGGTAGCTTTTATCCCACCAAATTCTTTATCAATTATTGGTCCCATAAAAATCACATAATTTGCGACCATCCTGGTCACTTTTTATTGCGACCACTTGGTAGCTTTCTTCCCTCCAATTATAAGCTACCATCGCGACTTTTGGTCACCAAAATTGCGACCATCCTGGTCACTTTTTATGGCGACCACTTGGTAGCTTTCTTCCCTCCAATTATAAGCTACCATCGCCGACTTTTGGTCACCAAAATTGCGACCATCCTGGTCACTTTTTATTGCGACCACTTGGTAGCTTTCTTCCCTCCAATTATAAGCTACCATCTCGTGACTTTTGGTCACCAAAATTGCGACCATCTGGTCACTTTTTATTGCGACCACTTGGTAGCTTTCTTCCCTCCAATTATAAGCTACCACTGCTGACTTTTGGTCACCAAAATTGCGACCATATGGTCACTTTTTATTGCGACCACTTGGTAGCTTTCTTCCCTCCAATTATAAGCTACCACTGCTCACTTTTGGTCACCAAAATTGCGACCATATGGTCACTTTTTATTGCGACCATTTGGTAGCTTTCTTCCCTCCAAAATTACGCGCCATTTTTTGCTACCAAGGAACATTTTAGTCACAAAAATGCGACCATATGGTCGCAAAAAAACACTTTTTATTGTGACCATTTGGTAGCTTTCTTCCCTCCAAAATTACGCGCCATTTTTTGCTACCAAGGAACATTTTGGTCACAAAAATGCGACCATATGGTCGCAAAAAAAGTGACCAAATGGTCACTTAGAGTCAACCTTCAAAGAAAGTGACCAGGTGGTCACCAGAAAGCTACCATATTTTTTTGGTCGCAAATTTCTGGTCGCATTTTGACAGTTTTTTTGTAGTGTATGTGTATTCGTATAGTCTTATCTATTTTCATACACAGTATATACCAAAATATATAACTCATGAGTAATTTTAAAAATAATATCCATACATAAATAAACACATTCAGTTTACAACAAAACATTTCATTGTTTTATACCAGAATCCATAAATAAAAAGTATAAAAATCCATCTAAAAAATCAAAAAGTTAAGCAAGCAAGACAAAATTATAAAAAAGATGAAGTTTATTGATTTTTCTCTAATTTTAAGAAATATACAGTATACATTATATACCGTACATACTGCATATACAATATACGGTAATTTTTACAAATCTGACATATACAACTCGAAATAACAAAAAAAAATTCTGGGTTTAGCGTTCAATCCTTCTTTTCTTGTTTGTTTTCTTCATCATCCACCGTGGCTAATGTTTATTGTCCATCCCCATGCGTCTCTTCATGATCTTCAACATAGTTGATCTTCATCGTTTGCTATTTTTTAAAATCTGAAATGCAAAGAAAGATTTTTTAGATCTGAGAAATGTTAAAAGTGAAAGGAAAAAATAGCTCTAACAGTAGAATACTTACATTTTCTTCAAGGAAACTGAAATCTTTCAACGCTTTTTAATCACCGTTTTTGTATGGATTATGAAATCTGAAAAAATGAATAGAGAATTTGTTTTTCAAATTTTGAAAGTGAGAGAATGGAAGAGGGAAAGTGAAAGTAATGGAATTTATGAAAGAAAGTTTTTTTAAGAGGAAGAAGAAGGGTCACATTAATATTCATTAATTGGACAGCATGGTTTTGAAAATTGTGCCTTCATTTTCTGCCATTTTCCTTGTGTAATTGTGCAAGGGTATTTTTGACTTTGCATTCCTCAATTTCTCTCTCTAGGTGGCTAAAATATTTTATTATTAAGATGGTGGATATAAAGCTTTATCTATAGGGTTTGGGTGGCTATTAATATAGATAACCCTATAGTCTTTGTTTTTGTTGTTTTATGTGCTTTGTACTATGGTTATCCTGCAGTTATGGTAGCCATAGTGAATAATATATTGATGTTTTTTGTGATTTAAAATAAGGTGAAGTAGTTGGACTAAGGATGGTGGAAAACAGTCTTGGAGTTTTATTATTTGCTAATGGTTATGTGGTCGATGATTCAGAAGGGATAGAATACGACCGACCCTCGTGTGGAAGATTTATAATTGAAAGTGGGATTGGAAACGTTGAGATCATCTTATTAATGGGGAGCCCGTGGATGGGGGTTTAGATGTGCATGATGGATACTTTACGTGGTATCATTCTATTACTAGACGACATATTACACGACAGAGTACCACTATTCATTCTATGGTAATATTCTATGCTTTATGTAATTTTTTTTAAAAATTATCAACTAATCATGTTTGTTTTTTTCATTATAGACGTTAAACTTTTCTCGTATTCAAGATCTTACGAATCCGTTCATATTCGAGCTATATGTAATGAGCAGTTGACAAGCCGATGATTTTTTATCGCATACATAAATGCACCTAGGAGAGTTTGGTGGAGGAGACGACCACATGCACCCGACCCAGTTGATATTGATCAGGAGTTCTATATTATGACGTCAACTGATACACCTTCCCCATGTTCTCTACTTCATACTACCCCCTTAGTCATGATGTTGACACCGGGGTCCTACACCATACCACCTCCAGTTACACCTCTTGTTTAGTGTGATAGTTCTGATGATGAGGCGGGGCCCTCTACTGTTATTATGCATCAATTTGATGAACAAGATAGGGCAGGGCCCTTCACATATTCAAGCATCGAGACCACAGTAGATGCGAGGACGAGCACCGAGACAGTAGGGATGGGGACTGGGATGGGGAGCGATAGCACAGAGACAGTAGCCACCACGTAATAAGCGACGACCTCCTTATGGCACACAATAGATATTTATTTTGTTTTGTATATGACTTTTTAGTTATTTTGAAACTGAAACATCTTTTTCCAATGTTATGTTGTCGTAATTAAGTTCTCGATCTTTCTAAATTCATATAGAATTAATAATTTAACTATGTATAAAAAAAATTTGTCGTTCTCATTTGTTAATAATTTATGTTAACCTCCCTTTCAAAAAATCAAGACAATTTTGAAAAAATATAAATCAATATAAATGATTTAAAAGAGGTTATTAACCTCCCAGACAATTCCTTAAATCGTCTATAGAACAAACAATTTACAAGAAATCATCTGTTCTTCAGACAATTTACTCAAGTTGTACAGATGTAAATTGTGTGTTATACAGATGATTTTGCGTACCACATTAGCATCAACTCATCTAGTCAATGCCTAGCCATAAAAACAACAATATTTTTGGAAATAGTTTCAAATTACTAATATTTATGTCAAACCTTTTAAAAAAAATCTGAGAAGAAATGCACACTAAAATTCCTATTTACAAAATTCTGACTTTTCAATAGTTCAATAAATCTATTGAACAACTGAAACGCCATTGATTAATTTTTAAAAAAGTTTTGACATTTTAGTAACTAACAAGTAAAAATATGCTATTTCAGTAATTACCCATTTTTTAAAATAGTACTTGCAAACATTATGTTTTTAAAAAACATGCTCGCTAATCATGAATTAATTATAATAAATGACTGATTGATTGTGATAAATAATAATCTTTTCACGTAATTATCATTGACTTACATTAACAATAATCATAATATTCATTAATTGATGTGTTCAATTTTTTTTATAATAAAGATGCTAAATTAACAAATATCACAAAAATATTTGCTAGATTTACAAGCACCTTAATTGTTTGATATCATTGATTTTTTTTATACAATATGGGATTCATTTGCAAGAAATCCAAATGTTCGGCAACTAAATGCATGATATTTTTAGAATGACATAACTCGTTAATGAGAATTTTTTTTTTTTGAATGTGACAAGAAAAGTTTCAACTTTAAGTGAAAAAAGTGAATTTTAAATTTTAATTTTAGCGGTCATAATAAAAAAAATATTAGCTTTTGGAATACATATTAAAGAACAGTAAAAAAAAAAAAAAAAAAAACAAAAACCAGCCTTGAACTATGTTACTTGTGACAACTACCTCACCACCTTTGAACTATATAGTTTGTGACAACTACCCCACTGAACTATTTTTTTAACAAATAACCCCTTAAACTATACATGTTGTGGCGAATACCCCCATAACTAATTTTTAAGTAGATACTTCCCTGAAATATATAGGTTGTGATAAGTACATCTCGAACTTTTTTTTAAAAGAAAATACCCCTAAATTTTTATAAGTGATTAAGACAAATATGTTACATTCGTTTAAATTTTTTTATTTCTCTTACCACACGTGTGACTTTCTGTTAGGTCATATTCTTCCATGAATTTCTGTTATTTTAGCGTGACTTTAGATTTATAGAGCAAGAAACTTACAATTTATAGAGGTGAAGAGCTAAAACTCGTGTGACTCATCTTCTCGAGATAAAATTTTAAGCTAAACCGAGACTTTTATATAATATGTCATCCAATTTGCTCACACGCGCATTCAGTGAAATAGAAAATCTAACAGACGTAAATGAACATGTTTATTTTAAACACTAGTAAAAGTTTAAGGGAATATTTATTTTTTAAAAAATAGTTCGAGTGTGTATTTATCACAAACAACTCACATAGTTTAGAAGTATTTGCTTAAAAACAATTTAGAAGTATTTATCACAACAGATAGAGAGGTTTTTGGTGAAAAAAATTTCTCATCAAGTGAACAACTTTAATGAGTGGAAAATATACTAGGGTCCATTTGGGATAAATTTTATAAGTGTTTTTAAATAAGAAAGCGTTTTTAAAACTATTAAGGGTCCGTTTAGTATAATTTCACTTAAAATTGTTTTGAGTTAAACATTTTAAAAGAAATACTTGTTTATAAATATTTTTAGAAGAATCACAAATCAAGTAATTTCACCAAAAACACATTTTAGTATACTCAAATGTTTTTAGATGAAATATTTATTCTATGAAGTTTCACTCAAAACGAGAAGTTGTACCAGATGAACCCTAAAAAACACTTTTAAAAAACTATCCAAGGCGGGCCTAAACCCGGATAGACACCATTTTGTAATTAGAGGTAGAGTCCGAGTGTGTTGAACCCCTTTTTAGAAGTTGAGACAGCGACATAGCATTCCACATTTTACTACCCATTTTCCCGCCAAATGTTTTTCTTCGTCATCACTTACTCCCTACCTACCTCCCTTCCTTCACTCTCTCTGTCTCATGGCCATGGCTTCTTTCAATTCCACAAATCCCCAAATTCGCCAACATTCTTCTTCTTCTTCTTCTTCTACTTCATTTTCTTCCTTTTTCTCATTTTCTTCATGTACCGAAACTGAATCTATCTTCGACGAAGTGACTAATCTCAACAATACACAGAAAAATCCTAATCGCTATGGCTCTAATTCCATTTCCAATAACTCATCTAGGGCTTCCGTAGAGATAGAGTTGAAGGGGAAGGTTGTTGAAGAAACGATTACGTTGGAGGATAAATCAAAATCAGAATCAGAGGATGTGAAGATTTCGGAGACTGGGAATCTGAGCGGAGAAGTATTTCCAATCCCATTGACTCCTTTGCAAGCTCTGGATAGGGTTGAAGGGGCGATTGTTGCGTTTGAAAATGGAGATGAGGAAGGAGAGAGAAGAAGGAAGAGAGAGAAGGGGATTTTGGATGACGAAACGCAGAAAAGGCAGAGGATTGAACGGAGGATGATTAAGAACAGGTTATCCGCTGCGAGATCTAGGGAAAGGAAGCTGGTGAATCTTTCGTTTTTTGTTTTTGTTTTTTTTTCTGTGGTGTTTTTTTTTTTTTGGCATTTGTAAAATCTAGCAAATTTTTTAACAATATTTGTAAAAATAAAAGCTCAAAAAAATATTTGTAAATATAACAAATTTTGATTGAGTTTATCAGTGATAAACGTTGAATTATACATTTTTACACTAATTTTATCACCGATAAACATATAAATCACTGTTAATCTGATAAACATGAGAAAATTATTATATTTGTAAATACTTTTTTGCATTGATATTTTTACAAATATTGCATAAAAATCTGCCACCCAATGAAGTTTCCTTCTCTTTTTTTCCTTCTTCTATACATTTTATCTTTGGTTTTTGTTGATTTTAGGCCAATCAACTTGATTTAGAGACATTAGCTGCAAGACTTGAGGAGGAGAATGAGCGGTTGTTGAATGACAAGGTAATATAATTTGCTTTGTAATAATGTTTACTAGATGTTTAGCACTTTTAAAAAAGTATTTATAAATATAGTGGAGTTTTTAGCGCGGTAATCATTGATACGAGGTTGAGAAGATAATAATTGACATGT
The DNA here is from genome assembly GCA_028015215.1 of Gynostemma pentaphyllum. Classification (NCBI taxonomy): domain Eukaryota; kingdom Viridiplantae; phylum Streptophyta; class Magnoliopsida; order Cucurbitales; family Cucurbitaceae; genus Gynostemma; species Gynostemma pentaphyllum. The sequence continues at coordinate 46,835,171 of CM051353.1, read as the reverse complement.
TAAAAATAATTTGCTATGTATGCAAAAGCCCCTATGTTTATCATGTTTACTTTCTTTTATGGTATCATTATTGGCTTTAATATTTATGTACATGTTTGCAAGATTGTGGGAATTGGTTTGGTGGTAATTGAATGATCATTGATCATTAAAATCATTAGCCCTGGAAGTATATGGTATGATTTCACATTGACAAGTTTCAAAATCATTAGAATTTGTCAAGGTTTGATAAAAAAAAAGTCATTTATTTTGAGCTGCAAGGACTTTGTTTATTTATTTTTATTCTTGTAAGCTGGCAAAGTTTCTTCCATAGGTTGGTTCGGAACTACTAAAACCGTCTAAATGCTTTAGTACTTGTTTGATCTCTGTCCACGGTTCTTCTGGGAGTCTGTTTAACTTTTCTTTAACAATGCTTTTGTGCAAAAACCCAGTAGCAGATGCGAGCAATATCAAGCTATCCTCTCTCAATCCACTTTCAAAGGAAAGACTAAAATGCTTTGGATCAATGCTTTTAGAGCCTTGTCATGTCATGAAGAATATGGAAGGAAAGGAATTGGAGAATCTTTAATGGCAAAACTTTGGATTGGAAGGAAGTGTGGGATTTAGCCAAGTTTCATGCTTCTAATTGGTCCTCTGCTCTCCATTCTTTTTGTTTTTACCCTTCAGCTATTTCATCCAACTGGAGGCATTTTGTGTTTAGTTTCTGGGGGCGTGTTTTTTTGGGTACCTTTAATTTTGCGTGGGTTGTTAGTTTCATTGAAAATCATATACTTCCTGGTAAAAATCATCCCATAAAGAGCTATCTCTTATAAACTTTAATGATTTTTGTTTGGTGAAATAATTTATTCAAGACAAACGATTTTTTCAATATATTTGTTGTTGCGTGAAAATGGCAATACATTGATCGTGCTGACGTGCTTCGTGCCAATGCCTCTCTTGCTTTCACGTGTGCAACGAACAATAAATTTAAATGAGTCGGAGGCGATAATCCGCGTAGGCGGTGGCAACGTAGGCATTGAGCTGCGTAGGCAGTGTTTTAAAAAGCGTAAAAAGCCCTCGCTTAGGCGCGCCTAGGCGAGAGGCTCAACACTTGCGCCTCGCCTCATCTGAGGCGAGGCGAATGTATAAAGCGCCGCCTAAGCGAGCGCTTCATGAGATTCAGGGGAAGCGCAAGGCGAGCGCTTCCCTCGCCTTTTTTTTTAAAGAAGAGATCGAATTTTGTTTCGCATGGCAAATGAGAAGTCGTAGAATCGTACGTCACTTGCAGATTCAGATGAGATGAGAAAGAAAATGGCATGGAGAAACAAAGAGTCGAATTCATTTAGGCGTGCGGGCTGCTCTGCTTGTTGGAACTTGGAAATGAAAAGTCTGAGACGAAGACTTTGATACGAATGGGATAATACAGAGTCAAGAGGAAGAAGACGAAGAGTTTAGGCGGTGAACTTAAAAGTTTAATTATATTTGCTGTCAGCCAGCTGCCAACCAACATTATTATTTTTTTATTTATGTAAGGGAAGGGTTGGGTTTATAAAAAAATCAATATATTTATTTAGTTTTGGCCTGGTGGATTTGTTTGGAAAATTGGTAAAGCAGGGAATGGTGAAATGACATCTCACTGACTCAAGGATGAAAATTTAATATTAAATGAATTTGACTGGGTCAACTCAAAAGTTTGGTAGTGGCCTAGTGGGTTTGTTTAGAAAATTGGGAAAGTATTTATTTATTTAATTGCTGTAAGTTTATGTAGATATATATGTTTATATATATATATATATTAAAACTAATATTATTATATAGTGCGCTTAAAAAAAAAGCCCTCGCTTTTTTTTGCGCCTTGCGCTTAAGCCCCGGGAGACCTCATCGCTTTTTTGCGCCTTGCGCCTTTTAAAACACTGTGCGTAGGCACTCACCTGCGCAAGAGAGAAAGTAGCATCGGTGTGGTGCCGGCCTAACACCCTTCGATATTTAAGTTAGATCAAAGCAAATCTAGTGTGCCAAGCTAAAGAGAAATGAATCTTAGTTACCTTTTGGCCTTTTCTCATCTCCTATTTATAGGAGTGGAAATCGATGTCATCAAGCCACGTGTCACACAAGGATTGGTCCATGTATTGTATCTTGATTGAGTGTAGGCATGCAAGGAGGCTGCACACCTACACTGCTCTGAGGTGGGAGGTAAGTACGCATAGCGTAGCTGCGGAGCCTTTAGATACTTAGTGAATGTTTCATCAAGATGGGTCCGCGTCTTTACGCACCTGCGTGCTTGTCACTCCATCTTTAACTGGATGGTTGTGACTTGTGGTCTTTGACAATTGAGACGACAACAGACCATTCCTGATGATACATTCCCCATTAGTGGTGGAGACCAAGTCCGTCGTGCGTGGCTTGTCCAAATGATTAAGCTTACATGTTGTCACGAGTTTAATGATCAACTAACCCTCGTGCGGCAATTAGAACACTTCTTGGGAACTTAAAGTTTCTAAGTCAGCCTTACTTGCTCACTTTGGGTGGAAGAGTGGCTTAATAAAGAGAAAGCTAGAGAGAGTTTGAGTGAATGAGATTGTATCACTCTTAGAGAAGAATGTTTACAATTATTGAACTCTTGGATGCTTTGAGGAGAATGAGAACTCCTCCTTATATAGGCCTCCACCTCCTTAGCCAATGGCTAGGATTAACACAATCTAACGGTGGAGATCGCTCCTCTAGATCCTTCCTAGGTCTAGAACATTTTAATGTCTTACTTTACATGGACTTCTTAGAACATTCTAGAGCACAAATGAATAATATACAAGGGTCTAGTATATGAAAGTATTCTCTAGAGGTTTCTAGAGATGGCCTAGTATATACAAGAGTTCTCTAGAGGGTTCTAGAGAATTCTAGATCAAGTATATACAAGAATTCTCTAGAGGCATCTAGAGAATTCTATAAACCTCTAAGATCTTCTTTCTTCTTGTGGGTCGTGACAACGCGCTCCATAAAGAGTTTGATTATTTCACATCTCTTTATATGCTTGACACGTGGTTGATTCACTGTCCACTGAAATTTCACCCATAACAGTGGCCCCCTACTCCCGAGTCGGGTTGAGGTGGCTCACTACTGCTTAGGAGTGCTCTTCAAAGTGAGTAATTTTCAGTAAAAATCATCTCAAAGGCCTCCAACCACCATTTTTTTATTATCAAAGCTCTTATTGAATTCCCTTGTATCATTGTCCTTGTTAAGTGATACATTAATGGCCATCTTCTTCTATGCGATCCGAGGCGTCACTTTTACTTACCGCGATTTGATGGTTGGGAGAAGACTTGATCCCACTATAAATTAGTGGAACTCTCATATTTTCATTCCACACTTTGAGAAAACTTGAGATAGTTTTGTAGATTGGTAACTTTCTCTTCACAATTTTTATCTTTTACTTTTTTTTTTACTTGAGAAAAAGAATTTCTATTCAACCATGTGTAGCTTCATCCCAGCCTAAAAACTTGAAGAGTAAGACCTGTAATTAGTCTTATTTCATCTTTCGTTAGAGCTTTTCTTTACTTTCCGAAATTTTTGCTTGCGTTGGATAGTGCTACCTTTATACTCTTACTCACAGCTTTGGTTTCCATTAGGCTGATCTAGAAAGGGACATCGATGAGATTTCCATTAACTTTCGACAAACCTTGATTGATGTCCGGGAGGATGCAGTTTTGATGAATTCGACACAGTTGTTTGGTCTTGCTATTCGGGACTCTTTCAAGGTAACCTTTAACATATCTCACGGTCTCTCTCCTCTCTACTTTTCATTCTACTTGCGTAGCTAACACGTTATTTTACTTGTTCAGGCGGGGGCTAGAGTGAACTTGGCTGCTATACGAAAAATGCGTGAATTTGAGTGCCTCGGTAGACAGTTGAGTGATTGTGAAAACTCTTTGGCTGAGAAAACTCGTTTACTGAATGAGGCTCGTGTTCTGAACCAGTCTCTCCAAAATGATTTAGCTCGAGAGAAAGAAGTTTCAGTTGAAACGTTGATTAAGTTCAACGACCTCGAGGCAAAGACTAAGGATCCAGTAGAGGTGAAGGCCATGCTTATAGCTTGTGGGGAGTATGATAATTTGGAGGAAGAGATCTTTGAATATGGAGTTGACTATGCTCTGGATCACGCATCTAAGAAGTATCCTGCGTTGGACTTTAGCTTTATCAAGACGCTTCTTAACGCCCCTTATAAGAGTTGCTGACTTCCTGAGATACAGCTCTGGTATGCCCTTTGTCTGTTTGGTGGGGCATGTCCATCTTTAAACTTATTTATATTTGTTTTCCTTGACTTTTAGTTTCATATAGGCGGATGATCGCCTTTCTTTGCGCTTCCATGCTTTGTAGAAACCGCTTCAGACACTTTAACTTTTCAGTGAATAAAAATCTAGGGAAAAAGACACTTTTGGTCTCTGAGTTTTCAGTTTGTTTACCATTTGGTCCTTGGGTTTTCAAAACCGACATTTTTACCCCTGAGTTTTCGTTTAGCTTACCATTTAGTCCCTGCTGTCAAAACTCTGTTAAATACTTAACAGATTGCTGATGTGGCATTAAAATACTTATTTTATATTTATTTTATTAGTGACATGACATATTTTAAATGAGTTGGCATATTAAATGAGTTTTATATTAATATTTTATTTATTTAATTGTTTTTTTAATCACTTTCTCTTCTTCTCTTCTCACTTCATCTCCTTCCTCTTTCGTTATCTTCATCTCACATTTCCATGGCCACAAAACTAAAACCAAAAAACTCAAACTCACCCGAAGAGATCTGGAACTCTCGCCATACTCATATCTTCATCGTACAACTCAAACCCATTAATGTCGGAAAACTCAAAGCTCATCGCCGGAAGAAGAACCATAAGAACCGATACACATAGATTTGAAATAATTAAAACAAGTAGGCAGTAAAGGCTGATTATGAGATGGCCTAGAGGTATGAAATCGGAGCAGAGATCGTTGTTGTTTCTGTCGCCACCACCATTTTTATCGGTGGTTCGATCGGGGAGGAAATTGGCAGAGCAAAGGGAGAAGTCGATGAAGATACGATCAGTAATGGTGGTATCTGAAAATAGATAAGTTAGGGAAGGAGAAAGAGGGAGAAAGGATATTGATTTCAAAACAATGAAGAATTATAACGATTAATCTTTTTCAATAAACCCAAATGATTGGAATTCACAAAGCTGATCAAAGATCTATAAATTTAAAAACATAGACAAAGTTTATAAGAAATGGTAAACCCAGAAAGTAATCCAAAAAGTTGAGATTTTTATTGTCAAGAAGTCACTCTTTGGAGCATTAAATCTTAACCCATTTTAAAAGGGTTTGAAAATTAGAAAATGAAGCAGAACCCAGATGAATTGATGAACAAAATCTACAACAAAGACCTAAAAATTTAGAAATCAAATGCCAGAATTGAGTTCCATTCAAGATTGAAAAGATGAGTTTGGTTTGTTTAGAGGACAGGAAGACTTAAAGCGAAAATGTTCATATATGAGCTGTTTGCTTCTTTCATCGGCGATGGGGTTCATGATGAGATGAGCTCACCGGCCGATGAGGTTTATGGTGTTTCAGATCTAGACCGTTTGATGCTTTCGTCGACGATGAGCTCTGTGGTGGTTGTGGTTATGGAAACTTCATAGATATTATTACCGGAGACGTTTCAAGGTGGGAGAGGCGATATCTCAGAGCAAATTTGACTGATTTGGGAGCTTATTAAAGCGCCATTGATACAGAGAAGAGAAGGAGGAGAGGGAGAGAGAATGGAGGAGAGAGAAAAATATTAATATAAAAATTATTAACTTGCCACATCATTAATATAAAACTAAATAAATATGCCACATCATTTAAAATATATGTGATGTCAACAACAAAATTAATTTTTTAATGCCACATCAGCAATCTGTTAAGTATTTAACAAAGTTTTGAATGCAGGAACTAAATGGTAAGCTAAACGAAAACTCAGGGGTAAAAATGTCGGTTTTGAAAACTTAGGGACCATGGTAAACAAACTGAAAACTCAGGGACCAAAAGTGTCTTTTTCCCAAAAATCTATCTTATGTTGCTTTTACCTCTTAACTCTTATTCTTCAAGTCTTGTTGGTTAGATATGATTATGTAACCTCGCTTCTCGCGTTAACTTGGAATTTTGATCAGTTTAAGATCTTTGGTTCTAAGTTTACTTATCCAAGGTGGCTGTGTAGCCTTGCCCTTAAATGAACTTAAGAATTAATTTCTTAAGTCTGGCTAGTCAGGTGTTGCTGTGCAGCCCTGCATCCTGGATGAACTTAAGATTTAATTTTCTGAGTTTGGCTAGCAGGTGTGGCTGTGTAGTCTTGCATCGTGCATGAACTTAGAATTTTAATCCGCTTAAGCTTTCCATTTGTCGATTTTATTGAATACTCAAACACGTAGAGTTGTAGTAAAGTAGTAAATTTATACGTTCAAATTCTAAGTCTTGTTCGTCAGGTGTGGCTGTGCAACCCTGCATCCTGAATGAACTTAGAATTTTAATCGGTCTAAACTTTCCATTTGTTGATTTTGTTGAACATTCAAACACGTAGGTTTGTAGAAAAGTAGCAAGTTATACGTCTGTATAGTTGACTCCCTACTCAAACAGAGCTACAAGGCTTAAAGCTTTGATTGAGTCTCTGGGATTTTAGAGTGGTTCGACCTAAGCTTCAGCTAAGGTGTATCCTTGGCAGTAGCTTGGTTCCCCTCTCTTATAGTATTTAAAACTAGAATCACTTTTGAAGTAGAAGAGGCGTGTTCTCATTTTTTATTGATAAAATTCATACAATAAGAATAACTTTCACATAAAGAAAAATACAATGACATTACTGATAATAAGTCTTGAGATGCTTTGTATTCCAGGGTGAGATAACGCCTTTCCATTGAGGTCAATCAACTTATAGGTACCTGGCCTTATAATCTCAGTGACTTGGTACGGACCTTCCTAAGTGGGTCCTAGGGCTGCGGTGGTTGGGTTCTTCGTATTTTGTAGTACTTTCCTTAGCACGAGGTCATCCACTTTGAAGCTATGTGGTTTGACCCAGGAGTTGTAGTAGCGTGTTGCTTTGTTCTTATACTCAGCTACACGGAAGCGGGAGGTCTCTCTATGCTCCTCTATGAGATCAAGACTTACCCTTAGGCATTATTCATTAATCTTTGGATTAAAGTGTTTAATTTGTGGGGAAGGGAGACTTATCTCAACGGGTACCACCGCCTACGCCCCAAATGCACGTGAGATAGGTGTTTCACCCGTGGAGGTCCTTGCCGTTATTCTATATGCCCATAAGACATTAGGGAGCTTCTCCGCCCAGAGCCCCTTTAAACCTTCAAGTTTGGTCTTTGTAAACTAAAGAGTTGAAGAAAATGTAATTCATATCATTTACTAATCACATACATATATATATACACATTAGAGTCTAACCTACTAGGCTTAAAAGTAATGGGTCTCTAACTATGTAACTATACATTATAATAAACCTAATAATATGTCTAACACTCCCTTTAAAGCTGGAGCATATATGTTAATCATGCCCGGCTTGTTACAAAGGTAGTCAATCCGTGGTCATTTCAAAGCTTTTGTAAAGATGTCGCCTAATTGTTCTCCGGACTTCACATATCCGGTAGAAATCAGTCCCAATTGTATTTTCTCACGAACAAGGTGACAATCAACCTCAATGTGTTTAGTACGCTCATGAAAAACGGGGTTTGAAGCAATATGGAGGGCAACTTGGTTATCACACCATAGTTTCGTTGGACACAACATTGAAAATCCCTACTCAATAAGAAGTTGACGAATCCACATCATTTCATAAGTTGACTGAGCCATAGCTCTATATTTTGATTCAGCACTAGTTCGTGATACAACATGTTACTTCTTACTTTTCCATGAGACTAAATTCTCTCCAATAAAAACACAATAACCAGTAGTAGATCTTCGATCTTCCTTAGCCGGTCCAATCATCATCTGAGAAGCATTCAATCTTATTGTGTCCATGGTTACCATATAAAATTTCTCGTCCAAGGGCCTCTTTTAAATAACATAAAATATGCTCAACAGCCTTCCAATGTTCAATAGTGGGTGAGGACAAATACTGACTCACTATACTAACTGAATATGCAATGTCTGGATGAGTTACACAAAGGTAATTAAGTTTTCCTACCAACATTCGGTATCTTGTAGGCTCTTCAAATAAGCCACCATCTCTTGTAAGCTGCAAATTAGGATTCATTGGGGGTGCTACATGGTTTTGCCCCCAATTTACCAATTTCTGATAGTAAATCTAGCACGTATTTCATTTGAGAAAGGAAAATATATTTATCGCTTCTCGTCACTTCCACACCCAGAAAATATTTTAACGCCCATAAGTCCTTTGTATAGAATTGACTATGGAGAAAAGTTTTGAGGGATAAAATATATGCACTATCACTTCCTTGATGACAATGTCATCTACATACATAACCAACAGAATGATCCCAACCGCAGACTTTCGATGAAAAACAGAGTGATCTGATGTACTTTTCCTCATGCCAAATTGTTCAATTGCCAAACTAAATTGACCAAATCCTACATGAGGGTTCTGTTTCAAGCCATACAACGATTTTCTCAGATAACAAGCCTTTCCATTCTCCCTCTGAGCAACAAATCCATGTGGTTGCTCCATATACACCTCTTCTTGAAGATCCCCATGAAGAAAAGCATTCTTGATATCTAATTGGTGCAAAGGCCAACCATATATAGCAGCCAGAGAAATAAACAATCTCACTGATATGAGTTTGGCAACATGAGAAAATGTGTCAGAATAATCAATCCCATAGACTTGAGCATACCCTTTAGAATCGAGGCGGGCTTTCAAACGAGCAATAGATCCATCAGGATTAACCTTGATAGCAAAGATCCACTTACAACCAATAGCTTTCTTATCAGTGGGTAAATCGACCAAAGTCCATGTTACATTTTCTTCCAAGGCCGACATTTCCTCTATCATGGCATTACGCCACCCAGAATGAGAGAGGGCATCATGAACAGTCTTAGGTAAAGACACGATTTCAAGGGATGCAATAAAAGAACACAAAAAAGGAGACAAATTATTATAAGATACAAAAAAAGTAATCAGATACATGGATGTTCGTTTCCCCTTACTGAAGGCAATAAGGAGATCAGCTTCTGTGGATCTGAAGACGAAACTTATTGAACGGTGGTATCTAGACATGAATCTGGTACAGGACGAGGACGACAGGTAAACACTTGAGGAAAGGGAGGCATGGGCAGGGAGATTGGTGGAGGAGGAGAAACAGAAGTTAGTACTTCAACGAGGTGGCAAGACAGAAGTCGGTACTTCAGGGGGAGGTGGATAACAGTAGTAGTGGTGTAAATTAACAAGTTATCATCCTCCTCTAGATAAATGTATGAGACGGAAGGAGAGAACAATGTATTTTTCAAAAAAGTAACATCCGAAGAAACCGGATATCTATTAAAAACTGTAGAAAAACATCGATATCCTTTTTGAACCTGAGAATAGCCAAGGAAAATACATTTTAAAGCCTTAGGATCAAGTTTAGAAAGTTGAGGGTGAACATCCCGAACAAAACATACGCAACCAAATGTCCTAGGTTTTATAGAAAATAGAGGTTTATTGGGGAACAAAGAGTGATAAGGAATTTGACCATTAAGAACCGAGGAAGACATGCGGTTAATGAGAAAACAAGTTGTAAAAACAGCATCTGTCCAAAAATGTTTAGGAACCTGTATTTGGAAAAATAAACCTCGTGCGGTTTCCAACAAATGTCTATTTTTACGTTCGGCAACCCCTTTTGGAGACGGAGTATCAACACAAGATGTTTGATGGACAATGTCATGTGTAGTCATAAAATTTTGAAATGTGGATGACATGTATTCTTTTGCATTATCACTTCGAAGAGTTTTTATTGAGATATTAAAATGGGTTCGAATTTCAGCACAAAAAGCAGAAAAATGAGAAAAAAAACCTTGGTACGAGTTATCATGAAATATAGCCATGTCATTCGAAAATAATCATCGACAAAGATAACAAAATATCGAAATCCAGTCATAGAAGCAATGGGACATGGACCCCAAATATCATAATGAACTAACTCCAAAGGAGAACATGCTCATTTATTAACTCGTGGACTATGACTAACACGATGGTGTTTAGTAAAATGGCACGACTCACAATCTAAATAGGTTAAATGGTGAAACTGAGGACCCAATTTCTTAAAAATATAAAGAGAAGGATGATCGAATCGACAATGAGTATCAAAAGCAGACGATGATACTCTAGAACATGCAACAGAAAACTGAGTGTCAAGAATGTAGAGGCCGCCAGATGCATGTCCTTTATTAATAATCTGCTTCGTCGTAAGATCCTGAAACAAATAATAACTGGGAAAGAATGAGATACAACAATTTAAAGAGCGAGTAATTTGACTGACAGGCATCAAATTAAATGGCAAATCAGGGAGTCTAAGAATAGAAGACAAGGGTAATGAAGGAACATGTTTTGCTTGACCGGATCCAATAACAGTAGAAGTGGATCCATCTGCTAAAGTAACATGAGATGAAGAAGTGTGTGGTTCGAATGTAGAAAGCAATTTAGGATTACCTGTCATATGGTCAGTTGCACCAGAATCTATGATCCATTTTAAGGAAGAAGAAACAAGACATGATGTCGATTTACTTGATTGAGCAAGAGCAGTACCAGAGGCAGAGGCAGGCTGATGATTCACTCTTTCAGCTATCAAATTAGTAGAGACTTGTACTTGGCACAAAGCAACAAATAACGAACAAAAATAGTCCAACAAATGGCTAAAGAGTTAGCCACAAATATGTAGAAAACGAATGGTAAAGATAGGCCACAAAACCAAGACCGGACAGCAAGCAAATAATTCTAAAAAAAAGATCTGAATCAAAATAGGGTCAAGAGAAAATCTGGACAGCACACAAAACACCTGATTTCTTCACCACGAAGCACGATTTTCACCCAAAAATACCACAATACAGGTCGGAAATCACGAGACGGACAAAATCGAACAAACATTTATTGAAAATACTAACCCACGCGCCCTCATGCATTGACGACTATGCTTTCTGGCGGGCGGCAGTTCTTCCTACGAAAGTGGTGTCGACAAACGGTCAATTTTGTTCGAGACCCAAATATGAACCTTGACCCTCTTGAACAAGAATTCACCCTACCAACTCTCAAACAAATCTAGGAACCTTTATGCTCTTATACTATGTAAACTAAAGAGTTGAAGAAAATGTAATTCATATCATTTACTAATCACATACATGTATACACATTAGAGTCTAATCTAATGGGCCTTAACTATGTAACTATACATTATAATAAACCTAATAATATGTCTAACCGTTTTTAAGTTTTCTTAATGATTTTGTTCATGGCCTCTACCTGGCCGTTAGCCTATGGGTGAGCTGGAGAGGACTTGAAGTGTTTAATGCTGAGTTCAATGCACAACGACTGAGACTATGACATAAGGGATACCAAACCTGCACACCACATTCCCCCATATGAATTCGGTAGTTTTACGTTCAGTAAATGTTGCTAGGGCTTCAGCTTCCACCTATTTAGTGAAATAGTCCACCTCCACTATAGCGAACTTAGTCTGACCTTTTCCTTGAGGGAGGGGTTCTATCAGGTCAACTGAGTGAACGACCAAGGACTTGTGATGTTAGTCAGGTATTCAGGTGGTTGTCTCGGGACTATAGAAAAATATTGACATTGGTCGCACCTTCGACTAAATAACTTGGTATCTTCATATAAAGTTGGCTAGTAATACCCTTGCCTTATAATTTTATGTACAAACGACCTTTCTCCTGAATGGTTACCACACCCCCCCTCATGAACTTTCAGAACGTAGTCTGCTTCTTCAGGTAGGAGACACCTTAGCAATGGTAGGGAGAAACCTCTCTTGTATAACACTTTTCCTTTCATTATATAATGGGTTGCTCGGCGTTGAAGTCGTCGTGCCTCAGCCTTATCAAGAGGCAGCTCGCTATTCCTTAAGAATTTTATGATAGGATCCATCCAGGTAGGGGTGATCGGTTGTGGTGCTTTGTCAATGTCAATGGCTTCTAGCTCATCTATGCTTGAGCTATTGAATTTTGTACGATTTAACTTAGTCTCGTACGCAGACACTAAACGTGCTAGCGAATCAACGTTAACATTCTCTGAATGTGGTATTTGTTTTACTTCCCACCACTCGAAGGTGTAAAGGAGCTCTTTCACCTTTGTTAGATATGCCGCCATTCTTTCCCCCTTCGTCTGGTATTCTCTCGTTATCTGATTGATAACTAATTGAGAGTCACTAAGCACTTTGACACGACTTACCCCTACCTTCTTTGCTAACCTCAACCCAGCTAGAAGCGGTTCATAGTCAACCTCATTGTTGGAAGCTCTGAACCCAAACCTTAGAGTATATTCTATGTGGACTTGGTCAGGTAAGACTAAGATAAGGCCTTCTCCGCAGCCCTTCATGTTAAAAGATCCGTCCATGTAGAGTGTCCAAGTGGACCCTTCTCTTTGTGGTAGGAATGGGTTTTTTGCCATAACCAAGCACTTCTTTGTGGTTTAGGCGCGTTTCCTTTTTTTCAGGTGTGAGTTCTGCTATGAAATCAGCCACGACTTCACCTTTTATAACAGTTCTAGGTTTGTACTGAATATCATACTCACTAAGTTCCATCGCCCACTTCATCAATCGACCTGACGCTTCCGACTTTTGCAACACTTGCCTCAATGGGTGATTTGTCAGACTAATGTGCTTGAAAGTATGGCTTCAACCTATGAGCTGAGGTTGTTAAGGCTAGTGCCTTTTTTTCTATTTTTGGGACCTCATCTTTGCTCTACCATGGCTTTACTCGTGTAGTAGGTAGGTAGTTGAACTCCACCTTCTTCTCTTAGTAAAGCTGAGCTCACCGCCGCTCTGACACAGCCAAATACAAAAAAAAAATTTCACCTAAGACGGGCTTGGAGAGTAAGGGCATGGAGCTTAAGTAATCTTTTCGCTTTATGGAGGCCTTCTCACACTCTTTAATCCACTCGAATTTACTTCCTTTTCGAAGAACTAAAAAAAACGGGAGACTCTTGTTCGTCGCCCTTGATACAAATCTATTCAGCACTGCTACCTTCTCATTCAGGCTTTGTAATTGTTTAAGGTTCTTAGGAGACTCCATGTCCAGGAAAGCTCGCAACTTGTCAAGATTCGCCTCTATACCCCTTTGGTGGACCCAAGGATAAAATGTTGATGTCGATGTCGACAAGTCAATTTTACGGAGATGTCGAATGTCGATGTCGATGTCGACTTCGACGGATGTTCTGGAAGTGTCGAAGTTAATGTCGATGATGAATTTTTTTATTTTTCAGTATAATTCATATACAATAATATAATTATAAATATAAAATATCACTTAATGAAAATATAAACATCAATAAATTCATATTTTTGGATAATTTTTTAATTTTTTGAATATTAGTAAACTTTTCTATATTATTAATTGAAAACAAAAACAAATCAGCCACTTAAACACTAAGCCTAAAATAAAAGCCCAAACAAACCCTAGAGTCCACCCCTTTCACTTTTATATTTAAAAACCCTAATTTTACCCCAAAAAAACATCTCAGCTGCCCCCTTCCTCTCTCCCCCCTCCCCCCCCCCTCTCTCTCTCTAACTCAGCAGCCACTTCCTTCTCTCTTCCAGATCTGTCTTCAAATCTCCCTCTAACTCAGATCAACAAGTAACAAGATGAATATTGCCGACGACATCTCGACGATTCCGGTGATATCGTCGACATCTCATCGATTTCGGCGACAAATCGCCGATTCTCAGGAAGAACGATTCTTCCCCCCCCCCTTATCAGTGTCGGTACCTTCATATTTCCGACATGTCGCCGACAATATCGCCGACATCGGCGACATTTTCATCCTTGGGTGGACCATGAATCCAAGGAATTTTCCCGAAGTTACTCCAAACGCGCGTTTGTCCAGGTTAAGTTTCATTTGATATCTTTTTAGTCCATCAAATGTCTCTTTCAAGTCAGAGATATGCTGGTCTTCTTGGCGGCTCTTGACCAACATGTCATCTACATAGACTTCCATGTTTCTCCCAATTTGCCCCGCGAACATTTTATTAACCATTCGTTGGTAGGTCGCACCTGCGTTCTTCAACCTGAACGACATAACCTTGTAGCAATAAAGCGCTTGACTTGTCACAAATGATGTTTTCTCTTGGTTAGGCTCGTACATCTTGATTTGATTATAGCCTGAGTATGCATTCATAAAAGTCATCATCTCATGTCCTGCTTCATCCACCAGCTGCTCAATTTGAGGTAGGGGAAACTATCTTTTGGACATGTCTTGTTGAGGTCAATGAAGTCTATACATACCTGCCATTTTCCGTAACCTTTTTTAACCAGAACAACATTGGATAGTCAATCTGGGTAGTGCACTTCACGAACAAAGTCAGCTTTAGAAGCTTTCCTACCTCCTGAGTTATAGCTTCGTTCGTGGCGTGGTCGAACACTACGTTTCTGTTTGATGGGTCGGAAGGTGTGATCGACATTCAAACGATGGACCATAATTTTTGGGTCGATGCCTGACATATCTTTATGAGTCCATACAAACACGTCAATATTATCTCTCAAAAAATTTATCAAGTCATCTTTTTGCTCACCCCCAGTCTTGTCCTGATTTTGACACATTTTTCTTCATTTAGAAGCGGGACAGATTACATGTCTTCTGTGGGCATTGCTCTTTCCTCGGACTCTTTTGGTAAGACTACTAAGGGAGGTTGCTCCGCTTCTTCAGCCAAGCAGGGTGTTGCACACCTCTTCCTTAGATTGTTCTATTGTAATCATGTTTAGCGGCAAAGCTTCCCTCATAGCTACGTAATAGAACTCTCGAAAGGCCTTTTGCTCCCCTTTGATTACTCGGGAACTTCATCATCTGATGGTAAGTCGAAGGTACACCCCTGAGAGCGTGGATGGTAGGTTTTCCTAATATGATATTGTAAACTGATGGGCACTCAACCACAAGGAATTCCACCATCTTAGTGATGGTGTTGGGCTCTTCTCCGAAAGTGACTGGCAACTTAATATTTCCTTCAGGGATGACCTACTCTTTTCCAAATCCTACCAAGGGTGTTGGACTTCTTTTCAATTTTTCTCTTCCAATTCCTAATTTTTCAAATGCGCTGAGAGAGAGTACATTTACCGAGCTACAGCCATTGACCAGAACTCGGTGAATTCTTAAGTTAGTCATAATGATAATCACCACCAGCGCATCATTGTGAGGTTGATGGATATCAGCCACTTCTTCCTCATCAAAATTTATCCTTGGCTTCCGATGAGGCATTGTGTAAGTAGAAAAGACCTCGAATTTGGGTGGGGCATGACTCGCCTTTCTTTTTCTGCTTCACTCCACCAGCTGGTCCACCAAATATAGTTTTTAGCTCACCACCCAAGTACTTTTGACCACCTCGGTCCTGATCTTTTCGTTCAGGTCTAGCATCGCGCTAACCTTCTTCCCTCATCACAAACTTCTTTAGGTACCCTCTTTGAATTAGAGCTTCAATTTCCTCCTTAAGGTCAAAGAAATCGGAGGTAGTATGACCATGATCCTTGTAGAAAAGACAATACTTGTCTTTATTTTTCTTGTTTGATCTCGCCTTCATCCTTGATGGCCACCTAACCAAATTCTTATCTTGGATCTCCATAAGTAGCTGCTCTGTTGGTATGGTAGTAGAGGTGTATTTTTTGAACTTGCTAGGAGGAAGACTTTGTTTATCAAGTCGATCTTTTATCTTCATTCTCTTATCATCCCCATGGCGATCATCCTTCTGGGTAGTGTATTCCGCTCGATCTTTTTTTTTATGTTCGAAATGTTTTCTACTACCCCATTCCTTTGGAGCTCTTCTTGCACTAAGCAACTTTCCGCACTTGTGTATTTTTGCGCCCTAGAAAGAAGCTCAGTATATGTCGTCGACGTCTTCTTGCCTAATGACCATAAGAATTTCTCATCTTTGAGCCCCACCATAATAGCAGTCAAAGCTATTTTATCGCTATAACCTTTCACCTTCAAAGCTTCATTGTTGAATCTCACCACGTAGTCACGTAGGCTCTCCCCCACTTCTGACGAATAGTTAGGAGGTGTGTAGCCGGTTTCTTGTGATCTCTTCCTCCAAGAAACCGAGTCACGAAGGACCAGGTGAGATCCTTAAATGAAGAAACGGGCCTTGGTTGAGTTGTTTGTACCACCCCCGTGCAGAGCCTTCTAAGGTGAGGGGGAATGCCCGACACTTG
This sequence comes from Gynostemma pentaphyllum, assembly GCA_028015215.1. Lineage (NCBI taxonomy): Eukaryota > Viridiplantae > Streptophyta > Magnoliopsida > Cucurbitales > Cucurbitaceae > Gynostemma > Gynostemma pentaphyllum. The sequence goes on along the minus strand of CM051353.1, from coordinate 46,818,827 downwards.
ATAGCGTCTCGGATTCCCTGAACCTCCATCCACGTCTAGAACGTATCTACATGTTCGACCGGGTCCTTAGAACCATCATAGGTAGGCATGGTTGACATCTTGAACTTGGCAAGTAAATCCACCTCCATAATGTCATCAGTGAATAGAGGCTTCACCTGCTCGAGGAGGTATTCAAAAGCAAGGGAAGCCTTACCTCGGTACTCCTTCATGTGACTAGCTCGTCTTGAAGCTTCTTTAACTTCGACGCCCAAGGTTGAGTACTTCCCACGGTGGACTTCACATTTCCTTTTTTGATTGAGCAGAGGTCGGATCCTCCTTTCAATCAGGATTATTGTCCATGGTAAGAAGGTTCAGGTGGGATGGGGCAGCATGCTGATTGTTCGACCTCTGCTTCCCCTTCAAGCCACCTTCTTCGTTGGTCCGCGACTCACCTACATACTCCACTTGCTCCTTACCACCATTACCAGGGTTTGATTCTTGGTGGTCAACAACAAACTTCTGATTGAGTATTTCTAGTACTTTTGAAAGGTCTCGATTCACAACTCGAACTTGCTCCTCCAACTCATCCACCCTCTTATCCGACACGGGTGCAACTCTCACTCTATCTGGCTCCACTTCTTGCACCTGATCTTTATCCCCATGAGCTGAGTACCTTCTTGTACGAGGAATGTTGTTATCCACTCCTTTATCACCACCACGGTGCTCTGTATGACTTCTCCGAGTCATTCTTGATGTTAGAGCACATAATAAAGTATACATTCCCACATACGGCGCCAAATGTTATTGCATGAAAACAGTAATAAATTGACCGTGCTGACGTGCTTCACGCCAACATCGCTCTTACTTCCACGTGTGCAACGAACAATAAATTTATATGAGTCGTAGGCATTGAGCTGCGTAGGTGAGAGAAAGTAGCACCGTTGTGGTGCCGGTCTAACAGCTTCCGATGATTATGTTAGAGCATAACAAAGCTAGTGTGCCAAGCTAAAGAGGAATGAACCTTAGTTACCTTTTGGCCATCTCCTATTTATAGGAGTGGAAATGGATGATGTCATCAAGCCACGTGTCACACATGGCTTTTTCCGTGTGTTGTATCCAAGGTTGAAAATGTCGGCAATGTCGCCGACAATGTTGCCGACATACCGATAGGGAGGGGAGTCGTTCTTCTGGAATGTCGTCGATATCGCTAGAATGTCGCCAATGTCGGCGAGATGTCGTCGAAATAGTCAACATGCGATGGCAATTTGAATGATTTTTCCTTGTTTCTTAGTTAGATGGGGAGAAAAATATAGATCTGAGAAGAAAGACGGAGAAAGAGAAAATAAAGAGAGGGGGCGACTGCTTCTATTTTTTTTTGGTAAAACTATGGTTTTTTTTATGTAAAAGTGAAAGTGGTGGGCAATAGGGTTGGGTTTTATTGTGGGCTTGAGGGATTAAAGTGGCTAATTGTTTTTTATGTAAACTATTAATAGATAATGATTATTTACTAAAATTTGAAATTCTAATATTCAAGTAAGTGTATTAATTAGAATACTTAATAAATTTGATATAAAATTCAAAAAAATTATCTAAAAATATAGATTTCTTGAAGTTTATATTTATATTAAGTGATTTTTTATTTATAATTATAGAGTTATATATGAATTATACTGAAAAATAAAAAATTTCATCATTGACATTAACTTCGACACTTCCGGAATATCCGTCGACATCGACATTGACATTCGACATCTCCGTAAAATTGACTTGTCGACATCGACATTTTTATCCTTGGTTGTATCTTGATTGGGTGTAGGAATGCAAGGAGGCTGCGCACTTACGCTGCTTTGAGGTGGGAGGTAAGTACGCATAGCGCAGCTGCGGAGCCTCTCACTTAAATACTTAGTGAACATTTCATCAAGATGGGTATGTCTTCACGCACACTTCATCTTTAACTGGATGGTTGTGACTTGTGGTCTTTAACAATTGAGACGACAACGGACCATTCCTGATGGTACGTTCACCACTAGTGGTGGAGGTCAGGTCTGTCGTGCGTGGCTTTTCCAAATGATTAAGCTTTCACGTGCTCCATAAAGAGTTTGATTATTTCACATCTCTTTATATGCTTGACACGTGCTTGCTTCACTATCCACTGAAATTTCACCCATAACAATATTGATCATTGTATCTCAATTATAGTATTCGACAGCCTTCTGACTTTTATGTTTAGTTGAAAGTTTCAATGATATATCAGAATACAAATTGGTCGCCCAAAATATAATATATTTTCTAAGTTTTATCAATGGAAGTGGGGGAGTTTGTCTGAGCACTGGCAACTATTGCTCAACAAGCTAGTACCATCACATCTGAGTCTGGATGTTCCAAGTTCTTCACCGTTCACATTTTGTTTAATTGGTTACCACTCTCCTCAGTTACAGTTATTAATTGTATCTTGTATCCTGTTGCTTGTTATTTGTTTTATCATTAAAAGAAGATTGAGTTGTCAATTCTAAGCTTGGAATGTTTGGTGCATGTAAGGATTGCCTATTAGAGGGTTAGGGGCATATTTGTAATTAAATAGTAAATTTGTTCGGGGAGTTTGGTTATAATAGCGAGAGCTAGTGATATTTCAATTAGGCAATTAGATGATTATTTTGGCTTGAGTTTTACTCAAGAGGGGAGGCATCCAACTTCCTCGAATTACTTGGGTTTATCTTACCGTTTTCTTTATTATTATGTAATATAATCAATATAATTCCCGTAGGTTCCTAACAGTGCATTACTCTTCCTTTTCTTTTCCCAATAGTTTGAAGTTGTTTTTCTTTGGCAGGTTGAGAGAGCCAGGGAAAGATTGAAGCAGGTACCAATTTTTGCTTAAAAACTGTTTTCTGCAAATAATCTTAAAAAGAGGAAATAATAAACTTTTTTTTAGTAGTCTTCAATTTTGCTCTTTACGAGGGGTGAGGAAACTAACAATGTGAAATAGATGTGCAAACTAGAAACCATTTCCCGCTCTAGATTTGCTCTTGGTAGGAGAGAATACCTTTACTGGTTAGTTATTAGTTTCAATCCTATCCTAAAGTTTGACATTTTATCCAACATCATGAATTACATAATAAAAAAAAAAAAAAAATCTAATTTAATAGTTTGTGGATGAAATATGATTGCCTTGTGAATTAGTTTTAACGCTGATCATTAAACATTCCTCTTGTAGTTGATGGAAAAAGTGATCCCAGTTGTGGAGAAGCGAAGACCCTCACGAGTCCTCTGCCGGGCTCATTCCTTGTGAGTAGTAGCCTCTTTTGCTTGCGAAATAACAAGAAGAATCAAAGAGAATGAAAGTCATTATCTTTTTGGACCTTTTGGAAGTAAGGCCTTATAAATGTTTAGATGATTTTTGTAGAAGAGGAAATTCTAGCTTTTGATGAAAGAAGGGATCACAAGGCTGTGTCAAGGAAATTCTTCATTTCCTAGGTAAAGATGACTGCAGAGATACTTTAGGTCCGTTTGATCATGTTCTTAGTTTTTTGTTTCTAAAAGTTGAGCTTGTTGACTAATAAAGGTTTTAAAGTTGATTTTAAAAACGTTTTTAAAATTAGATTACAAAATCAAGAAATTATTAATCAACAAGCTCGATCTTTTAAAAATAGAAAACAGAAAAAAGAAATCGTTATCACCCTTACTGATAAATGTGTGTAACAGTTTAACCATGCAAGGAAGTGAGGCCTTTTCTATGATCTTACAATTTTATTTTATTTTCCGTTCGATTTCTTGCAGTTCTATGGAAGCTTGGTTAGTAGATTATACATATATATAGTAACTGTTTTAGTCTTAACATTCCCTTTTACTATATTTTTTTGTTGAAGGATTATTATGCAATCATAACGGTGTGTGTTTATTTTTCCTTTTCTATTGTTCTTTTTTCAAATTAGATTTATTTTCCCCAATTTCTCTTAAAATAGAAGAGATTTTGAAATGTATTATTAATACAAATTATGCGATTTTTTTAATAAGGTTCTCTTTATATTAGAGAATCTATGTTATCAAAACTATGGAAAATCAAAAGTTTAAGTAATTATAGCCAAGGATGATGCACCCAGTTCACTGTTGCACCAATTTATGACAACGATGGAATTTTTCTTTTAGATATATATATTTTTTTTTTGGGATAATTCTATTGAAGCAAGGTGCAATATCTGTATTATAAATCAAGTATTTGGAATTGAGGCGGTTAAAATTAAATAGTTTTAGTTCAAACCCTTCCATTGTAAATTCTTTGGTTTCTTTCTTTACAAATCTCCCAAATAACGATTTGGACAAAATTTACTTCTCTTATAGGAGGAGGTGCCCATTCATTTTAAGGGCTCAACAAAAATAGTAAAATTAGGTCCAATATTTATAAAAATAAGCGATGAAAAAAACTTATTTGTAAAAATAGTAAAAAAACTCAAATTCGCACTTAAAATATGACAAAATTGCCACTAGTTTTGCATGAGTAATCAGTGATATCCTCACAAGTGATCACCGATTTTCACGTAAGTAATCACTAATTTCTCGATATTTTGTGCATGAAAGAATAACTAGTTACCTATCATGATTATCTTATAAGTTATCACTGATTTCTCTGATATGAATGAGGATTTTTAAAAAACTGCTATATTTGCAAATACTTTTTTAAAATGCTATATTTATAAATATTACAGAAAATTCTGCTACCCAATGAAATTTCCTTTAATTTTATGGCTACAATTTAATAATATCCCCTTTTGTTTTTCAATTTTTTAATCTATTCCTTATTTAATAATTTAATATCTGCAAGTGGAGATGTAGAGGTACCTCCTCCCTTAGGAAAATACAAGTTTTTTCCTTGAGATTTGGATGTCATTGTCTATAGAATTTCATCTTAATAAGTTGTCTCGCATTTTCTTCGGTAGAGACTAAAGTAAGTATCGAACCAGTGAAAAAACAAGGCCCAACATATCCTACTATCATAAGAGTAGTGGAGAAACCACACAATTAGCTGTTTTTTACTCGTCTATTTAAAATTGTCACTCTCTAAGAATCTTTACATATATAGTCAATCCTGTGAATTTATGACTGACTAATTTGACCTTTTCCTATTTAATTTACTCTTTTACATAAGTTACTGATGTCATTTGATCTACTATTTTTATAACCAATCCAATAATGTGGTTTTTTTTTTAATGAAAGTTATAATGTGTACTTATCCCAAGAGTAAGGGTAATTTTTAAAATAATTGTAGTTTTAAAAATATATTGGAAAAATGTTATATATATTAAACATTTTTAGAAACTATGATTGAAGGATGATGTGGCTTTACCCTAATCTCTTGTTTTACCCAATTATTTTTCCACTTCAGTCTTGAATTCCTTGAACTTTTCAAGTATTTTTTACTTGAATTGCAACAGATAAAGATATTTGTATTTTGAGTAATTGTCTACAAATAAGACATAATACTCATTCTTTACCTCTTTTTTAAACATTCATCGAACTGCAAGATATGAATGTATAAGTTGGAGGGATTCCATGATTGAATTCCCTTTTCTAGCAAAAAGGCACTTGATGATTTTACCTTCCAGACATGATTCACAAATTGGGATTGTGCCAAGTTCTAAAAAACTTAAAGCCTACTTTTAACTAGGTTTTTAATCTTGTTTAGGTGAATGTATCCCAGTCTTAGATGCAACATAAAAGTTTCATCTTTAAAAAAATTTCCTCTTTTAGTTCTAGATTATGCAGACTCATATCGACATTATGAAACAATTTACATACTAATGGTTTTAAAATGTATAAATTATTCTCGCACATTGCTCAACAAATTAAAATTTTATTCTTGAAAATATCAACTTTATTAAAAATAAAATTAACATATAAGATTGTTCAATAATTCAACCTAAAGAAATAATGTTCCTCCTCAAACTAGGAACAAAATAAACATTGTTCAACACTAAAAAATAATTATCAAAAGATAATTTAATTATCTCCAACAGCTTCAACTGCTACCATTTTCCATGTGCCGACCTATAAAGTCACTTCTCCTAGTTCCAACTTTTTCCAAAGAGTCATTTTCTTGAAAAGAAGAGCAGAAATGATTAGTGGCTCCTGAATCAATTAACCAGGTGGATGCGTCATCCTCCACAATAAAAGTTTCCTAGAGGAATAATTCAAATTACCTTCTTTTTCCTCTCTTCAAGGTACTTGGGGTAGTTTCATTTCCAATTTTCGTCTACGTTGCAATGGAAATATTTTCTTTTAATAATTTTTCCCTATCTTTTCGGTTTCTTGGCAGGGACCTCTACTGTTTTATCCTTGTTTTTCTTCATCCAAAACTTTAACTTCCTTTTCTTAGCGTTTGAGCTAAAGGCACCAAGAACATTAGCAACATTTGCTTCTGTGACCATCTTTTTGTCATTTATTCACACAGACTCGAAGATCTAAACCTCATTGAGATAGATTCAAAACAGACATATTATAAGCTTCAATCATACTTAAAGTATTTATTAGATAAACCCATTTACTAATGTGTTTTCAAAGTATTAAGGTATCATGACGTAAAGATCAAAACAAGGACTCCAACACACTTCTAATCATCTAAATCAGAGCCCAAATTAAGAGTTGTGCACAAAACAAGTTCGAGAGATTTTTTTTGTAATTTTGCAAATTGAACCATTCCAATAGTGGCATGTTTGATTTAAAATGTAGACTTTGACCATACTAAAATGTTCCAACCATATACGAACACATGGCAAAGTGATGATATAGCAGATGATGTGGTAGTTGTAATGGCTATAGTTGTGACTAGGGGTGAAAAAAAACACCGGAAAACCGAGCCGAATCGAACCGTAAAAACCGAAATGATTCAGTTTTCTGGAACAAAGAACCGAAAACCGAACCAAACGGGAAAAACCAGTTCGGTTTTCGGTTCCAATCACACCGGTTCGGTTTAAAACCGAAAACTGGTAACATAAATATATATATTTTAATCTGAATGGTTGATATAAAAACAGCATAGGCGAGTTGGTAATTGCGCTGACTATCTTCACTGGAGGCCTGGGTTCGAACGCTAGCCAAAGCATTTTGTTGTTTATTTTATTTAGTTTCAATAATTAATGCAGCCCAGCCCAGCCCAGCCCATTGTAGTGTTCCCCAGCCCAGTAAGTGCCTCTAATAAACTCTTATGAAAACCGAAAACCGGTGAAGAAAAACCGGTCATAACCGGACCGGTTAGTCTATATAACCGGTTCGGTTCGGTTTTTATTTCTCATAAACAGAACCGGTCTGGTTCGCCCATTTTGATTAGAAAACCGAACCGAACCGGTTTCATCCCTAGTTGTGACAATGTGGTAGTGACATGTCAGTGATGTAGATCATAGAAAAACTAGCTGACGTCATATGCGATGGACAACTAGCGGGGTGATGGTGATGCATGGTTATTTGACATTACAAAAAAAAACAAACTAGTAAAGAGTTATTGGCGAATACGATGGATGAGCGAAAAGAAGTAATTTAATCATAAACCCTTAAAAAGGATTGAGAAGTGGTTTGATCCTGAACCCCCAAATGGATCAACAAAAGTTTGATCCAACTTGTAAAAGGATCAAATTGGTTTCATCATGAACACGTTAAAAGTAGGAGTGTAGGCTTAAACAACAGAACCCACTACAATGCACTTCGGTTTCGGTTAGCTTCATAAACCGAAACCCTTATAGGTTTGGTTTGATGTAACCCATGCAAACTAATTTCAACACCTAATTGAACTAAAAGACTTCAACGCCAGTGGCTCCACTCCATTAGAAAAAAATATATTGATTGTCCCCTCCCTCCCTCCCTCATTTAGTCTAAAGTTCAAAATGCGGAATGTTATGTTAGAATTTTGAACGGTGCGACCTTTAGAAACGATGTAAGTCAGCTTACTCACTTACTTTAATTCACAATATTGAAAAAATTAGAAGATGAACAAGACAACACCCTTTTACCTGGTAAAAGCAATCCTATAATATTTGTAGAGGGTAAAAATAGCCCTCTTATGGGCTGCGCTCACACCGGGTCGATTCACATGTGGACAGGCCCATTCGGATCACATCCTGAAGGAGCCAACCCTCCTACGGGCCGCGTTCACTACAAGCCGACTCACATGGGGACAGGCCCATCCGAGCCAACACCATAAGGAGCTCATCCTTCTTGGGCCTACGAAAGCCCATTAAGCCTAGCATCATACTAGCCCAATCGATGAACCATCGATCAAGGAACTATAAAAGGGTACTTGACCCATCAAATCAGGTATGACACTTTAACCTAGAGAAGGAACAACCTGATTGTCTTGACCTAATCCTTGCGGCGCAAGGCAAATCTCACCTACCACCATCTAACTTGATCGTCGGAGGGTCGTCTACGGCACCACACCGTGCCCCTCGACTATCATCCGTTGTAACGTTTCGGTAACTCCACCGCTAAGGAACGAGACGTGACGCGACGTGCTCTATTGTGTGGACGAGGCTTCGACGAGAAATACCCCACACAATATTAATGCAACGTAATTACAAGAGTAAATATAAAGGAAATTATCTATAAATAGATTATGCCTTCAAAAGGGTTATCATACAAGATTTCTACAAAAGGTTTAACAAAATGCCTAAGACGGTTTCCAACTTCCCCAGCACATGGATCGCCCATCCATAATCAACCCTGAAACGTGCAATGAGATTCCTCAACATTTGGCGCCTATTTTGTCAATGCCAATCTACCATGCACACTCAGAGTGCGCGTAACTCTTGCTTAACCGTCACCCATGGTCACCATAACTGTCCACTAGAAGCATAACTGCCTTTCCCGTGCATTTGGTCCATGTCATCGCTCACAACTACTCCAGAATGTCAGCGACAGTTGCAAGCGATGGCATGGGTCAAGCGCACAAGATGTGCAATTATGCTTCTAGTGGGCGGTTATGTTAACCATGGGTGACAAGTATGCTGAGCGACTGTTACAAGCAATGGCATGGGCCAATCCCACATGTTGGGCGATAACGCTGCTAGTGGGCACCAATTATGATGATCGTGGGCAGTTATGCGCAGCATGAGTGTGCATGGCAGATTGACATGGACAAAATAGGCACCAACGGTTGGGGAACTTCACTGCATGTTTAAGGGGCAGTTATGGGAAGTTAACCGAGGCATCATAGGCGAGCAATGTGCATAGGAAGTTGAGAAACCGTCTTAGGCATTTCGTCAAACACTATGGGATCATGCATGATGACCCTTTTATAAATAGATTATGCCTTCAAGTTGTGAAGGTATCTACGGTTATTTTAAAACATTTTCTTTGTACTTACTCTTGTAATTACGTTGCATTAATCTTATAGCTTTGTTAGATTGTTTTTACCGAAATAAAGGAGTGTTGCCTTGTTCAATTCTATTTGTCCGAATATTGTTTCATTGTGATTTAAGTGAGTATGTAGACTGACTTAGAGCGTTTCTAAGACTGCACGGTTCAAAAATTTCTAACGCAATATTCCGCATTTAGCTTTTAAATATTATTCAACAAAATTTGAGCTTAAAGTTTCTTTTGATTTTAAAAAAAACGTGAAATTCTTAAGTTTTGCTTGCTTCGATTCGAAACAGAAAAATAAAGAGGTGGCGTGAGAGTGAGACAGAGGGGATTGAGATCAAAATCCTTAAGCCTAGTGATTTTTTCCTTTTGCTTTTCTTCTAGACATCGAAAGAGAGACTGAATGAGGGAGTGGACAACTGGTAATTTTTTCCCCTTATGGAGTGGGCCCTGCTGGCGCTTACGGTTTTTTTTTCTTTTTTTTTTTTAAATTCCTTATCAGTTTGGTTCGATGTTGAGATCGGTTTGGTTTCCGAATTCTGTTCAAGATGTGGTCCGGTTCAATTTTGTAGGTTTGGCTTGCACCCCTACACCCAATCAGTCAAAAAATCAGAATCCAACACTTAAACAGAACATGTCAATTAAGTAACCACGAATAACAAAACCAGATAGCAATAAGATATTATAATTATCAGGCTGACTGATACTGTCACAACCATATCGACAGACTAAAGCAGAACATAAGATTGTTGGAATCATGAAAACAGGTACCATACAGAAAATATTCCGGAAATAAGTGATTCAAACTGCTATAGTAATTGAAAATATTAAAGGTTTACGTTCATTAAACCTTGAAAATCAGCTTTTCTCCATCCATTATTGGAGTCAATTTTTCTCGCATTCCTATTAAGGAAAAAAATAGGAGTGGTTAAAATGCTGAAGCAAAAACTTCATAAAAGAAATAAAGACTCTCCATAATACTCAATTGCCAAAATCTAAATATAGGAATTATTTTGTGGACCCTGAATGCCAACCTTGCATTTTTGCATCGTGTGATTGATAATAATAAAAGCATTCTTGAAGTTCCGAATTGGTTGGTAAGTTCTACAGGCTAACTTCAAACGGCCTGTCAAATAGTACGTGCATTAAACACATTCAAACAGAGAGAAATGAATTGGCAAGGAAAAGACAATATATAGCTTTTGGCATTAAAAGCTTGAACCTAACCACAGCTAAATAATTTTAATACGAGAAAAACAGTTGAATAAGATTTTCCAATCTCTAGACTCTAGAGGAGCTATATCATTGGTTGGGTAAAGAATAAAATGGTTACCTAATGTCTAATCACTTTGATTAGAAATGCCAGATAACAAAGAGAGGGCCGGGGGCGGTTGACAGTTAATGAACCAACAAGAACCCAAATGCAGCCTCTCTAGAAACCTAATTTAAAGGGAAAATTGGTTGTATATCATACATTTACTAAAAATTTGCTCGGAATATATGTTAAATAAAAGATATGGAATTATTATAATGGCAGTTTTGAAATATGATATCCTTTGGTTTTGCATTTCTCCCGGTAAAAACTGCATTTTTGCCCATACTATACAGAGGAGACTTTAGTCTAACATAAAGATTTGATTGAGAAAAATTAATATTTGAAGCACATTTGTTCACTGGGTATACCATAAAATTGATGTGTATGCATTCTAGGGTCTTATTTTTCTTAAAGATGACTTAACAATTTGTATATTTGCTTAATTTTAGTTTAAAAATTCTCGGTGAGAATTCTAAATTTCATCATTTTTCTTGAATAAATATTTTTAAAGTACCACCAATTGCAAAAATATAAAATAAATGCCAGCAAAAACTCTCAGTTTTATAAAATTGTTGGTTAAAAATCAATTGATAGTTTTACTGATTGGCAAGGATTTGACTTTTACAGAAACAAAACTTCAAGATTCCAATTATGGAAAATAAAACTTAAAGACTGATTAAAAAATAAGATAAATAAGGGACAACAGTTTAGATGGAAAAATGTTTCCCGGTGGAAAAATGTTTCCCGGTGTTTTAAAGTCATGTTATAGAAAATATTGAACAAAAAAAAAATACAGAAAACCATTGATCAAAGTGTAAAATACAAAGAACCTAGAATAAGGTCAAGGAGGCATTTTCTTTAATTAAAAAGAACGAAAATGTTACAGAAAATTCAACATTGAAATAAAAATATCCCAGCTTTTCTAAGTGCAAGTGCAACCCTCTTTTTAAAAAATGTCAAAACGCCATAAAGGACATATTTTCCAGGTCAACAACGAGGAGCTTGACCAAGAAATAAAATACTCAGTCAATTCCATGTTGTCACTAGCAAGTTGCACAGCAAATTCATTTGGGTTTGACCTTACAATGGTCAAAATGCATTAACATCATCAAAATTTCATACATAGGGTATAAAAAAAAAGAAGTGAAAAACAGAAGGATCAACATAGATAATTCACCATGAGTCAAAATTGCAAAAAAAAAAGTCCCAGTAAATACCTCCACGTGAAAACAGAAAGAAAGAAAGGAAACAAAAGTTCATAGAAAAATTACCATCTGAAAATACCTTCAACTGGTTGTAAAGATGGGGAAAAATAACTGTGGAGCTCTCTTCTCACAGCAGCAACACGTTGGAATTGACTCGAGCTCAGGCATCATTATATCTCGAAACTAGACCAACCTACAGGTAAAAAGGTTTACTTTTTTACATGGAACAGATGCAAGGACCAAGGTCAATGTCATATTTTCCTTTATTTTTCCAACAACCAAGGGAGTCAATGCCACCCACTTCCTTCGCTAACCCAAATTTCCACCATGTTTCTTATCCCATCACCGAAAAGCAACACACGACAGAAAAAAGGGCCATATCATATCAAATCCGAATTTTCTTCGGAAAAACAGATTTAGTAAAGAATCAAAGACACTTGAAGCAGAGAATTACCATGTGCAAATTGGAATTTCGAATGGATCTCCTGCACAATATAAGAATGGGAAACCGTTTTACATCTTCAGAAGTAAAAGAAAAGGGAAAAGTGAAAACAAGTTGAAATTATGAAATAAATATACAGATCACTTATATCGAAGCATACGCCATTACGAAGCAATTTCGGTTTCTGACTAAAAAAAATCATTACAGAGGATCTCAAAACTATAGATTAACTAGAATTACATCAAGATCAGGAGAGTAGAAAGAAATATTTAGTCAAAAGATATTCTTTTTTCCCAACACATTATATTTACCAAATAAGAAAACTATGCAAAGATAAATACACTGTAAGCAGCTACATCAAAGAAGATGTAACTTTGCCAGAAAGGGAATTACACAAGCTCCCCCACCCCCCCCAACCCAAAAAAAAAAGTCACATTCCATATCCTAATTTCTTTACACATTACACACTGATTTATACAAGAACTCCTCTTACCCCTTTTGTTTACTTGACTCATCCATTTTGCACATTTCTCACATTCTGGGAAGCCGGGTTGGAAGATGTCCTGTAATTCTGCGACAATCTCAAAAAACTTCTATTCAGAATTATTTGCTCGTCCTAGGCAATCAAGCCCCTCAGTTCGGGACCTTACAATTCGATGGAACACCTCTCTAATCTGCCGTTCCAAAGGGTCCAATCCAGTCTTCAGAGTTTGACAAATCTGCGATAGCTCCTGCACTTTTTGCCTCAACTCCTCTTCCTTATCATCAGTCAATGGGAATTGAGCTGAATCGGCCAATTCGTTCATAATGTGCGCAAATTTATCAATTTGATTAATCTCCTTCAACAACCCACAAGCATTTTTCCTCTCCCTCTTCTTCGACTCTTCCAAAATCCGATCGTGAAGGGAAATCATTGGTCCAGCCCACGAAAACTGCCGTGGAACCGAAAAATGAACATTTATACCCCGATCCTGGCAAGGAATCGCCGCAACTAAAGCCCAAGTAACAAACAACAATACCATATTCATTGTAAAAACAGGGACAGCAAGACCATTAGTAGCCATTATCTCATTTCCTCTCGGAGGATTCAAATTACTCGCAATCGCCTGAAGCTGTCTAGCAGCCGACCACGACCTCGAAACACTCCACGAAAGTGACCGTAAATGCCCAGAAGACCTCCGATCCCTACCACCATTACTCCGTCCAAAAGACCGGTTCCGCTGCGCAATTGCAGAGGAATTCGAGTCATTCTCATCAAGCATCGCAATAGCTAAATCAATAAGCGCCTTTTTCGCACGACGAAACTGCCCCTCACCGAGATTCTTCTTAACATTACAACAATCCAAAGCACTAAAAACAATCTCCAATAACTTCTGCCAATGCCTCAATTGCTCAATTCCGTCTCGAATCGCATTACAAACATCTAGCGCTTTAACACTCCTCTCTAAATATTCAGACACCATTTTATCCATTGGTGGTTTAGAGATTTTGGATTTGTGACCAAAAATAATGATTTTGAATTCCTCTTGACAACAAATGAAGGAATCTAAAAGCTTCCCTATCCATGATAAGGATAAGATTTCATCGGAATCAAACGAAGCCAATTCATGGAACCTTCCCGTAACTTGTTTCTGGAAAGAATCAAGCTCTGATTCCATCGATAAACCCTCATGAGAAGATTCCATGGAATGGATTTGATCACGCCGAAGACTGAAAATCGAACGGCCAATATTCGTTATCGGTGATGATGATCCTTGAAAATCAGTAGCAGGCATTTTCGCATGAACGATTTCGTTTTTTTCTTTTTCAGGATTCTAGAGAGAGAAAGTGGGAAGCTAGAGAGAAAGAGAGAGGAAATGATGGAAGTGAGGGAACCCTAATGGAGGCGGAGGATTTTATTGGGGGCAATTTCAGACCGCGTACTATGGTTGTTGGAATTTGGAATTGTGAAATTACTAAAAAGGACAAACGGAAAAAAAACAAAAATTAAATTTTAAAAAGTTAATTACTTTAATTAGTGAAAATTTTGTGATTAATTACTTTTATGCAGTTAATAGTGTGATTTTAAGTTACGCGCTGCAAACGCGGACCAAACACGGACTAAACGAGAAGGGAAATCGAACGGTTTATATTTAAAGAAAGTTTCTTTACTTTTTATTATCAGCCGTTGATCATTTGTCAGAATCGAGGTGTGCTTTTTCGTTTTGTAATTTTGTGCATTAATTTTAAATTAGAACGTTCCTCAAGATTGATTGATGGGTTCATGAAATTTTCATGTGGAAACTTCAAATTCTTCTTCTAGATTCATATTTTTTTTTTATTTGACTGTTTTATTTCTTTTCAATTTTTTATATTTAGTAATTATGTGTGAAACTTCATATATTTTAGAAAAGTTTTTAGATTATATAAATATTAGCTGCATATTTATTTTTAATAAAATTTCATAAAAATATTTTTCATTTTCTATATTTTTTTCCCTATCTTTTAACCATCCATGCATTGAAACAATCTAATTATTACTTACCTCTTTAATATATATTTAATTAAATAAAAATATTGATAAAAAAAATTAAATAAAAATATTCATAAAATTAATTTATCTATTTTTACCTAATAGATTGGGTTAATCGATCCAATTTGATTAAAGATTTCTAACAATTATTATCTAGTTCTTTGTAAATGTTATCAAAATCATTTTTTCAAAGTTTTTTTTTAATCCACTTCTTAAAAATTAATATTAAAAAAAAGGTTTTAATATAACTTTGGATAACTCTTAAAATTGAGATATCCTAATTTCCATCCTTTTATATTAAAAATAAAAACTTAAAAATAAAACGAACTAACTAATTAAGAATAGATAATTAGAAAAACTATTGAAAATATTTCATTATTTTGGTCATTGAATTGTCACATAATTATAAATGTTTTATCTGAACATTTAAATTATATATTGTATTTCTTGTTTATAGTTGTATAATAATGAAAATAAAATCTCTCTTTTTTAAAGTGTTAGAAACAGGACGGGTATGAAGTAAACATAGATCCCCGAGTATTAAATTGTCTTTTTAAGTTTACTTATTATAAACAAATAATAATGTATATAGTTTTTTAACCCTCAAAATTAGTAATCAAAATTCATATCATATAATATAATATAATATCCAACCATTAATTTAAAAGTGAAAATACATAATCTCATTATTCTATTAAATCAAATTCGAACAAAGTAAATATTGAATTCTAAAAAATAATGGGAAAATATCCATTTCGACAAATACTAGATTGAACAGAAAGCTTTCGAATTGACATTAAAAAAAGCAGCTGAGAACGGGCAACGGGCAGCAAGTGTAATATAAATTGGAATGAAGAGAAATGACACGTGGCAGATACAGCTGGGTCTTGGTTGGCGCGTAGGGCAGGGAGGGACCTGGTCTGGGCTATAATTTTCGAAGTTGAAATGAAAAGACTAATTTACCCTTTGAAGAAAAAGAGAAAGCGTCAAATCAAATTTATCGGGATAACGGTACGGTGTGACCGTGAAAGTGAGAGCATTGGTCCCAAAGCCATCTTTTTTTTCGTACCCAAAAATTGGACAGCTGTATTATAATTATTAATGTTGTGTAGATCTTATAATATATGGTGTTTGTGACATTTATATGCTCTCAACTCAATGTACGACAAGAACTATAAGTTATAAACTTTATTTAAATATTATTATTATTATTGTGCGAATTTGAATATAATATATGAAAATTGAAACTATGAAGTATTAAATAAATGGAATTATTAAAAAAAGTGCACAAGTCACTAGCCTCCTTATGTTAAATCAACTTTTATAAATCATTGAATTGAGAAGTGTTGAAATGATGATGATGATAATAATAATAATAATAATAATAATAATAATAATAAGATTCATGGGATTGAGGAAATGATAAAATAATTTTAAAAAAATGATATAAATAAATGATCTTTGGTTAAAATATACAAAATACCACTATACTACGGTTTCAATTTTGCTCATAATGTTTTTAAAGTTTCAATTTTAACCCAAGCTTTTAATTTATTTCAAAAATACTTTTATTGGAAAAATTACTCTTTCAAAATATCATTTCTTCAAAGAAATTATCCCTTTGTTACAAAAAATACTCTTTAAAAAAATACCAGGAGACAATTAAATTAAAAAATATGAAGTTATACTGGACAGAACAAGTATTGAATTAAAACAAATGAAAATGAATAACCTGTTTCAAGAATGGAGTTGATACGAAAAAAAATGAACTTACTTTAAGTTTAAGAGACATAATGATTTTTTTTAAATAAATAGAAAAGATAAATGATTCCTTTAAAAATATAACTGGTAAAGAGATAACTGATTTTCAACATTTAAAAAATCATAAGATATTCTTTCACTTAGGCCCGAATATAGAAGATTATTATTTAAAACAAAATCACTAATGGTCATATTTGAAATAAATTAGATGAGTAAGTTATCTTTATTATTAGAGTCCAAAAATTGATCACACTTGTATTTATCCGTAAAATGTTTCACTATGTATAAAAAAATCATTATCAAAATTATTAGATGCAGAATGTTTGATTATCTCAAACCAAACTAGCAAGTATAAGTAAATATATGATTTTTCACTATGTATAAAAAAAATCATTATCAAAATTATTAGATGCATAATGTTTGATTATCTCAAATCAAACTAGCAAGTATAAGTAAATATATGGTTTTTTTTCACACTACTTTTTGAGTGATGAGCTTTTTCAAATTAATGGCGATGTTACCCCACCATATTTTACTTAGGATGCTACTACATCTTGTGTAATCTTTTCCGACTAGAATCGAAGCACTTTATCACAATTAAATAAATTATTTTATGTTTTATAGGAGAGATAATGAATTGCTAAAGATTAGTGCTCCAATTTTTATTTTTATTTTATAATTTATATTTGTAATAAATTTATAGAGGTATATGATGAGGAGATGAAAAGGAAGAGTAAGTCCAACGATTTGATGTGGAATAAATTTGCGATAAAATTATTTCTTCCATCTTAACTTATAAATTACATGTGAAATATAACACAACTTAAAATTATATAATTTTTTAAAAAAATAAGATATTGAAATTGTAACTTTTATCTTATGATAATAAAAAAATATATGAAAATGTCAGAAGAATAATATCCCCTTTAATAAAAACTGAAAGAATGAATTTTTTTTTTAATTATCAAAATCACTTTAATATATAATATTATTGGTTATTAAAAATTAAGCACTATATTTCAAAGTGGTATTTCATTGTTTATAAGAACTAAAAAATTTAAAAGTTATGAAGATAATTTTGTGGAAAGATTATTAAATACACATTATTAGAGAAGGCGTATAGGCATCGATAGCGAAAAAATTCAAAAAAAACAAAAAAACAAAAACCTTTTTAAAAGAACAAAAAGGGGAAAGATTGAGATAGTACAAAAAAATTGTTTTATCATTTCAAATGCACCAACTTTTAAAAATTTACTTAAAAGGCATTTTTTAATTGAATAAATTATTCACTTTTAATTTTTTTAATTACAATTTTATTTTTGGAGAAATAATTATCATCTAAATTAATTTTTTAAAACTAAAACTTTTTATTTTATTATAAATTAATTCGTTAATTTAATTTGAAAATCTGTTCACAATTTAATAATTTATTGAAATTCATTAAATTATTGAATTATTAATATGTCATTTAAGAAAAACTAAAAAACATGATCTTAAATTAAAACATCATTACCCTTATCTTTATCCTTATTATTATTAGGGTCCGTTTGGTACAAATTCCTCTAAAAATGTTTTGAGTGAAACTTTTTAGAATAAATATTAATTAAGTGATTCATCTAAAAACATTTGAGTATATAAAATGTATTTATGGATAAAATACTTGATTTGTGATTATTCCAAAAAATGTTTATAAACAACTATTTCACTTAAAATACTTCACTTAAGTGTTTTTAGATGAAACACGTAATTCGTATTTATTTTAAAATGTTTGACTCAAAACATTTTTAGAGGACGTTGTACCAAACGGACCCCTAGTATATAAAAGAAGGGATGTTTGAGAAACAGTTTTGGACTGCTATACCCTTTTTAAAATTTTAAAATTAACTAACATGATATTATATATACCCTTTTAAAATCTCCAACTTACTATACATGTCATTGTTATTTATCTACTTTCTATTGAATGACTATTTACATTTTTAAGTAAAATATTTCTCTTTAATGAATAAAAAATGGTGATTTAAAAAAAAATCCTTAATTTTTTTTATTGCTTTCATAACATCAAATTACAAAATAGTTGGAAAATCAAGTACAACAAATGAAAATGAATAACTATTCATGGTTTAGACTTATCACTCATTTATGGAAAATAAATGGTATTTAAGTATTCAAATATTAAATGATTTAATAAAGTTGATGCTTATTTAATTTTAAATTGTTTTTTTTCAATAGTTAAGATAAAAAATAAATAAATACAACCAAAAATAATTTATTGAATTAGTAAGGTTAGTATTTTTTTAGGGTAAATTACAAATAACACCCCGGTGGTGTAGGTCAAAATCATGAACAACCCCTGTAGTTTAAAAATGACAAATCACACCCTTATAGTTTCAAATTATGCCAATAAGACCTCTCTCATCCAATATTGTAAACTTTTTTTTAGCCATAACTTCTTCGTTTGAACTCTGATTTTGACGATTCAAGATGTTTTAGAATTATTATTTAGAGCTCTACGTTATGGTCACTTGAAAACTTATAAATTATCAGTAAAAAAATGGGTTAATGGTTTTAATCCTACCTGATATTTTGATGATAATAAACTCTTTAATTTATAACGATTTTGAACTTTTGAAGTGACCATAGATCTTGAAATGAGGATTTTAAAACATCTTGAATCATTCAAATCAGAATTCAAACGAAGAAGTTATGACTAAAAGACAGTCTACAACATTGGAGGGGAGGAGTTTTATTGACATAATTTGAAACTATGGGTGTGATTTGCCATTTTTAAACTACAGGGGCTATTCATGATTTTGACTAAAACCATAAGGGTGTTATTTGTAATTTACCCTATTTTTTAATATTAAAATAAAATTTTTAATAAAAAATATTTTAAAATGTTAAAATCAAACAGGAAAAACTAATATAATTTCTTGAATTTTAATTAAAATTAGAAATAAATAATCTTGAAATGAAAAAATTAACTAAAATATATATATATATATATATATATATTTAGAACAAATGGTTTATTTTTTTAATTGGTAGTATAAGTTTTAAAAATATAGAAGTGTCTTAAATAAAAAGAAAATTAACTACGTATAATTCATTGAATTAGTAAAATATACGATAATTTAAATCTTAAATAGAACATACTAATACGTTTAAGAAATGAAAAATTAATAAAGCAAAAATCATTTCGAAAAAGATTTATAAAGCATAGAAAAATCAAACAAAAAAATGTTAAACCTTTAAATATTTATATATTAGAAAGAATATCACGTACGACGCACGTGGTAAAAGACACTAGTGCATCTAAATTTGCCGTTTAAATCGAGTTCTAAAGGAAAAAAAAAAGTTAAAAAAATAAAATAAAAGAAAGAAAGGGATTGCTCATTAATTAATTTATATATAGAGAGTGAAAGAGGAAGATTCTCTAATTTAAATAATAATAATAAATAGAGAGAGATAGGAATATTCTCAATTATATTAAAAAGATAATTAAATAAATCACACGTGCGGGAGGCATTTCCTTTCTTTTCTTTTTATTAATATTTTTTAATGTTTATTATACTCTCTTGGATTTTTTTTATTTTTTTTAAGTATTTCAAATATGTTAAAGTATAAAATTGAAACATCAATACATGTATTTCTTTTAGATTTCAAATATGTTAAGTATAAAATTGAAACCTCAATACTTGTTTTCTTTTAGAGATATTACATTAAATTAGAAGAGGGAAATTAAAACTTTTGACTTTATAAGAAAAGAATAGGTGCCTAACTCGTTGCTCAAACTGACAACCCTTGAACATTTAGCCAAATAAAATATAATGATCATGAAAAAAAGGTATAAAAAAATAATAAACGTCAAAAACTACATGACATTTTGATTAAAAATAACGTCTTAATTAAATTTCCTGTAATATAATGGAAATTGTTCATAAATAATAAAATTTTCTATAAAAAAACAGCAAACGTTTTGAAAAATTTCAAGAATATCACTTTTTTCCTCCTTGGATCAAAACAAGCACGAAACTCAACCTACCCATGTTTAAAAAAAAATGTTATTTTTGAGATTTTTTAAAATGTTTGCTATTTTTGAAAATATATATTCAAAACGTGATATCTAGTGGAATTTCTCATTTTTAAATAATATTTATAAACTTATTATATCATTTTGTAAAAACAAGTCCACTTAAATAAATGATTGGAAATCACTTAGGGATTGACTTAAATATTACTTGGTAATAAATAAACAATAAATTATCGATTGTCGTGTTAAATAAAAATTACCCATTTTTAAATATTATAATTTATTTTTTTTCATAAATTTATAGTTTTTTTAAAATACTATATTTATTAATAATATTAAAAAAAATTATGGGTTCATATTAATCTAAGATACCTCCAATAATCTAATATCTGAGAATCAAATGTCAAGAGTATTTGATTATTAGAAATCTTAGATTACCATATTTGTTTAACTCATATTGTGAGTATGTCTGATAATAGTACGTGGAAACATGATATATTTATATTATTCTCTCATAATACACTTATTTACGATAAGCTTATATGAAAGTTATTAAACTTTCATTTTTTTTAATAGATTAAGAATTTACTCCGATTTATATCAATCAAATGATTAATTATCATCCACTTTACCCCACTAAATCTCAATCAGAAATTAACTCAAAATTACTAAATATTTCAATAAATTTGGAATTGATTAGAGAGATGATTTACTAAATACTTTTTAGGCAATTTCTACTTCAATATATTCACAAACATTTCCAATTCTAGACTCTCATCTCCCAACTCACCCATATATAAAAAACTTAACACGTAAAGATAAATAGAAATAGGAAACTATTTCAAAAAATTTAACAATAGATTTGTAAAAAACCGAACCGTTAAAATTTGAATGAACAATTTTTTAGTTTTCTTTTTCAACAAAACAACTATATGATCGAAAATTAACAATTCTCAAAATCAAAAGTCACATCATCTAAATTTTAGAAGAAGAGTACGGAAAAATTGAAGGACAATAATGTATGATTAATAATATATTATTAGGTGGTGTAGAATGCAAATATTTGTCTTATCACCTTTAATAATAATTATAAAAACTCATGTCAACTTTTACTAAGTGGTTATTGAAAAAATATGAAATAATTAAGTTTCAATTAATATGGTCAAACGAAATGTCGGATGATAAATAATACCAACTTAAGAGTCAGTTGCTCATAGAAACAAGATGTTCAATTAGCTAATGAGATCGTGGAGAGAACTTCAAATCTTAGTGATATATCTAATTCCATTCAATTCATGATTTCATATATTTCCCTTTCAAAGGAACCAACAATCGCGTTATTGTATAATATAAAAAATTGACTATCTTTATGCTATTTGTAGTAGATGATTTCTGCTACTGTAAATCACATATGTTTCACGTGTGATCGTCTTCCCCGCTCTTTGAATGTCTGCAAAACAAAAGTTAAAAGACGCCTGTGTGCAGGGACGAATCCCACTAAGGACTAGGGGGCACGTGCCCCCACTCAATTGAGTTTTCTTTTTTCTTTTTGTAATTTTCATTATATATATAATTATTAAAAATATTATATTAATATAAATTATCCAATTTTATTTTTTTTAACTAATTTTTATTGTACTAGATTTTAATTTAATTTTCTTATTTATGTATTATAATTTTTTTCAAATGATTTCTATAATTCTCACTACCTATTTTTCTTATAATTGACTTTTTTAAAAGGTAAATTTGAGTGGTTGATATAACTAGAGATTGATTAATTTTAAAAAAAATGTGCAATTTTATATTTTTTTTTAGTTACAAAAAATTCATATTTTCAAAAAAAAAAAAAAAATTACTCATGACAAGCATAAATATATTAATATTTGAATTGATTAAATTTTATTCACTATCATTCATATTGTGCCCCTCCTAAACTCTACTTCTAGATCCAGTCACGCCTGTGTGGTGCCTACCAAACCGTCTCCGATGATCAAGTCGATGAATTTGGAGCCTAGATAATATGAAAATAGTATAGTTTCTTAGATGAATTATGCATTACCCGTTTTCTAGGTTTTTGATACCTTTTATAGCCAATTTCAAGAGTTATTTCTGCCTCCGGTGGGCTTTCATAATATCTGGAGAATAATATATATGAGGATAATATCTTTTCCATGATATTAAGGAAGGAGATAATTATCATATTATATAATATGGAACGTTCCTTTTTTGGACCTCAGCAAAACTGAACACCTTAGTAGTCCGAGATAGGCTTGGATCAACTTGGCGTGCAGCTCAGTTCAAAACGACTTTTTAATTTTCAAAATTTTGTTCTTCTCAAACTTTAGATTATCTCTACGAATTCACTTTTGGCGTGTTTACTAATAAATGGGGTTCTGATTCTTGAGTAACTCTATCCACTCGTCTTTGATTGGGGGGGGGGGTTTTGCGAGATGCTCTTCAAATTGAAAAGGTGAGTCCTTGTGATTCTGGGGGTTTAAGGTTTTTCTGTTGATTTTCTTTGTAGCTAGGTTTAATTAAGGTTAGGTTAAAATTCGATCTGGTCCGTCAATTCGCATCATGACTTTAACTTGGACCGTTGAGTATAGGGATGGTAGACGATACTACGTTCAATCCAATGGGGTTATGATGGATGCTAATGAGTATGATCGCAAAGCTGCATATAGGCATGCCTTACGTCGTTCTGAGGTCAGAAGTCAAACTCATTTTAAAGACGGTGAGGGACATGTTTCGCCTCAGACATTACCTAGGGAAGGGAATGTTTTAGAAGCCGATTCATATCAATCTTTGCGGTCTGAGGATGGCAACGAGTCCGAGACTACTTCAGAGAATTCTGGGGCGGATTCTGAGGAGACAGTGAGTGAAGCGAGTTGATTCTACAGCTTCCAGCAGTTCATAACGGTTAGTCATTCGTCTTTGTTCAAATCGATCCTTAAACAAGAGGATTTGGACCTTCTCAGAACTACCTACAAAATTCCCCCTGATGTTGAGATAAGGCTTCTTACTCTTGATGAACATGCTCATCTGTTGGGGATATGTACACACACATATCTATCTATCTATCTATCTATATATATATATATACACACATGAGTGGTTAGTGCAAATGCTTGTGATGAAGATCAATGTAACCACTCGAAGCAGATTTTCCATCATTGAGCAGATGCAATTTTAGGGAAACACAATGGAAAGAAGCGAAAAAGACATTCTAATGCAAACTTATCCATATACAATGGACATCATAAGAAAATACTATGGGTATAACAAAAAAGAATAAACTTAAATAGAAAAGTCGATTGCCTTCGCATTTAAATTATTTAATGATGAAACAAACATGGCTAAAGAGTTTAGCGTGAACATCAAAACAACTATGTATTTGAGACAAAAATCTGAGATGGTATGGAAAAGATCTCAATATATCTGAAACTATCGATAATGAATAAAAGCTGAGGTTTAAAATGTCGATGTCTGTAAGTCAATTTTATGGAAATGTCGAGGTTGATATCAACGAATATTCCGGGAAGTGTCGATGTTGATGTTGATGTCGATAAATATTTAAAATATATATATATATATATAATTCACAAACAACCTTATAATTACTAATAAAAATATCACTTAATACATATATAAACACCAATAACTCGATATTTTTAGATAGTTTTTTTTTAGTTTTATATGAAATTTATGAAATATTATAAAAGACACACTTACTTAAATATTTTAATTTTAAATTTTATTTAAAAAATCCCTTCATATCAAAAGTTATAACCTAAAACTACCCCCCCCCCCCCCTCTTTCTCTCTCTCACTCTCCCCTCTCCTTCTTCGAATCTCAAAGAAAACAGGTCTATATCCGACTAGATCTGTCGGCGACATATCAACGATTCTAGTGACATTTCAATGATACTTCGACGATTTTGACGACAAATCGTTGAAAAGGGGGAAGCCCCAACGACATTTCAAACCCTGAAAAAAGCATAACTAAATCCACAAAAAATAAACTAAGTTGCCTAAGCTCAGGGGACTCAAAATTTTCAAGCTTTTCCATAATCAGTAACATATGCAGGAAAATGACTAACTAAGATTACAATTTAGCAAAATGGATATTGGTTGGGTTTTTTTTTTTTTTTGTGTGTGTGTGTGTGTGTGTGTGTGTGTGTGTGTGAAGATGATGGGTGTTGAATTTTAAACTAGTTGACTAATTCAAAGATAGATAGATAATGCAAAACTAAGCAAAATTGGTATGAAAATTAAGATCCATCATTCAAAACATTAACTATTTGCAAGATGCTCTCAGATCTTACTAGTATAAGTGATCATTGACATATTTACATTAAATTTTCATCACTGGCCTCTACACATCTTCAACCACAATGACAATCAAAAGAAAAGGTCAAAAGAAAAGGATAAGTGTTGAGATATATTAAATGATTATATTTACCTTAACCCAACAACTTAAGCTTTTGAGTCTATTAGTGATTTAACAAGAGAAAAAAAGAGTGTACGTGTGTGTGTGTATATATATATATATATACACACACACACACATAGAGAAATCAACATAACTACTACATAAATCGAGTTTTCCATCATCGGGCAATGCAATTTTCAAAGGGAAATTTAACTGGTACCCAGATTTTGATACAATATTTGTAAATATATCATTGTTTAAAACAAATATGTAAATATTGCAATTTTGATGCAATATTTGTAAATATATCATTGCTTAAAACAATATGTAAATATAACATTTTTTATTGTGTTAATCAGTGATTAGCAATGATTAATATGTGAATCAATTATTCACTTATGGTCAAAATATGTATTACAATGCTAATCACCAATTCACCAGCTCAACATTTGCTATATTTACAAAAGCAGGATTATAAATATTACAAATATTACAGCAAGTTTTGCTAGATTTACAATCATCCCATTTTAAAATGATGCAAGGGAAAAAGGAGAAATATCGTTATCATTACATGTATTACCAGAGAGAATCATGTAGATTATTGATGGGAAAATAATCCTATTAGAAATTAAAAGATTTAATGCAAATAATTAATCTAACAGCTAAATGGTAGTAAAAAAAAGCTAACTAAAACAAGAGCATAGAAGATAAAGTAGGTGAGTAAAGGAATATGATGAACAGGAACATCTGCAACCGTTGAACATAAAAGATAAACTAGGTTTTCCATCATTGCAGCAAAAAACTGAAGCTTTTTGAACTCCATGACCTACCTATATTTACCTTAAATTTTCATCACGAGCCTCTACACATCTTCGACCACAATGATAATTAAAAAAAAAAAGTGCTATCAGGTGTAATTTCTCATATATATACATATATATTCACCTGTCCAAGATAGAAGAGAAAACAATCATATTTACACATAAAAGTTAGCAAAAAAAAAAAAAAAAAAACATTAATAATCAAAGATAAATTTAGCAGAAAGGAAATCTGACTTCATCATATAGAGCAAAAAAGGAAAAAAACACCGTCATTTGTAAAAACTCAAAAAAGAAAAAGAAAAACTAGAAAATGCAAATAAACATACCAAATAGTGAAATTGAGTTTAAATATGACCAGTGAGAAACTGCTTAGAGAGCACCGCGAATGTCATCAAAGGCTGCAACGCAATCTTATTTATTTTTTGATATCCTTGTGTCCGGCCAGCTTACGCGTACCTTGACTAATGTCGCACCTCAATCTAAAATATCACAATCAGCATAAAATCTAAATACACAGCCAAAATTTAGGGAAATATTTAACAATGAACTCAGATATCATAGCTTAAATTGAATCACATACACAGCTTAAAGCAAATGCGTTCATCAAAAGCCCTTACAGACAGTAAGGCTGTAAGGGTATATATATATATGTATAGATGTATGAACAAGAAAGAAAGTAAACGGTGAAGAAGCATGGAGGTGGAGGCTATTGATGAACAAAGGCAATCTGTAACTGCTCAATAAACAGCCAAAAACCAATAAACACCTAAAAGTAACAAGATCAACCATTTGAAAAATGCCCTCAGTTTTCATAGCTACAACAACTCATCATTGATGGCTAGACATTTGACTATCATTACAAGCCTCTACACATCTTTAACCACTGTCCCAAAATCAAAGAAACAGAACAGAACAGATAGAGACTGATAGATATATACAGATAGATAGATAGATAGATAGATAGATAGAGAGAGAGAGAGAGAGAGAGAGAGAGAGAGAGAAGTGGTTAGTGGCAAAGGCTTGTGAAGAAGATCAATGTAACCACTCTAAGCAGAGTTTTCCATCATTGGGCATGGGCAGACGCAATTTTCAGAAGCACGAGGAAAGAACGAAGCCAAAGAAGATGGTTCAATGGCAACATATCCATATGCATTGTAAATCACAAAAAAAGTACCATGAGAATACGAAAAAAGAATCCAGTTATATAGTGAAGCCAGTTTCATTCACATTTAAATGATTTATAGACAAGGCTATATAATTCAATTACGTGTGAATGTCAAAACAACTAGGTATTTGAGATAAAAATCTGAGATGGTATGTAAAAGTTTTCCTATAGGTGGTGCATCATTTATGTTCATGAATAAAAGCATAACTTAATCCACAAAAAATAAACCAAGTTCCCAAAGCAAAACTCAAAATTTTCAAGTTTTGCCATCATCAGGAACACATGCAGGAAAATGATAAAGATTACCATGAGCATAATGGGTATTGAATTTTAAACTAATTGACTAATTCAATGATAAATCATGCAAAACAGGGAAAACACGGTATGAAAACTTATACCCCTCATTCAGATCATTGACAATTTGCAAGATGCCCTCAGAACTCATCACTATAACTATAAGTGATCATTGAAATATTTACATTAAATTTTCATCACTGGCCTCTACTCATCTTCAACCACAATGATAATAAATAAATAAAAAAATAATAATAATAATAAAAATTGCTATCGGGTCTAATTTCTCATATATATACATATATATTCATGTGTACAATATTGGAGAGAGAGAGAGGTGGATGAGGGCAAAGGCCAGTAATAAAAAAACAATGTATTTATTCCCCAAAATGAGTTTTCCATCATTGGGCAAGACAATTAAAATGAGTTTTAAGAAACTGCTTAGAGACGAGTGCAAATTTGCAACAATTTTACACATTCTTATAAACAGAAAAACATAAAAAAGCACAAGCAAAGTTACAAGATTAACCCGTTAAAAAATAAACTAAGCTCTGTTAACTTGAGCAAAACTCAAAATTTTCAAGTTCTGCCATAATCAGTAACACATGCTGGAAAATGACTAAGATTACAGGCTACAGCATAATGGGTAATGAGTTTTAAACTAGTTGACTAATCCAAAGATAAATCATGCAAAATTAGGTAAGAAAAATCAGTACGAATATTCAGATCAATCATTCAGAATCAGAAGCAGAACATGACTATTTGCAAGATGCCCTCAGATCTCATCACTATAAGTGATTGTCGACATATTTACATAAAATTTTCATCACTGGCCTCTACACATCTTCAACCACAACAAAAAATAATAATAATAATAATAAAAAAGAGAATTTCCACTAGATGACACATTCTGAATAGGAATTTTCAAAATTAGCAAAAATTTCAATTTTTTTTCAAAACTATTGCTATTTTTGAAAAAATCCCGAGAGAGAGTTGGGGGTGAGGGCAAAGGCCAGTAATAAAAATCGACATAACTGTTCCACAAAAATGAGTTTTGTCATCATTGAGCAATGCAATCTTCAAATAAAATGAATAAAAAAGAAAAAAAAATACTGCAACTGTTACATTTTCTTTTTTGATACCGTGAGTGTCCAAGGCCAGCTTACACGCACCACGACTAAATTATTTACATGAATTACCAGAGACAGAATCATGTAGATCATCGATGAGAAAATAATCCAATTATAACTTGAAAGAATTTAATGCAAATAATTGAACTAGCAGCTAAATTCTACTAATAAAATAAAGCTAGCTAGAACAGTTTCGTTCAAACGCAATTCAATTTATCAAAAACAAAAATTTACTTTGATGAAAAGAACAACGGAAACAAAGGGACGCATAAATTGAATTGCACTTGAAAGGAGACTAGGTTTTGTTTTCCATCAATGGGAAAAATTAAGCTCTATGATCTCCGTCAAACAACGAAGAGAAGACGAAACCCTAAGAAAGAACACATAGCCAGAGCCAAATAAATCTTAGAATCAAAAAGTGGAGGAAATGTAAAAAAGAGAAGCCATACACAAGCGCGGAGAATCCGAAGGCAGAGATGAAAATCGAGATGAGATTCTGATCCTAAGGGTCTCTGTCCAGTCACTAGAGAGTCCTCCAAGCCTATGCACTAAAATCAACATTCGAATCAAGTACAACCACCCATAATTAACAGTACAATCACGTATCAGAGAAATCACCAAGAGAATTGAATACATTAACCAGCTTTGACTTTGATTGACAAATATCAAATTCAAATAAACATATCCAGAAAATGAAAAATGAGTTCAAACAGGTCAGATTCAGCATACCAGGAAGCATTTCCATCAAATACACAGCCGCAATTCAACCTAAAATATCACAATCAGCATAAAATCAGTTAATACACAGCTTAAAATTTGGGGAAATATTTAACAATGGGCTCATTTTGGAATCGGTGTAACTGTAAGTAACAAAGCCCTCAGACCTCATAGCTTAAATTGAATCATATAAGGCGATAGCACGTAACGTTCATCAAAAGCCCTTACAGATAGTAACCGAGTATGAATATATATGAACAATGTATAAGAAAGAAAGTAGATGCCGATGAAGAATGGCGGTGAAGGTAGTGGTGGAGTTGGACATCCGTATAGGCTTTTGACAAACAAAGGACATCTGCAACCGTTCAATAGAGCTTGTTCTCCATTGTGGGGCTAAATTAAGCTTCCTGATCTCTGCCAACCTATTTGATACCCAAAAAATCTGATATAGAAAAAAAAAAAGCATAGAAAACTCAGCCACAACTAGACACTAAACATGGAGCAATTCAGCAGAGAAGACAGAATGGAGAATGCAAGGTGTGAAGGATGAGGGCTTAGGCCAGTAGTAAAAATCGTAAATGCACAACAAAAGGAGTTTTTCCATGACTGGGCTATGCAATTTCCAGATTTTAGAGAAAAAACAAAAATACAAACACAATATGGTACAGAGCAATCAAAATGACATTCCAGATTATATGTACTATGTATAACTAGAGATAAACATGATGATCATTAATTAAAAAAAAAAACTCGTTGCCAATTAAAAGAATCAATACAAATAATTGAGCAATGATTATAAAAGAAAGTTAATACAATCTACACCCCTGAAGTTTACATGCGGTCTAATCAATTATAATCCTAACTTCATTTAGTAAAATCATCAAAAGATTAACTCTAACACGGATCAATCTCAATAATATAAAAACTCATATCATAGTTATCAAATCAAAATCAAAAGGTATAAAAAAAGTTCAAACCCAACATCAAAATAGTCCAATCTAGCCATAAAAAATATTTAAGACAAGTATAAAAATTAATTTCTATAAAAAAAAAAAAACTACTTCATTTGGTATAAAAAACACTTATGTCAAACAATAAATCTCCAAAAATGATAGAAATTTTTCTAACATTGAGTATATAGTGAACCACTTACTAAAGTTGTATATCGAACCACTTGTTAAAGTTTAAGGTGTAAATTGATTAGATCAAAAGTTCATGGTTTAAATTGACGCATTGACACACTATGCAAATTTCAGGGGTGTAAATTGATTTTTTTCCAAAATAAAATAAAATAAAGGACACATTAAAACTACTTGCATGTATTAAGGAATCACAACCACTTGATGCGTTAAAAAAAATTTAACAAATAAATCTAATATGCAAGAGGGGGGGGGGAACTGAATCATCAAATGCTAACAAAAAGACCATAGTTTTAGCCAAATTCATATAAACACAAGCAAACTAATAAGTTACAAGATTAACCTTTTGAAAGATGCCCTCAGATCCTATATGCTTTGCATGAGGAGTGAGCCGCACCATTTCCATCTAAAACACCTATGTATTTGGGATAAAAACCCGAGATAATATGGAAGAGTTTACAGTCTCTAAAACTATCCTATATTTTAAAATTTCTTCCATATTCTAAAGATTAAAGAGTTCTATTCTAAAAGTACCTCTTTTTAATATGGAAACCTTTTAAAAACCAATTTATTTTTTAAAAACAAAATTTAGTAAATAACCTAATTTGGAAAATGTTAGGTTGTTCTTTTCAAATTATCCAAAAATTATTCTAAAAAACAAAAACAAAAAACTCCTTCAACCTACAGCTTCCAAACAATCTTTTTTTTTATGATTAATTAAATTTTTTTGATATGAACAATCTCAAGATCGAACCAACCTAAGATATTCATATTCATCTAGCTAATCATTGTAGGCGTCTAGGCAAACAACTAAGACAACAATTAGCATAATGGCCAATGGGTTTTTAAACTAATTGTTAATTCAAAGATAAATTGTGAAAATATAAGCAAAAATCAGTATAAAAACTCAAATGCATCATCCAGAATGATGAATGTTTGTAATTGCCCTCAGATCTCATAGCTAGAACTGTTCATCAACAGTATTTAACGTGATTCTCATCACAAGCCTCTGCACATCGTCAACCACGATAATGGAAAAGAAAAGAAAAAGGAGCACATATACATACACATATACATACACACATACATACATACATACACATGTGAGAGAGAGAGAGAGAGAGAGAGTTGTGGATGAGGGCAAAGGCTTGTAACAAAAATTCATGCAACTGCTCCAGAGTATGAGTTTTCCATCATTGGGCAGAGGCAAATGTCAGTATAAGCAAAGACGTGGGAGAACACTTGCTGAAATCAATGATCAAGACACTAAAACAATCAAAAGGAACTTCAAGATAGAAGGTATTACCAAAAGGAACTGATCATCAATGAGAAAACAATCATATTTAAACAATAAGGGTGTAAAAATGCAAATAATGGTAAGTAAATCAATTCTAAATGCAATTTATAAAAATAATACATCCATGAAAAGTACAAAAAAGTTGCATTTTATTAAATCAAAGAGGAATTTAGTCTTCATCACAGATTTAGCTTTCAAGGCTGCATTTCCATCCGAACATACAGTGCCAAACTGCTCCAAGCCCAGTGCAAATATCATCACCTGCCGCAACTCAACCTAAAATATCACAATCAGCATAAAATCTATACAGTTACAAAGGTATATAAAATCACAAATGAAAAATATTTAACAATGAGCTTCATTAGGAACAGATGTAAATAAGAAGAAGACCTCGGATCTCATAACTTAAATTAAATCATATACAGCTTAATGTAAATGGTGTTCATCAAAAGCCCTTACAAACAAGATTGTGTATGAATATATTAGTATATATATATATATATGAATGAGAAAGCAAGATGAAGATGGAAGTGGAACAGGCTGCAAACCGCTAAGAAATCAGACAAAATTAAACTTACTGATATCTGCCAGTCTATTCGATGCCCA
The DNA here is from genome assembly GCA_028015215.1 of Gynostemma pentaphyllum. Taxonomy (NCBI): domain Eukaryota; kingdom Viridiplantae; phylum Streptophyta; class Magnoliopsida; order Cucurbitales; family Cucurbitaceae; genus Gynostemma; species Gynostemma pentaphyllum. The sequence goes on along the minus strand of CM051353.1, from coordinate 46,786,635 downwards.
AAAAGTCAGATAACAAAACTAAACGAAGCACAGGGAACTCACAGCCACAGCTAAATATCAAACCTGGAACAATTAAGCAGGAGAAGATTAAGCCAGAGAACATGAGGGTGTTAAAGGATGAAGGTAAAGCCAGTAGAAAAAATCAATGTCATTGCTCCATGAAAAATGATGCAATTTCCAGAAGAACCGAGGAGGGAAAAAAGGACAAATCATGTGATCAATAATATAGATACCAAAGCAATATAACTGAAATTCCCAAATAAATAATTTACCAGAGAGAACCATGTAGATCACCATTAGAAAATAGACCCATTAGCACTGAAAATAATTAATGCAAATTATTGTGTTGTGCAACAGTTAATGCACATATAAGAAAGTTAACTAGTAGAATTCAATACAAACGCAATGCAGTTCAGCAGCAAGAGAAAATATGTTCATGATAACAAACACTAGGAAATTTTTAAATTACAGAAATTTTATCAAAGAATTATGACTTCTTAATGCGTTAAAAAGAAAAATAAATAAAATAGAACAGATGAACCTAATAAAAAATAAAAAAACTCATTTGCCTAATACTAACAAACGGCCTAGACAACTAGAATGAGCATCTGCTTGCCTTATCTTTTTCTTAGATTTCGAACGGTCCTTTATAGTTGTAATAAGAAAGTGCTCTTAGTTCAGTTCCCAAATGCCCGATGTCGTAGGCTCAAATCCTACAGAGCATGATTGTTTGAAGGGGTTTGATTTAGCTCCGCAACAAGAAGCTGCTTAAAGCCGAGCGAAAATATGCCAAAATTATACCCCAAATCTAATAAACAGAAAATAATCAATAAACACGGGTAAACTTACAAGATTAGCTATTTAAAAAATGCCCTCAGATCTCATAGCCACAAATCATCATTGATAGTTAGACATTTGACTATCATTACAAGCCTCTACACATCTTTAACCACTGTCCCAAAAACAAAGAAAAGCAAAGAAATAAAGAAAGAAAGATGCGTGTTTATATTTATATGTATATGTCGGGGAGAGAGAGAGAGAGAGAGAGAGTTATAGGTGAATGGTTAGTGGCAAAGGGCTTGTAATGAAGATCAATGTAACCACTCTAAGCAGAGTTCTCCATCATTGGGCATAAGCAGATGCAATTTCCAGAAACACAAAGAAAATATTCCAATGCCAACTTATCCATATACAACAAAAATCATAAGAACATACCGTGAGTATAACGAAAAAAAAATCAACTTAAATAATGAAGTCCATTTCATTCGAATTTAAATGATTTAATGATGAAATAAACATGGCTAAAGAGTTTACTGTGAACACCTAAACAACTATGTGTTTGAGACAAAAATCCGAGAAACATGGTATGGAAAAATTCATAACTATCTGAAACTATTTCTATTGGTTGCACCAACATTTATGATCATGAATAAAAGCATAACAAAATCCAAAAAAAATAAACCAAGTTCACTAAACTTGAGCAGAACTCAAAATTTTAAAGTTTTTCCATCATCAGGAACAAATTAAGGAAAACGAATAATTTACAATTAGCATAATGGGTATCATGCAAAATAATCGGGGAAAATCAGTATGAAAATTCGAATCCATCATTCATAACATTAACAAGATGCCCTCAGATCTCCATATTATTAAGTGATCATTGACATATTTACATTAAAATTTTCATCACTGGCCTCCACACATCTTCAACGACAACGATAATAAAAAAGGAGGAAAAGAAAAGAGTGTGTATATATATGTTCTTCCGTCAAAATGAGAGAGAGAAAGAGAGAGAGTTTTTTTTTTTTTTTTTAGAGAGAGAGAGAGAGAGTTGTGGATGAGGGCAAAGGCCAGTAATAAAAATCAACATAACTGCCTCCACAAAATGAGATTTTCCATCATTGGGCAATGCAACTTTCAAAGGAAGAAATATAGTGATTGTTACATGCATTAGCAGAGAGAATCATGGAGATCATCGATGGGGAAAATAATCCTATTATAAATTAAAAAGATTTAATGCAGATAATTAATATAAGAGCTAAATGGATCACAAAAAAAAACTGATAAATATTAATGGTATTACTGAGTGGTCTAAGTACTTAAACTGAAAACAACCAATTAAGGTAACAAATACAAGTTGCTGACAACTGCTACATAACAATATAGAAGAATTTCTAATGGGCTGCCTTTACAAAATAATGTACAAAATTTTAAAATGTGAGGGGGAAAAAACTCAATTATCAAATACTACAAACAGCCAAACAATTAGAACAAGTTTGAAAGGGTCAGATTTAGCTCTACAAGGAAAAACTGCTTAGAGCCAAGTGCAAATATGCCATAGTTTTACCCAAATACTTATAAACAGCATAAAGTCAATAAACACAAGCAAACAAGTTACAAGAATAACCATTTAAAAAACACCCTCAGATCTCATATAGCTACAACTTATCATTGATGGTTAGACATTCGAGTTCTCCATTACTAGCCTCTACACATCTTCAACCACTGTCCCAGGAAGAGTAGAAAGAAAAGAAGCAGATAGATAGATAGATAGACAAACAGAGAGAGAGAGAGAGAGAGAACAGTGGTCAGTGGCAAAGGCTTGTGATGAAGATTAATGTAACCACTCTAAACAGAGTTCTCCATCATTGGGCATGAGCCAGATGCAATTGTCAGAAGCACAAAGGAAAGAAGCAAATGAAATATTTCAATGCCGACTTATCCATACAAAGGAAATCACAAAAAAAAATCCCAACTAAATTAGTGAAGTCGGCTTCCTTTGCAATTAAATAATTTGATGATGAAATAGACAAGGCTATGAGTTTAGAATGTCAAAACAACTGTGTATTAATAAACATCCCCTGATCCCCATTAATGAATTGAGTTTAAATGGGTCAGATTTTAGCTTTCAAGGCTGCATTTCCATCAAACATACAGTGAGAAACTTCTCAGAGCCCAGTACAAATATCATCACATGCCACAACTCAACCTAAAACTAAAACATCTCAATCAGCAAATCCATAAAAACACATCCAGAATTTTGGAAAATATTTAACAAAGAGCTCCATTAGGAACAGAAACAGATGTACACATATTCATATGATCAAATATTTCCATCATTGAGCTTAGCAATTTCCAGAAGTAACAAGGTAAAAAAAGACAAATCATGTGATCAATAGTACAAATATTAAAGCAATATAAATAAAATTCCTGAATACATGCTTAACTAGTAGAATTCGATTCAAACACAATGCAATTCAGCAACAGAAAATACATTCATGATAAGAACAACAGACACTCAAGGGGCACATTCTAATTACATACAAATATATCCAATGCGTTAAAAAGGGGGGGAAAATAAAACAGAAAACCTAAAATTGAAAAAATAAAATAAAAAATTGGTCAAATAATATATATATATATGAGTTTGAAGGGGTATGATTTAGCTCTACAGCGAGAAGTTTCTTATAAACAAAAAAAATAATAATATATATATATATATATATATTTACAAGATTAACCATTTGAAAGATGCCCTCAGATCTCATAGCTACAACTCATCACTGATAGTTAGACATTTGACTATCATTACAAGCCTCTACACATCTGTAACCACTGTCCAAAAAAAAGAAGAGAAAGAAAGAAAGCGAGCAGATATGTATATATATATTTAGAGAGAGAGAGAGAGAGAGATAGGTGAGTGGTTAGTGGCAAAGGCTTGTGATGAAGATCAATGTAACCCCTCTAAGCAAAGTTCTCCATCATTGGGCATGAGCCAGATGAAATTTTCAGAACCACAAAGGAAATATTCCAATGACAACTTATCCTATTCATGTAGATGTACAATGGAAATCATAAGAAAATGCCGTGAGTATAACGAAAAAGAATCAACTTGAATAGTGAAGGTCTAGTTCATTCGAATTTAAATGATTTAATGATGGAATAAACATGGCTAAAGAGTATGAAATTATTTACTTGAAAAAAAATCTGAGATGGTATAGAAAACTTCTTGGTATATGAAACTATTTCTATAAGGTTGCAAAAACATTTATGGTGATTTAATAAAAGCATAACTAGATTCACAAAAAATAAAGGGAAATTCCAATAGATGACACTTATTTATGAGTGATTTCAAAAATAGCAAATGTTTAGAAGTATTTCAAAAATGGCAATTCTCATACTAAAATTCCACCATCTCGGTTTGAGATAGACCAATCTATCTCAATTTGAGAAATGTCATTTATGAAAATATACAAAAAATTTGCTATTTTTTAAAATATCAATTCTTAAAATGTCATTTTTAAAAAAACCTAAAAAATAAACCAAGTTCCCTGACCTTAAAGCAGAACTGAAAATTTTAAAGTTTTTTCCATCATCAAGAACACATGCGGGAAAATGATTATACAAAACTGGGCAAAATCAGTATGCAATTTCAGATCCATCTAAGAACTATAAGCAGAGAGATAGATAGATTATAACAAAACTGGGCAAAATGAGCGATGGAAAAAAGAAGAAATATTGTGATCGTTACATGCATTTGCAGAGAGAATCAAATCGATGATTAATATAACAGCAAAATGGTAGTGAAAGAAATCTAACCAAAACAAGAACCTTAAAGAACATGAGGTGATGAACAAGAACATCTGCAACAGTTAAACAGAGGTTAGGGTTTCCATTATTGGGACACTGTAAACTAGACGAAACCCTAATGATGGAAATCACAGATACAGTTTTGAATCAATGTAAGCAAATAAATAAGCCAGATTACTTTTGACATTGTCAGACTATCCGTTATATAAAACCAAAGAGAATTTCCAAAATTCAATTTTCAAAAATAGAATATATTTTACGTAGTATTTTTATTGGATAATTATATGAATATATGCAATTGTTTTTTAATAAATACATTGAACCCACTTATATATTTTATTTAATTGAAATTAGACACATAAGAAAGTAGCTATTCCTTACTAGTAAAAAGCCAAGATATTTAAAAAATAATCACCCCGTACAAATCTGTTGTTATTGATCTTGCCTTAGTATTTGTTTTTAGGTCAAATTATACAAAACACCCCTAATCTATAGGTTGATTTCATTTTTACCCCTAATATTTTAAAAGTTTTAATGATATTCTTAATCTTTTAATTTGATTAAAAAATATCTTTTGTTAGAGATTTTTTTATTAATATTACATATCTAAAAATGATCCGAAAATATTATATAAATAAAAATATTTTTAAAAGTATGGTAAATCCCTTTTTAAAAAAAATATTACATTAAATTGGGGGAGGGGGACTCGAACCTTCAATCTCAAGGAAAATGGTTAAGTGTCGGACTAGTTAAACTATGCTCAGGTTAAATCGCTTATTAGGATAAGATTTCACCTAGAAAAATGTGAAATCATATAATCCACATAGATTTCATAGAATATTTTAAAAAGTCAAAATTATGAAAAATGTCACCAAAATTAATTAAACATAGATTTTTAGTCATAACTTTTGATCCAATAGTCGAAATGACAGTCCATCTGTGGCGTTGAACTCATAATAATATGACGATCAATATGAACTCCATTTTATATCACTTAAGACAAAATAACGAAAAAGACTAAAAAATTAATATTATTTGAGACAAATTTATACCCTTTCAATATGTTCTCTTAATTGATATAAATTTGGGCTCATATTAACTGTCGTATTGTCACGAGTCTAACACCACAAATGAATCGTCATTCCGACTCTTGGATCAAGAGTTATGACCAAAAAAAAAATTACAATCTACTTTAATGACATTTTTAAAATTTTGACTTTTTTAAATTCTGTTTTTTTTTTTCCTTCTAAAGTATGAAATTGTATCTAGGAGAGTGTACGATTTACCATATTTTTCACAAAAATTTCATTTATACAATATTTTTTGAATTACTTTGAATTTTGACAATAGAACCGCCTAAGGAGTTACCCTTTTTAAAAAATATCATTTTGTCCGAAAAATTACCCTTTTGTTTCAAAAAATACTCTTTAAAAAATAGCATCAATCTTTTAATCTCCATTAAACTTAATAGAAATTGCACACTAAAGATATTTTAAAAAGGTAAATTTCTCGTTAAACGACATTTTTGAAACAAACTAAAAGATGGAGGATAGAAGTCAAACTTTTAAAACGTTAGGTGCAAAATTGAAACTCACTTCATTCCATAGGTTTGAGGTATTTTGTATAACTAGTCCATATCACATGCGTTGCACATGTTTAGCAAGTTTCTTTTCTATTTTCTTTTAGATTTTAAAAGTGACTTTTTTTCTTAACCAAAACAAGAAAAAAATTGTTACACCGAGTTCTATAAGAAAACTCTTTTGACCATACTTATTTTGTTGAATGTTGCCAATTATTTAAAGAAAATTAAATTGGTATTCTTATATCGACATAAATTAAAATCAACTTTAAAAACTTCCATAAACTCACTTTTGAATAATAAAAACTTGGGTAAAATATCATTTTGGGTCCCTGAACTTTCACTTCGATTTCATTTTCGTCCTTACACTTTCAAAAGTTACATTTTTTGTCCCTAAACTTTACAATTCGTTCCCGTTTTAGTCCTTCTGTTTGTGTTTTTTCGTCTGGGACACTAACAGAGGGATTATGTGGCAAGTAATTGATGATGTGACATTATAGAAATATGTAGTGAGATTAAATGACATGGAAAAACAAATATATAGTGAAGTTAATCTCATCATTTTCTCCTTATTTATAGTCTTAAACCTCATTGTATATTCGGATTGTAACAATCCGATATTTTTTTTTTTTTTGCAAATTGTATGTGAATTGCATTGAAAAAAGGTCTTAATGTCGAAGACCAAGGCTACAAGACATCCTCCGTACAAAGCAAGATAGACACCAGATAGACAACAAGCCAAAAAAAAAAAAAAACCAAAGATCGAAAAAAAAAAACAAGCAACAAGCCAAACACGAAAAAGGAAATAAGCCAAAACAAAACCAAAAGGTTACTAAGGCAAGAAACAAATGAGCCAAACAAGGCTAAAAACAAGGAAAAATACCGAAGGCCAAAACCAAAAAGAACTACATATCGCTCTAAAGTATGCGTCACGACGAACTCAAGAGGAAGCAGAAGATATAGAACTAAGGAACACGATCACGAGCCTTTTTCTTCTGGTTCTTGAGCTTCTTTTTTGCTTTAGCAAAAAAAGAGCCAAAACTATCAAATATCTGCTCAGACATAGCATCATAAGTAGACTCAAAGTATGAAGACTCCGCATAAAAATCACTATCACTAGATGCAAAATCAACCTGATCAGAAATATAGCCACCTCGGGGAGAAGTTACCCTCGACATCCAATCCCCAAGAGAACAAGCCACATGCTTCAAAGATGAAGAAGAAGGAGCACCTACAATCTCTTTTTTCTTATCTGAAACCACTTCAGCAAAAGTGGGGGAAACAACTGGCTGAGTCATCCCCACATCCCCCGTATTCATCTCATTGATCATAGAAGAAGCCAACGGATCAGGAGGAATAGGAAGAACAACACAATCCGCCTCCCAAGAGGGGGCCTTTTCCTTCCACTTCTTAGATCCTTGAGAACAAGAATCAAGAGAATGGCCAAACACTAAGCAAGTGGAGCATTTCTTAGGCTTCCGAGGGTTGTCAACCCTAACCTAGAAAGGAACATCACGAACCTTCACATTAACAACAGAAGGGAGATCTGATCCAACATCCACCTCCACTCGAACCCGAGCAAAATACAAGCGAGAACGAGAAGAAGTCGCTTCATCAATCCCAAGAGGGCGGCCAACAATACTAGCAATCATTCCAATGCCTCCCAAACCCCACAACTCAAGGGGAATATTAGACAATCGAATCCAAATAGCCAACTTCTTAAATTCGAATTTCTAAGAACCAATGAGGGGCTCCCATTTCCGCAGAAACAAAGGTTTTCTCCCAAAGAGCCATGTACCATTATCTAGCACCCAAGAGCAAGCAGAAGCTTGGGAGAAGCTAAATAAATACAACACATTATTCAGCAAAGTAATCTTCGGAAGCTCAACACTGCTCCAGATACGCTTCACAATATTATAAACAACAAGGAACGGTAATTTCGAGTCAATAAATTGACCCACAAAGGTATTCTCCCACAATTGACAACCCTCCTCCACAATATCATCTGGAATTTCAATCTCACAGAAGGACAAAAATCTGAGGGAAAAGCCACTAAATTTGGAACAGAATTAGGAAACACCTTAACCAGCTCTATGACTGGCTCAAGAACCGGACCCGAAGAAGTCAAAATCGGATCCTCCAATGAAAGTAGAACCTGTTTTACCAAACCATTAGACCGGCCAGCGTCTAAAATCACTGTTTCAACACATGCCTTCTTCAAGCTGTCTAGACCAAAGCCCACGACATCCAACGGGTCCAGCCTAGTAGAGTCCAAGATAGTAGATTTTGAAGAACCTTGGGCCGCAAAAACAAAATTGAAAGCAAGCCCAAGGTCAAGCGAGTCTGTCACAGAAAAAACGGGGTTTGAAGGATCCGCGTGAAGATCTGACATCAACCCCTTACCCGCAGCAATCGAATGGGCTTCTTCAACCAAATTGTCCTCAACAAACATAGAGCCCAACACACTCCCAGGCCTAAACAACTGTTCTTCCACGGCAACCCTAATAGTTTCCAGCGAAGAGGCCTCCGCCACTAAATGAAGGGTAGCTATGACAGAACGTTTCACATCACAAGAAGCTAAAGCACTCTTAGGGAAGGAGATGAGTTGACCTGTTGAACAACCATACATTAGTTTAGGGACTGGGATAGTCGAAAAACAAGAGACAGGGAATTTCTGTTTAGGAACACTCCCAGCCCTAATCTCAACGGAATCAAGAGAGGATTCCGCCATAAAACTCAACGAAGAAGAACCACGAGAAGAAGATGGTCTTCTAAATGAAGTTGCTCTTGCCTTGCGTAACACAACCCCTGCACCAGACGAGACAGAGACAACTTTATATGATTGTAGCTTCATTAGCCTTTAGAAGAAAACTGAACCCACTGCACGCCTGAAACAAACACCCAACGGCCAGAAAAAGAAACAAAGAAAAACTACCACAAGTAACGTCCGAAAATTACAGTAAAAAATCAGAGTGAAATCTGCCATAAAATCTGAGGTTTATTGCAATAAAACAAAGGCAAATCACGGGGGAATAAGCACGAGATACTTCCCAAAATAGTAACCCGCCCTCAAGGAGTAAATCACTCTTAAAATTGTGGATCTGGCCGTAAATGTTGGATCTGGAAATTTACCAAATTTGAACGAAAAAACGGAGCACGCCAATGATCAACCAGGCAATCGAGATGCGAATAGCACGAAGCACTCAAAGAAGGGAGAACGTCGTCCTTTGAGCAAACATAAACAAAGGAGAAGATGGAAAGAATCAAATTGAAGCGTCAAGTGGAACCTGCAAATAAAGCAAACCACCGCAAACAGAGACACCACCGCCCATAAACAATTCTAACCTGCACAAACCGTTGATCTACTTGAAGAGAGGATTCAAACCAAGTAGACTCATGGAACAGAGAGATCAACGGGAAGCAACCAAAACATGAAACTCAACTCCAAAAACTACACAATCGCCGGATAAACTACCCAAACTTCCGCCATAATCCGAGACAAAACAAATCTATGAAATCAATGAACTAATCAAATATTAAACAAAGATAAAACCCGAGATCTAGTGGGTAGAAATCCCTTTGGATTAATGAAAAGGAGCTTCAGGGAGAAAAGGTCTAGAGAGAATTTGGAAAAGCGATTTGAGGAGAGAGAGAAAATTTTACAAATGAATTGGGCTTAACAACCCGATATTTTGATAAGGGCATTTTGGTCTTTTCATCAATTTTAATCTAAATGACTTTATTTTAAGTTATTATTAATCGTCGTGTCATTGCGAATTCAACGCAATTGACTATTCTCAATTCTGAGTTCCGAGTAAAAAATTATGACCTGAATACCGCTTATGTCCTTGACTTCTATTATATCTTCTAGGGATATTTTAATCTTTTGCAGGCAATCAATTGCATTAAAAAAGGCACTGAAACCTAGGTTACCTATTTATTTTCTTCTCTCATTCTTCAAGTCAAGCCGCCGTCACTTTTCCTTGGCAAATTTCTTATCCATTTTCTTCCTCGATTCTTAAGGTAATATCGAAATTATTATTTATCCATCGTTTACCTGAGGTTTGAGTCATTAGAGTCATTGTCTCCTAACCTCTCTCTCGTCTGATTTGGAAGCAGCCACAGAGACGTTTTCATCGCCGGAAAGCCGAGGTTACGTGGATTTTCTTCCTTTTTCTTGCGAGGTGAGTTCGTCTTTTCGTTATTTCTTTTGATTTCCCATAAATACCAAGCTAAATGGTTATGTTTTGCTTTGAGTTTCATTGAATTCAGATCTCACCGGTTTCTGGAAATCTTCTAGCCGAAAAACAGATTGTTCTTCACCGATTCACGTCCATTGCTTGTAGGTAATTCGTTTCTTTGGATTCAGTTTATTATCCTTTTGATATGGGGTTTAATTAGAGTAATATCTGAGCTAATTGGACATTATTTCTCTACGTTTACGTCAATTTTAAGGCTCGCCAGAATCTGCTTCAAACCTCACTGAAAACTGGGTTCGTTCTTCGCGGAATTGCTTGGGTTGGAGGTTGTTATGCATCGGGTTCATCGCTACGTTTGATTTGTAACATTTCGTTGGCTTTATCCTTCGATTTTTGCCGGGTAAGCTGCTGCATTTAAAAAAAAAGGAAAACGTTGTGCGTTTTCCTTCAGCCCTCGCGCACGCCTAACGCTTTGGAGAAAAAAAGATCCAGTTGGACTGGCTGGGCTGGTTCAACTGAACTAGTTCAGCTGGTCCAACTGGTTCAGGGTTGATTTTTTATCAATTTGAGCCGGTTTTCGTTCCTTTAACCCGGTTCTCATAAAATTGACCTTAAATTAATATTATTTCAGGTCTTGGGCATTATTAGGATTATTTTTGGATTTATTTCGAGCTCAATTGCTAGTTCAATTTGCGAATAAGGTAGGTTAATTCCTACTTAGAAGTTTTAAACTGAATTTCTTTTGTTTGTTTAATTTTCTACGATTAATGGTATGACTTGGGAGATGATTTATTATTTTTAGGAATTATTATGTGATTGTTATGATTTTTGAATAGTGTTTAGTTATTAAATATGTTTGATAATTCGATAGGTGGTTTAGTTAGAGCCTTTAGGTTTTACAACTTGGGTTGAACCTAATAATTAACACATATTAAATTTGTAGAGCTGCATACTATGACACCGTATCATGAGTGGCCTTATACCCCCCACTATGATACATAATTTCCAGTGTATAGTATGGCCCGTATCATGGGTAGCTTTATACTCCACTATGATACATATATGCACATTTAATAGAAATTAAAGAGTTGTTGTAGGCTAAGTACCAACTAATTAATGATAAATTGTGGAATTGGACTAGTATTCTTAAATTGTTACATGTATGATATGGTTTCAATTTAATGTACTTATTTTAGTTGAAATTAATCTACTGAGCTAAAAACTCACAGTATTCGAATGCCCTGCAAATTTACATTTTGCAGGTAATAATAATAATAATGTTCATAATTGAGCTGGGTGACGAGGATGGCGCTACACATAGAGGCCCTTAGGACTTGTCCATTTCTATTTTATTCGTTTCAGATTTTCATTATTGGTTCTTTTTCTTTTAATTGAGATATTTAATTTCTTCATTAAACTCATTCATTTTATTTATTTTAGAATTTTATTCTTTAAAATGGCACCATAAATAAACAATTTGTTTTTATCATTTTATTGGTTGAATAATAAAAGGCTTCCACATTTATTGATTTTGCTCTGATTCATTTATAATTTTTAATGAGTTTCTTTATTATTTATTTATTTTATTTATATTGAGTCGAGTCGTCACAATTTTCCACGTTATATTTAACATCACTATATATTTATATAATGTCACATAATCAATTACATGTCACATAAGTCATCCGTTAGTGTCCCATATGTAAAACCACAGATAGAAGGACTAAAACAGAACAAATCGTAAAGTTCAGGGACGAAAAATATAACTTTTGAAAGTTTAGGGACGAAAATGAAACCTGAGTCAAAATTCAAAGACTAAGATGATATTTTACCCTTAAAACTTTTAATCTTCCAGACCATAATGGGCATTCCTCACCACATCGAGTGACGTACAATTCTTCTTACATGTTGGGCCTATCATTGATACGTTCTCAAATCTTGGATAAGAATGAAACCTAAAATTTTTCCAAACTTCAAAATCATGTAAGCCTCATCAACTAGCCCAAGGCTCGTGGGCCGGCCTGAGACCAACCCAAGTCCATCTCGTAAGTCAACGTTTGACGGGACGGGCCCGACCTGAGCTGTAAATCTTTAGGTTGGATATGGATCATTTATTTGAGCCCAAGCTCGGCCCACGAGCTTTATCCACATGGCCCCCATCAGGGCCGACCCGAGGCCTGACCCAAAACCCAATTCGAGGTCCACTCATAAAGATTTAAAAATTATTAATATTAATAGTATTTAAAAATTATAGTAGTATGATATAAAATATCAATATTATATTTCATAGGTTTTAAATATTATATTTAAATTCTATATTATTTAAACTTTATATATTAATGAAATCATTATTTTACTTCGTTAACTTTTCATCCATTTTTATCATACAACTTTTAAAGTTTAGTTTGAAATTTTAATAAATTGAAAGTATACAACTAAATATAAAAATATTAAATAAAGCTAATTTTTCATCAGTTTTTTTTTAAAAATAAAGTTACTCTAAAAGTTTATAAATAAAATATATTTAAATGACAATTAAAAATTCAATTTCTTTTGTAAAAAAAAAAAAAAAAAAACTAAAACGGGTCGGGCCTGGCCTGATCCAATGTCCCGGCTCGGGCCTGACCCAAATTTTACCAAATGAGCTAAGCCCGTGAACCAGGGATTGGGCTTCCTCTTTTAAGTAAGGCTTGGGCATAGGCCCGACCTGCTCACTAATAAGGCCCGACCCATTGAAGAGGCTTAGTCATGTATGGTATATGATTTAATTATAAAAATGGAGTAATTTTTGTACATAAAAGAATATATTTATTTAATTGACTTTACATATTGGCATATTCATAATAGTTAAAAATGAAAACTTTATTTTCGATAATATTTTTATATATTACTTCAAGAAATACCATATTAGAATAATGAGTATGTATTATTGTTCTCAACCCTTAAATTTCTTTGATGTTGAAAATATAATAAAAACTCACCATTTATATGCTAAAGTTGTTGTTTTTTTTTTCCGAATCATACCTTAAAAATTGATGAAAGTAATGTTTATTTTGTATATTAAAATTGTTTTAAATGAAAAACATATTTTTGTTTTCAATTTAATTAAAAAAACATATGCTTTTCTTCAATTTAATATAACTAATCATCTTATATTATGAAAGTAAATATAATAATTAAGTATTGATTATGTAGTTTCATTTAATGATATTTATTTATTGAAATACTTAATATATTTTAATTGTTACATTTAAAGCTTCAAAAACCATTCATTTTTTATATTCATTGTGATCTATTACAATAAGAAGTCTAATATCATCAACAAACCACTCTACTGACTTACATAAATAGTTCTAACTAGTTAACAAAATAACAATTAAAATACGAGAACAACACATCACCATCTTTTATCTTCATTTATTTCTCTTCTCCTTCTCCAACTCAAGCTTCGTTGTCTTATTAGACTCCAACAGTCCATTCACGATATCTTCTCTCCATGTGTTTAGTAACGGGTCATACCATTCAAATAAATCACATGATCTCCCAGGCTACATAAAACAACAACCAACAGACATATTAACAACAAGATTCTACTAAAATTATCTAAGTATTTATGACTTAGCTGTTCTTACATTGCAGTTCTCATACCTATAACAAAAATTCAAACTCAAAAATCTCGAGACAATGCTTTAATTTCATTCATTTGGCTTCTTATTTCACAAATGCAAATATGAATTCATATTTAGACAAATCAAATTAACTCAAATACTAAACAAGATGATGCAACAACAATCAAATAATTGGACAAATAGGACAAGGAAATAGAGTGCTTTAAGTCCAACGAAACCCTCTAATTCTTAGATTCATTTAAATTAGCAATTACCATTGAAAAATAAGGCATGCATACATAAATACATACTGTAACTACAATCACAAACCCTAAAGTTTCTATCGAGTTAGAGAGATAGAACCGTTAGACGAAAGAAAACTTACCCCATAAGATGAACATCCATAAAGCCTTCTTCCTGGATTCATTTCAGTCCAAGATGTTTTCAAAGAACAAATTTTACCACATAGGAAAAATATTGGTGCACTCTGATTATACATGGCTCGCTTTTGGCTTCGATTCATTCAAACACAATCTTCAACTCCACCAAAAATCTCCAAAAAAAAAAAAAACTCCAACTCCAACACAATCGTTGTTGAAAGGTTAAAAGTAGAAAACTGTGGGGTAAGAGATAGAAAATACAAGACGAAATAACCTAGCTTCCGTTCAAAAAAATAAAAAAAAACCTTATATCTGAATGTAAGAAAAACTGTGGGGTAGGAGGTAGAAAACGCAGAAGAAATCGTGGAGGTAAGCAGAAATTATTAAAAGTCAGAATAATATGGAAAGAAAAAACCATATAATTGAAAGATGAGGAAGGAGTGAGATATGAGGAAGGAGAAAGACCATTGTGAAAATGATTGGGGGGGGGGGGGGAGTTAATGGAAATTGGGTAAGTTTAACTAAGATGGGTTTAGACAATGGTTAATGGGTAGAATTGTCGTTTTTGCATGCCCCAAGGAATAAAAAATAATAATAAATGATGGTCTATTAGATTTTGATGGTTTATTGGATAGAAATTGGACAAATGAGAGTGTATGGGTGAAAAAAACTAAATTGATATTCTAGGGGAGTGAATTGAAAATGTTTGATAGTGCAGAGATCATTGGTGCATTTACCCTTATAAATATTATAATTTTTTTTTACTGTATTTATAACCATCCATTTCATTGAACTTATTCACCATCATAGATTTTGTAACGCATGCTATTTTCTGGTAGTATATGTTGATTAAGAATAACAAATCTCAGAGAAACCCTAAACATGATTTTAAAATCTAGAAAAATATGGATGACTTTAAAGGTGCAATCTTTCTTGTTTATATTACGATTAAACGAATTATTTATGTATTAATAGCAAATAAATAACTTTTCTGTACATAATCTTATAAAAAATAGAGGTTCAAATGTAGAAGATCCTAAACTTTTTTTTTATAAAGTTTGAACTTTAACATTAATTTTGATGGAAAGAACATTTAAAAATGCAATTCATATTTGTACACTAATTACTTTCTTCATAACTCTGTGTTTTTTTCTTACGTTTTTATATATTGTACATGATAAGTTTTTATTCGTTCTCATTTTATTTTATTTGCTATTCATACATTTTTATTGTACTGTAAATTTATTTTCAGATCACAAATTCTTGTAAATATCTAGTGATTTTGATGAACCACTTTTTGTATGATTCTTACATTATTTTTGTACTGAAATTGTGTTTTTCATAATTTTTTTGTATCTTTCCAATATTAATATGTGCTAGATTTTTTATTCTTCATTTTCTCAAAAAAATATTTTTTAATGAATTTTATAAAACATTAGTAACATAGTTAAAATTATCTTATAAATTATCATCAATTTTAAGATTATAATTTTCATCTTTCTTATAACAACCAAAAATTATTCTTATTATAATTCTTATTGATTAATTTAAATAAAAGATATGAGATATTTTTTACGGAATAAAATATAATATCTTTATTATTCAAATATATTTTAGAATATCTTAATTAATTATTTATTAATTAAAAGATATTCAAAAGATTTTCTGGGTCTTGGTTTTCCTATAAATAGGACCTTTGGGGTGACCCCAAAGATACACACGGTTAAGCAACCAAGAGAAGGCTCGGAAAATTCCTCTCCCTCTCTCCTTGCCGCCGCCACCCTCCTTAGGGTATAGGGAAGATATTTTTCTTCCCTCTTCCTTTTTCCAAAGAGGATAGTGCCCACGCACCGTTTCTCTTTTGTGTTTAGCGAGGAAGATCTTTTTGGTGGTCCCAGGATCGTAACCATCGAAAAACGAGGAAGAGCCAGACACTTCTCGACAAGGGTTAGTATTCGTTTTATGCATTTAGAATTTTGTTAATATTATACTGTAAGGAATGATCCGTGGGACTTCCGCTTGAGAACTCTTTTAGAGGCCTCAATCCCCAACACCTAGTAGACTTGGAAATTTTAAACTCTTCTACTAGGTGCGGCTCGTGCGAGCCCTGCAATCCCTAGTAGGCTTATAATTTTTTAGTCGTTTTAAATTCTTCTACCAGATGCGGCTCATGCGAGCCCTGTACTCTGTACTATACTTAGAATTTTTTTAGTTGTTTTAAATTCTTCTACCAGGTGTGGCTCGTGCGAGCCCTACAGTCCCTAGTAGGCTTAATATTTTTTTAGTCGTTTTAAATTCTTCAACTAGGTGCGGCTTGTACAAGCCTTGCACTCCATAGTAGACATAAAAAAATTTCTCCCAGGTGTGATTTGTGCGAGCCCTGCACTCCTTAGTAGACTTAGAATTTTTTGGTCGTTTTAAATTATTCTACCAGGTGCAGCTCATGCAAGCCCTACACTCCCTAGTAGAATTAGAATTTTTTTCCTTATTTTAAATTCTTCTATCAGGTGTGGCTCGTGAGGGCACTGCAATTCCTATTAGACTTAGTACTTTTTTTTATCATTTTTAATTCCTCTACAAGGGTCGGCTCTTGAGAGCCCTACACTTTCGAGTAGACTTAGAATTTTTATGTAGAGCTCTTCTACTTTGATGGACTAAGAACTTTTTTATTTTTCTCATCCACCTTAGTGGACTTAGAACTTTTTTGCCATTCCACCTTGATAGACTTAGAACATTTTCATTTCGCTCTTCCACCTTGGTGAACTTAGTGAAGGGATGATTTACTAAAATAGCGGAAATTTATTTAGTAAACTTATTAACATTTAATAACGGATCTATTAACATCATGCAATTTGTGATAAAACATGTAGATTCATGCTTAATTTCGAAAATTAAAACCCTTTTACTTACATTGAGTAATTAATGGAGAATCGGTTGGAGGTTTCTTTACAGCATCAAATCCTCAGCAACACCGGATCTTTTATGCTATATCCCGATCGAAAAGCAAAACTGATTTGTGGGAATCGAACCGGAAGAACAAAAGAAGAAGAAATTTCTTCTAAATTTTTCCTAAGGAAAATCAGCATTTGGGCAAAAACTTGAGAGAGAATTTTCACTTTTCTAATTAAAGTGAGAAGTGTACAAAATATGAATCCCAATGGTCATATTTATAGGAAAATATGATATCTAATCTAATTAAATATGCTTATCTCCTAATTATTAAATAATAGAAAAGATAAATAAAAATTAATATATATATATATATATATAAATATAATCTATTGTCTTGAGCGTGTGTGCCACCACCATTAGTGAATATTTATATATAAATTTTTTGTAAACATTCACGCTGACGCAAGAAGACTTATATATATTTTTTTTTTCTTTTTTTTCTTTTTACTTTTCTTTATTAATAACTATATATTTAAATTAAAAAAAATCAAGTAATTATTTCTAATTTAAACATACTTAGCCAAAAAATAATATTAATTACCATTGAATCTTATTCAATTAATTAATTATTTTGGGCCAAAACCAATTCGTTTTTTAAACCAATTGTATTTCATTCTCTCTAATATTTATTATCAAATTAAATAAACTCATTATTTAATTGATAATATTAATTATTAATTTCCATTTAAATAAACTCATTATTTAAATAATTAATAATATTAACATTAATTCCCGTTTAAATAATTTATTTATTTAAACAATTATTTTTGCCATAAAATATTATAATTGATAATGTTATATTAATTTCCATTTAAATAAACTTTTTATTTAAACAATTAATATTGTATCAATAATAATAATAATATTAATTTTCATTTAAATAATCTCATTATTCAAATAATTAATATTGTCTAATTTTAAGTAAATTCAATTACTTAAATTTAAATTATTTGTTCTTCCTAAGTTAAATTAATAACTTAGTTTTGCTACAACGATATTTGGGCTAGCATAAGGACCCGATGGACCTATAGATCATGGGCTTAATAATTAGTCAATTAAGTGATGTAACGTCCCGTTATTTTGAAGTGATTTTTTATTTATTTATTTAATGTTATTTATTTATTTCAATTTAAGTATTTAGATTAATTTTTTTTTTGTAATTTCGATTTTAGTAGTTAATTTCGCCCGAAATCCTTTTTAAATCGTTTTAATACTTTAAATTTGTTTCGGTGACATTAATAATTATCAATAGACCAATTAATAATTATTAATCACCTTTAGATTTATTTAAGAGCTTCGGGTTTTGATTTATAAGTCAAAAGTCATAAAAGAACGCAACCGTCATTTCCAAAATTCCTAACTATCAAAACACTATTCCCTAATCTTCTTTAAATTGCCTTGACTCAAAAGTTGACCAAAAGTTGCTCATTTTTCTTCCTCAAAGCCGAGAGCACCAAGAGAGAAAAGGGAATTTTCGGGTTTCGTTCGTTTCTTGCCGGATTGCTTCGATTCTCGTTCCATTGGAAAGGTATCGGTCTTACGATTCATTTCCACCTAACCATCGTGCTTGCCACCCGTGATATACGGAGTTCTCGGTAAGTAAAGT
This sequence comes from Gynostemma pentaphyllum, assembly GCA_028015215.1. Lineage (NCBI taxonomy): Eukaryota > Viridiplantae > Streptophyta > Magnoliopsida > Cucurbitales > Cucurbitaceae > Gynostemma > Gynostemma pentaphyllum. The sequence continues at coordinate 46,767,721 of CM051353.1, read as the reverse complement.
TTCAAACCCTAAGCTCCAAATAGTATTTTAATGGAGTTTTCTTTGATTTCCTTCGATTCTTGTCGTGAAACTCGGTGTTTGTTAATACGGGAGTTGTTTTTACTAATTTTGGAAAGTTTCCCTTAACCCTAAAACCGAGTTTCAGTCGAAACCCTTCCCGTTTAAAATTTTCCTTTTTGGGTTTGATTATGGGTTATAAATTAGTGAAATATTGTTTATTGAAATTCAATTCGGGAAAGGGCATAATGTTCAAAAACCCTAATTATCGATACCCATTGAAATCGGGAATATCGAATTTGCTTGTAACCAACTCGAAACACATTTAAATTGCCTAAAAGCTGGAAAACCAAACCCGAAGCCCATTTTTCATGAGAGGGCCGAGAGCCTCATGTGGGGGGTTTGTTGAGTTTTTCTTCGTTTTGTACGTTTAGTTGTTGTTTGATCGTTAGTAGGTAATTTATTGATTTTGAGTTATAATTCTAATTGTAGGTGTTTTCGAACCGTTTGTTTGATCGCTCTTGCGGATTTAGGAGCGAAGTCATCTCTTTCTAAGGTGAGAATAGTTAGGATTTCAAGTAATTATAGAAAGCGAATAAGTATGTTGATTTGTAGAATTTGAAACTAAGACTAGGATTCGAATCTAAGATTAGAGGGAAGTGAGTTAGTGCCTTTGGATTAGGAGTTAATCCTTTAAGTGAGAACTTAGGAGTTCTCGCGGGAAACATTGAATCTTAGAAAATTCTAAGTTAGATTTGTTTTGAAGCTTAAGTTGGATCATCGGGAGTTAGAAGATCCATACTTTTAAATAGAACGGTTAAGGAACTTGAATGTACAACCTTGGATCTTATTTGGAAGTTTAGAATCTTTGGAAGATAAAGATCATATTTTAGTATGTATCGGTTGTATGGTTTACTTATCGTTCTTCCGAAAGTTATTATCTATTTACTTTATGTCTTTTACTTTATGCCCCTTTACTTTATGCTTGTTTCGGCTACTTTAATATTTGCACTTTACTTTATTTATTTTTAAGCAAGAATATGCAAGCATGTGCATAACATCTTGCATCATTGAAATGAAAGAGAAGGAAAGTGAGGAATAACAAAAGGTGAATGTGGGTCCGACGGGATATCCACATTACCTTCATGAAAAAGAAAAAGGTGAATGTGGGTCTGGCGGGATATCCACATTACCTTCATGCACAAAAGGTGAATGTGGGTCCGACGGGATATCCTCATTACTTTCATGCATATCATTGGTGGAAATGGAAAGTGAAATAAAAGGTGAATGCGAAACTTACGAGTGTTTTCATTACTTTCATGCATAAGGGTGAATGCGAATCCTACGAGATACTCTCATTACCTTCATGTATATGATCGATGGAATAGAGAATCGAGATGTTATACTTTATGAAAAGTTTATTTATTTTTCTTATTTATGTCGTAATAAGTTAATGGATGAGTATTTGACTACGAGTGTTAGTAATATCATCCCTTGGAAATTATAAAACGAGATTACCTAGAGTTTGGAGAACTTAGGATTGAATTGTGTCGATTAATTGGACACAAATCGAATACTGAATTTGAGGTCTATCTTTACTTTTTATTCTTATTATTCTCACTGGGCTTAAGTTGTTAGCTCATGATATTACAACCAATTTCCGGTAATACCTGGCTAGAGGTCGTGGGAGAGGAGATGGTCTTGCATGATCGAGGGATGATGACCTCGAGATGGACTCAGTTGTTGTAAAGTCTATGTATTTAATTTTGTGAACTTTAAAGACTTTGAAGATTTGTACATTTGTATTTAGCTCATAAGAGCTTATCGTCGTTATTTTATGATATTAAATCTTTGAACTCCTAATTTGGGACATAAAGTTCCATGTGATTTATTAGATTTTGAAATTAGGATGTAAACAGGTTTTTGGCTAGCCAATTTTTAAACATAACCACGCCAATTTTTCTTAAAATAAAATACTTCCACTGTGTTTTCTAATTTAAATTTATTTAAAAGTGTCGGGTCGTCACAAGTGATTAACTCATAATCAGTTAATTACTTATTATTTAACTATGAATAATTCCACTATAGATTCATAGCTGAACTCCTCTCACTATAGATGAGTTATGTCCATTTAGTTTATCTTTTATTTATATCTTGTGATATATCCTTCACGTGGAACCCTCATAATTACAGGCGGATAAATTTACCGTTTTGCCCCTTGTAATTACCGCTTTATCCTTGTGTTCCCGCTGATTCTCCAATGAACTTTATCTTTAGTCGAACTAGAGATAATATACTTCTGTGATCAATAGAAGTTGTGGCGCCACTTGTTCATGTCTCGAATCAGTACATAAAGGGAGTTTCCTAAAATTCCTAAAATGTTTAGGTATCGCACTAATACTGTTAATTTATCGGAAAGTTATGAATTCCATCTCGTGAAAATGAGTTCCCAGCTACTTATCTAGCCATGTTCCCAAAACAGGAGTGTATTGGGGGTTCTTACAGATCGCTCTCAACCTTGTGAATCAAAGAACATAACTCCATAAATAGGAGTTCACATTTCACTCAGGATTGAGATCTATCACGGTTGATAAACTTAGTTTGATATTCGATCATTTCTCGTAAACGGTACTAATGAGAAATTTGATCGAACATCGTGGTCTTGTCTTATACAATCAACATTGCATATGATACTTCCATTTCATGTCTCTCATATGAATGATCAGGATTAGATCATTTGTCTATAAACAAAATGCGAAGCTATCAACAGTGTTACTAGGATAAGGTTCCCAAACGTTATCCATTTACTGTAGACACTTTTAAGTTACTCATCTCGACTTTAATCCTCTCGTATGACTCACATACTAAGTCGTGATTTCATAAGAGTAACTTAGGGTTTACTATTTGAATGTTTGATATTAATATATTTCCATATATTCCTATTATCGTCAATTGAATCAATCTAGATAATATAAAGAACTTATGTTTATTTATTTAATTTATTCGAAATAAATTATTATAATTAAATAATTACAAGTTCTAGGACACCATTCCTAACACTTAGAACTTTCTGCTCTTCCACCTTGGTGGATTTAGAACTTTTTCATTTTGTTGTAGTAGATTCACATAGTTGGCCCCACTCGAGTAGAGTTTTATGTCTTGAAGTCTAACTCGAGTCTAACGGTTCTCGAAGTATTTAACTCTACATAGATGCAATAAATAGAAAAAAGTACAATCTTATTCACTTTATTGTCGAATCTTTTACAATAAAAAACTTTATTGGAAATGAAAACTGTAATAAATAAAATTGCTGAAATAAAATCTAAGTTGCTTGACATCTTCATAGGTATAGTAGAGCATTTTAGATGAGTTTAAGCAATGTGTTGATGCCTTGACCAATACCTCGGTGACCTAGCATGGTCATTTCTAGGGTTTGGGCTCTTTTTCAATAGTCAAGCCCCCAAAGATGGTTCTTATTTCTGCATCTGAAAAATCTTGATTATCACAGTCCCGATCTTCCTTATCTCCTTTACTTCTCACAAATTACTTTAAGTACCCTATTTGAATAAGGTTCTCAATTTATTCCTTGAGATCGAAGCAATCAGAGGTGGTACGGCTGTGGTCTTTGTGGAAGAGGCAATACTTATCTTTGTTCCTCTTGTTTGATCTTGCTTTCATCCTAGGCGGCCACCTAACCAAGTTTTCGTCTTTGATCTCTAAGAATAGTTCTTTAATCGGGACCGTGGTGGTAGTGTATTTTTTTAAACTTAGGAAGACTCAACTTGTCAAGTTGGTCTTGTGACTCTCTTCTCTTGTCATCTTCGTGACGGCCAGTCCTCTTGGTGAGGTCATCTATTGAGCCTTTTATTTTATATTCAGAATTTCTACTACTACCTCCTTCATCTGGAGTTTCTTTTGGACTAAATAACTCTCTAGTGCTCATGTATTTCTGCGCTCTGGCGAGTAGCTCTATGTATGTAGCAGGTGTTTTCTTGCCTAGAGACCATAAAAGTTTTTCATCTTTCAAGCCAGCCATCATAGCAGTTAGAGCTATGTCATCACTGTAACCTTCCACATTCAATGCCTCACTATTGAATCTTACTATATAATCTCGGAGGCTCTCCCTTGACTTATGACGCACATTCAATAGATGCGTAGCTGGTTCTTGTGACCCTTTCCGTCAAAAAACTGAGTTACAAAAGATCGTGTAAGGTCTTTAAATGAATAGATAGACCTTGGCTTAAGCTGCCTGTACCATCCGTGTGCAAGGCCTCCTAATATAAGGGGGAATGCCCTGCACTTGATAGCGTCTTGAACTCCCTGGAGCTCCATCCAGGTCTGAAACGTATCAACATGTTCGATTTGATCATTTGAACCAGCATATATGGTCATAATTGGCCTTTTGAACTTGGTGGGAAGCTTCACTTCCATTATATCATCGGTGAATGGCGACTCAGTTTGCTCGAAGAGATCTTCTAGTGTAGGAGGAGTCTTTCCTCGATACTTTTTTCTTCATATGACCAAGTTGATCTTGGATCTTTTTCAACTCTGGCACCCAAGACTGGGCACTTTATACAGTAGACTTCACAACAACTGCATGTTCTTTTCTCTTCCGATTTAGAACTTCTCTGAGGTCAGACCTTCCTTTCTAACTAGGTTTCTTGTTGCGAGAAGAGTTATGAGAGGAAGAGGAATTGTCCTGAATATTTAGCCTTGACTCCCCCTTCGAACCACCCTTCTAATGATTCCGCGATTCACCTATGCGCTTTTATAGTAATTCCTGGTTGTCAATGAGGGCTCGATGGTCAGATTTTTGTGTGAGAATTTTGAGTACTTTAGAAAGATCTCAATTTACACCTCGCCCTTGCTCTTCTAGAGCATCTACCCTTCCGTCTAGCATTGGCACAACTCTGACTACTTCTTGATTTTCATCAGCTTGGTGTTGCTCTCTAGTACTACGAGTTTGATATCTTTTGTTACGGGGGTTACAATTTTCACTGTCATCTATATCATCATCGTCTTGACTTCTTCGACTCATCCTCGATGGTAGAGCACTTAGTTATATACTCTTCCCACAGACGGCGTCAAATGTTGTTGCCTAAAAATGGAGAACTTCCACATAAGCAAAGAACTTAGAAGATGGGATGAGTCAGAGGTCGTGCGCTGCACTTGAGGTGCTACGTAAGGCAATGAGCTGGGTAGTTGAGAAGTGTACCTGCACAGAAAAGAAACAAAGCGCTGGCGTGGTGCCGGCCTAACACCCTCTGATGCTTAAGTTAGAGCTAGTGTGCTAGAGAGAATTAGAGTAGAATTTGTTACCTAATGAATGAATTCCTTCTCCTATTTATAGGAGAAGATGTTGATGACATCATCATGCCACGTGTTGTGTCGGGATTGGGCCACGTGTTGCTTCCCACGACGCATCGCGTGTTGGTTATGCCATGTGTCATCTTTTGATTAGAGTATAATGTAGTTTCTTTGTCTTAGATATGTAGTCTTATTAGATGACGTAGATGTAGCCTCCCAAGTGACGTAGCTTTATCTTTCCAAGTGATGTAGACATGCCTATTGTACATTCCTTGATCATGTTAAGAAAGTCCACATGTACTGATGTAATTTCACCCACAATAGGACCCAAATCTACTTTTTTTTTTAAATTACACACGGCCCAATAATAGTGGCCCAAAACCGTAAACCGAACTGAAAAATTGAGAAACTGGTGTAAACCAGGCAGAATTAAAAAAAAAGTGAATTCATTTCATTGTTTTGGAAAACCGAAGTGGGTGGTTCGGTTCAAGGTTTTGGTCAAAACCAGACCGAACCGACCCAAGCCCAACCCTATTTCTTACTATGACTTGAGTTTTTTTATTAATTAATAGTGCGGCTCATTAAAATTTAAAATCATAAGATTTTTCAAATTAATTGAAAATAACTAATAAAAATGTAATTGTCTAACCTAAAACTTATCATAAACGTTTTTTATATACGAAAACTATTTTTATGACATATTTTTTTTAACATTACTATTTTATTATAATTTGGGTTACATAACCAAATTAAAAAATAGATAGAATTCAAATTATCCCACATAATATTTCTTTATTTATATTTTATTATTAAGTTTATTTAATTTAAGGATAGAATAATGTTTTACTTTATATAAATTTAGATATTTATTATGATGTGTTTTAAGTTAGAGTTCTTAACAAATAATTAGATTTAATTAATCTAATTTACATCTCATGATTTTAAAATCTTAATAAGACACACTATTAAATAACAATTAAAAAAACCCTCACTCAAAAGTGGGAAACTAGTTTGTGAAAAAGATAAAATAACTAATGATAAAAAAATCCACTAGAAGCTAAAAAAATTGTTCCGTCATGTGCGGTTTCTTTTTCTTATAAGTAAGACACGTGTCGTTGGTTTAGATGGAGCCTCATTTCTCCCAGACTATTGAAGAATTTCTCAAATAATGGGGATGGGGAATGCCAACCTGAGTATAATTTAACTAGTTAAGTGCTTACTCACTTCTCATGAGGTCGAAGGTCCTTAATTTGATATAATATCTAAAAAAATTAAAAGAAATAACGGAGATGAAGTTTTGGTTAGGGTGAGATTTTACCTTCCATCCTCACAGGTTATAAAGATGTTACATTTTTCTATTTTGATCAAGTTAAGCTTAGAGAAGAGATGTCAACCAGTAAAATTCAAATGATTTAAAATTCAAGTTTCTCTACCCTCACTACAACAAAATACTTGATACTTGACTATTAAAATATGTCAAGATTCAATAGACTTGACACTTTTTTTAGTGTCAAATATGTCAGTGTCAAGTATAACATTGCTATAAAAGTTTTTATAAATATAGTAGATTTTTAGCATGTTAATCGGTGATTTATTAACGTGATTTCCGATCCATTATTTTTTCGTTGATCTGATTATTAAAATCTGTTATATTTTCGAATATTTATAAAATTGTTCTATCCATTGATTTTTTTTTGTTGTTTTTTAGAGAAGAAATGGTTGGTTAGTCAAAAGTCACAAAACCAAAAACAACTCTCTCCCTGGGCCAGTTTGGCATAGCTTCTCCCAAAAACGTTTTGAGTTAGAGATTTTAAAACAAATACTAATTAAGTATTTCATCAAAAAACACTTGAGTGAAATATTTTAGGTAAACTACTTGTTTACAAACATTTTTGGAAGAATCACAAATCAAGTATTTTCTCCAAAAACACTTTTTAACATACTCAAGTGTTTTTAGAAGAAACACTTAATTAGTATTTCTTTTAAAATCTTTAACTCAAAACGTGTTTAGGAGAAGCTATGCCAAACTGTCCCTACTCTTGTGTAAATGATCGTTTTGATAGATATAATTGTAGCTTACTCTTTTTAATTTAACTAAGTGCTTTTGTATGATCTCAGATATTTTTTATTAGCAATGTAGCCTATATGGAAGTGCCTGCGAATTCCTTTGTTCGGATTTACGCAAGCTTTCGTGCTAGATCAGCTCCATGATATTGCATTCGACACTAAAGTGTACTACATAAAGTTTACATGTGAACTGAAATTACTAATTATGAATTTCAAAAATATTGTTGGTACCTCGTCGAGTTTGGTAATCTCATTATACATAATGATGTGACCTTCTTTAATCTAGTTAGTTTATCCATACCATGGCTTGTATTTGAGTTTTATTCCTTCAACTCATTATTTACTTTGAGGAGGAAGATGAAGGCCAGTGCACAAGGCTTCAGTGAGATTAAGTAGAATCCAATATTATAATAACACTTCTGTTTCTTATCAGCAAAAATATAAAGAAACCATCAAGTGTTGTGAATCATATGTAGCACTCATAGCTACAGTTCTAACTCGATTATTTCCTAATAACGGTTGTACTTCACAAGTCACATTAACTTAAACTTAATGTTTAGGGTTTAGGGTTTATTATTCAAGGTGTATTCCTGAACATTCTCATTTTTCAATTATTTTAATCCATTTCATTTTACGAAGTTCAATATCATGTGTGAACATATACCTAGAATATTATCCTATGAGTTCCCCATCACCGAGTGTTTTTGGGTCTTGTGGTTGTCCCGTGAGATTATTTGGTGTGCTGGTAAATTGGCCCAAACATTTTACGATAAAAAACAAGTCGTTTTGTTGGACTGTCATATTGATCTTAATGAACCATGCTTTCCACAAAGGTAAATCTTTGTTTCGTAGGCAAGATGATTGTAAGTTATAAATTCTGTCTAGGTGGAAAATGTGTTTTTATTACTATGAAATTCATAAATGAAAACGGGCGGACTAGAAAATATCAGTATTATATGAGATTCTATAGTATGATAGAAAGAAAAAAAAATATGAATTGGGAAATTTGGGTAAAATGACCTTCAAAATCCACAATAAATGCTTTTGACCCCATTCTCATATTAACCTTTTTTGACCTTATGATGATGTAATAATGTTGTGAAAGTTCTAATGTACCCTTAATCTCTTCTCCTCTCTCATTCCATAAAGAAGAAAAAAATCAACTCTCAACTTTTCTAAACAAAACTCTCAACTTCCATAGATCTTCATCTCCATTGATCCTCATTTCACTTCTCATCCTTCAATCTTTAACAACGGAAAGAAGACTATATGGTGGAAAAGATACAACAACTTAGAATTCGAAAATCCCGAAACCTCGGATCTACGGATTTCGAAGGAAATCCATGAAAATCTGGAGAGATCCGCAGAAAATTCCTCCGGATTCTGATTTCGAAGGAAAGTTTCTTCGAAATCCGGAAATCGCCTCCGAAAAAAAATAAAATAAAATTGGGGGGCCACCTCCGAAATCCCAAAAAAAAAAGTTCTCCCGAGTCCGGAGATCCCGAAGAGATCTCCTGAAAAAGGAAGAGAAAAAAAAAATAATAAAAAAATTATGGGGGGCCAGCCCCACTCCCCCCCTCCATGGGAAATAAAAGTGTTCACGGGGCGGGGCGGGGACGGGGAATTCATTCCCCGTCCCGACTCCCAATCCCCGTCCCCATCCCAGCAAAATTCCCCGTTCAAAGGGATCAAGGACGGGGACGGGGATTCCCGCAGGGGAATCACGAGGAACGGGAATTTAGCGGGAATTTTCCTCGCTTAAATTTAAAATAAAATCCTAATAGAGTTAATTTTTCAATACAATTATCAAAATTCAATAATTTATCTAACTCAAATCCAAAAACAAGAAATTACAATAAAAAAAACCAGAAGTAAAAAAGAAGCAAAATAGTAAAAACAACAATAAAACAAGAACAAAACATATGAAAAACAAGAAAGAAAAACAGTTTTTAAAATAATTTTAAAATAATAGATTATAAAAAACAGCTTTAAAAATTAAAAGAAACAGTTTTAAAAACAAAAAAGCGATGAAGAATAAAACAGTTTTTAAAAAAAAGAAATAAAAATAGATGAAAAAAAGCTTTTAAAAAAACGATTTATAAAAAAGAAAAAAGGTAAGGAAAAACAATAACAAAACATAAAAAAGTGAATTATCGAGGATTTAATCGGGGGACGGGGATGCCATTCCCCGTCCCCGAAACTCGAACGAGGATTCCCCGCCACTTTTGGGGAGGGTCCAGGCTGGGAAATGAACACCCCCTACTGGGAAAATTTGGCCTTTCGGATTATTTGTCAGGGAGTGGGGCTGGCCCCCCAAATAATTTTTTTTCCCTTTCTCTCTTCCTTTTTTTGGAGATCTTCTACGGATCTCCGATTTCGGAGGAGATCTGCAGATTTCGGAGAACTTTTTTTTGGATTCTGGGGGTTTCTTCCGGATTTCTAGGGATTTCGAAGGAAATCCGGATTTCCTTGCGAAATCCATGGATTTTCAAAATCTCTTTTATTCGATTAACTTTCGTTGTACCTTTTCGCCATATTCTCAATGGAGAAGTGAGATGAATGAAAGATCAATGGAGAAGTGAGATGAATGAAAGATTAATAGAGAAATGAGATGAATGAAAGATCAATGAAGAAGAGAAAAGTTGAGTGGAGAGTTGGAGAAGAGAGAAGTTGGGTGGAAATTTGGAGAAGATAAGTGAGGGTATTTTTGATATTTCAAACCAAAATGACATCATTAAAGGGTCAAAAAAGATTAATTTGATATTGGAGGTCAATAACCCTTAATTGTGAATTTTTTAGGTCAATTTACCCAAATTTCCATATGAATTCCTTTACCACACTACTTATTATTGGTATTGAGGTGTACAAAATTGTACGGTGGATTGAGCCGAAATCATTTTACGGGCGTTCTTTAGTTGATTAAAAGAATCTCCGTTGCAGAACAATATATGAGTTTCCAATTTGGATTTGCATATCTAAGACAAATACCCTAATAACATGTCTTTTTGCTATATGAATTGGCTCACATAAAAGCAATCGGACTCAATGGAGTTATTTTACAAAATAATTTCTCATGGATTTATTCGCGTCTTTTTTTCTTTTTCTTTATTGGAACAAGTTATGATAGATACGTCTTGTTTATTTCGACGAAACAGATTTAGTAATTTTTTTAATTAATCAGGAAACCACAGAAAATGAATCTCCACAATTATATTATTGGAAATCTTTTGGGATCAAAATGATGCCATTACACATTGGTCCAATATGGGATAGTGTTGCCGGCCTTGTGATAAAATTCAACAATATCTTCCACCAGATAGCGCATGCTTTTCATTTCCACCTTCAGTCTTGTCTTTGACAATAGCCAGTGTGCCAAAATCCATATCTTCCTTTTGAAAATCTAATTAATCCCACATAGGGGTATAAGAGAGAGAGTTTTGCTTTTGGTTTTGTGACTTTTGACTTTTGACTCACCAACACTTTAGAACTATTTTAAAAGTAATTGAAACTATAATCAAGGATAAAAATATCGATGTCTATAATTTTTTTTTTAATATAATTCACAAATAACTTTATAATTACAAATAAAAATATCACTTAATACATATATAAAAATCAATAACTCAATATTTTAGTTTTTTTTAATTTTATATGAAATTTATTAAATATTATAAAAGACACACTTACTTAAATATTATAATATCAAATTTTATTTAAAAAAAACCCTTTATATTATAAGTTAGAACCTAAAACTTGACATTTAATAACTAAGGCCCAAATAAAAGCCCAATTCAGCCCATGACCTACCATATCCACTATTATAACAAAAAAGAACCCTAATTTTTTAAAGCCAACCTCTCCTCCATCTCTCTCTCTTCTTTCTTCTCTGAAACTCAAAGAAAACAGTGCGTTTCCTGCCAGATCTAAAAAAACTCCGGCGACATATTGACGACTTTGGTGACATTTCGACGATATCGGCGACATTTTGATGATTTCGGCGACAAATCGACGACACTGTGGAAGAACGACCCCCCTATCGGTGTCGGAACCTCGGTTTTTCCGGCATGTCGCTAACATTGTCGCCGACACCGGTGATATTTTTATCCTTGACTATAATATACTTTTGGTGTAATCCAATTTATGGAATTACCTCTAAATATGTAATTTTTATTAACTTGTCATATTCCTAATTAAGCCCATTGAGGCCCAATATATAATACCAGTTATTGAACACTCCTACATCAATTTTTTAATGTGATAATCAGATTAACGACGATTTATCAATGGTAATCATTTCATACGATTATCATCAATTGTAATGAATCACCAAATAACACGCTAAAACTCTTCTCTATTTATTAATACAGAAAAGAGTTTATTATCATCAAAATATTAGGTATGATTAAAGCTGTCAACCCCTTTGTTTACTGATGATTTAAAAAATTTCAAGTGACCATAACCTAAAGCTCGAAATGAGGATTCTAAAACATCTTGAATCATTCAAATCGAAGTTCAAACGAAGAAGCTATGGCTAAAAAAAAAGTTTACAATGTTGGAGGGGAGAGCTCTTATTGATATAATTTGGAACTACACATGTGTGATTTGCTATTTTTAAACTACAAGGATTATTCACGAATTTGACCGAAACCACGGGGGTGTTATTTGCAATTTACCCTTATTGAAAATAGCCCTTGTTTTTAAATATTTATTTTTGAATTAAATAATTTAATAAGGGTAGAAAAGTAAAATGCATCAGAGGACCCACTACATTCAATAAAAAAATCGGGTCACAAATACATAAATGAATATTCTTGAAATTTTGAAATAAATTAACTATTTTTAAAAAAAAAAATAGTGAAAAAAATTAGTATCTATGATAACTTTTCAGTCATTTTTAGCATCTCAAATATCATAAATCACATCATTAACTTGGACCATAATTGACATAGAATTTATAGCTCCTAGTTTGTTAAACTCAAATAGTCAGAGAGAAAAGAGAGGATAATGGTGGAATAAAACATGAGAGAGCACAGATAGGAGTAATTTGAGCGAGCTAGAGAATGTAGTCAGTTGGGGGAGATTGATTTATGACGTCTGAAAGACCTTGAATTTTGATAGATCGTGAATGCACCATAGGAGTCATTGCTAGTCTTGTGATCTAAGTTTTTATTTTTAGTAATAAACCGGACTTTTCATTAATGTATGAAAGAGCCCAAAAGACCAACTAACTATTACAAAAAGGCATTCCAACTTGTTAGTTATAATCGAGAGAATAGTTACAAAAAAATCACAATTTACTCAGAGTTGGAGGCATTAAGAACATAATCCTCCCAAATTTGACCCCAACATTTGTGAATATTTACAAAATTCTCCTATTCTCGCTGAAAACGTTCCCATAAAAATCCTCATTTGTGTTGTTTTAAAAACACGAGCAAAAGCATATTAAAGACATTATGGTAGGTGTTTGTTGGGAAAATCACCTTCCATGTTCACCATTAGGAATAAAAAAACAAACAATCGAGAAATTATAGAATAAAACACAATCGAGAGAACAAGAAATTTATATGGTTCACCCAAATTGGTACCGTCAGCATTCTTCTTAGTGACTCATAATTTTATGTTAATCGAATTGTAATACAGAAAGATTCTCAATACACTAAACCGCGTGTATTAACAGCCAAAGCCCTCAGAAAGAAACCCTTTCTTTTTTATTCTTTCTCTAAAACCTCTAGCAACCTCAATGGTTCAACATCGAATCAATATCGCGAAGAAAAAAACTCATGTAATTTTTCTTCGACTTGATCTCCATGGCCGATGAATTAAATCAATCACCCTCTACACTTGACCAAGCTTTACTTCAAATTCTTCTTATATTCACGCTTTTAAAGCAATTGGAAGACAAAACCTAATAATTAAATATATGTGTACTTCACGTGATAGTGGCAACATAACAAATGGGCTGGGCCTTTTGCGGAAGCTTTACTGCCCAATCAAACAAAAGGATATATTGGAACAAACACTTTTCTCTTTATAAAATGACTTATTCTTTTTTCAAAACCATATCCCCATTTCTTTCTTCTTCAGGTGTTCTTCCATTCTTCTTTATTCATCATAAAATTTTTATCAATAAAATATAATATAAGAAAATCAATCCCACTATGAATAACAAATTATTATACACAATTTTGTAAATAAAAATAGAAAATTGCTTTTAATTATTGAGTTTTAGAATTTGTGTCGTATTTATCGTTGAATTTTAATCCATATCTATTCGTCCTGAGTTTTGAGATATAGGTCAATTCAATCTATGTAGTTAATTCTCCATCCATTAACATACAGATGGAAAACTAACTCCACAGACTAATAGATTTTATTTAGCTCGAGAATAAAATAACAACGATTAAAAGCTCAGTATTAAATGAGACACAAAACCTTTAAATCGAGCTATGAAGAAA